>JAKSZU010000006.1:142877091-144077091 GCA_026018925.1 Tupaia tana
TCAAGAAGTTATTCACACTTTTCTTGGTTTCTAAATTTTTGCCAGAGGGCACATGCTCCCATCAGAGAGAAACGGAGAGAGAGAGAAAGGAAAAATGAGAAAGTACCTCTCCATGCGGAATGGTCACTCCACAATCCTTCTTCTCCATTTCTTCCTCATTTTGGGATTTTGGGCATGCACCCACAGCTAGGAGATGATTCTCAAACCACCAGGTTCAGGACTTGAACTGTGAAGTTGGCCGTCTGAAATTTACCTAGCTTTACCACCTTGCCACAGGCTGACAGATCCGTGTGCCTTTGAACATCAACATAAGAGGACTTGACAGGCCAATTTAACTGTATCTCCATCTCAGAAGTTATAAATAAATCAGTAAGTCTCCACTCAAGGATTATTTCTATAACTTGGCTGAAAATTTTTCTATAATATTGGGTGGGTTGTCAGGAAAGTCATGACATATTTTGGCATAGAAAAACATATAGAAATACATCATGACTTTCTCAACAACTTAATATATGTTTGGTGAAAAGGAAGATTCAGTAAATAGAAAAAAAATATATATCAAAGCTAGAGTTTATGTTTTTCCAGAAAGTGGATTTCAGTTTCAAATACATAACTAAAATCATTGCTTCATAAATTAAATCTAAGGACACTGTATGTCTAATTGAGAGTTATGCTAAAATATAATAACTCTTTTTAAAATAGCATGTATATGAGAGATAAATATCTAAATAAGCAGACTCCCAACAGTTTTGCTTTGTGAAGATATATTCACACTTTCAAGCTCCTGGCTCATGCACACAGCCCACCAGGAGTAGTCACAGCTTGAACCATCTGACCAGCAGGTGGCACATGTCTACCCGCCAGCGAGCACAAACAACCAGTAGCTCCATATCTGCTACTGCCTTTTCTTCCTGTATTATGAAAAGCATTATGGCTGCTCAGAATCAGATTTTGTATTACTTTGGTTTTTACTAAATGTTTGTTTGTTTTTTGTCCTTTCTTGTGCTTCAAGTCTTACTTGGGCCAAACAGAAAAAGATCCCATTTTAAAAATAACTAGTGGCATTTATTCTTGAATGTATTATGTTTTTATAAACTGTACTTTTTTTTTTTTTAGAGCGAGATATTTGCTATAGAGCACATGAAGTCAATGAAGAGACAGAGAGATGCAGGCTATGCTGCAATCTCTTCTCCTTCATTCTCCTCTCTGGATCTTGGGCTCACATGCACATGTGCCCGGCATGAGTTTGAAGCAGCCAGGTCAGGTACTTGAACCATGGTCAACTCTGTAGGAGTCTAGTGACATAAGCATTATGCCATCTACAGGTCCCATCCCAAATTCTACTAATTATGACAGTTATCGTGGGACTAGCAGATAGTGTAATGGTTACATTGCTGGATTCCCACATGGCTGATCATGGTTCAAGTCCAAGACCCAGAGGCTTCACACTCACCTTCACACTCACACTGGGCATGTGTGTGTGCATACCCAAGGTCCCAAGAAGAGAGTGGAGGAGGAGGGATTGTAGCATGGCCATCACCCTGGGGAATGATTTCTTGCTTTCTGTCTCTCATCTCTCTAGTGAGCACATGCACCCTATAGCAAACTTCTCTCTTAAAAAAAAAAAAAAAAAGGAGAGAAGAAAAGAAGTAGAAAAAGAAGAGTTATATTTAGGGAAGTAACTTAAAGTACCTCTAAGTGATTTTTGGAGATAAGTTCTTTGTCTATTTAATCTAGACGTGAGGAGGAAATGCCAAAACTCATATTCAAAGGATGAATGTAATCAGAGAAGATGAAGAACTCCTTGCTGAAAGAGAATTAATAAAACCTTTCTCTGATCCCACATATCTTTCTCTTTCAGAGGAAGACTTTGAATCAACAGGTCTAATCAATCAAGTTATTTAATTATAAGCAACCAAGGCTGACTGGTTGACTAAGGTAGAAAATCATTTAATTGGATATTAGATAGATTCCAGAATCACAGTAGTAATTCAAAAGAACCAGTCTCATGGTGTAATGGTTATGTCGCTGGACTCCCATGTAGTCAATCACAGTGCGAGTCCCAGACCTGGTGGCTTAAACTCATGCCAGGTACATGTGCGTGCATGCCCAAGATCCCAAGAGGAGAATGGACAAGAAGGGATTGTGGCATGGCCATCCCCACCCCGGGGGGGGGGGGGGGCGCACAATTTCTCACTTTCTGTCTCTCTGTCTCACTCTTTCTGGAGAGTGCATACGGACTATAGCAAAAACCTCTCCAAGAAAAAAGAAACAATGCCCCCAAATCACACCTCAAAACTGATCTAATACACCTAGTATACCATTACTTCTACCAATGACCATTAGAGGGTGCCCTTGCATGGTTGATATTACTAGTACGACTACTGGTTTCAATTTCATTGCTATCCCTGGAAAAATGACCCACGTGCAGCGCCATATCTCGAACTGCTTTCCACCACTAGCTGTGACCAGTTCCACCACCTCCACTGCCCTTCTTCATCATTGCCACCAATACCTATAACATACACACGACTCCTGCCACTAGTGAAGAAAGAATAGTCCATTTTCTTTCTTGGAGACAAAAGCTGAGAGCATGTGCCCATTCCTCAGATGGAAGAGAAGCTAACAAAATAAGTATACAGAGTTTATTAGCACCTATAGTGAGAAATGAGCTGTGTCTCCCATCAAAATTCACAAAGCGAGAATAATTCAAATGTAGAAAGCCATGATGGCACTTGGCAGACAAAAACTTTCTAGTGCAATTCTTCTATTACAACTTCCGACTGTGTATGAATGCATATGCCTACATGAGTGATGACATATAGCACATCATAACTATGTCTTGCACAACAAATACACAGTGACCTATCAGTTACCACCACACCCAGTTTCACAGTATGGGATATCCATTCCTTTTCTTATTCCAAAATGATCCTGTATAAATAATCTTTAAAGTAGGAACTAACATAAAGTAGTACAAAGGGGGGGGGGGAAGAGTTAAAGAATGTGTATGTGTACTCAAGACCACAAGAACAAACATGCATATAGATTCTACTTTGTATCCACAACTGATTACAGACTGTGGTTAGTGTTTATGGCCTCCATATCTCATTAATCACCCCATTGACTGATTCCCTTGTCCCTAGGCCAGTAACTATGAATCACCTGCCTACATTTTTGCCAAAAACACCATCGCCTTTTTTCTTTCTTTTTCTTTTTTTATATTGTCAGAGGCACACATTGAACACCAGAGAAACAGAGAGGGGAAGGGAGAAAGCGCACTCCTCTAATGGAGTGTAGCCACATCTCAATTTCTTCTCCCCTACCTTCCCATCCTGACACATACACACATCTTGCATGTTTTCCTTTCCTTCTCTTTTAGAGAGTTTTATTTTGTTTTGGTTTGCCATAGGATGTGTGTGCTCACCAGAGAGACAGACAGAAAGCAAGAAATCACCCCCTGGGGGGATGACCACACCGCAATCCCTTCTTCTCTATTCACCTTTCAGGATCTTGGGCACATATGCACACATGCCTGGTGTGAGTTTAAGCCACCAGGTCTGGGACTAGAACCGCAGTCGACTACATAGGAGTCCAGCGACATAACCATTACTCCATCTGCTGGTCCCCTGGCCTGTTTTTCAGACCACCTGGGTCAGGTCTCAAGCTCCAGTCAGTCATGTGTTATCTAGCTCCCTTGACAAGTAAGCCATGGGGCTGGCCTACCAACAACCTCTTTTCTTACCCATTTATTCATTTCTTAAACCAATCCCTGGGAGTCCTGCCTTTCTAATATGCTTTTTATTTCATTTAATGGACATGCTGTACCCAAGATCTCCTGGGTTCTACCCACACTCCTTCCTATCCCTATTATGCATTAGCAAGCCTGTTTCCATTGGAGAGTCAGGCTAAATCACCCAAGTCAGCACCACAATGCTGAATATTTTTGCCTTTTAGTAAATGGTATTTGTCCTCTAAACTGCTGGACAGCAATCTCAGCGTCCACTTGCACAGAACTCTCACAGTATCTCCATAGAAAGGATTCTTTCCTCCATGGGTATACTCCATCATATAAGCAAGAAGAACTGAAGACGGTGCACGTAAGAAACAAAGACTGTGACTATGAGACAAAATGCACCATTCATTGAATTCAGAGCATAGTAGGTATTCTATAGAAGAATACTCCAACTTTATAAGAATTTGTCTCTCAGGTGACATCATAACTGAGTTTCCCACAATTTTATAAGACAAACTGCCTTATAAAATGGGTGGTACATGATAAATCCAGAAAATCTCATATACTATGCCCATTGTAACACAAAGGTATTCCTACTGAAGACCAGCTGACTGAATAGCCTCAAAAAGTCTAATAAGAAGCGTGTCCAGCAGGTAGCGATAGCTTCTAATCCAAAAGAATCCTTCCTTTATTGAAGGCTTTCATGTCTTGAGTACTAATGCATCGAAACCTTCATCACTATGTGGGGCACCATGTAAAATTGTTTCTGTCCAAGAACCTTGCATTATAGCAAAAGAAATAATGAAGCCACCTGGGTCAGGGCACAGACCTGCGTAGCACAGATACACACAGAGAGGAAGGAAATATGAATGGAGTCTTAGTTTTAATATTAATAACAAGTCTTGGACCTATGCTCTTATGATGCTATATAATCCCCAGGAAAATTAAATGTCTAAGGAAACAGGACAGGAGGAGAATAACTATGTATTCATTGAGTCTACCCTAAATTTGCAATATTAAATTTCCCACTACTGGTTAGCAGAAGAACTTGAGAATGAAACTAAGTTCAATTAGAGCAAAAATGAAATTGCCTTTTGGGTCACAGGTTTTATAGGATAAGAAATTTGTTCTCTCTATGTATTAGCAATTTACAATACGATACCTCATTAACAGACAAGGTTTCAATTTGCTCCAGTCATGCTCACCTGGATGCAAGGGTGATTTTACTATATTCCGTTTTACTGTATTAATCTTTGGAGACCAGGCACCAGATCATGTCTTACTTCCTTTATAAATTTATTCTTAGCACCTATGAGAATCTCTTTTTTTTGGAGAGGTTTTTGCTATAGGGTGCGTGCACTCTCCAGAAAGACAGAGAGAGACGAGAGACAGAAAGCGAGAAATCACCTTCCAGGGGAGATGGCCACGTCACAATCCCTTCTCCTTTATTTTCCTCTCAGGATCCTGAGTACACACATACACACATGCCCAGCATGAGTTTTAAGTCACTGGGTCCAGGACTCGAACTGTGGTCAACTACATGGGAGTCCAGCGACACAGCCACTACGCTAACTGCTGGTCCCGAGAATATCTCAGCATAGAATAAATATTCAAAAGTATTTAGCAAGTGAATCAATAACATAAGAAAGAAATACACTAGCAGAATTAGTCTATTAGTTGTATGACATGGAGAGTAATGAACGCTCTTACCCACACCGTTATCTCACACACATCTTTACTTAGCGAAAGTTAAGCTGGTAAGAATGAAGTAGATTCCTAAAATTAAACTGTAATTCAATATGTTCCCCTCCCAATTCCTAAGTCACTAATAATCAAATCTAGAATTTAGGCCAGATATGTGACCCTATGAGCCATGCGGCAGGAAAGGCTAATATCTGAGTCCAACGTTCTGAAATGGTAGCCTAACGATTACAAGTGCTAAAGCCAGGGACTGCCCACTTCATATCTTTGTCACAAAATCAAATACTATTTCTTACTTTCTGCTTTGTTTCTGGCATTAAGTAGCATTGTGTAATCATGTTTAAAATTAGATGAAAAGAACATGACTTATTCCAAGAATTTAATCTTATTGTAAAATGGTGACTTGAAACATTTTATTCATTTTACCTTTTTGTATAGTTCCTATAAAGTAATTGTAGGAAATAAGATAAGTCATTCCATTTTGAAAGGCAGGAAATGTTAATACAGAAAGTTTACGTGTAAAATATGCTTTCAAAAAAACATATTTCCTACAGTATTCCATGTTATGACACTTTTTCCAAAGGGCCCTATGCATGACTTTAGAAACCTCCCCAAATGAGGAGAAAATTGAAATAAACTTCATTTTTAAATCAGAAGAGATATTTTTAAGTGGACATGTGTTTCTATAGTAACGTACTAAACAGGAGTTACAGAAATATTGTGTAAGTGCCTTAGTAGGAGCAATAGATGACAAGGTATCATCGCAAATAATAGACTCAAAATGTTGATTTCTCACCTACCTTAAAATACAAAGGCCTTTCCCCCCCAGAGCCTGTAAGCAACCTACAATTCTTCAAAATAAGTAGATGTAGAACATTTAAGAATATGAAAAGTTGGTCTTTAAAGCATTGCATTGTTCTAGGTTTCAATGGTATAATTGAACTCAACTTCCACAGGATGTAAATATCAATCACTCCCCCACAACCTTCTCCTTTGTTTCCATTGGAAGTCATTAATTAACACATCTTGGAGATCTTTTATGACTCAGAATCTAACGAGAGTCCTAAAAACTATTATTTGGTGGAAGGGTTAGGAAAACCCAACAGTTGTCATGGCAAGAAGGATTAGTAATCTATCCGTTTATGGAAAAAACTCTAAACAAGTAATATATTTAAGTCTTGCCATTAAAGCATTTTAAGTTGACGAGAAAAATCAGCCTATAATATTAACAGAAAAGTGCTACTTTTCTAATCATGAAATTGCCATTTTCCAAAAGCATTTCTAAGGTATTGTAGTGTAAATCCAAGTGTGGGAGTATCTACAAGAAACCAAAACAATTGAACTTTTGTCTTCACTAAAAGGATCTTAAAGGAGAGATTAAAACTGGAGACTTAGGGGCCAGCAGATGGTGTGGAGCCGGATCCCACATGATCAGCTGTGTAGGATGGAGTACCAGGTCCCAAGCTGCTTGAAAAACACACGGAGTGTGCGCATGTGTGTACATGTTTGTGTGCATGTGCACACATACGCTCAAAATCCCAAGAGTGTTGTACCCCAGTAGCGAAATTCCCAAACACCCACCAAGGAGCTGATTCTGATGCGAGCACACAAGGGTCGCTTTTATTTGGGCTCGAGCCAGGACTCTCAATCGTCACTGACACAGCGGATCATAGTCAAGAGCCCTGGTGTTAGTTGGGCTGGTTTTTTTATGGCTGTTAGTGGGGGCAGGGGAAAAGGAGGTAGAGGGGTGCTGAGGAATGCACTCAGGTGGCTATACATTGGTTGTAGTTTATAAGAAGCATAGTTGTCTTTTACTGATTGGTCGTCCAACTGTTAAGTTGGGCAAGAAAGTTACTTCAGGTCTCTGGTATTTCTTTTGTTTTTCTCATTGGTTAGCCCTGGTGGGGTGATGATCTAATGACCTTCTCCTATGTGAGGCGAGGGGTTTTTATATGTGTCAGAGGAGCTATGTTCAGCATTCCTGTTTTTATCTAGGCTTGCTCAGTCTCTGAGAGGCTGACTTTTTGTGAGAAGAGGGAAGCAGCTTGCAGAAGGACAGGGTATCATATTGAGAAGAAAAGCCAGGTTGTTGACAAGCTTAGTGCTGCTCAAAAGGAGCTTGCAGGGAATGAGTTGCCTACGAGGAATACTGCTATAGGATGGGGGAGTTGAGCTGCGTTGTGTGAAATCTTTGGCTCTTTAGGTGCAGATCTCTAAGATTAGAGACCTCTCCTGAGACACAAAATGTAAAACCAAACCCATGTAAAGTAGGAAAAGAGAAGTTTTAATAAAAAAGTAAAGATTTCTAATAGGAAGGAAAGATACTCCCATGCCTGGAAGGCATGTGGGTAGGCAGCTGCCACAGGACAGCCGCATTGCACATGAGGTTAGTTGTTACTTTTATCCTGAGGGTTGGCAATGGGTATTTACCAGGGGGAGGTTTGTCATAGTACCTAGTCTCTTTGTTTAGTTTCAAGGGCTTTTTCCTATGCTTGTGCATCTTGCTCAGGAGAGAAACTTAACTATGTACTTACATGTGCCCAGGGTGGTCTTGGAAAGAATGAGCATCCATATTTAGATGCACAGCCCAATTTATTGCCCCAGTGGGAATCAGGATGTTGACTTAGTGTCCCATCCCAGTTAATAATTTTTGTTTGTATATCTGGGGTGGCAGGAAGGAAGATAACAAACTTCTCAGTGCTGAGAGCCAGGTGAGATGAAGGAATTTTCCAAGAGCCAGGTGGGAGAATGGAACTTTCAAACCATTTCCTGACAGGCTGTGATTGATCAAACAAGCTGTAAAATGGTTCTGGTTGTCAGCAGCTCACTCTGTGAGCAAGCAGTGAGAACGAATACTTGCTCTCTAGTGAGAGCAATGAATGATCCTTCTTCGCAAAAGCTTGACCAGAGTGACTCCATTTTATAAACTGGCTCTATCTTAATATATAGGTGTGTCCATTTCCTGTCATAGTGACTCTTCCTTGTGGGTCCCTGCCCTATTTACCTACTCACTGGGTCTAATTTCTGTCTCAATACTTATTATGCATTCTTGCTTCTATTTCAGTTATTTGGGTAATATCTTAAATCTTCTTTTAGAACAGGAAGTCTCAAAATTTATTTGAGTCACTTGTAAAAGATTCAAAATGTTGTGATGGTCCTTGGAATCTTCCCTTTCAATATGTTCTCTGTATTCTAAATTTTATTCTTGTTCTCCAAAACTTGTCCTTTTTTATTCATAGCCAAATCATAGTTTCTCTTAAAATAGTATGGCTATATTTTAGTGATTGAAATTTCTTCCCCAGGTTCTCTTTTCTACCAACTATTATTTTGGCCATATTTAAATATTAGTAAAACCAAATAGACTACAATAGCAAACAAACCCTCAAATTGTAATTGCTTAACAGAACAAAGTTGTATTTCTCTCTCATATCACAAATCAGATATTCCATCTCTCTTTAAAATTTTTTAAAAATTATTTTCTAGATGTTTTATGTGTTCAACAGAGAAAAACAGAGACAGAGAGAGGGGAGGAGAAAACACCCTGTGTGGTCAGGTCACAATCCTTTCTTTCCCATTTCTTCATCCTGTTGGGATCTTGGGCACACATGCACACACACTTGGCATGTTTTTCAAGCCAACAGGGTCAGGATTCTAACTACACAGTTGGCCATGTAAGATCTGACTCCCTTAAGTCGTAGGCCATAGAGCCAGCCCCCTACTTCTATCTACAAATTCTTTATGGCATGGACATATGTCATATGTCATATTTCAGTAGCCAGAACTAATGACATGGCTCCGAACTTAATGCAACAAAAATAAAGAACTATAGGATATTTGCTTTATGCTAAAAAATCTCAACCCAAGGCCAGTTCTGTGGTCTGCTGGTTAAGGCAGCCGGATTCCACATGGCTGACCATACTGTTCAAGTCCTAGACCCAGAGCCTTGAGAAGAACACCAGGCATGTATGTGGGCATGCCGCAAATCCCAAAATGAGAGAGAGATAGATGAGGGATTGCGGTGTGACCAGTCCCCATGGGAGGTGCCTTTTTCCTCTCCTTCTCTCTCTAGAGCACACATGCCTTACAGCAAAAATAAAATAAAATAAAAAAATAAATAAGCCCTAATAAAAATATCAATTGTTTGGTTTTCAATAATATCCTAGAATAACTCAAACTCAAAATGTCCAAAAGATTTATCAAGATAATACTTATAGTAGCTATCATTCCTGGAGCATTTACTACATTTGTGTGATAAATGTATTGCAAGACTATCTTATTTTATACTTTCTTTTTTTTTTTTTTTCTGAGAAAGCGTAGTCACATTGTTCAAAATCTACCTTTTAAGCTCTGCCTACATAGTGCTGTGAGGAATCTAACAAATTCTGATCAAAAGTAAAACAGAAATCGATGATTATCTGTTGATGATAACATGTATAGTATCCTCAGCTGGACTGGTGTAAAATAAATTCATGTTGGGTAAATTCACTTTATAAGCTAAGTGATGCATAATATAAAATAAAATAAACAACAGCAAAAAAAAGTAAACCAGAAATCAGGTAGTTGTCCAAAATTTAGAATAGGCCCTGTCTCAGTAACACAAAGAAAATCATGCCACAGATTTCAGCCTCTTCTTCCTCACAATACAAGTTGCCTCAACACAGCAGCCCATCTATTTTAATTCTTGTAACAACACTGATAGGTAGGTCTTAGCTACAATTTTCAAAAGACTTTTGACTGGCCCCCATAGCACAGTGGGTAAGCACTGTGCTTTGGGAGCCAGATCTCACATGGCTGACTGTGGTGGGCATCCTGGTTCTGGTTGCTTGAAAAACATACCATACTTGTGAGCATGGGTGCCCAAAATTCTGAAAGGGACAACTGGAGGAGGGGTGTTTGTGGCATGACTACACCCTACCGGGGGATGCATTTTTTCTTTCTATGATGATCTCACACACCTCCAAAAAGAAAATAAGGACACAGAAATTGATAAAGACCTGGTAATATAACTTGCTCCAGTATACAAAGCTGTAAGTTGTGTAGAAAGCTCTCAAGCTAATCCTATAACTCTAAAGCACATTTTCCTAAGGGACTACTTTATTTCCTTGAAAACTGCTTGCCCAACATGATCTTTATAAGTCCAAATATGATAACATTGCTCCCCGTTGATATTTTGTTTTGTTTTGTTTCATTTTTTAGTTTTGCCATAGCATGTGTGCACTCACCAGAGAGAGAGAGCAAAACAGACAGACAAAGGGAAAGTGAGAAATCATCCCCCATGGGGATGGCCCTGCTGCAATCCCTTTCCCTCCATTCTCTAGGGATTTTGGGCATACACATACATGCACCTGTGTGAGTTTCATGCACCAGGTCTGGGATTCAAAACACAGTTGACCATGTGGGAATCCAGCACCTTACACCACAATACCTGCTGGTTCCATTCCCTATTAATTTAGAATGCAACCCAAAATGTCCTAGCATAACACATAAAATATTTTCTGATTTTTTTTAACTCTCTGGTCTGTTTTCTTATAATCACTCCACTTTAACAGTCTTATTTTAGCCATTCTAAATAATGTGCAACTCAATACTCTCCCTGTGATTATTTCTCCCTTTAATTACTATACCTCTTATACATCTTGTCTTATCTTGGTAATTCCCATCTACAGTTCATGCCTTACTTTAGACATTACACTTATTGAACAATATGAAGATGTAAAAAAAAGAGTTGTAAAAAGTTTGAGAAAAATAACATGATGAATAACTGGTTTCAGTCAGCAAAACCACTATACATGCCAGGGAAAAAGGAATGAACAAAATAATATAAAAATAATATTAAATACTAAAAAAATTAAATATTATTAAAAATAATATTTTTAAAACTTTTTTTTTTTGAGAGGTTTTTGCTATAGGGCACATGCACTCGCCAGAAAGACAGAGAGAGACAGAGAGATAGAAAGCGAGAAATCATCCCTCAGGAAGGATGGCCACGCCGCAATCCGTTCTCCTCCATTCTCCTCTTGGGATCTTGGGCACGCACACACACGCGCCCAGCATGAGTTTAAGCCACCGGGTCCGGGACTCGAACCTTGCTCAGCTACATGGGAGTTCAGCGACATAGCCATTACGCTAAATGCTGGTCCCAATATTTTTTAAAAACTTTTAAAAAGCTTTTATATCCATAAAACAAAAGTAGATTCTTAGGAAATAATTTGTAGGAATGTAAAAAGTGATTGTTAAAATAGAAATAATATTCAAAAAAATGGGCTTAATACCAATATGTTCAAGTATTACATTATTGAGCTACAAGATGAAATTCCCCTAGAATGTAGTTTAAAACCTAACCTTGGGCCAGCAAGCAGAGTGGTGGTTAAGGTGCTAGACTTTCACATGGCTGACAGTGGTTCATGTTCCAAAAGTGGCAGGTTTAAAATCATGACAGACAAATATGCATGCATTCCCAAAATCCCAGGAGAAGGGATTGTGGCATGGGCATTCCCCCCAGGGGGGTGATTTCTCACTTTCCCTTTTACAGTCTCTCTCTATCTCTGTCTGGCAAGTACACGTGCCCCATGACAAAAGCCTTAGAAAAGAAAAATAACCTCACTAGCATTATACCACTATGAAAGTAACAATAATTTCCCTATATTATCATACATCCAGTCAGTTCACAATTACCCAGTGTCTTGTAGTATTTTCTTTAGTTTGTTGGAGTTAGAAAACAAATGGGGATTTTAGATGTTTGATAACTTCTTAAGTCTCTTATATTTCATAGTTTTCCACCCCACATTTTTTCTTGTAATTTTCTGGGAGAAGAAAAGGTTGTTATTGTTGCTGTTGAAAGGATTAGGTGGTTTTTTTGTTTTTTGTTTTTGTTTGTTTGTTTGCTTGTTTTTTGCCCTAAAGAGCTTTTCAAAGGCTATATTTCTCATATATACATATTTTCTTTTTAAAAAATTTCTATTTATTATTATTATTATTATTATTTTTATTATTATTATTTTGGGGAGAGGCTTTTGCTATAGGGCACATGCACTCGCCAGAAAGAAAGAGAGAGACAGAGAGACAGAAAGCGAGAAATCACCCCCTGGGGGGATGACCACGCCGCAATCCCTTCTCCTCCAGTCTCCTCTCGGGATCTTGGGTACACACACACACACACACACACACACACACGCCTGGTGTGAGCTCAAGCCACTGGGTCCAGGACTCGAACCGCAGTAGGCTACATGGGAGTTCAGCAACATAGCCATTACGCTAACTGCTGGTCCTGATATATACATATTTTCAAGCCACTGGGTCTGGCATTCTAATCATGGTTGACATATGGGCCCTTAACCACTAGGCTACAGAGCCAGCTGTGTCTTTGCTTTATTAACTGTATCTCTACATTATTTAACAACATGTTCTTCTTTCCCCTGTATTTTTCAGAAATGTGTAGTTAGATCAAGTGGCTTGATTAGATTCAATATTCTTTTTCATTTTTGTCTCAAGAATGCTCAATAAACATGTAGTATATTTTCCTAAGGATGTATACAATATCTGTTCTTATGTAATGTTAGCAAATATTGATTATAATTACCCAGATGTATTTCATTATGTAGGTATTCCAGAAACTCTTTGGTTATTATCGGGAATGCTTCTATAAAAGGAATCATTCCTTTATCAAATACTTGGTTACTCTGGTCTAGCCATGGTGATAATGGTGGTAACATGGAGCTAGAACCACATGAAATATTGTGGTTCGGATCCTGGGTCAACCTGAAAAATGCTGGGTACACGCGTCTGTGATCAGGGATGGCTAGAAGGCTGGTGAGAGGTGTCATGGCTTTAGCAGACTATGGAGAATGCTTTCCTCCCTCTCTTGGCTCTCTTCTCTGTCTCATGATAGAAATAAAAATAGGACCAGTCAGTGGTGTAGTAGTTAAGATAACTGGCTCCCCAATGGCTGACTGCAGTTTGTCCTGAATCGGTGGCTTGAAAAACACCCAGCACTTGTGCAGGTGTGCCCAAAATCCCTGGAGGAGAAGGGACTGTAGCAATGCCATCCCCTCCTGGGGCATGCTTTCTCACTTTCCATCTCTCTCTGTCTCTCTTCAGCGAGTACATGTGCCCTATAACAAATCAAAATAAAAAAGATATAAAAGAAAACAAAATTTAGAAACGACTTTTGCTGA
Source organism: Tupaia tana (assembly GCA_026018925.1). NCBI lineage: Eukaryota > Metazoa > Chordata > Mammalia > Scandentia > Tupaiidae > Tupaia > Tupaia tana. The sequence continues at coordinate 142,890,703 of JAKSZU010000006.1, forward strand.
CCTAGCTTGATGGCACACCAGTAATGTGCTGTTCAACTGCTGCCGGATCCACGTAAAGATCCCGGGTTCCACCTTGACAGGTATTTCTCACAGCAACTCCTCACAGTAACTTTCTCACAGAAACTCCTCACTTCTTGATACAAGTTTGGATTTTAATCCATTCAGGTTGCTCTAGCAAAATACCTTAGACTGCTAATAGTTTATAAGCAGTAGAAATGTATTGTTCACAGTTCTGGAAGCTGCAAAATCCAAGATGAAGGCACCAGCAGACTGTGTCTGGCAAGGGCCTGTTCCTCATAGATGACACCTCTCCTGTGTCCTCTCATGGTATATGTAGCCTCCTTCAGGACAGTCCCTTCCTCTTCTTTTTTTTTTTTTTTTTTTTTTTTTTTTTTAAGTTTTTGCCATAAAGTCTGTGTGCTCGCTGGGAGAGACAGAGAGAAAGAGACAGAAAGTGAGAAATCAGCCCTCGGAGGGATCCCCATGTTCCAATCCCTTCTCCTCTACCCTCTAGCTTCTTTTACAAGAACACTCATCCCATTCATGAGGGCTCTGTCTTCGTGTCCCAGTCACCTCCCAAAGGCTCCATCTCTTAATACCCACACACTGGGGATTAGATTTCAACATATAAATTTGGAGTGGAGAGCAAATATTCAGGCCACAGGGACAGTTTTGAAAAGATTTAAGCTTTTATGTTGTAAAATTTGTTCCTACAAGTGGACAAGTTTGGTAGTAATGTCTTCATTTTACTGAGGAAATAACTGTAATTCACTCAAACGAATAGTGGGTCAAGATGAACCCAAACAACTTCACCCTGCTCACTAAAACAGCAAAAAGATTGTTATCCCATCATACCCTACCTTGCACACATACATTTGTGTTTCTTTTCAGGAAAACAAATTTGTTTGCACTTTTTAAATAAGAGAAATTGTATGCCTTATCCCCAAACTAATTTCCTGGTGGGGATGGTTGGGGCAGTGGGGTCAGGATATAGGTCATTGCATTCTTTTGTTTTACAGTACTTAGCTACCTGAAATTATATCATATAGTTATTATATTTCAAGTCTTCTCCAGTGGACTGTAAGTTCTCTATCATCTATCTATCTATCTATCTATCTATCTATCTATCTATCTATCTATCATCTATCTATCATCTATCATCTATCTATCATCTATCTATCTACCTATCATCTATCTATCTATCTATCTATCTATCTATCTGTCATCTATCTATCTATCCATCATCTATCTATCATCTATTTATCTATCTATCTATCTATCTATCATCTATCTATCATCTATCAATCATCTATCTATCATCTATCTATCTACCTATCATCTATCTATCTATCTATCTATCTATCTATCTATCTATCTATCTATCATCTATCTATCTATCCATCAGCTATCATCTATCTATCTATCTATCTATCTATCTATCTATCTATCATCTATCTATCTATCTATCTATCTATCTATCTATCTATCATCTATCATCATCTATCTATCTATCTAGTTCACTGCAAGCAAAGACTAGGAGCTCCACAAATATTTGTATCATCATGAGCAGGAGATCAGGATATAAGGGACTGAGCAGTTTCTGAACAGTTGACTTTACGGATGTTGAAATCTCCAGACTGGGAAAAAAAAAATATCAAGTATGTGTGGTGTAATAGGAAGATATATAAAAGCAATAAAGAAGAGAGGGAGATTTTTATATTCAAATGTTATTAGTTCAGTAATTCAGTAGTCAAGCTAAATTTGACAACTCTCATACACTTGTATTTTCCTCCTGCAAATAAATGATTCAGGCTTTGGATGAATACATATTTATCTTTAGTATGAAAGTATATCTTTATTGCACATCACTTTATTTTTTTTTAAGGTTTTTGTCATAGGGTGCATGTGTTCCCTGAAGGGAGACAGAGAGAGACAGTGAGAGGGAAAGTGAGAAATCGCTACCCCCGCCCCCCCCACGGGGGATGGCCATGTCACAGTCCCTTCTCCATCTCCTCCTGGAATTTTGGGCACACATGCTCATGTGACCGGCACGATTTTCAAACCAGGACTCAAATCTTGGATGACCATGTAGGAGTCCAGCGCCTTAACCACTTTGCCATCTGCTGACCCCACACACATCATTTCTTAAGATAGAATTTTTAAAATATGATCAAGGTTACTTGTATACAAAAAACAGTGTCTCAACAGGATTGCTTATCTCACAACAAAAGCTATAGATATTTAAAAATAGTTGATTGAACTGGTTTCAGTTGTTTTAAACTGTAATAGAACACTCAGTTGGTTCAAAACAAAAACAAAACTCTCAAAAAGTAAAACAGTGGTTAATTACTGTGTAGAGACAGCCAGATCCCACATGGCCAACCACGGATTCCACGTGGCTGACTGGATCAAATCTAGTCCCAGCTCACTGGTTGAGCTCAGCTATTCTCAGGATCCTGACGAGATAGAGACCTGGAGGAAAAAGAATGGTGGTGTGATCAGGTTTCATTTTTTTCCTTTCTCTCTTTCACTTTCTCACTTTCTCTCTCTTGTACACATGGTTTCTTTTTCTCCCTGGTGCACTTATGCACCCTCTGACATTAAAAAGAAAAGAAAATGTATTGAATGTAAAAAAAACTGGGAAAAAAAATCCCAGGAACAATATATATTTTAAACATGGCTTGACCCATGAGTGTAAATGATTCTTTTTTTTCTCTGTGTTTTCTTCATTATCATACTCTGGCCTTCTCTAACCTCACATCATCATGAACAGTAGGCAGCTACTCTGGACAAGAAAACTTGCCTCTCCACATCACTGGTAAAAAGCTATCACATTTTTTAAATGGAATCTTTTTTCCTTTATCTTATAGTTTCTTATTTACATTTATTGGTAGCACAACTTTGTGGGGTATAATGTGGTTTTTCAATTCATGCTTGTGTTGTATGATAGTCAAATCAAGGATATTATCATATTCATCATGACTTTATTTCATTATGCCTTATGTGGCCCAGGCAGAACCTTGATTCAATCAAAATGACCACAGAGATGTGATTCTCTTGTTGACCTCACTCTCCACTCTTTTTAAGCAAACTCCTGGAGTGGAAAAGAGTCAATATCTCAAAACACATGGAAAGAGAATGAGAAGTAGTTCTCTAAAAGAAATGACATTACTGTTATCAAAAGTAAGCGGGTGGGGAAATGGTGGATAACAAAACCCATAGCCTATTAGAAAGTCTTCTGGGACCAGCAGTTGGCATAATGGCTATGTCGCTGGACTCCCATGAGTTTTTTTTTTTTTTTTGGAGAGATTTTCGCTATAGGGCGCGTGCGCTCGCCAGACAGACAGAGAGAGACATTAGAGACAGAAAGCGAGAAATCACCCCCCAGGGGGGATGGTCACACCGCAATCCCTTCTCCTCCATTCTCCTCTCGGGATCTTGGGCATGCACACACACGCGCCCGGTGTGAGTTTTAAGCCACCAGGTCCAGGAAGCGAACCACGGTCGAATACATGGGAGTCCAGTGACATAGCCATTACGCTAACTGCTGGTTCCCTGATTTCTCATTTTCTCTCTCTCTGCCTCTCTCCCATGAGTGTATGCGCCCTATAGCAAAAACATTAAACAAACAAAAAGTTGGGATTAAATTTAAGAAATTCTGGTGGTCAAAGATAAAAGTATGTATTAATCTTCTTTGTGATAGAAATGCATGCTAAATTTAAAGCTATGTTATAATAGAATATATGAACTTCTGAATGGAAAAATTAAGGGCTTTGAATCATGAGATGATTTATTTTCTTTGTTCTAATGGCCTCTTATCCTCATCCTATGTATCCTGTGTTTCTCTTTCTGGGGATGTTTGATGATTTAATTCTCACCAATACTTTCACTTTTCATTGCTCTAAGTCTTTAAGTCACTGGATTTTGATTGTATGAGAACTTCACTTTAGAAAGAATTAAGTATTTTATTGATATATCATTAAAGTATATCACCCAAAAGCTCTATATTCCTTTTTTTAAAAATTCAATCATCTTCCACATGTAGTAGAAGTAGTTTAATTTTCTTCATTAAGTTCTTTTCCTTTTTACTAGATGTTTAATGATTATAATTAACTTGTCCTTGGTTACAAGTTTACTTTTTTTTAATGCATTTCCACAGGTTACTACTTATACATAGTAGGGCTAGTAATTTTTATATAATTATATACAATATACTTTTCTAATCACTTAAATAGTCTTCTGATAATTCTAATGTTTTCAGATGATTCTTTAGAGTATTCCTGGAATATAATTATGTGATGTGCAAGTAATAATTTAACCCCATTTTGTTTTACCTCTGCTTTATATTTTATTGTCTCAGCTATAGTTTTCAAAAACAGTAGTGTCTTTTGGTATTTGCTTAGGGAAGCAAAAGTAATTTGAGTAGGAAGGAATTTAACACATGCACATTAGTTTATTAAGACAATTTGCCATGGCATTTCTGCATATTTTGTATTGGTTCTTATTCTGGACTATTTTTATGTTGTTATTTAATAGTTAACAACTGTAAGAGAGAGTTTCATTGTGGGGCAGAGAGTAGATATACTTCCTGATTGAGAAAATAATGATAACTCCTTCCTCCTGCGCAAAGTTGGCTCAAGTTTTCTAATAGTCTCCTTAGAAGATTGAGGTGTTTGGAACCAGCAGATGGCATAATGGTTACATTGGTGGACTCATACATAGTTGACCTTAGTTTGAGTTCTGGATGTGGCAGCTTGAACTCACACCAGGCATGTATGCATACATGCCCAAAATCCCATGAGGAGAAGGGACTGTGGCATGGTCATACCTCCTAGGGGGTGATTTCTTGCTTTCTGTCTCTCTGTCTCTCCAGTGAGTGCATATACTCTATAGCAAAAATCTCTCTCAAAAAAAATTAAGGTTTCTGGGACCAGCAGTTAGCGTAATGGCTATGTCGCTGGACTCCCACATAGTCGACCGCGGTTCGAGTCCCGGACCTGGCGGCTTAAACTCACGCCGGGCGCGTGTGCGTGCGTGCCCAAGATCCCGAGAGGAGAATGGAGGAGAAGGGATTGCGGCGTGGCCATCCCCCCTGGGGGGTGATTTCCTGCTTTCTATCTCTCTGTCTCTCTCTGTCTGTCTGGCGAGCGCACGTGCCCTATAGCAAAAACCTCTCCAAAAAAAAGAAAAAAAAAGAAAAAAAAAATTAAGGTTTCCTAAATTCAGAATTTTTCAGTGACACAAAGCCACCATGTGAACAGAATCTACCCATGTAATTGAACAAGTACAGTTGCTGTGTACATGAAAGGCATGCTGCTCGCTGTGCCATGAACAACAAAGTTCTTCATCTCTGAACCAGGAATCTCATGTCTTCTGTCAGCACTTAACTGTTGCAGGCTAACTGAATTTAAACAGAGTAAAATCTTCAACCTATCACAGCTTTTGATACTGCTTTATTTTCATACCCATGAATATTCTGGCAACTTTTACTAGAGAATAATTATTTTTCCTTCTCTTCTTATGAGTTTCTCATGATTTTTTCTCATTGTGGACTCTAACTAGAGACCTATAGACAAAAGTAACACAAATTCCCATAAGACACCATATTCATCTGTGAATAGTGGCTATTCCTTTTTTAGCAGTCATGATCTCTTTTTGATATGCTGTAAATCAACTACAGAATTACAGGGCCAAAAAAAACCCCACCAACATTCCTATATAAAATTGGAATATTGGAGCCCAGATCTAGCCAGGAGCCAGGACAAGCCAATCAGCAGCCATCTATATTTGAGTTCTGAGTGGCTCCATTCAGGGATTATGACCACCAAAGACCCTCTGCTCAGACTTCACGCTCCTGCCCCCCAGATCTAGCTAGGAGACAGGTCAGATCATCCTACTTATTCTCTCTGTCTCACTCTATCTCTCTCTCCCTCTTTCCTTTTAATTAAAATAATAATCTTAAAACTTCTTAGCTCCCTGCCACTCTTTTGTCTTGTTAATTCCTACCTTTCCCCTGACCCCACAGGACAAGCCAATCAGCAACCACCTATATTTGAGTTCTGAACAGCCCCATTCACACTGCATGGTTTACATTTTTTGACAAAATTTTTTTTCTTTTATTTTTCCTTGTTTTTTTCTCTTTTTTTTTTTTTCCTATTACTTTTCCTTTTCTTTTTTCCTTTCTCACTTTTCTGCCCAGTCTCCACATGCTGATTTTTCTAGAGAGGTCTAGGTGCACAGTAGCCAAATATCTACATACTTTTAGGGTCAGAATAACCCTCAATTTTCATTAAATCAACTGTGCAAAGGAGGAAAATAGTACTGTTTATAGACTTCATGTCACCCTCCTGCATTATTCTGAATGCTCAGATTTAACGCCCAAAACTAGGAAAAAATGTATAATCCATCAGATGACCAGAAACCACTGCAGAGGCACAAGAAATATGCGAAACCAAGAAAATATCTCTCCTCTAAGGGAAAAAAATAACTCCTCTCCCTCCACAGAGAATACAAGGTAACTCATGGAAATGTCAGATAAATAATTTAAAATATTCATAGTGGCAAAGCTAACAGAGATGCAAGAGAAGAGAGACAACAAACTCCAAAAGATGCAAGAGAAAAGAGACACTGAATTCCAGGAGGTGAAGAAGTTCTTGCATGATCTGAAAGAGGAGATACACATAAATTAGAATCAAACAGAATTGTTAGAGATGAAGGCCATAATACAGGAAATCAAAACTTCTCTTGAAAATATCAAAAGCAAATTAGATCATACAGAAGACAGAATCTCAGATGTAGAAAATGGAACCTCTGACCTAGAAAAATTCACCAAAAAAGACTGAGAAAATAAACCCCCCCAAAATGAGAATAAGATACAAGTAATACTAGATACCAGTAAATGCCCCAATGTCCAGATCATCGGTATGCCAGAAGGTGAAGAAACTAGTAAAGGCATTGATAATCTATTCCATGAAATCCTGGAAAAAAACTTTCCAAACCTAGAGAGGCACTCAAATATCCAGATGCAAGAAACACAAAGGACCCCACACAGAATCAACCTAAGAAGATCTTCCCCCCAGGCACATGATAGCCAGATTGACCTAAATCACACATAGAGACAAGATACTAAATTTGGCAAGAAAGAAACATCAAGTTACTTTCAAAGGATCTCTCATCAGGCTAACATTGGACTTCTCATTGGAAACAATGCAAGCAAGGAATGAATAGGAAAATATATTGAAAGTGTTAAGTGATAAACAGTTTCAACCAAGAATACTATACCAGGCAAGATTATCCTTCAGATGGGAAAAAGAGACAAAAACATTCTCAGATAAACAAAACCTGAAAGAATTTACCAACATCAGGCCAGTTCTCCAAGAAGTGCTAAAGGTAGTGCTATACCAGGAAAACTAAAGTTGGACACACAAAAATAAGAGTACGAAAAACAACCAAGAGAATGGCCAGCCTCATGGTAGGGACAAGTCCAGAGTTGAATGTTAACTTCCAGAGTTTAAATGGAAAGATGAGACCACAGTAACACTGCATATTCAATAGAAGAGAGATTAATTACATGTATTTGAACTAGTGAAATAAAATTTATTTTTTACTTTAGACTAAAACATTACTGATTTTCTTTGATGTTTGATTTCCATATTTAAGGATTTTTATCTTCTTTTGAATTGTTAATAGGTTCATCTACTTACTATTTGAACTGAATCCTAACCTTTTCCCTGGCTTAAAAATTTTAAGCAAATTTCTCTTAACATTTTTTTTATTTTGATCCATTAAAACTAAAACTGTTTGTTTTGAAATAAAAAAATACATTACAAAATACCTACTAATACCTATTTAATGACTGCAGTAAACTATATAGCTCCAACAGGGTGCTACTTTATGGTATGTTCACTTTACTCACTGAGGTTTACACCTAAAGTTACACATGCATTCATAGATATGTATATAGCAAGCTGTGCTTGCTATTAAAATTTTTTAAATTAATTAAGATCTTTAGTGAATCAATAAAATGTGGGGAGGAAAAGGCATGGAAAACAACTGTACATACCAGAGACCGTGTGGGAGAAAGGGCGCAATTGGCAGAGGGTGAGAAGTAGGAAATCAAGGGGGGGGGAGCCAAATATATAAGAAACAAGAAATAGAAATTTATTTGTTGATGATAACATGTATGGTAATATCCGTTGGAACCAGCAGTTTGCATAATGATTGTAAATATATATATATATATATATATATATATATATATATATATAAATAAATAAATAAAAATTAGGACATTGGAGAGGGGAAGATATATGTGTGTGTGTGTGTGTGTGTGTGTGTGTATCAAAGTAAGAGAAAAAAATCCATAGGTAATACAGTTCTAATTCCTATAACCATTCATGAAGCTATTTCATAGTCATCATTTTATTGATCGGCAAATTTTTAGTCCTAATGAACATACGTTATGAGTGTTCCTAACTGCACTGGGCCACTGTTATTTTCTATTCTTCTATACATAGCATGGAATAATAAATACCCTAGAAAGTTTCTTTGTTCCATACTTCTCCAGATTGCTACTGTGCAGCAGAGCAGCAATCTTCTTTTTCATTCACAATGAAAACCAGCACTCTATCCAGAGCAGTGACTTTTTCCTTGTCTTCCTCAGAAACAACTCACATAAACTAACAGAGCTCACATTACTGAGAGAAAATTCTCTGTCCACCACTAATTCCAAGATCCATGTATTCTGGATGTGAGAGAGAAGACGTCATAAACTGGATACTGATTTAGAATACCTGGAGAATCATTTGAAGCAGAATATTGACTTCCTGTGGTTCATTAATCTGCGATCTAAGTATGTTTTAATATATCATGCAGCATCATATCATGGCCTCTGCTTTGGTAGACAGTGTATGTGGTAAGATGATTTTCATGGGTATGAGCCAAAGAGAAGAGCCTTATTTATTTTGCCATTTAAAATAGTTCTTTGATGAGAAGCAATATTGTTGTTGGGAACCATGAGGTTGATGAAAGCATTCAGTAAATGTTTGGATTTTAATAGTGGCCAAAACACTGTGCAGTGAAGGTAAAGTAGTATTTTGAAGTCAAATTGTTGACCATTCCATGATGGAAGGAGAAATGGTCAGCGATTCTGCAGAAAATGGGGCTACATCAGACAGTCAGAGTGGGCTTTGCTCCTGGCAAGTGTGTCATTCAGTAAGTGCTGAAACATCTATCACAATTATGACCTCAGGAACCTGGGGAAAAACTAAGGTTGTCTCATGGACCTAAGGGGCCCTCTTTGAAAGGAACTTGAGCCAAACTCATTTCCTGGCCTCCATAAGTTCCCACTCTGATGATGGAGCAAGAAGACATTTTAGGTCCTCTGGGACTCATGTCAGTTCAGAACCAGTACTCCGTTATCTTGGAAAGTTTTAGGCAGTTCTCCTTCTGCAGTGCATAACTAACTGATAAATGTGATAAATGGCTATTGTTTCCTTGATGATGGCTAGGAAGAAGATTTTACTTGTGTCATTGTTGAAAAGTGTTTTCTCAAACGGACCTGGCCTCCTGTTCTTTTACATGTAGTAATATGACACAACTTCTGCCAATCAAACATACAGGCATGAATCCTGGATGTGGAAATGTGCATTACGTGGCTCTGGTCATGTTCAGGAAGACTGATTTTCTGACTGGTAGGACACAGGCATTGGTTTGATGGGAGAAGCACTACTTAGACTCCAGATGTCCGTTACCGACTGCCATAGAAATGAAGCAGCATCATTAGTGCCACTTTAGCTAGATAAATGCTACTACATGACTGGACATTGTTTCTGGCTGCTTAGCCTCTGCCTAGCCAGGAGATTCTGTGACCTACCCAATCTCTCTTAAATATATATATATATTTTTTGAGAGGTTTTTGCTATAGGGCGCGTGCGCTCGCCAGACAGACAGAGACAGAGAGATAGAAAGCGAGAAATCACCCCCCAGAGGGGATGGCCACTCCGCAATCCCTTCTCCTCCATTCTCCTCTAGGGATCTTGGCAACGCACGCAAACGCACCCAACGTGAGTTTAAGCCACTGGGTCCGGGACTCGAACCGCGGTCAACTACATGGGAGTTTAGTGACATAGCCATTATGCTAACTGCTGGTCCCTAAATATATTCTTTTTCTATGGAGGTAGTGGGAGCAGATTTGGTTGTTTAGTGGAGGAAAAAAAAAAAAAAACAACTGAATAAATCCCTTATATAGAACACAGTAGATAATTTCAAATCTTCCAGAATATTTAGAGTTTAGTTCATATCTGAACAAGTATTCCTCTTAAGTACAGGACGATTAGAAGAACAGAATGATCAAAACAAAATACTTTTCTAGGCTAAGGAGAGATCAAAGATTTATTATCTCTATAGACAAGTGCAATTACTGAGCTAGTATCAAAATTAGTATTATCAAGCCCTGTAAGTGGTGGAGAGTAGGGGCTGAAGGACAGCTGTAGATCTGAGTTTAAATCATGGCCCCAAACACTCACTAGCTGTGAAGGCTTTAAAAAGTTGCTTAATCTCTTGTAGTCAATTTCCACATCTTTCAAGTGGGGATAATAATACTTGACTTGCAGAGTCATTAGAAAGATTTAATGAGAAAATGGAAGTGCCCACCATCGTGCTTGCTACACAGTAGATGTTCTTTAAATATGATTTATTTATTCTCTGCCACTGGAGGATCACAGTTTTAAAATTTGGCATAACACAGTTAGAGGCGGTAAGGCTCTTATAAAACAAATCATGGAAACACAAATTCTATTCATTGCTGTATGAGGTCTTTTGTTTGTTTACCAATTTAAAAACTTAGAATAAATTAATTATATTTTAGAGAATAGAAATATCTCCCACTGGAAGTTGCTAATTCATTCACTTATCAACAAGTTGCATAAATGTCATCAGAATTCTTTTTTTTTTTTTGAAGAGGTTTTTGCTATAGGGCGTATGCGCTCGCCAGACAGATGGAGAGAGACAGAGAGACAGAAAGCGAGAAATCATCCCCTAGAGGGGGGATGGCCAGGCCACAATCCCTTCTCCATTCTCCTCTTGAGATCTTGGGCACGTATGCACACGCACCCGGCGTGAGTTTATGCCACCAGTCCGGGACCCGAACCGCAGTCAGCTACATGGGAGTTCAGTGACATAGTCATTACGCTAACTGCTGGTCCCCAGAATTCTTTTTTATACTAAACAGTTTCATTCTTAATCTCAGTAGGGTGATTAGATCATGCCAATATATTTTGACTAACTCTAATGCAAGGTAAAATACCTTCTGTATGTGTTAAAAGAGTAATTTTGATTTTGTGATCCTTGCATAAACCAAATAGCATGAGTTAATAACAACAAAGTACAGGCATCTTCCACATACTATCTTCCCAGTTAATGCTTTAAATTTTTGTTTGTTTGTTTTAAAATAGTTCATGACACACAAGAAGTTGTCAAAGGATGGTAGAGTCCTCATCTACTCTTCACTCTGCTTCCCCAACTGAAAACATCTAATATAACCAATATACAATGTCAAAGGCAAGAAAATCAGTGTTGTTCATAACGATGGCCTGGTACTGTGGTACAACTATAAACACTACTCGTATTTCACTGGTTTTTATGTGCTACTTAGACTTTAATACATTTGGCTATCAAAATGTACTAAAATTGAAGTATGTTCCAAGAATGTATCTTTTAGCCCATGTTTCATTGGGCAATGTTTATATGGAAAGGTATATTAATTTCCTCTAAACTCAACACATTAAACAAAAGGATGTGCAAAAAAAATTTTTTTTTTGGAGAGGTTTTTGCTGCAGGGTGCGTGCACTCACCAGAAAGACAGAGAGAGACAGAGAGACAGAAAGTGAGAAATCACCCCCCAGGGGGGATGGCCACAACGCAACCCCTTCTCCTCCATTCTCCTCGGGATCTTTGGCACGTACGCACACGCGCCCGGCGTGAGTTTAAGCTACTGGATCCAGGACTCAAACTGTGGTTGACTACATGGGAGTTCAGCGACATAGCCTTTACGCTAACTGCTGGTCCCATAAAAATATTTTAATTACATTCTATATGCAATTGGGTTCCGAACCATTTATTAGCATTTAGACTCTCTTCCACTCAAAATTTTCTTTAAGTTTTACATTTCCACCTTACTTGTTAAATAAAGTGTATCACAGTTTCCTTGTTTTTAATTGTTACTTTTTGTGTGATGTGTGTGTGTGTGTGTGTGTGTATATGCAATTTCAGTTTAATTTCAAGAAATTTGCTGAGGAATGTGGGATAATATATCATGAATTATTATGTCTTATTTATTTTTCTCTTTATTTATTTATACATTCAATCACTGTATATCATTACAACTTGTAAAATGAATTTGCCCAGCATGAATATACTGTATATTAGCCCACATTATCATTAACAGATAATTTTCCATTTTTGTGTTCCTTAAATGTTTTGTTTATTTCTTTTTCCCCTTGATTCCCTTTCTCTCACCTGGGTAATAGGCTTTTGGTATTGTTCTCTAAAAACTTCTGATTTTCAGGAAGAGATTATTGACATTAAGTAGAAGATGCTTGTCTGTAGATTTAGTAATTTAGAAGCTCTCTAGAACAGAAAAATAAATGGAATGAAAAAGTTCAAATATCTCATTGGATAAAGTGGTTCATTTAAGAAGTTAATACAAAAAAAATTAGAAAAATGTATTCAACAAAATTATACTGAGAAAATACTGGCAAACTAACTGAAAAATGTAACTTTCAAAAATCTTAGCTTATATTTGTTTCTGCTTACTCTCTTCGCTCTTTTAGAAATTCCATTTTCTCGTTCTCTAACTTTGAACAACCTGCTCTTCTCTCAAATGATAACTACCCTTACTTCTTCCTCACCCTACTGTCCCTCCTCTCTCCTAGACTTTTCTGGATCTTCTTATTGGTGTATATCAAGACTCACTGTTCTCCTAACACATATGGTCTATGCTTCTAACATGGCACACAATTCATTCTGCCTTTCACTGTGCATGGTGTGTTACTGTTGCTCTCAATAGTTCCAAGGATGAATGTTGAAGGGGATTTGGTACAAGGGATCTCAAGCAAGCCTTACAGTGTCACAAAGACAGACTGAGTCTGTTGAAGAAGTGAGATCAAGACGTGGCCACACCTGCTTTCCCTAGTTTTCAGGAAACTATCCAAGGATGCTGATAACAACCAGCTCCCACCTAGGGGATCCTAGGCAGCCTATTTATTATTTTTCTCCTATGACCATTTAGTTCCAGCAGTGGGATTATTGATCTCCTTTCCATGTTTTCTTCCTCCGAAAGGCCCTAAGTCTTCTCTCAGTGCTACTTTGTACCTTACTCAAAGCCTAGGACATATATTGCTCATTGCTACAGGTAACCAGATTGTTTCAGTAAGGTAACTTTTGTACCCTTCACTTAACAAGCCCTATGCTTTCTTCATTGCTAATGATGTCTAAGAAGATGTAAATTGATTACCTTTATTTCTATGACAAGGTGTTGCTATATTATTCATCCAAGCTTGAGGATGGGAGCAAAAGTTCTATTAGAGTTTGATGCAAAAACAGAAGTCAAGGCTCTAAGAAGAAAAGTTATTTATAGGTCATTCTTATTCTATGAGTATCTTTAACTGCTCTTGAGAGAGAGAGGAAGAAAGAAAGCAAACCTTTTGGGGCATAGTCCCACCACAATCTCTCCATCCCTCTGTCCATTAAGAACTTTGGGCATGCATACACATGAGCCTGGCATGTTTTTTGGGCCATCCAGGGGAGGAGCGAAACTACAGCCAACCAAGTGGGGATCCAGCTCACAGGGCACAGTACCGAATCACTGAACTACAGCGCCAACCCTGTATTTCTTTTTCAAGAACATTTTCCTGGGACCAGCAGTTAGCGTAATGGCTATGTCGCTGGACTCCCACGTAGTCGACCGCGGTTTGAGTCCTGGACCCAGTGGCCTAAACTGATGCCGGGCACGTGTGTGTGTGCGCCCAGGATCCCAAGAGGGGGTTGCAGCGTGGCCATCCCCCCTGGGGGGTGATTTCTCTCTTTCTATCTCTCTGTCTCTCTCTGTCTGGTGAGTGCATGTGCCCTATAGCAAAAACCTCTCAAAAAAAAAAAAAAAAAAGAACATTTTCCTAAGGAAAATTCTGGTTAAGTTATCTTCAGTTATATCACAGCTTAAAATTCATGCTTTGAAATTCTCAATCAAGGAATTTTACTCAGAACTTGGCAGTTAGAGTACATGAATGTGAAACAATCTTCTTTTGCGTATTCATTTTTTTAATAGAGATCAACATGCTTTGTGAGTTATTATCATATTAATAAAGCCAACTCAAAATCACTTTTGTGCTCTCTACATTGCATTGGTTGTGAAAGCTATTTAAATATAATTTAATATTATTTATTTAATGATAAAAATCTATATGAAAGGAATCTGGTTTCTGCATGTGTGTGTTTGAGTATGTGTGTATGTGTGTGTGGAGATTCTGATTAAAATAGATGATTTGTTATTTCAAGAGACAACAGAGTCTAGAAATGTTCTTGGCTTTTACATTTTTTCCTTTCTTTTTTTTTAATTTTGCCTTTAAATAAATTATATATTTTCAGGTTTTGCCAAAAAATTGTCAGAAAAATTCCTATCTAGCAATTTGTTTTTCCCAAATTAAGAATGCAAAAATATTTGCATTTGAGTTAATTCTGATTTTGGTTATAGCGGTCCACATTGCATTTTATGAATATCAAATCGAGCACTGGGTATTCTGAAAGATACCTAGCTTTCAGTTGTTTTGCTCTTAGGATGTACCGCTGGAGAGGCTGCTTAACTCTATGCAAAAGAAGGATGAGAAGTATCTATGAGAGTTTATCTTTCTATGAAAGGAACAGGGTGCACTCACAGATTGGTGTCTCTTGCTCACTCTCTTCTCTCCCACCAATACTGCTTAGGAGATTCTTTCTCAGTCAACTCAGATTCCTTTCCTGAAGGATATTTTTAAGAGACACTGACTCCTAGACTTCTGTAGTGGAGAATATGGAGAACTGGCAGGGAAAGTCTGGAGGTGCAGCAATGGAGGAGGAGAGGAAGGGAGTGACAAAGCACAGAGCAAAAGCCACTAGCCTCCTGCTGGGGTTAGGGAAATGCAGGAGAGGGTGAAAAATTATGGCCATTTATTAGCTCTAGTTCAGCTGCAAGATGTGACACAACAGGATTTTGGGAAGAATTATTGCAAATTAGAACGTCTACCTTTTGGGACCAGCAGATGGCATAATGGTTGTGTCACTGGACTCCCACATAGTTCACTGTTGTTCGAGTCCTGGACCCAAAAAATTAAAACTCATGCCAGGTGTATGTGCATGCATTCCCAAAATCCCAAGAGGAGAATGGAGAAGGGATTGCAGCATGGCCATCCCTCTAGGGAAGGGGTGATTTCTCACTTTCTGTCTGTGTTTCTGTCACTCCAGCAAGTGCACATGTCCTATAGGAAAAAATTTCTCTACAAAGAAAAAGAAAATGGCTACCTTTTAATAGTAGTTGAAAAATAGAACTCTCTTAGAATTGGTTAATGGATTAAATTATTGCTAGGTTATAACTCAATTTCTCAAATGATATTTGTCTCTAGTAGCAATCTCATACTGCTGTAACAAAAGTACAACTCTCTCCTCTCTGGTTCTCTACCCTACTGCCTTGGCCGACCCAGACTCCAAATTTCCCTGACTTGGGGAGTCAATGGGGCTGTGCCTAGGTCCCCTCCCTGCACTGGGGGGCTGGAAGCTCTCTCCAAACAAAAAGTTGAAACAGTCCTAGGCTTGCTGCTGTCTCAAGGATCACTGTTCAACGGTGTTATCAACTGCCTGAAATCTCTTGCTTTATATTTTCTTCTGTTTTGTTGTTGCTGTTACTGTTTTGTTTGGGTTTTGGTGGGAATGTAAATCCAGATCCAGTCTTCTTTTTTAATCACCTTCAGTAGAAGAGGAATGTCTTGGTACAGTTTTAATCTGATTTAAAACAGCCTAAGAGGCAACACTACCAGGATCCAATGTCAGACTTACTGCATTCACAGGCTAATTCTATGCTATGACCCTTCTCTACGCTGCTGCTTTGAGAATGGTAAGGGTCTGTCCTCATCTTTCTAGACACCATTTTATATGACACATTTTTCTGTGCTTTATGTTCAAACCTGCATTTTTTCTTTTTTTTCTTTAGAGAATTCATAAGTTAAAAGTAATTATCTAGTCCCTCAGACTTATCACTGAATATCTGTATTTGTGTGTGATGTGGGAGGCAGGGAGTGAATTGTGTGTGTCTGTACTCCACATACAAAGATGCACATCTGTACAACCTAAAGCAATAATGACACATGATCTATTTTGATGATTATCTAGTTACAATCATTTATCTATTAAATTTCTCTATTTGTGGGATTTTGATCCTTTCTCATGCTTAGCCCCAAAGTGAGTGGATACCTTTATTTCCTTTTCATCACTAAAATCACCCACCTTTCCTCTTTTAGGAAAGCTTTTCAACCTTTTCTGCTTCTCATCCTTGAAACCTAGTGCGTTCCTTCAAAACATCTTCCTTAGGTTTAGGAAGATCACCTTCTTTCTTCATTTAGAATCTTCTGAAATCTTTATTATGCACAAAATCTTTTACCAACCAAAAGAGCTCCTTTACCTTAGCACAAACACCAGCATTCTTCTGCTCTGAATGTTGCCTATCCTGTACTTCAGTGCAATATGAAAATTTCATTTCATCTTTATTTGTTCAGTGCTTGGGATCCTCTCTGCTTATATGTAAGTCACTTACAAATTCATGTAACAAGTGCCTGAAGATGTACTCTGTGGTACTGACATTACTGAGTCTGCCTAGCTCTTAACACTTTACTACCACATATAAGAAAGCACTTAAAGAGTAAAACTGTGAAGCCCTTGATGATGACAATCCATTCACAGTTGGGTTTTCTCTTATACATAATTAACACCTCAAGAAATGATCTATTTGAGCATGTACAGAATCTCTCGGGAAAACAAAATTTAAAGACAGATGGAATGAGGAATGCAAATTGAAAAGTGTGATGGTACAATGAACCCTCTAGCATGCACTTTAAATAATTTACACAAATATGTTCCAATTTGTGAGCCAAAATAAAGATAGCACCATTTGTCAAATAAAAGCTAAGACTTTGTTGAAAATTATAAGCCTTGATTTACACATCAGATTGTTAGCTTTTCCATTATTAAGCATACCATAAGGGCAGCGATCTATGTATAAACAGACTCCCTTCCACAGCTGCATCATGATTGTCCTACTTGGCATTAATTTCCCTCCAATTTCAGTATCACTTGTTTTTCTTTTGTGGAAAAGCAGACGGAATTTGCTTTTTGAATCAATAGACTGAGAAAAATAAGCAGAGGGCCTTGTTTTGCTTGCAAATAAGGAAAACTGACTCATAATCAATACGTGAAATACATTTTGTGAGACAGTCTCCATCTTGCCCACGGATTCCACATACTGGGGCTGAAAGTATATGTTGTGATATTATTTTAATAAATACTTTGCTTGAATTCACATTTTCTATGAAAAAGAAATAGGCAATGATTAATCTTCAGAAAATATTTCTAACTAAATTAATCCCATATTAGGCTTGACAATCATAATACCTTGATTACTGAACTTTATTTTCCTTGAATACTATTTTCCACTATCAGAATGATTACATTTATCTTATATACTCTGTAGAACTTAAAAAAGTCAAAGACCCCATTAGGTCAGTAAATTGAAAGAAGTTACATGAGTAAGTTTGCATCTCAGTGCCAAGTGATCTCTGGTTTAAGGAGATAAGTTTAGAACATGCTAGAGGACACTTCAAGGAACATTTTAAAGGTAATTGTTAACTGATTAGTTCTCAATAGGTTTTAAATTTATTCTCTTTATAAAATTACATGTGTTTTGGAAACTGAAGCAGTAGAGAACTTTGATAATCTCAAAGAGCTAGCAAAAGTTTTAGTGGAATCACTGGAAAGATCCTTACAGCTGAAGAAGAGACGGCCATGATATGACATTTTGATGGAATGGGTCCTGCTGCTATGTAATGAAAGCTGTCTCTTCCGAAAGAAACATTTGTTTGATGTAGCTCTTTAAAAGTTCCACCTGGAAATTTTTAACATATCCAGAGGTCAAGTTACAGCATGAGATGTTTCTCGACAGTGAAAAATTGTTTGATACTCTCTTCCTCAGTCGTCAAAGACAAAGAGTAAAGTTTTGAATAGTCTCCTACTGTGTCCTCTAATCTGTAGTAGTCTCTACATGGGGCTTAGGGAAAATTAATCAGTGCTAAAGAGACAGACTTAGGGATCTGGGCTCTATACAAACATGTAGGACTTTAAAACAGTTTGACAAGATATTTGATCTTTGCCACAAGTTCTCTTTTATCCAGCTGGCCCTGACAGAGCTTCTCGAAGACGAATGTGAATGTACTAGACTAGAGACCTGAGACGATGACTTGTTCTCTCCCTGTATCCTCAAAAGTTAGCCCAGAGTTTGTCAAACAGGAAGATCACGATAGGCATTTATTCAATAAATAAATGAGTTTATTTATACCATGCTGACAAGACCAGGAGTTGCAAGCTGTAGAATCATTAAGTATATCCTCACTATATTTATTGCATCTCTGTAATCCTGGGTCAAACTTAAATTTAAGACAAGAAACAATCTGGATTTCAACAACAATTTCATTAGAATAATGCAAACAGCTGAAAGCTCTTGAAATTAAAAAGATAATTATATTTCCATAATTGTTTTGCATTATGTACAGGCTTAAGATAACCAGCCACTTTGTTACAAGTGCCAGATTGGTGTCACAACAACTTTGGAGGAAGTCATCATGAATGGGAAGCTGAACTGGCAAAGACCTGAAAAGAGAATTCATCAGGTGACTACAATGACTCCTGCTGGGAAGACAATCTTAAATTTCTGGGAAATATGAGGACTTTTGTGAACCTCCATATGTTTTCCTTTTTTAATAGACTTTTTAAAATTTTTAGATCAATTTTAGACTTACAGAGAAGTTTCAAAGAGAGTAGAGTGGCTTCATCTATCTTGTACCCAGTTTCTACTGTCAACATCTTATATTACTATGGTCATTTGTCATAGTTCATTAACCAATTCTAATGTATTACTATGAACTAAACTCAGTACTTTATTCAGATTTCATTACTTTTCCCTAATGGCCTTTTTCTGCCTCAGGATCCTATCCAAGATACCATATTAACATTGAGTCATCATGTTTCCTCACGCAACTCTGGACTATGACAGTTTCTCAGACTTCCCTTGATTTTTAATGACCTTAATAGTTTTTAAGAGTATTGGTCAGGTAATGTGTAGAATATTCCTCAAGCTGAGCCAGTCTGATATTTTTTCTCATAGTTAGACTCGGGTTATGGAATTTTGAGAGAGCGATGACAGAAAGTGAAATATCATTTCCTACACAATATACCTAGAGTATAGACTATAGACAAAACTTGCCACTGATGATATTAACCTTGACTTCCTGTCCGAGGTAGTGTTTGTCAGGTTTCTCCACTGAATAAGTCACTTTTTCTCCCCCACTTCCCATAGTCCAGGATGTAGTCTTTAGAAGGAAATCTCTGTGTGTATCCTACAGTTGAGAGGGAAATTTCTTCAGAATTTATCTGGAATTCTCTATGGATGACGTGTCTCTTTCCCCCCCCATTTATTTATTTATTTAATCACTTAGTCATATTGGTATGGACCCATAGATGTTTATTTTATATGTAGGGTTAAATGTAACTCCAGCGTTGGTCATTGGGAGTTTGTTTAGTTGGCTCCTGTCACTCCCCAGCATATTGCCCTCATGTTGTTTTGTTGAGCACTACTTACTTTTTAGTGCTACATTCAACTCCAGCCCTGTCTTGTGTATTTCCTGCCCCAGATCTAAAAACAACCATTTCTCCAAGGATCCCTGGTTCTTTTATTGAGGAATGTTATTAGACCAAGATTTGAGTACTAAGTGTGCTCATTGCCACTAGAGTGGTGGTTTTGCTATATATATAGTCACCTACTGAAGGACATTTTGGTTACTCACAGTTTTGGGCAATTATGAGTAAATCTGCTATAAATATGTACATAAAGGTTTTATGTGTGAACATGAATTTTCAAATCATTTGAGTAAATAGCTGGAAGCCAGACTGTTGGTTTATATCCTAAGTCTATGTTTAACTAAAAAAACAGGTTTTTTTTTTGGTTAGTTTTTGTTTTTTTTTTAATTGCCAGAGGGTGTGTGCACTTGCCAGAAAAAGAGAGGGACAGAGAAAAAGAGAGAGAAAGTAATCCCAGTGGGGTGTGATCATGCTGTAATCCTTTTTCCTTCATTTCTACATTTCATCAGGATTTGTGGCATGCATTCCTATGTACCCAGCATGTTTTTCAAGTCACTGGGGCAGGGATTTGAACAGTAGTAGGCCGTGTGGGATTTTGCTCCTTAGGCATAACACTTAACCACTCTGTTACAGGGCTGGCCCCATGTTTAATATTATATAAAACTCTTAAACTGTCTTCCAGAGTGGCTGTAATATTTTACATTTCTGAATGAGAGCTCCTATTGCTCTGCATCCTCATGTGCACTTGGAACTACCAATTGTCTAGCAGTTAAGGGAGTCAGATCCCATGTGGCTAACTGCAGTTTGAATCCTGGCCCTAGCGGCTTGAAAAACACGGTGTGGTGTGTGTGTGTGTATGTGTGTGCATGCACGTGTCCAAAATCCCAAAAGGATAGAGAAACAGTAAGAAGGACTTGTGATGTAACTACAGGGGTGCTTTCAGGGGTGTTTCGACTCAGGAGTGCTTTCTCCCTCTTCCTCTCTGGTGAGAACATGTACCGACTGGCAATTAAAAGAAGTAATAACCCGTTCTCCCACTGCCAGCTTCCCAGTTCTCTATCCCCTTCCCAATTGTCTGTGCCAGCTTCCCCATCTCCCACATCCCCACCCAAAAATTCCTCCAGTTCACTGGGATTTGTGATGCCTTGATCCTATCATTTTTTTTTCTGCCCCTCATATCTTACATACCCTCATTTCTTTCCTTACCAGCCTAGATTCCATGGTCCATCACAACTATATCCTCTGTTATCCTTTCATTTTTAGCCCCTCTCTCCCATCTTTTTATTCTCACAAAATTCTCACTCCAGTTGAATCCTACTCTACTACTATTAGATTGTCAGAAAAGTCACGCCGTATTTTCCTGTTTTTCTATGGAAAAAAATGAGTCATGATTTTCCTGACAACCAGTTTCCACCTGTACCCAAGGAGCTAATTTTGGCTGAAAAAAAAAAATCACAAACCATGCTAACATATCTAACTTTAAGAGGCCCTTATATTACTAAGCAGCAATTCACTATTTCTCCCTCATCAATTTATTCTTCCTCCTCACACCTTCTTTGCCCTCCTTTGATTTTCAACACCTTTACCAACCCTCATTTCCCACTAACAAAGAATTTCCACATTTTTACCACCAACTCCACAAACCAACCTATATCTCCACAGACTCAGATGTTCTGTCTTCCAGCCTGTTGGGATGAATGAACCTCCTATGCTCATTTCCAATGCCAAGTGTCCACATATACACTGGATTCTACCCACTCACACTTACGTAAGAACTTGCCTCCTCATGACTATTATCCATGTCATCAATTTTTATATTTATCTATATTATTTTTATCAACCATGCTGTGAAATCTCTCATCCTAAAAAAAAGGAAAACAAAATAAAACACAAACCTTTACGCACCTTTCCTCCAACCACGTCCTACCTCTGCTTCCCTTACAAATAAGTCCTCTCAAGAGTTCTCTATATTCACTCTTTTCCATTCTCTTATGCCTACTGTGGTTCACCTTGTCCCCTCTTGTCATGTTCAGTGACAACCTCTACCTTGACCAATTCGATGATCACTTCTCAGTACCCATTTACTTGACCTATCCACAGCCTTTTATCCAGGAGGCTACTCTTTCCTTTAAGAAAAACTTTCTTCACTTTGCTCTTGGGAGCTTAATCTCTTGATTTCCTTCTACCTCATGGGTCACTCCTCAATACCCCTGTCACTACTGAATGGTTCACTGAATAAATGCAGTAAATAATTATGTCATCCTTTGAAAGGTTAAATTATTTTTTGAAAAGCCTTATTCTCACTAGTAAAATGTGCTCTGTGATTTCTTTAAGTCATAAAAATCAGAAATTGCATTTTATTATCTTACTTAAAAACATTTCAGGTAATCTATGTGTTCCAAATTTAAACAAACAAACAAAACCTTTTTCTGCTAAAAAGTTTACATTTATTTAAAAAAAAGCTACCTTTTCTAAGAAATCTACCAAACTTAATTGGGGTTTACACATCTTCTTTTCAACTAAAACTGCACAGTAAATTTCCAAAGGCATACTTTGAGAACCAAGAAAAAAAATATTACTAGGCTGTCAGAAAAGTCATGGCATATTTTTCTATGTTTTTCTATTAAAAAATGTGTCATAACTTTTCTGATGATCAAATATTTATGAGCCCAGCATGTTAGCATATACCAGCAATCTATGGCAGAGGAATTTTGTCTAGTTTTTGTCAGGAACGTTGTCAGAGAATCTGAATAACATGCACAGACAACATGCTAGATTGATTATATTGCTATTTAAATTGAACAAGTTCCACATAATTCAAATAATTTTTAAACTATTACAAATAACAATTGTAGATAACTTTTTGCTGCTACTGTTTTGGTTATTTTTAAAATCTTTAACCTAATGAAATAAAATAAAATGGTCAGCTCCTGGAAAATGAGTACAAATATTAATAATTTTCTGTAAAAGCTGAGAGAGGAGGGGCCAGCAGATGGTGTAGTGGCTATGTCACTGGACTCCTATGTGTTCGACCGTGATTCAAGTCCCGAACCTGGTGGCTTAAACTCACACCAGGCGCATGTGCGTGCGTGCCCAAGATCCTGAGAAAAGAGTGGAGGAGAAGGGATTGCGTCATGGCCATTCCCCCAGGGGGTGATTCCTCACTTTCTGTCTCTCTGTCTCTCTTTGTCTTTCTGGTGAGCTCACATGCCTATAGCAAAAACCTCTCCAAAAAAGAAAAAAAAAAAAAAAAGATAAAAAAAAAGAAGAAGAAGAAAAGAGAGAGGAAATTTATGAAGTCATCAGAGTTAACTTACGATGCTATAAAAACAATCAAATGTCAAGTTTCACAGGACAACTTTCACACATTTAGAAATAATAATATGTAAATACAAGGCGTCTACCTAAAGCTCATGGAAAAATGTATATTATGAAAAACTTTACAGGAATTTCAATTTTTTGCACCAGAATAAATTCATATTTAAATTCTATTTTTCTCAAATTTTTTGAATTGCTTCATATGTGTGTAATATCTAATGTATATAACACATATGTATTAACATACACATAAATTAAATTATTCATAGACCCTAGTGTTTTAAGTCTCTTTTATCCTCCAACTAAACAACTTATTTTATTAGAAAGTGATCTTTATCTTCCAAAGAACTTTATCAGGGTTTCCTGTATTTTCTTTTCTTTTTTTTTTTTTTTCTTTGTGATTCAAGAGGAACCTGCAGGTACATAAAATAAAAAGTTGTGAAACTCATTTTCTGAAGAAGGCATTTTTTTTCTTGACCTGAACAGTAACTTTTAATTTATTAGAGGGCTTAGAAAAGAGAAAGAACATTAAATATATATTCATCCATTTTGATGCTGCTAAGTGAAATAAGGCAAACTAAGAAAGACAAACACTGTATATCTCCTCGTATTTACACTGAATATCGCAGTTGTGGCAGAAATCAAAAGATTTCAAGATACTATATTAAGGAGTGCAAGTGTAGATACCAGAGACTATATGAAAGGAGAGAATGAAAGTGGGGGTTGGGTAGGTGAGGCTCAGAGTAAAAGCATCTAACAGACACAAGAATGTAAGTTTCTTTGTTGAAAATTATGTATATGATAATATCTTTGATTTGATTTCACACACTACATGCATGCTTTGAAAAACTATATTGCACGCCATGAAGATATACAACAATTAAATGTAAATAGGAAATTATGAAAATGTTTAAATTAAGTTTTTTGAAAAAGAGAAAGAGCAGGGAAGGAACAGGAAAGGCAGCTGATATGTTGTACCACTCAGTTACTAACATGAGGTCATTTTCTTTTACTCTGAAATCTGAATAGTGTTGTTCATCCACATCTGTCCACCATGATGAAAATCAAATATAATTATATTGCTAAAAATTTATTTGTTATAAAACTTTAAGTAAAGAATTAATGTTATGATTAAGATATGAAGACAACACGGGGCCAGCATGTGGCATGGTGGTTAAGGATGCTGGACTCTCACATGGCCAAACCTGGCCTTGCTTTCTCAATTTCCCTCTCTTTCTCTCTCTCTCACTCTATCCCTCTCTAGCTAGCTGAGGATAGGGGTGGGTCATTGCATGAGGTTCCTATTGAGAGTACTTCTCTATAAAAGAAGAAGTAAACTTAAATTTAAAAAAGAGTATTTGACTTTAATAAGTCACTTTGCCTCCCTGAATGCTTAAATGAGTATCTATTAAATGAAGGAACTGGGGGACCAGCAGTTAGCGTAATGGCTATGTCTCTGGACTCCCATGTAGTCGACCGCAGTTCGCGTCCTGGACCTGGTGGCTTAAAACTCACGCTGGGCACATGTGCATGCATGCCCAAGATCCCCAGAGGAGAATAGAGGAGAAGGGATTGTGGTGTGGCCATCCCCCCTGGGGGGTGATTTCTCACTTTCTGTCTCTCTGTCTCTCTCTGTCTGGCAAGTGCACGCGCCCTATAACAAAAACCTCTCAAAAAAAAAAAAAAAAAAATGAAGGAACTAGAATCAAGGTCCTCCCAAACCTTCCACTTCCAATCTTTTGTAAACTTTTATTCTCATTTGTTTTATCAACCTTTTTATCCTTTTTTTTTAATATTATATTTTCTGGAGAACACATTGGCCTTTATTGATATTGTCTGTGACATTTAATCCAACAAAGTTTCCTGCCCTGATATGGGCAAGCTTTTTAAAAAAATTATTTAATTTTTATTATTATTAACATATTTTTAAAAATTGCTGTAGTGTATGAGCACTCACGAGACAGAGAGAGAGAGGGAGGGAGAGAGAGAGAGAGAGAGAGAGAGAGAGAAAGCCAGCCACCATATTCCAGATCAGGGACTCTAACTGCAGTCTGCCATGTAGGAATCCAGCCCTCAACCAACATGCCTTCTGCCAGCCCCAATGGGCATGCTTTTATCTAAGCATATAACTCTATGCCTATTGTCTTTCTTAAATTTCAGAAACACTCAAGCTACTATTTTAGACATGTGATCTGTGGTTTTCACAAAGAGGCAACCTTCAAGGGAAATTCAATTGTTAGCACTTAGGATTTGATAGAGGAAATTTTTTGCCCTTTAAGTTAATAGTGTTTAAACCTCATCCTCTTAGAATTATACTGTATTGGGTTGCCTGGAATGGTTTTTCCATTCATAGCAACAGTACTTGGCTTCCAAGCCAAACCACAGATCTGAATATTGCCACAAGCTAGAGTATCGATTCTATGGTTGACATTTTTAATCATAATGGCTTTAAAAACTGTTGTATGGAAAGGAAAAAAAGTACTTTAAACAATGATGGCAATACACATGACTATAAAATGCAGTGTAACTGGAAGAACTGCCAATACTCTGAAACACGTATTACTTTTAACATTCCCTTCGAACATATTTTTCTTATTCTTTAGAGAAACATCACAAGTACTGAGTGCTCATACTACTGAATGCATATTGGACATAGAAGTTCTTTCTCTTTTCAGTAAAATCTATTAAACAAGCATTGGTGTTATAAGATAAAGGTCAATATTACCTATAACTATTTTTAAAAATTTAAGTTCTGATCAACCAAGCTCCAAGCCTACAACATCTTTTCCTAAGGTTTTCACCTAAAATCTTCCATGTTGCTTAGCAATTACTGTTTCAAAAAGGGAAAAAGGTTGATTAATCACTGGCCTTCAATTTACATTTTTTCATGATGTTCTTTAAGAAATAAAAAATAGAGTTGACCTGGTGAAATAGGCTTCATCATCTTACCACGCCTCCTACTTTTTCTCTCATTTTCCTTCCTTATTATATATGGGAAAGTAGAGGGAAATGCTTTCAGATATGCTTTTGACACTTGACGTTAGGAGAAAAATAGAATTACATTGTTGAGGAAAACCTCCTCCTTCACGTCTCTCTGTATGGTTCATACACACCAATACACAGCCACAGACAGACATAGCTAACCTCCTCCCTGACTCCCAGTATTGTTTAAATTTCCACTCCTGTCTCTAAAATTCAGAAACAATCACTTTCAAGTACTGGAAATTTAAACAGCATACCCTGAGATAACTCACTAAGAAAAATGAAAACTCAAAAAGGGACACAAAAGAAGGTTAGTTATCATGAAAATCCAGGCCTTAGAGATCTGTGTAGCTTTCTGCAATTTCAAACATAGTAGCAACCAGCCTTATTATCTATATTTAAGATTAGTAGTGTATCTTCCTATTTGGCTTCACATTCTCTTTTTCTGCCTTTTCATCTTCCTTATTAAAATGATTCTCAAATTCATGTTGGAAAATTCACTTTATAAAGTAAGTGAAATATAATGATCGAATGTGTTAAAAAATTAAATTAAATATATTAAAATTAAAATTAAATAAAGTCTTTCTATTTCTTCCCATTCTTGCTTATGAAGAAAGAATGACATGGAAGAAGATGGATGTCAGGACAACAAATATGGGGAAAAAAATCCTTCATGAACGGTAACCTCATGGGCATTATTATCTCTGTGGTATAATTCCTGAAAATGTATGTGATTTTTTTTTCAAATGGGGTCTGTTTTAATATAACTATAAATATATACATAGTATGAACATTTAATTCTTATTATGCTTACATTATCAGTGCTTATAGTAAGTACGTATCATTCTAGTATTCCAAGGAAAGCCTTTTCTATGGTTTGCTGATCCATGAGTTCAGAGTGAAAGATAAAATGGGAAAAATAAGAGCTAAATGAATAAACAAGAACACTGGTAGTTTGACCTATTTTCTCAGATCAAATATTTTCCACTTTTAAATGCACATCATTCTCGGACTGATGATCCGTGTGACCTCATGAGAGGGACTCAGCAGTTCCTCCTTCCTTTAGCCTAACAGGTAGGCCGCCAGAGCCAATTTCTTACAACATTCCATTGAAAATTCTCCTTAAGACTGGTATTCCCATTCCTCCTAAAGTGAGAATACATTACTGAGAATAAATTTTATTGTAGCAGGTTAATAAATGCTCTCTCTTCTAAGTTAACCATAGTATACTTTGTTAACACCTTCCAGGAGATAAGGGTCTCACCTGTGTTCTTAACCCAGAGGAGTGAACAAGTATAAGGAAAACTTTATGTTCCTGGACAGTAATGTTGGGGAAAGCAGAATCATGCTTTGGTGTTCATTATATTATACTTCCTTTGCTCGCCAGTCTCCAAGACTCTTAAAGTCATTTTGAAATTCAGAACATTTTAATTGTGCATATTGGCCTGCTTACCAATAGTCATTGTTATCCCAGGAAAGGAACCCAGACGCCTCTCGTCATTCTACTAGAGCAATTATGAGGCCAAATGGGAAAATTGGTGTTGAGTTTCTTTCACAGACATGAATTTCAGGATTCGAAGACCCTAACTCCAACTGTCTCATAAAATTATTTTGAAACTATTGAGTCCTTTCTTAAATATCCTTATTAAATGTTCATTTATCGGGAACCAGCAGTTAGTGTAATGGCTATGTCTCTGGACTCCAACGTAGTCGACCGCGGTTCGCGTCCCGGACCCGGGGCTTAAAACTCACGCCGGGCACATGTGCGTGCGTGCCCAAGATCCCGAGAGGAGAATGGAGGAGAAGGGAATGCGGCGTGACCATCCCCTCTGGGGGGTGATTTCTTGCTTTCTGTCTCTATATCTCTCTGTCTCTCTCTGTCTGGCGAGCACACGCGCCCTATAGCAAAAACCTCTCCAAAAAAAAATGTTCATTTATCATCTTCACCAAATATTCAAGTTTATCCTTGAATACCTCCTGTTGTAGGAAACTTAAAATATCCTCAGCCACTTATTTCAATCTCTGAATATCTATCTGAATTTAAAAAGTGACAGCAATAGCATAGATCTCTCTCAAATACAATAATTGAAACACCGTTCATTAAAAAAATAAAGGTTTTCATCATTAATAAAATGATATAATTATTACATGATGCTAATTTAAGGATGTCCGTCAGTCTCTTTGGCTTGTCTACAATAAAGCTATAACAAAACTGCCACAAAGCCATCAACTATTGGTAAGCAGGCCAATATATCTGGGATCTGATTTTAAGATACGATCAATAGTATTCCAGAGGGGACCAGCAGTTAGCGTAATGGCTATGTTGCTGGACTCCCACTTAGTCGACCGCAGTTCACGTCCCAGACCCAGTAGCTTAAAATTCACGCCGGGCGCGTGTGCATGCGTGCCCAAGATCTCCAGAGGAGAATGGAGGAGAAGGGATTGCAGCGTGACCATCCCCTCTGGGGGGTGATTTCTCGCTTTCTGTCTCTCTGTCTCTCTCTGCCTGTCTGGCGAGCACACGCGCCCTATAGCGAAAACCTCTTCAAAAAAAAAAAAAAATAGTATTCCAGAAAGGTTAGGCTTAAATAATAAGTGTTTACAGCTGGAAGTTGTAACAATATTTCAGGAACAAGAATGATAGAATCCGTATGTTCCATTTATGTGATTCCACAATGGATATAAGACTTAAATGTTTGATCCTAAACTTTTGTGAAGGGAAAACTATGCAATAAGGAAAGACCTATGCAATGAGAGTGATAAAAAAAAATTTATTGTTGGAAAAATTGAGTTACACAGTGAGAATTCTTTAAGGGAAATGTTTTGGTTTCATATAAAATACATTAACTTAAATATAGTTTCCCCATTAAAATGAAAAGTTAAACATGAGATCTTTTCTTCTGTTTTGGCAATGGATCATTTACTTTAATACTTAGAAACTATCGATCTAGTATATAGTTTTGAAAATCCTCAGGGTCCTTTCAATATTTCAAAAATGTCTAGCTAAAACTTCTAATAATAATGATGGACATTTTAGCTGATTTTATATTCAACTAATGTTAATGAGAAGTTCTGTTTGCTATTATGTATCTTTGATATGAAATAGAAATATGAACTAATTACTAGTTTTTAAAAATCTGGGCCACTCTCATGGTTTGGGGGTTATGGTGCCTGGACTCCACGTGGCTGACTTCATGGTGAGAGTCTACACTCAGTGACTTGGAAAACACTTTGGATGCATGTGCGTGTGTACCCCAAATCCTTAAAACAGGGAAAAATGGGGAAGGGATTGCATCATGACCATGCCCCCTGGGGGATGTTTTTGGCTTTCTCTATCTTCCTCTCTCTCTCTCTTTCTCTTTCACACACACACACACACACACACACACACACACACACACAATCACACAAATCCTCTGGCAAAATTTATTTTTTAAATCTGCTTGTTTGTTTGACAAAATCTTTGCTTATGTATCTATAGACCAAAAATGACTAATTAAATATTATCAAAATGGAAAAAATCTTGGGAACCTGACCTGGTCTTCATTTAAAACCTCGGAGAAAATTCATGTATCAGAAATCACTAGCTAACTTCAAAATAATAACAGAAAAATATTTAAGGAAAGACACCTAGGAAGAACTGAATAAAATGCTCAAGTAGTATATCCACTAACCTCTCTCCCTCCTCTTCTCTTCTTCCCCTCTTTCACATCCACATACCGACACACAATGATACACATATACAAATGCACACATACAGACACACAATGATACACATATACAAATGCACACATACCGACACACAATGATACACATATACAAACTCACACAGACAAACAAATACGCTACTCATTGCACCCATCTTCTGTCAAAGCCCTCCTCCTCACACTTCTCAACCAGAAGTCAGCCATCTCCAGACAATGCACCTGTCACCTCATCATTGCTGTTCTGACTGGGAGCCGCATAGGCAGAATATACCCTCCAAGAATGAAATGAGGAATTATGTCTAGAAGAGCAAGATTTTCAATAAACTTGTGCCAACAAGGTGGTACTTGACTCTGCTGGCATACAACAAGCCAGTTAACTGCTTCAACTACACAACTGGGAGTAAGTGATGTATTTCAGGAGACATGGGAAGTTGTAATCCAAACTTTACTTAAATTAACAAAGCATCCATAGAATTGAAGAACAGGAAGGGTGATTCTATTTAAATAAAAAACTTGCATAAACTCCAATATGTATGTAAAAACTTATAAAAGCAGCATTTATCAATATAGTGTATACTTATTTCAAAAGTTCAACTTTATAATTACATTCACTGACTACAATGTATTAAAATCTGATATAATAATTTCATGTATTTTTATTTTATCTTAAAAGTTCTATTTTGTGGGACCAGCAGTTGGCGTAAAGGCTAGGTCACTGAACTTTCATGTAGTTGACCGCGGTTCAAGTCCCGGACCCGGTGGCTTAAAACTCATGCCAGGCACGTGTGCATGTGCGCCCAAGATCCCAAGAGGAGAATGGAGGAGAAGGGATTGCGGCGTGGCCATCCCCCTGGGGGTTATTTCTTGCTTTCTGTCACTCTGTCTCTCTCCATCTTTCTGGCGAGCACACGTGCCCTATAGCAAAAACCTCTCAAAAAAAAAAAAAAAAAAAAAAAAAAAAAAAAAAAAAAAACTTCTATTTTATTAAGCAATGAAATGTAATGCTATTATGGAAATTTATGAAGCATCTCTGCAGAATATAGTTCGAAAACCATTGACTTAATTGTTTAAGAAACAATAACCACTAAAATAAAGAATTCTTACTATCACTTCCTCTCATCATAACTAACTGATCATTTAGAAACTGATCACACAGTGCTTTCTTTAGCAGCACATATACTAAAATTGGAACAATACAGAGAAGATTACTATGGCCCTTTTGCAAAGTAAGTACACAGAAATTCATGAATCATTCCATATTTTTTGAATATATACCGAATGTCTGCACTCTGTAGCAAAAACTGAAAGATTGGAAGGTATAATAGCAAGAAGGGTAACTGTAGATACTGGAGACAATATAGGGGGTGGGTAATAGTGGGTGGGTAATAGGGATTGGTAGGGAGAGGATCAGGGGAAACCACTGGGTCTCGGACTTGAACTGCACAGTCGACCTATGTGGGATCCAGCTGCCTTAACCACCATGCCATGGCTGGCCCACCTGAAATCCTTTTGGAAGCTACTTCTTAATAAGACAAAAACATCCCATGGAATATTAAGTCCTGGGAATGGCACAACACTGGGCTGAAATGTCAAACTCCTGCAATTGAATCCTGAATTTCTCCATGAAATCCAGTGTTATCACAGTTGCTGTTTGTGGATTTTCATGCTATTTCCTTTGACTGTTCATGTATATCCCCACTATAAATCTTATACTTGAGCGAGCTTAAGTAGGATTTCTGCTTCTTGCAAGATGAAGTACCCGTCTCATGGATTATATATAGTAATCTTTATTATATTCTGCTCTAAAGAAACATCACTGTAGGGATTTATTTGTTCTAATAACTTAAATGTTTGCATAAAACAAATTCACTCTGCTTCTTAAAAAAATTTGCATCTCTAATTTTAAATATTTAAATCTATATATGGCTAATTCTACATTTCGAGAAAAGCAAACAACTTTCAACAAAGAGCTTCCCCAAAAAACAAGTTATCAGATATATATAGTCCAAGGCTTTATAAGTCACATACAGTTTTAAAAGGTTCCATAAACCTCTAAATTAATGGATTTACATTATTTGTTCCTGTGAAAATACCTAAAATAAATACTGTATAAAAGTTAAACCATAGTGCTTCAGGAAAATACACATATACAGGCCTTACACCCTTTGGAAAAAAAGAAAATGTTTGACTTTTCTTTTTTTTTTTTTTTGAAAGGTTTTTGCTATAGGGCACATGCGCTCACCAGAAAGACAGAGAGAAACAGAGAGACAGGAAGTGAGAAATCACCCCCCAGAGGGATGACCACGCTGCAATCCCTTCTCCTCCATTCTCCTCTCTGGATTTTGGGCACACATGCACACACACCCAACATGAGTTTACACCACCAGGTCCGGGACTTGAACTGCGGTTGACTACATAGGAGTCCGACAACATAGCCATTACACCAACTGCTGGTCCCGAAAATGTTTGACTTTTAAAAATAATTTGTTGAGGTGGCCAGTGGGTGGTGAGTTAGTAGGGGTGCTGGACTCCCACATGGTTAACCATGGGACAGATCCTGGACAAAGTATTTTGGGACTCACACTAGGCACATGCCCAGGGTCTCAAGAGGAAAGTGGAGGAGAGGGGATTGCAACCTGGCCATCCCCCCCACTGGGGTGATGTCTCATTTTCAGTCTCTCTGTCTCTCTGGTAAACCCACAAGCTCTTCAGAAAAAAAAAAAATTTCCAGTTAAAATGCATTGGGCTCTACAGATATTAGATCCTATATTATTTAGATTAAAAACACATTCAATTCATATATGATTATACAGTAGGGCTAGAGAATCTACATAAGACATTCATGTTCTACCAGAAAATATATTTTATGTCTGGAATATGAAATTTTAATGATTTCTGTTTATAATGTTTTCTAAAAAACCTAATTGGGTTTGCTACATTTCCAAATATTAATGTCTCACTACAAAGTAATTGTATTGTATTACTAACTATGCAATTACTTTGTAGCATATTAACTCAATAGAAATTGTCATATAGTTATAAAAAATGTAAAATATGAAATGCTTATAAATTTATTCCAAGAACCTTTTTTGAGTCCTTACTAAGTAAGTGTAGAGCACATGCTGAACAAAACTGACAACATCCTTGCCCTCACTGTTTTAAATATCTATGCACATACATATATACACACAGACATAAAAGTATATACTGTTATTTATATATATATATTTATTATTTACATATAACTATATACTCATTATTTATAAGTAAATATGAAAGGTCTTCCAAAATTTATGAAAAATGCATATTATGAGAAAATTATCCAGTCTTCAAAATTATTTTGCACCAAAATAAACTTGTACTTTAATTCTATTCTATTCACGAACTTTTTGAAGTCCTGTTGTATACATACTTTAAAAATATACTAATAGGGACCAGCAGATGGCTTAATGGCTACGTCACTGGACCCCCACATAGTAGACCACGGTTCGAGTTCCGGACCTGAAGGCTTAAAACTCACATTGTGTGCTTGTGCGTGAGTGCCCAAGATCCTGAGAGGAGAATGGAGATGGAATTGTGGCGTGGCCATCTCCCCTGTGGGGTGATTTTTTTGCTTTCTGTCTCTCTGTCTCTTTGGCAAGTGCATGTGCACTACGGCAAAAAATCTCCCACAAAAAATTTTTAAAAAAGCAAATACACACACACACACACTGACAAAATATCAAGTTGCTGGAGCTAAGAATGATAGGAAAGGACATTCCTTTAATAGGATAGCCCGAGAAATCTTCTCTGGTGGTAATATTTTAACTAAGATTCAAAAAATGAGAATAAACCACGCAAAGACTCAGAGTACATCAAAGGCAAAACTGTAAAAGTTCTTGATTTGTTAAAAGTACTATAAGAGGGGCCAGCAGGAGGCATGGTGGTTAAGGCACTGGACTCCCACATAGCCGACCACTGTTTGAGTCCCAGCCTTGCTTTCTCATTTTCTGTCTGTCTGTCTATCTCTCTGGCACATAAACCCTATAGAAAATCTAAAAAATAATAACAATAAATAAAATTAAGTAATTCTTTAAAAAGTTTTTTTAAGTACTACAATAGAAGCTCAGTGGACAAGAAGTCCATCCTGGGCTGAAGCTAGGGAAGTAAAGCAAAGGCCTTCTTGGGTTTTGCAGGCTGCAGGAGACACAAAGAGAAGTCATTTAAGCCTGGTACAACTTATAATGTGAAAATATCTCCGCAGATGTGAAGAGAAGAGAAAGGCAGGATCTTCCTGACCACAAAATTGCAAGAGTACACTTTGGGGTGTTTCCTATGACGGCTGCAGGCAAACCTTCAGATCCTCCCCTCCTCGCTCATGTCTGACTGTCTATCTATCTGAACAAAAATGCCTATGTTTTGGTGGTTCTTTTTTGCCCACTAAATAGCCTTCAAGGACAGAACAACTATTCCATCTCCTTTGCAAAGCTGTTCCTATTTTATTTCATATTGACCTTACCTTTCTTTGAATTTTTATAAAACTTTATATAGCCTAGGCCACATGATCAGAACATAAATATATAAGGTTCTACATTGTATTCAATTTCTTTCAAACCTATATTTATAACCTGAGTTCTCTGTGGGAAAAGACCATATTTTATCTTTTTCATGTATTCTACACTATTTAGACAAGACACTACTTTCACTTTTTTTTTTTTCTTTTTTTTGAGAGATTTTTGCTATAGGGCTCATACACTCTCCGGAGAGACAGAGAGACAGAGAGACAGAAAATGAGCAATCATCCCCCAGGGAGAATGACCACACCATAGTCCCTTCTCCTCCACGTCTCCTCTTGGGATTTTGGGCACACAGGCATGAGAGCCTGGCAGGAACTTTAAGCCACTGGGTCTGGGACTCAAACTATGTTTGACTATGTGAGAGTCCAGAAAAACAACCATTATGTCATTTGCTAGGCCATCACTTTTAATTGAATAAGCATGTTTTCTTAACTGAATTCTTCAGACATTTGTATTTTCTTTTTTCTTTCTTTCTTTCTTTCTTTCTTTCTTTCTTTCTTTCTTTCTTTCTTTCTTTTTCTTTCTTTTTCTTTCTTTCTTTCTTTCTTTTTTTTTTTTTTTAATGCCTGAGAGTACATGTGAATGTGCAAGAGAGAAAGAGAGAGCCCCACAGTGGGTCATGGCATGATACAGTCCTTTCTCCCTCCCTTTCTCCATCCTGTCCAGATCCTGGGTATGCACATGTCCCCAGCATGTCTTTCAAGCCACCCAGGCCAGAATTTGACATGTGGTTACCTATAAGGGGTCCAGCTTCCCCTACACAATGCTTAACCACTACACCACCGAGCTGGCTTCAAATTTGTAAATTTGTACTCATGGTTAAAAGGGGAGAAAATGGATTTGCCTTTTTATTTATCTCTGAAATAATTCACTTAGGAAAAAAACAGACTTCTAGAATCTATGTGGCTGTCATGCCAGGCTCATGTGCATGAGTGTCTAAGATCCCAAGAGTAGAATGGAGGAGAAGGGATTGCAGCACGGCCATTCCCCCTGGGGGGGTGATTTCTCACTTTCTCTCTCTCTCTCTCTCCAGTGAGTGCACACAACCTAGAGCAAAAATCTCTCAAAAACAAACAAAATACAAAACAGAGTCTATGTGGCTGAAAAATTAAGACCAGAAGAATTATTAAATGGTATTTATTCATGCATCACTCCTCGTGTCTGCTGTTATGAAGTAGTAGAACAGACTGTATAGGTGAGGCAGCAGCAGCACAGTATCTAATTGTTAATGTTGAATGAGAAATTGCAGCGAATTCTTTTCCAAATATTCTTATTTCTTATTTCTATTAAAGAGAAACATTTTTATGCAACTATTCTCTGACATGTAAACTTTTGACTCTTTTTTTTCTCTTTTTTTTGTGGGTTTAGGGCTAAGCAAACAATTTTTTTGTTTGTTTTTCTTTTGTTAGAGAGATTTTTGCTTTAGGGTGTGTGTGCTCACCAGAGAGACAGAAAGTGAGAAATCACTTCCCAGGTGGGACTGCCATGCTGCAATCCCTTCTCTTCTATGCACCTCTCAGGATTTGGGGCACACACGCACACGTACCTGGCATGAGTTTTAAGGGGCTGGGTCTGGGATGCAAACCACAGTGGACTATATGCGAGTGCAGCAATGTAATCATTATGCCATTTGCTGGTCCCAGTAGACAGTATTTGAACATTTTTTCACTTGAAAGTCTTTCACAGTGGTAGGCTAATGTGAAGCTTTTTCTCAATTAAATATATTCTATAAACTTTACATATTGTAGTGTGTAATCTGTATACCTAGCTACCAGATGATTCAAATGATTTCTTTTTTTTTTAATTTTTGTCAGAGGGTATGTGCATTCACCAGAGAGAGACAGAGAGAGAGAGAGAGAAGGAAAGTGATAAAGCATCCCCCATTGTACATGGTCATACCACAAGCCTTTCTCCTCCATCTCTCCCTCCTTCTGGGATTTGGACATGCACGTACACATACCTGATGTGGTTTTGAAGCCACTAGGTTTGAGATTCAAACTGAGTAGTTGGCTATGTGGAACCCAGCCACCTTCACTAGCATGCCATAGACGGGCCCTTGAATAATTTTGAATGAAAGACTATTGCTATGCTTTCTCCTCATTACTATGCTTTTGGGTGAAAGATCATTACTATGCTATCATTACTAGAAGAGAGGGGGACTTCTCATTAGACTGAGGAAGACTGCTTTCAGACTGAAGAAGAAGATTTTCTCTGGTAAGAGAAAATCTCATACCAGATCACACTGGAATCTGCCTGCCATCAAAACAAAGACTTGGAATCTGGGCAATCATGAGCTACTAAGAATAATTTAAAATTTACATTTGGTGCTATCTTGTATTCTGAAGGGAAAGTCATTCTCAGGTTATTAAAAAATGATGTACTATGCTATCTCTTTCAGAAATTATAAATAATACATTTTAAAAACTACTTTAGAAAAGCTATTTCTCCAACATGTATTAATATTTCTCATCATTTTGATAAAAATCAATTAGATGTAAGTTTTTAAAAATTTTTTTGTTCCAGAGCTCTTGTTCTCTTACAAGTATAACCTAAATAACCCACATAAAACACTGAAAAACATTTTGAGGTTTCTTTAATATTTTTATAATTTTATATATATTTTTCTAACTCCAGTTCTAATTTCAGATTAATTGTGAGTGTAATGGTTATTTTAAATTGTCTCTCACTTGCCTTGTTTCCAATTGCATTATGATTTCTAGGGAAGGGATAAAACACCCCAAGTGGTATCCAATGTAGATAAAATTCATAAATTGTCTCACTTAAACTCATATATATCAGTACAAATCTGAGGAAAGATTTTATTGGTTGCAAAATACATCAGTTATTAATTTTGTCATAGAACCCTCACTGAATATTTGAGGTTATTTTTAATGACAAACATTTAAGACCACAAGGATGTTATTTTCATGTCGAAAAATCTGAAAATGTAAATATGTTGTGCTTGAGAACAATATATGGATTAAAATACACAAGGCTTTTGTCCAGCCTTGATTAAATGAAAAGTGCCCTCTACATGATGGTATAAGCAAGGAATTTGGCGGATAATCCAGTGTACCTAAAAACACTTATTTTCAAGCACAGTGCTGTAAATTTGTATCTCACATTGGAACAAAAGGCCACAGGATTATCCCACCTGATTATGCTCTCCTTTTTAATTATAAATTACAGATTCTTTTCTCCCTACTATCTAATAATCTCCCCTCCCAGTTCTCAAGTTGTTTTGTTTCAGAGCTCTTGTTTTCTCAGAAATATGAACTTACACCCAAAGTTTTGGTTAATGTCAAGGCTTGTATGCTTAAAAAGTCATGATGAAGTAAAGCAGGAGTCATTAGCACGTTAATTACAATAAAAGTGTCTCAATTGCACAAACCACAGGGGTTATACTCTGTGTTCTAAACTCTAAGAACTTCCTTGAAGAAAGAACCGGCTATGTTCCCTTTCTCTCTGAAACTACTCATATGAAAGTTTCACCTCTGCCAGTTTTTGATCCAGATTCCAGTTGAAACTGGACTTCCTTTTCCAAACTTATTTAGCAAAGTCTTCT
Source organism: Tupaia tana (assembly GCA_026018925.1). Taxonomy (NCBI): domain Eukaryota; kingdom Metazoa; phylum Chordata; class Mammalia; order Scandentia; family Tupaiidae; genus Tupaia; species Tupaia tana. The sequence goes on from JAKSZU010000006.1 coordinate 142,928,760, forward strand.
TTGAGTACATCTACTCTATCTCTTGAACCACAAATGAAATTCTCACTAAATTTGAAAGTTGACAAGAATTTTAGTTGTATCCCAAAGTAAGACCAATATTGCGCTGTACTTTTTATGTTTTTTTTTTTCTAATTTGTTTGTTTGTTTGTTTGTTTTTTTCTTTGTTTTCTATCAGGCTAGAGAGAGACAGAGAGAAACAGAGAAGGTGAGAAAGCACCTCCCAGGGCAGATGGTCATGCTGTAATCACTTCACTTTCCTCTTGGGATTTTGGCCATAATCATATATGTGCTTGGTATGTTTTTCAAGTTGCTGCATCCAGGACTCATACCATGTAGTTAGCTATGTTGGATCCAGTCACCATAACCATGACACCACACACTAACCCCATTCTATACTTTTTCTTTTCTTTTGTCAGAGGGTGCATGTACTCACCAAAAGGAGAGACAGGGAGACAGAGAAAAGCACCCTCCCAATGGGACATGATCGTGCCATAATTCTCTTCCTCCATTTCTCCTTCTCATCAGGATTATGGGTAGGCATATACACATGCCTGCTGTGTTTTTCAAGCCACTGGGTCAGGATTCACACTGCAATCAGCTCTGTAAGATTTGACTTCCTCTAATGTTATGCTATGGGACCAATCCTCTATACTTTTACTTTTAAAAAGTCATTGATGGGAGGGTGGGGGCGGCAGGTGGCAGGGTCGTTAAGGGTGCTGGACTCCCACATGGCCAACCACAGTTTGAGTCCCAGACCTGGCAGCTTGCTTTCTCACTTTCCTTCTCTTTCTCTCTCTTACTCTGTCCCTCTCTAGTCAAATTAAAATAAGTAAAATAAATAAAGCAAAATAAAATAATACTTTAAGAAAAAAGTCATTGGGGGACCAGCAGATGGCATAATGATTATGCTGTTGGACTGCCTATAGTCCAGGTTTGAATCCTGGACCTGGCAACTTAAAACTCACACCAGGTGCATGTGCGTGCATGCTCCAAATCCTGATTGAAGACTGGAGGAGAAGGGATTGAGGCATGGTCATCCCCCCCCGGGGGGTGACTTCTCACTTTCTGTCTCTCTGCCTCTGCCTCTCTGGTGATTGCACATGTCCTACGGCAAAAATCTTTCTTAAAAAAAAAAAGTCATTGGACTATGGGGAGTATGCTACAATAAAGCGTTTTAATTTGTTAACATAGCAGCAATCTTCAATAGCTAATTGCTGACCACTAGGGCTTAGATAAAAGTATTTTGCTGTGCTTGGAGTATTTTGCTGTAGTTGGAGTATTTTGCTGGTTTAATTTCACTTTCTTCCTTCATAGAAGAAACAGACACCACTAGAATGAACTTTATATTCACTCATTCCAGATCACCTGTCCCTTTTTAAATCTGTAAAGTTTATGATAATAGGTTGTAGAGGAGTCACAGATGGGATACAGGTAAAGATGAATAACAAAGGAAATAACTTTCTTCGGTTATACCATGACCAAGTGCTTTAGTGAATTAAAACAAACACAAAAAATAATAATTAAGGAAGATATGGTCCTCCTGAGGTCTATATAGGTAAAGAAATTTCTACAGCGACAGAACATAGTATTTGTAATGTCCTAAAATCAGGTTGAGTGTGTGTTATCTTCATAGATGTAAATGTTATACCTCCAGATAATATTGTTAAACATATACACCTTTATGTAATTGATTGCTTAATTTAAAACTAATAAATGGAATCACAAAGAGATTAAATGCTAACATCCCAATGATTGATATATATATATTTCTGTCCAACATGAAAAGTTATCACCTAGTGTATTTCCCATTCCCAACAAATGTTGAAAGACTTAAAAAAAAGCTTGTTTTACAGCATTCTGAAAGCACTAAAAAAAAAAGAGCGCGCAAGAGAAACACTTTCTTAAATATTACTCAAAAATGTTCTATACTTTTCCACTCCCCTGAAAAAGAAAATGAACCATGGCTTTAAAATGTATGAACAATTCTCAGTGTTCATGTAATTCAAATATTTTATCAAAGGTATAAATCTATGTGAAGATGAAATGAAAGGAATGAAGAAAGAAAAAAGAAATGACTACATATAAACTACTGTGTACATTTTCTGAAAAAGTTATAGAAGACAATGGTAAATGTTTAAATCAAAAAAAAAATTTTTTTTTTTGGAGAGGTTTTTGCTATAGGGCACATGTGCTCGCCAGAAAGAGGGAGAGAGACAGAGAAATAGAAAGCGAGAAATCATCCCCCAGGGGGGATGGCCATACTGCAATCCCTTCTCCTCCATTCTCCTCTTGGGATCTTGGGCACACATGCACACGTGCCTGGCGTGAGTTTAAGCCACCAAGTCGGGGACTCGAACCACAGTTGGCTACATGGGAGTTCAGCAACATAGCCATTACACCAACTGCTGGTCCCTAAATCAAAAATTGTTTACACTAAACTCTTCTTATCAGTTACCCCATAGTACAGGCTCTTTCAAACATCGCTGCAAACCACGTCAAAGTCCTATACCTGCTTGATTAATCAGGCCATGTAGGGAAGAGACCTGCATAGCAGCAGGTGATTCGAAGATGTCAGTTATTGTGGCTTTTCTACTACTGTTGAAAATATCGGTAATTTCCCTTTTGATAATTGGTTATGTTTTCCTAGTGAAACCTTACAAATATATGAAAAAGAATACCCATAGGGGCCAGTTGGTGGCATGATGATTAAGGTGTTGGACTCCCACATGGCCGACCACAGTGTGAGTCCTGGACTGGTGGCTTGAAACTCACACCAGGTGTGTGTGTGTGTGTGTGTGTGTGTGTGTCCAAAATCCCAAGAGGAGAACAGGGGGGAAGAAACTGCAGCACGGCCATCTGTCCTGGGGCTGATATCTCACGCTCCCTCTCTCTCTCACTGTCTCTCTTAGGCGAGCATACATGCCTTATGACAAAAGTCTAAAAACAAAACAAAATAAAATCTGCATGTATGTGTGTGTATAGATATACATACATATATATGTATATATGTGTGTGTGTATATATTTATGTATATATATACACCATACATAGTCTTATTCTAAGTTTTTGCTTTGATTATTTTTTGTTTGAATTTCATCTATATGTTTAGCCATTTTAAAATTAAACCTATAAATCAAGAATAAACTGAAAGGGGCATTCAATCAAATAAATCTGGTTGAAACTCTTCCCAGCTCTTCTATGCAAAATACAAATTAGTTTAAACATTCTACTTTCTTGTAAAATGAGTCTAGCAACACTTCACAGGGTTTGGGCAATGTTTATAAGAATACACACATACTATGTGTATGTCTGTATGTGTGTGTGCATGTGTGTATTTATACCTCTCACAACAGCTAGAACATAACAAGTAAATTATACCACCAGTTACTGCCCAAAATCTACTTCACCCTAGTTAGACAACTAGAATCTCAATAGTTTTAGCTATTACTTACTTACAACTCCAAAACTAACTATTCAATTTTTCAAGGGTAAAATAACAGAGAGGAGAAAAGTTGACTTGGTTGTTAAATTGAATGAGAGAAGCTGTATTAATAAATTCAGGGGACTAGCAATTGGCGTAATGGCTATGTCGCTGGACTCCCATGTAGTTGACCATGGTTCGAGTCCCAGACCTGGTGGCTTAAACTCACACTGGGTGCATGTGCGTGCATGCGTGCCCAAGATCCCAAGAGGAGAACGGAGGAGAAGGGATTGTGGCATGGCCATCCCCCTTGGGGGGTGATTTCTTGCTTTCTATATCTCACTCTCTCTGTCTTCCTGGCAAGTGCACGTGCCCTATAGCAAAAACCTCTCAAATAAATAAATAATAAATTTCGTAAAACTCGAATTGCCTTGTCAAGGTGGACACAGCTAATGCTTCCACTTAAAAACATCTTTATGTTTTCTGGGAAGTAATCTTTCTAGTCCAAATTTCATTAAATTCAGAATTTAGAAATCCTATTTACTTTATCTCTGAGATATAAAAAGTGTTCAGAAATACTATTCTCAGCACTCAAGAGGAAACCATATTTAAATTTACTTTTCCTCCTCCTTCTTGCCTAAGTTCCTTTTTCAGTTAAACACAGCTTGCAGATTCATAGGTAGCATAGAGGTGAATGGTATATTCTAAAGTCCAAAGAATTGATTCCCTGCCATTTTTTTTTTTTAAATATAGGGGGTGCTGGCAGGTGGCATAGTGGTGAATGGCACTGGACTCCCACATGGCCAACCACAGTTCCAGTCCTGGACCTGGTGGCTTGCTTTCTCACTTTCCATCTCTCTCTCGCTGGTCAAATAGAAAAGAGAGAGAGAGAAAAAGAGAAAGAAAGAGAGTGAGAGAGAAGGAGGAGAAGGAGAAGAAGGAAGGAAAGAATAAAGGAAGGAAGAAAAAAGAAAGGGGGGGTGGAGGGATGGAGGGAGAAAGGGAGGGAGGGAGGAAGGGAGGAAGTTAAATAAAATAATTTTTAAAAATTAGGAATGCTTAATAAAAATATAATAAATAAACCTGAAGTAGTTATAAATCACTAAACCGCTGTGTTTTAACAGTGACATATATTTCCATTTTTTTTGCACTGCTACTTTCATATTTAAAAGTAGCTTCTTTTTGCCAGTACAAAAGTAATTTTTTGGCAGATATTTGATTAGCCATATATTTAAGTATATATTTTGAACTTTGCTATCAATTTTAACATATAATTCATTCATTTTGTCTTTGCTCCAATCAAAATCTAGGGATTTTTCTTTAACAGTTAAGAGAGAGCTTGGTTAAGACTCTTACATTCCTCTTCTGCTCTGTAATTATCTATCATTTTTACCAAACAAATTATATTGAGTTCCTTAAAGTCTTAGCTTTGTAAAAACGGCTATAGTCCAAAACAAAAGACAGAATACACTTGTACACGACCAAAATAATCAACTCTACTTTGATATATGTACCTTAAAACTATAATTGCTGAGAGTTTACTTTATAAATTAACTAGGCCAACTTTATCAGTCATATATATGTTCCCCATATTCATGACAACCCATGAAAGCACTATAATAAACCTGAATTAGAATGAAAACCTGTTTTATAGAGACAAAGAAGCAGTAAATGGAAACACTGTTCTACACCTTGGTCCATAAACCTAATTCTACTCATGCAAGCTAGAAGCATGTCCTAATAAACATACCAGGAGAGGAGAGAAATGGGGAAACACAGCAAACCCTCATTAGAGAGGCAGCATGAGTAATTAGTCACTGAGAAGGTGATTCAAGATCTAGAATTAATATCGGAAGAGAAGAGGTCTTGTCTCTCAAGTTCAAGGCATATTGCACTTAGTGTAATAAGTATGCACGAATCCTGGGTCACTACTCTGCTATTGTTTAAATGTGTCCCCAGCAGTTAATGTGTTGGTTCTTGGTTGTATTAAGAGGAAACTTAATCTGATGATGGCATGGAAAGGTGAGGACTTCAGGAAGTGATTAAGCCCCCAGATTAGAGCTGGCTTGTGAGTCTTCATGAGCTTACATGAAGAAGGAATGAGACAGAGATGTACTGACAGAGACACACTCCCTCAGGCCCTCTCCTTGCCATGTGATGCTCAGAACATTCTACCAGAAAGAAGAAACTCTTACCAGATGTGGCTTCTGGATCTTGTACTTTGATTCTGGTGAGCTGAATAAACCTCATTTTTTAAATTACCCAGACTCACGTAATTCTCTTATTAGCAATAGAACAGACTCTAGGGGTAGGAACCTTACACGTCCATGTTTAACCAGGCTTAAAAAATGGATCTGCTCAGAGCTAGTAGTAGCAGAGGTAACTCAAAGTAAAATAAAAGCAACAATTGTGCATGTTCCTCCTCAAAACTGCAGTTTGTCACAAGTTACATCCTACATTATAAAATTATCCCCAAATTCTGTTCTAACATTTACCTGAAATTAAGAGTTCAGTTTTGACCGTTTTACATATATTTTCACTTTACCTAAAGCTATTCTACTCTGCCTTTGTGCTGTTACAATGGTTTGTTAGAAATACTTGCAAAATTGGGATCAGTAGTTAGTATAATGACTGTGTCGCTGGACTCCCATGTAGTCGACCATGGTTTGAGTCCTGGACCCGGTGGCTTAAACTCATGCAGGGCCCATGTGTGTGCATGCCCAAGATCCCAAGAGGAGAATGGAGGAAAAGGGATTGTGGTGTGGCCATCCCCACCCCCCGGGGGGTGATTTCTCGCTTTCTGTCTGTCTCTGTCTTTCTGGTGAGCATACGTGCCCTATAGCAAAAAAAAAAAAAAAAAAAAAAACCTCTTTAAAAAAAGAAATACTTGTAAAAATCAATGATCACATTTAATAAAAATAATAATTCAGCAAAATAAATCGCTAGGAGAGGAAGATTATTTGCTAGTCTGTAAAAAATTATGGGATAAAGTAATACAAATAGTATTTATAAAACAATACTTTATGAAATAAAATTTCTGCAATTTTTGGAAGGATATTTTAATAATAAGTTTCAGATACTAAACCAATAGAACATGTCAAGAAGATTTAAGAACTATTCACTAGAAAGTAGATACCGCTTGTTACCAGCCAAACAAAGAATGTGTATTATAATAATATTCCAGGTGAGTCATGGAATCAGGGCACAATGTCTTCTCAGCCAAACATCTACCTGTGGCATCTAAAAATAAAATACAATAAACAGGCCTTCTTGCCATAATTTAAATGTGCTTGTTGCATTTAATATTCTGTTTATATCTTGGTCACCCGTACTAGTCTAAGCACTCTTTAGCACATTGAATATCTTTTCAATTAATGACAACAGTGTTACATTGACATAAAATTTTTTGTATTCTATTTTGAATTTGTGAGACATGGTTGGGTATTAAGATCAAGACCAATGTGGATTTGTCTCAGGAACACAAAATTAATTGGTTAATACAGAAATCAGTCAATGTAATTCACATATTAACATATTTTAAAAAGAAGCATATAATCATTCACCTCAACAGATGTAAAGGAGGTGGTAGAAGCCACTTCATTATTGATAAAAAGCTTTGATAAACAGTAAAGAAATGAAATCTCCTTCACTTTATTAAGGTTATCTACAAAAATAACTATAGTCAGACAAACGTAATTGTGAAATATTTTTAAATGTCATTAAGATCGGGAACAACAGGGTGCCTGCCATTGCCACTTATGCTCAATTGTCTACTGGCATTTTCATTTAGCAAAAAGTCAAGGAAAAAGAAATCAAAGGTTAAAGGACAGAATGAGAACCAATGCTATGTAATTCACACACAATAAAAGTATCTATGTGGAAAATCCTAAAGTATCAACAAACTGTGAGAACATATGACAGCTCAACAACTTTTCTGGGTGGAAATCAGTATACAAACTCAATTACATTCAATCAGCAACAAATAGTAACTAAATTATTTAAACAATGGTATTTAAAATAGCATCATAAATAGAGACATTGTAAATTTTTATGAAAACTAATTTTTTCTTTTTTGCATTTTTTTTTTTTTTTGGAGAGGTTTTCGCAATAGGGTGCATGCGCTCGCCAGACAGACAGAGAGAGAGAGACAGAGAGACAGAAAGCGAGAAATCACCCCCCCAGGGGTATAGTCATGCCGCAATCCCTTCTCCATTCTCCTCTCAGGATCTTGGGCACGCACGCACACGCGCCTGGTCTGAGTTTTAAGCCACCGGGTCCGGGACGCGAACCGCGGTCGACTACGTGGGAGTCCAGCGACATAGCAATTACACTAACTGCTGATTCCCATGAAAACTAATTTTAAAAGACAAATAAAGGAGGAAAATATCATTCTATTGGAAACTATGCATTAAAAAAATCAATTATTTCCAAGTAGATGTATAGATTTAATGGTAATGACAATCAAAATACTCTCAAAGAAGGTCAAAGTGAGAAGATCTAGTTTCCATCTTATTTTGAGGCTTATTATAAACTAATAGAAATCAAGCCAGTGTCAAATTTGAGAAGGGAAAGAAAAATAAACCAATGAGACAGGAAAAAGTAATCTAGAAGCAACCCATAGTATGCATAAATATGTATTATTTAAAATAATTAAGTATTGTATATTAGTGGGGAAAGGATAGAGTTTTCATTGGTTCTGAGACAAGTCATTCTCCATATAGAAAGAAAAAAATAAACAGCTAAACTATTACCTCCTACTGCTCAAAATCAACTTCAAGTAGATTAAAGACCTAAATGTGAAAGTGCAAAACTACGAAATACTTAAAAACATATGTCCTTATGGTCACAGGTTTAAAAGTGCTTAAGTTGTTGGGACCAGCAGATGGCATAATGGTTTCATCACTGGACTCTCACATGGCCAACTGCGGTTCAAATCCCGGACACAGAGGCTTGAAACTCACACTGAGAATATGTGCATGCATACCAAGAGAAGAATGGAGGAGAAGGGATTGTGGAATGGCCATGTTCCCTGGGGGATGATTTCTTACTTTTTATCTTTCTATTTCTGTCTTTCCAGCAAGTGCATATGCCCATAGCAAAAATCTCTCTAAAAAAGAAAAAAAAAAAGTGATTAAGTTATAAATTGATTTTGTTAAAAACTTATCAATATTTTGACAATCTTTTCATTAAGAAATTATGTTCAATAAAAAATATTAAAAAGAAAGTGTAAAGATAAGACAGAAATTATTAGAGATATTGGTGACACATGTAACTGAAAAATTAGCACAAAGGCTTATGCTTTAATAAAAATGTGGGGAAAAGTCTTGAAAAAAATCAGTTATACCTGATGAACCAATGAAGAGGGAAAATGCTTAGTCCACTCATAATCAGAAAAACACAAATTAAATACCTGACAAATTAGCATTTTATATTTACCGGACTGACAAAAATTACGATGATCAAGCAACCAGCTGTATTTTCTTGTGAAGCTCTGGCCAGTTCAGTAAAATGCTCCCTTGTGTTTGCTTTTCTCCCTTCCCTGCCCCATTTCCCTTTTGTTCTTACTTTTCCTGTGTTAGGATTACTCACCTTTCCTCCCCTCCCCCATAAAGCCTTTACCAGACAAGCTTGTCCTCAGGCACTGTTTTCTAGAAAAATCTAGGTTGAACATCCACTGCCATTTTTGAAAGTAATGGTATAGGACAGAATTCCTTTTCCTTTTTTCCACAAGTTTTTTCCCCATATTTTTCCTATTTCATTAATTCCTGGGAATGGAAATTAATGAATAGGTGTAACTTCATCTTGCTATCATCACCTGAAGTTTCTGATTATATTTGACTCTGTGTTTACGTGTTGGTCACCTCCACTGGACTGTCAGCTTTTAGGGACAACTGTCTTTTAGCCTCTCAGACAGACAGACAGAGCAGTTGGTAGGTGTCTAGCAGGAGAGAAACCTCATGGTCAGGAAATATTTGCTAAATGAATGAACCTTCAGCAAGTATGTGAAAGATTCTCACAGGATGCTCAATACCTAGGAAATTATCTCCCATTTCTACAAATAATTGAACAAGAGGGTATAGACATAATATTTAGGTCAAGTATAAGAAAAATTGCCATAACAAATAATGATTTTCTGTCTGGCGATATTTATAAAAATAGAAGACTTTGCTACTTTGGAAGAAAATTTGAGCATTGCCATAGCTAAACAGGAGAAATTCTAAGTAACACTAATGTTCCCCACCTGCTGTAAGAATCTTGGATTCTGCGTGCATATAGAAAGAACAAAAATGTTACCTACTGATGGCAAAATCCCAGATTTTCTGGAAAGGAGATATTAGGGCAAAAGAGATTCCTTTCTCCAAATTAACTCAATTAAGAACCAGATAAAGGAATTGGAAATTATTCCTTGCTTTCCAAAATCTTTTAACAGTAGCTTTCACCCATTTTCCACTGCTTTTCCACTTCATTTACAGGTGAAGGAGATGAAAATAAACTAGAATAGTGCTTCTAGACATCCTCCAAATTACATTTTTTTCTAATATTTTACCAACTGACAAAAAAAAAAAAAACCCTCTGAAACATGTTGGATTATATAGCTGAGGCAAGATCAAAAAGAAAAAAAAATGCTGCATAAAGTTGTGAAATTTGAAAAGGAGGGGAATAATTTAGAAAGGTTATTAAAAGATAGACTCTAAGGAGTATATCTCTTCAAAGTGCATATCAAAAGACTTTTTAATGTAGCAACTTTTATCACTTAAGAGAGAAAGTTCGATTAAAAAAATGTTTTTTCCCCAAGCCTTGGACTATACAAAATATAAAAGCAACAGTAGTTGCTATAACACAAAGGGAAATATAAAAAGCACTTGCCTTTTTGCCCTGCTTCTAATCTTCTGTATTATTTGAGTAAAATCAAATGGCAATGAATTTGAGATTTTCTAACTGACAAGAGATTACAGGCACAGTAGATTGGCACGTTGTGCATTTCTGTCCGCCTGCTTGCACTGCAGCCTGTCCAATTCCAAAGACACAAGCTCGGTTTCTAGTGCCAACTTCAGACCAAGTTCCTATTTATATGATAGTTTTGCCCAGCTTAGATCTCAAGGTAGAAATTTACTAGTTGAGTGCATTTGCATTAGGAGCGGCAAGCAGGATGGTGAAAGGGCCCAGGTCTAGGTCAGAAAGGCCTTGGCTCAAGTCTAGGCACCGCCATTTACTAATATTCTGACTTTAATATCCTACTATGCTGAGCCTCAGTTTCTCCATCTGGAAGAAAGAACCAGTTAAGTCCTACTTAACTGTGAGAATTAAATGAAGTACTGAGTATAAATAATAGGTCTTAGTGTATAATTGCTTCATGGTTTATTATATTCCTAATCATCATCACTACTAATATTTAGATTATTACTAATTATTATTTCATATAAAATTAAAGTGTTTCCTAGTTTGCATAGTCTCCTTGTATAATTTAGACCTTTCTAGTCAAGTCTCAATCAGCCTGCTAGGACTCTATATTTTTTTCAGCCTAAAATTAAGATGCTTAATCTCAAGACATTTATCACAACCTGGGGGGACAGCTGCTGTGCACATCTAGCTAGGGAACTAATAAGATCAGTCCTGGAGTGACATGAATCTGGAATAGCAGTAAGCTATAGCATGGAGAAATCATTTATCATATTCTTCACTTGGGTTTTGTTCCAGCAATGTTTTTCTTCCTGTTGTGTCAAGATGTTTCAAAATGTTCCCTCTCTTTCAACAGATGTTTGTGAAAGCTTTCTGCTTTATGTTTAAATTAATTCATTAATTTTAGAAGGTGTGTCTGTGCTCACCTGAAAAAGACAGAAAGAGGGAGAAAGTACTCCCCCACCAAGAGTGCAGGTACATCACTACCTCTCCTACAATAGCCCCATCCCATCGGGATTTGGGACATACATGCACGTGTTCCTGGTATGTTTCTCTAGCTGTCTGGGCCAGGATTTGAACTGCGGTTGGCCATGTGGGATCCAGCTCCCTTAACCACTAGTTTACAGGCCCACTTACATGAAGATTTTCTAGAAAACAGTACGGGGGGAGACCAACAGACAGCATAATGGTTACATCACTGGATTCCCATGTAGTGGACTGTGGTTTGAGTCCTGGACCCAGCAGCTTGAAACTCACACGAGGTTGGGGGTGGGGGAGACACATGTGTGCCTACATACCCAAAATCCCAAGGAGACTGGAAGAGAAGGGATTGAGCTGTGGCCATCCCCTCTGGAAGGTGATTTCTTGTTTTCTGTTTCTGTCTCTCTCTGTTTCTTGGGCAAGTGCACATACCCTATAGCAAAAATCTATCTATCAAACAAACAAACAAACAAATAAATAAATAAATAAGCAAGCAAGCAAGCAGAACTGGGACCAGCTAAAGGCATAGTGGTTATGTTGCTGGATTCTCACATGGCTGTCATTTGAGTCCTGGACCCAGAGGCTTCAAAATTATGCCTAATGTGTGTATGTACGTGTGTGTGTGTGTGTGTGTGTGTGTGTGTGTGTGTATCTGCCCAAGATACCAGGAGGAGAATGGATTGTGCTGTGGCCATTGCCCCTAGGGGGTGATTTCTCACTTTCCTTCTCACTGTGTCTGTCTCTCTCTCTCCAGTGAGTACACATGCCCTAAATCAAAAACACCTCTAAAAAACAACAAAAAAAGCAGTACTCAGCAGAGGAATCTATTTTCAAGTTTTTCAATCTAATCTTTTTAAGGAGATTATGCTGGCAGTGGGTATGGGAGCAAGAGAAAGAGGCATTTGTATTTGAAGGCAGTGAGAGAAAGAGGCAAATTTACCAAGGCTAGAATAGGGATATTAACTTTAAGGGAACAAGAAGGGGACGGGGATGTGATGCTCTGTCTTTGGTCCACACCCCAGTAAAACTCTAGAGAAGAGATGGGACATTTGAAGGGAAATGGGTAAGTGGAATACCTCAAGAAGCGATCTGTACCTGCAGAATCTAAGCTTCCTGAACTTGGCAGAGATCTCCTGTGAGTAGGTGGAGAAAAAACAGGACAGGACTTCTGGTAGACACTAGGCTTAGACAACTGAGTTTGCATCTCAGCAGAAACAAAGACTAAATTGTCTTCCTCTGCCTACAATAACTAAAATCTTCATCTCTTTCTGAGAGTAGAGTGCCCTAGGAATGATCCAGAAACTTTTTTTTTCACCTGAGAAGGGTGGGATGAACTTACCTGATTTGATTTTTAAAAGTCGAAGAATGGAACACTTCCTACACAGTCATCACTTAGATTAGGATGAAGTCTTGTGAAATCCAGAGAGTTCATTGACTAAGAAAGTTATCAATATTAGTAGAAAAGACTGATAATTTTGTAAAGATGATTAAGTCCAAAGAATGTGATAATCTGACTGAGAAAGGTTTGGACACAATTTAATACCAAAATCTGAATTTAGCCTACTTAGTCTAAGCAAAAGAAGACTAGATAGTAATAAAGATTGGAGTCAGGGTGTGGTAGGCAGAATAATTACCTCCCCCCCCAAATTGTCCATGCCCTGATCCTATATATATGTTACATTACCTGAAAAAGGAATTTGGCCAATTGATTAAGATGAAGGACTTTGAGATAGGGAGAATCCTGGATTGTCCAGGTAGGTCCAATCTAATGACATGAATCCTTTCTTTCCCCCCCAAGAGAAAAACGAAAAAAAAAAAAAAGGAAGAGCGCCCAGGGCTCTGAAGCCAAAGGTGCTTTAGCTCACCCTACCAAGGAGACGTGATGCGTGTATGTATTTATTTATTATTTTTAGGGAGATTTTCCCGTACAGGGTGTGTGTGCTTGCCAAAGACACAGAGACAGATAGAGAGAGAGGAAGTGAGAAATCACCCCCCAGGGGAGATGGCCACATTACAATCCCTTCTCTTCCATTCTCCTCTCGAGATTTTGGGCACACACGCACATGAGCCCAATGTGAGTTTCAAGTTGCTGGGTGGAGGACTCAAACCACAGTTCACCATGTAGGAGTCCAGTACCCCAACCACCACACCACCTGCTAGCCCCCAAGCTGATATATTTATATGGGAGGGGTGGAATAGGGTCACAAAAATGGCCTTCACTTTGATTAGCTTACTTGCCACTGAGACCTAATCGGCCCATCTACAGGCATCATGTGCCAGTAAGAGAGGGCTCCAGCTACAGGATTCCGGCCAAAGGTCACTGCAACCCTCTTCTTATTTCCTGATGGGAAAATATATGAAAGCGAATTGAACATTTCTAGTCTTCATCTTTTATTTGAAAAAGATGGGGTGGGGCCAGTAGATGGCATGGTGGTTAAGGGTGAGGGACTCCCACATGACTGACCGTGGTTCGAGTCTCGGATCTGGTGGCTTGCTTCCTCACTTTCTGTCTCTCTCTCTCTTTCTCTCTGTCCCTCTCTGGGTAAACTAAAATAAATACATAAATAAAGTTAAATAATTCTAAAAAAAAAAAGATGGGACATTAGAAGGGGAAAACCAGGCCCACAGATAGCATAGCAGTTACGTTACTGGCCTCTCACGTAGCTGACCATGGTTTGAGTCCCGGACCCAATGACTTCAAACTCACATCAGGCACATGTGCATGCATGCTTAAGATCCCCAGAGGAGAAGGGATTATGGCATGGCCATCCACCCAGGGGGTAATTTTTCACTTTCCCTTTCACTGTGTCTGCCTCTGGTGAGCACACATGCCCTAAGTCCACCTCTCAAAAAAAAAAAAAAAAAAAAAAAAAAAAAGGGGGGGTGGGGTGGGGAATAAAACCTTTCCCCGTTGTGTTCAGAAAGATGAGCAGATGAAGGAAGGGTCTGAGAGATGCAATTTTACTGTCTGTGAAGACGGAGGAAAAGTAGCTTTGAGCCAAGAAATGTGGGAGCTGGAAAGGAAAGGGAGGGGATTCCCTCCTGGACCTTGCAGAGGTGAGCTCCATGTCAGGTTTATAGCCTACACAACTGTGAGATAATCAATTTGTGTTGTTTTCCAGCTATTTTAAATCTGTGATAATTTGTTATAGCATTGTAGAAAACTAATCTACTTGGCAAGAGTTCTAAATGCTCCTCCTAATAGGGGAGTTCCAATGATAGGACAACTGAAAGATGAGTTGTCCCTTCTCAGAGTGGGGAAACACTCACCTTGAGTGAAGGTCATCTGGAGGACATTATGCAGAGAAATACAATATCTCTCTTTTAAGTGGGATCTAAAAACGACTTCATGGAAGTAGAGAGTAAAATGGTAGTTACTGGAACTTGGCAGGGGATTGGGAAGATGTTGGTCACTGGATGCAAAATTTCAGTTAGATAACAGAAATAACTTCAGGAAATCTGTTATACAATATGGTAATAGTAACAATATATTTTATACTTGAAAATTGCTGAGAGTTGATTTTAAATGTTCTCAGCACAAAAAATAAATGAGGTAATGGAGATATTAAACTTAACTTAGTTAATCCACAATGTGAAGGTATATCCAAACATTATATCATATACTATAAATATGTATTTTACCTGTCAATTAAAAATTAAAATTAAAAAAACATATCTTTGTATAAAGTATCACTTCTTTTAGGATATTTTGCTAACTTTCCTACAAAAATACACTATTTATGCCAACACTTAAGCCTATTACCTTATATCTTATCACCTATGTTTTAGGTGTCTAATTTCCCAACTGCAGTACTTTTGTTTTATTTTTTTAATTTGCTGTAAGGTATTTCCACACCAGATATAGAGAGCTATATAGAGATGGAGATAAGGAAAGTGAGAACTTGGGAAAGCATAAGATGTGAACATGTTCCTAATATTCAAAACAAGAGTTCAAACAAGAATTTAAAAACTTCTCTTCTCCATATCCTCTTTGTACATAGATTCAGAGATTATTAAAGTTAAATTCTATCACTCAAAATGTCTCTATTGAGTTGCTGGAAAAGTCATGATGTATTTTTTCTGTTCTTCCACGCAACACTTGCATCATGATTTTTCTTTCTTTTATTTTTTTTTAGAGAGATTTTTGCTATTGCGCACATGTGCTCACCAGAGAGACAGACAGACAGAAAGAGAGAAATCACCCCCAGGGGGGATGACTACGCCGCAATCCTTTCTCTTCCATTCTCCTCTTGGGATCCACACACACATGTGCCTGGAATGAGGTTTAAGTGTTTGAACTGTGATGGACTATGTGGGAGTCCAGCTACCTACCATTATGCCATCTGCTGGTTCCAACTTCATGACTTTTCTGATGACCCAGTAGTACATATTATAAATACTTGACTTAAAACAAGCCTACTTGAAGACAGGTCTTCATACACTAGTTTTGGTCAGTTGTATTGAAAGGATCCACACCATGGACTTCCCTATCCTTATTTCTCTCCAGTTTATTGGTTATTTTTTCCCCTTGGGATCATTTTTTTTGGGGGGCGGGAGGGGGATTTTTGCTATCGGGTGTTTGCTTTCACCAGAGAAACAGAGATACAGAAAGCGAGAGATCACTCCTCAGGGAGGATGGCCATGCCACTATCCCATCTCCTTCACTCTTCTCAGGATCTTCGGCATGTGGCATGAGTTTTAAGCTGCCAGGTTCGGGATTCAAACTACAGTCAACTATGTGAGAATCCAGCGATTTAACCATTACGCATTCTGCTGGTCCCCCCTTGGGATCATTCATTTTAGCCCTTATGGCTTTATAAAATGCATTTTGTTCACTACGGCAACAAGAATTAAAGGGGTTTCAGGGCCAGGAGCGGCAGAAAGTGAACGTGAGAAAGCAAGTCGCCAGGTCCAGAACTCAAACCATGGTTAGCCATGTGGAAGTCCAGTACCTTAACTACTACACCACCTGCTGGCCCCTTACTATCATTTTCAAGTGATCTTTATGATACATTTTCAAGATACACAAGATCATAACTATTAAAGGGCTTTGGTCTCCCTGCAAAGAGAGGGAGGGAGAATCTTGTCCATTTAAAGTATTATTATTTCTACCATAAACTTTTCTCCTAATCCGTTATTATTTTGAGAGCACATTTCTAAAGAGATGTAGAATCTGACATTTAATTTCTAAATCTACATACTTAAGTCTAATGAAACTCTTAGTGCATTTTCGTTATATAAAAGATAGCTGAATCTCCTTCCCTTGGCTACGGGTTACAGCTTAAATTTAACTACATATTTAGCTCAGCTCATGTTAAAGCCTATGTAATTCTGGGGCCAACAGGTGGTATAGTGGTTATGTGGCTGGATTCCCACATGGTCAACTGTGGTTCAAGTCCTAGACCTGGTGGCTTGAAAATCACACCGAGTGTGTGTGCATGCATGCTAAAGATCCCAGGAGGAGAAAGGATAAAAAGGTTGCAGTGTGGTCATCCTCCCTGGATGGTGATTTTTCACTTTCCTTCTCACTATCTCCCTCTCTCTCTGGTGATTACATGTGACTTATGGCAAAAACCCCTGAAGAAAAAAAAAAAAAGCCACATGTAAAGCAATGGCACAAGATGACATTGTATAAAAATCTTCTTACCCCCCTACAAATGAAGGCAGCCACTATATCATATTCTTTTACTCTTCAGAGAACATTTGAAGCACTAACTACATTGTAATAGAGCCAACCTGCTCAGCCACAAAGAAAAATATGTAACAAATGTAGATAATTACCCACTGAAATACAGTGGTAATTATAGGACTCCTGTACTTTAATGGGAATATAACTCTTAATTATCTCAAAAACCTAACTTTATACAATCAGAAACAGTTACCAATCAAAGTGATTACACAAAATAGTAAAACCTTAGATTGTTGAATTGTAAAAGAGATAAAAATAAATTTAAAATTGGTTAAAAATAGCACAACGTATAATAATATTCATCTGATGCTGCATTGGGTCTTTATAGTCTTTAGCCTCATAGCACTTGCCCTGAATTCGAGCAAATTTCTTTATTTTTATTTTTTTAAATTCATTATAGTGCACATATGCTTGTTAGAGAGACAGAGAGAGAGAAAGTGAGAAAGCTCACCCCAGAGGAGCTGACCATGCCACAATCCCTTCTTTGAGGCATACCTACAAACATGCCCACAGTAGTTTTCAAGCTTCTGAGTCCAGGACTCGAACCACACAGCCATGTGGGATGTAGCCACCTCAACCACCATGCCACCTCGTTGGCCCAAATTTCTTCAATACGTTTTACAATAATATGTTTTAGAAAAAAATGCATCTGAGAGCTTAACTGGCCTTGTAGTTTTCTTTATGTCGCAAGTTGGTACTCTCTGTCTTCTCTGATTTGTACACTTTACTTTTTAAAATTTAAGTTCTACATAGTGATAGATTTGTCCTTTACAATCCAAGAATAAGGTAGCTAAGCATGAGGCCATACCTCATAAAAGATTTATTCTATTCAGGGTAAAAACGAGGACTCTCTTAGACAGTTAATTCTGCTTTATACCCTGGAGCAGTGATGATGAAAAATTGATATAATCAACATCATCTATTTTAATTGCTTATTTGCAGTACTAAGCAAAGCATGTAAAGTTAAATGGAAAACTTCCCAAATGGTCTGTAATAGATAACAATAGTGGTCATTTATAAATACTTACTTTATATCATTTACCTGGTTTACATATTTGGTTTTGAATCCTTAACTTGCAAAATAGTATTCCTATCTCCATTTTACAGTCCACAGAAGTTACAGACCTTGTCTGAGTTCACAAACCTAGGAAGTACTTGAGCCAGGACTCAGAGCCAGTGCGGCATTAAAGCCCAGCTTCTTCCTTGAGACACATTGCCTCCCCGACCACAAGTGTTTCCATGAGACTTTGTATACAGGACACACTGTCTTTTCACTGAAGCCGTAATATCATCTGTGATTTCACTGACTCCCTGGCATTTTAATTCACTGTTATTCACAGAGCAGTTCTGACATTTTCCTCTCTAAAAATTCAACCTTGCTTCTATTCTTCCTCATCCTCAAGAATGGAAACCGCAAATGAACTCTGAACACTGCCTCCATATCCCACCATGCTTCTTCCAGAAATGCCTCTCTCTGCCATGACTATAGCATATCTCCTTCACTTCTCTCTCTTCAGATTTCTTACACACATTCAATCCCATTCCCTATATCACTCCCACAGGTGAACAGATCTTTTAAAGGGGAGCTTTTACACTGGAAAGAGCTCCCTCATCACGGCACCTAACCCTTGAACCTCTGTGTGGCTGTGTGCAGTGTCTTCACCAGCCAGCAGCAATCAGGAAGCATTCCCGCTCTGGTAAAGCCCATCCGCTTACGTTTGATGTCACCCTACCCTCTCTCTTCAGTAACTTCAGTCACAGGATGAAGTTCTCCTTTCGTGTTTTCCATCTCTTCCAGTATCTAGCTCATACCTAAGAGCAAACAAACCTGTTCTAGTATTTCCAGTTTTTTAAAAACCAAACACATGGGGGCCAGTCCCACAGCACAGTGATTAAAAGAGCCAAATTACACTTGGCTGACTGTGGTTCAAATCCCAACCCTAGAGGGTTTAAAAACACACCAGATACGTGTTTGTGCATGCCCAGAGTCTTGACGGGATAGAGAAGTGGAGGGAAAAGGATTCAGCACCACACCTCATGGTGGGGTGCTTTCTCTCTTTCTGGTGGGGACGTGTGCCCTCTGGCAATTAAAAAGCAAAAATTAAGACCTGGGGGCCAGGTGGTGGCACAGCAGTAACTAGACCCACATGGACAAGATCCTGGGTTCACATTCCAGGACTCCCTGATCACACTGGGTGCATTGCACCATCCAGACTAGCCGAGACTGGGGCTGCATCACTGCATAAAGACCCTGTGGGGGGTGTCTCTCTCTCTCTGTATCTCTCATGGACGAAAGAAATAAATTTACTTTTTAAAAAAGTTTTAAAAACAAAGACATGGGCTAGCCAGTGGCATGGTAGTTAAGGCAGCTGGGTCTCACATAGTAAATAGCACAGTTTGAGTCCTGGACCTGGAAGCTTAGATAAGAAAAAAAATTAATAAATGCAGGACACATGTGCATGCATGCCCCTAATTCAAAAAGTGGGAAGAGATGGGGAGGTGGAGGAGGGGGGACTGTGGTATGGCCATTCTTCACGGAGGGTGTTTTATAGTTTTCCCTATCTTTCTCTGTTTCTCACAGGCAAGCATACAGATCCTCTGGCAAATTAAAAAAAAATTAAAAAGACAAAAAGACAACATTATATTTTATTCACATTCTTCTTACCTACCCCCCCATTTCTCTACACGTTTTCAAAATCAAACTAGAAATCTATTTATGCCTTGGTATCTACATCATCTCCCTTTCACTCTCTAATTGACTTTAATGTCCATCCCTATGCCTCCACTGAAGCTAATATTGTCAATATTACTGATCTCCACATTGCTGAACTCTAGACACATTCTACACTTATGTAACTTGTTAGTACCATCTGACAGAAATGACCATGTGGTCTCCTACGCTGAGAACATCACTCCCTGTTGCCTTTCCTCCTCCACACCCAAAAGCTTTCATTTGTTTTTGTTTTTGATTTTAAAGAAGGAGGTTTTTGCTATAGGGCACTTGTACTTGCTGGAGAGACAGAGAGAGAGAAAATGAGAAATCACCTCCCAGCGGGAATGGAGATGCCTCAATCCCTTCTCCTCCATTCTCTCCTCAGGATTTGGGGCATGCATGCACACCCGCCCAGTGTGAGTTTTAAGCCGTGGGGTCTAAGATTCAAACAGCGGTAGACTACGTGGGAGTCCAGCAATGTAACCATTATGCCATCTGCTGGTCCCTTATTTGATTTTCTTAGATATTTCTTTTCTTCTATCCAAAGCCTAACTGTCTGAGCATATATCCATTCAGAGCTCAGAATTGGAGGGCCCATTTGTTAATTTGATTTTTTTATACTCTGTCATTCTTAATATATTGAATCATCCTGCCTGGGGGTTTTAAATACCATCTTTATGCATGTAATTTCCAGCTTTTTATCTCAAGCTCAGATCACTTCTCTTTAGATTTATGTATCTTGCTGCTACTTGACATTTTGATTGGGATATTATAACAATAAAAGAGGAGAGTAATTTTCTTTCATTTATTTATTTAACATGTAATCACTGTACTTCGCAGTGTACAGCATGGTTTGTCCCAGCATGAGTACAGTGTATATTAGTCAAGCCAAAGACATCACCGTATACATTATTATCAACAGGTAACTTTTCACTTTTGTATCTGAGCTGTTTGCATTTTTTTCCCCGATCTCTTCCCTCCCATTCCCTATTACCCACCCCCTTCCATACTGTCTCTAGTGTCCACAGTTGGCCTCCCTGAAGAAATGAGAAATTTTCACACTCCATTTCTCCTGTCAAACAAGTAAAAAAAAAAAAAAAATCACAAAACAAAACAAAAAACATGGAGGAAAGTTAGTATCTCTAAGATCCAAGGAAGATGAGTGGGACTTCATGTTTACCAGTTCCTCTAATTGGATCTTATTTAGTTTTGCTGTTCTCTTTTATTATGATTTCACTGGGAAACAAACCGCCATACATGCAAGTGGCTGTGATTGCCAAGGAACTGGGAACGAAGAGTTAGGCTCATTCAAACTAGAAGTCTGCTGCCAAGGGCATAAATCTCTCTTGCTATGACCTCACTGTTCAATTTCTCAAATAATTCATCACGATGATTCCAACTGGTAGCATTTTTGATTGTACATCATTACAGATTTGTAGAAACTACAGCTGAACAGACCTTGCAAGCAAACAGAACTCATTCATCTAAGAGCCAGCTGCAACATCACCCCAATCCATCTAGCTCCCCACCGCCTTATGAAGATGGCTGAAAGGAAATCCTGGTCCTCCCCAAACAAGTGAGGAATCATTCTCAAACTTCTCAATCAGGCCAAGGCCTTATCACCTAAGGAGTGTGGTAGGTACACACATGTTCTGAGTTACCCGGATTATTCTTAGATGAGTGAGCCACGAATTTATTATTCCTAGATTGGCAAATTTGAGGTGGGGGAAGTTGTTACCTATTATTTTTCTAATTTGCCAGAGGGCATTTACACTCCTCAGAGAGAGACAAAGAAAGAGAGATAAAGAGAGAAAGCACTCTCCATGTGCTATGGTCATGCCACAGTGCCTTCCATCCTATTTTTCTTCCTCTCAGCATTTTGGGCACACACACTCACACACCCAGCATGTTTCTCAAGCCACCAGGTTATGAACTCAGACTTGACAGTCGGCCATGTGGAATCCTGCTATCTTAACCACCAGGCCAAGGGCTGGCCTCTACTGGTAAGTTTATATTTTCATAAGATAAACTACTATACTAAAGAGACTTTTCCTCATGGGATATAAAAATGTTTCAAAATCATATGGCACTTTTCAGTGTACTTACCATGCACGTAGGGTGGGAAGTTTAGACTATTCTCTTCACAACTTGGCTGCTGGCCTGTCACAGAATTGGCTGGTTCATTCATACACTCACATAAAAATAGAAACTCAATGAGTAATAATGGGCATAGTTTTCTGATTTCCCATTGAGGGAACAGATTCCATAAAAGATCTTTCATTTGACAGACATATTTTAAGTTTCTAAAAGTTTCTAAAAGGGAGGGGCATGGCACAAAACAAGATAATGTCCCTGGTCTCAAAGAGCATACGCTGGTAAATTAGCAGTAGTTTCATGTCACTGCCTAGGAATAGATACCACCCATTTCTGTTCTGTAAGTGGCGATTCCAATCCTCCAATGGTATAGGCATAGGCCATTCTTAATTTTTTTTCAGTAGCTCATATCTAAACTGTCAGCCAATCTTCTTAACCCTACTTTCAAAATTTATATCCAGAACCTGAACATGTCTCATCCACTCTATTATCAGTGTTCCAGCTGCATCACCAGTGTCTCTTGCTTGGATTGTTGCAATAGCTTCTTATCTGGTTTCTCTTTTCAAAAGGGGAACCTAGGTAGATTTTTCCAGAGGCTAATGAAACTAACATTTCACAATCGCTTTTCTGTATGACCCCTTGGTACTTTTATGCTTAATTATCTATTTGTAATTTAAAAATATCTTTTCTTAAAAAGAGTTGCTCAAATTGTATATAGCTTCGGAAGATTTTAATTTATCTCTATGTTCATTCTATTTTTTGCCTTCCCATAGTTTATGTTCAGTAGAACAACCCAAGTGATCCTTTTAAAAAATCACTGTTCAGCATCTTCCAGGGATCTTCCATCTCACTCAGAGTTTATAAAAGCCAAAGACCTTACAATTAGTCCAGGATGACTTTTATGACTATATTCCTATGACTTTGCTCTGCAATTGTGCCCCTGATTACTCTGCTATAGCTACTACACTGGCCTTCTTGCTGTTCCCATGAAATGACAGCTTGTTCTGCTTCAGGGGTTTTGTACTTAACCTCCTCTTAGCCTGAATGCTCTTGCCTTAGACATCCCCAAGGCTCAACCTCTGGTCCTTGTTATCAGTGAGCACTTTCCCTGACCACCCAATTCAAATTCCAATCTTTTACTCAAACTTCCTACTCTACTTTCAGATTAATTCTTCTCTTTAGCAATAATTATTATCCAATATACTCTTGGTTTCATTTATGTATCTGTTTACTTTCTATACTGTCTGTATCTCTGACTATAACATCAATTCTATGAAGGCAAGAATTTTTTAAGTATATCTCTAATGCTTCTTGGCACAGAATAGACAATCAATAAATATTCATTTATTGAAATTAGGGGAAAAACAAATTACTACTAGTAGGAGGGTACCAGTGAAGGCTCTATGGAGAAGTTGATATGGAGGCTGCATGTTGATGGGCTCATAGAATTTGAATGTGTGGAAGTGAGGATGAATGGGAAGGAAAGCATGAGCAAGGTCATGGAAACAAACTATGATGCATGTGGAGAAAAATGTCCCTCTGTTGAGTAGCAGGAATTCTCTAGTCTTCACTCATTCTTCTGCCACATGATTCTGTTGCAAGGGTTTCTCCAGCAGAGCGGGACTACTAGGCAAACAACCAGCTCCTGTCCCAATAGGACTAGATGAACACACCCTAGGGTCTCTCTCTCCTCTGTACTCTTGCACATGCTATTCCCATTATCTAAAACACACTTACGCCCACATCCCATTTCACTTAGTTAAAACACATCACTGACCAGACCTCGTGTTACACCCTTCATCCATGTTCCCATGGTATTCAGTCCTTACTCTGTCATGACCACATGATAGTTTGTTCTTCTGCCTACCTTCCCAGCTGTTGCCTCCCCACTGCCCTGGGCAGAGTAAGCATAACTCATGATGAAAGCAAAAACAAACTTCAGGGTGAGAAGAAACGATAACTCAGCAGACACATACAGATGTGCCAGTCTTGGAAGCAATAGTCCTCCCTTCCAGAGGAAGCTGAAGAGAAGCTGAAGCAGAGAATAAAAGAAAATGGGGAAGGAGAATTTTCACTTCTTGCAACTTGCTAAAAAAGCTGAAAATGGCAAGTGGATGGACATTTCACTTTTTTGCCAGGGATGAATTTGTTTTAATAATAAATTTAGATTTACAATGCAGATCCTATCATAATCAAGGACATTCTTGAACTCTATATACATCTGAATCCACCATTCTCTTGTTTTGAATTTGATGTAGCTTGGAATCACTGATCTCCCAGGGACCAGACGTATGATGGATAAATAAGTCAAACTAAATAATGCAACTCACTGAATATGGTATAGAAATCTCTGTAGGTAGGTCTTATTTTACATTTTGAGTCATATAAACAAAAATAAAGAATATGTGAAATTAAGTAAGTTAACCAAGTACACAGTACAAGAACATAGCTTATGATAGAATGGAAATAGACTCCTACATTCCAGCCCAGTGCTCATGAAGCAATGAAGTTGTGCATGAAGTCACATTTTTATTGTTCCATTGTAATTTTAGAAATTCTTCTCCACACATAAATCTATATCAATAGAACTATAAGAATTAGGAAATTTAAAAATTACATATATAATAACAAATGAGCAAAGACATTAGAATATATCTATGATGTCAAAAAGAGGCATAAAAATAATGAAAACTATAGAATGTTCACAAAGTATACAAAATGCTGTCTATAAATTAATGGAAATAAAATGATTGCAAATGGGCAGGTTTACTGATTAAAAGGGAAGAAATTATTATTAAAATTCAGGATCTCAAGAACTCCTTTGAGAATCTAATCAAGGTCATGGAACTTCTTCCCAAAGTAACATGCCCACGAAGACAATTCTTATTTCAATTTTGGGAGTGGGGGATTATGTTCTCCAGACCCCTCTGCTGCTACCACCCACCCTTGTTAATTCATTCCACCAAAAAAATAATATAATGGAAGTTTAATGATTTCCTAAATATGAAAAACTTATATTCACATCTCTGTTCTGTTTTCCTTTATCTGTTACATTAAGAAAGTTATATAATTTCTTATAGCTTTGGTTTGCTCATTTTTAAAATGAGATAAAAAGTAATGTCCAGGGCCAGGCCTGCAGCCTAGTGCTTAAGGGAGCAGGATCCCACAGAGCCAAGCATAGTTAAAGTCCAAGCCCCAGTGGCTTAAGGAATACTCTGGGTGCAAGTGCGTGTGTACCCCAAATCCCGATCTGCAGGATGAAAAAATGGAGAAGGGATTGCTATGACAATGCTTCATTAAGGGGGTGTTTTCTCCCTCTTCCTCTCTGTCTTTGGCAATTAAAAAAATAAAGTAATATCAAATATGTTAGATTATAAATATTTATTGAGTAACCATGACACATTGTTTTAGACCTAAGATCCTATCACATGTAACTGGAATTCTAGTTGAGAAAAATAACCAGCATATATGTAAACAAAAAATATAGCCACAATTTAAAATATGGAGTGTTTGGGGATAGGGGCTGGCTAGGTGGAAATCTCTGGCAGTAAAGTCAAGTACGTCAATTCACTGAAGAGTGGCAGAGGAATCAAAAGGTAGACAAGATTGAACTGTTCAGAAAGAGAAAGAAAGGACTAAACTATGGCAAACAAAATGGGAGTGGGAAAAAGTCTGGAATGTAGGCAAATATCCAATTATTGTGAACCATGTCGAAGAACTGCAAACTTTTTCATTGTCTTTTTTCAACTCTGTACTATGACAAATTGTCAAGCATATATAAAGGTAGAGAGGATAGTATGATAAATCTCCCTATAACCAGAATTAAAAATTATTTTGCCACATGTCATTACCCTTTTATTTCTTTTTCATTCTTTTCTTTATTCTTTGGGGTATAGAATGCTATCACATTTTAAATAACATTTCCAAATTATTACATTTTAACCCTGAATGCATCCTCCAAATTAGGGCAATCGCTTGTATAAATAAAACACCATTATGACACCAAATCAAACTAGCTATGATCCCTTAAAAATCCCCAAATACTCATTCAAATTTCCTTTATTTTTTTCAAAGATACCTTTTTTTACAGTTGATTTGTTTGAAAGGAGATGGATTATAGTCAAATTGTAATCAGAGCCATTGATGTCAAGTAACATAATCTGATTTTTTTCATCACTGTGACAACTCTTGAATATAAATTACAAGAAATAAGGGTGGTAGCAATGAAACCACAGAGGAGCTTTGTGCATTGTCCAGGCAAAAACAACAGTGTCCTGGACAGAAGAGGACATGTGACAATGGTAAAAGGTGGTCATACTGGAACACGTTTTGGAGCTATTGCTAACAGAACTTTTTGATGGATCTGATGTGGTATGATGAATGGTGAAATGGAGGGTGACATTTAGGTTTCAGAGTTGAAGGGCAGAGAAAATTAGTTCTATTAATTGGGGTGGGGAAAATTAGAGGAGGAATAAGAGCAGATTACAGGGAAAGAGCACAGGGCATAAAAACGGGTAACACTGGGACTAGCAGATGGCATAATGGCTATGTTGCTGAACTCCCATGTAGTCGACTGCGGTTTGAGTCCAGGACCCGGTGGCATAAACTCACATCAGGCTCATGTACATGCATGCCCAAGATCCTGAGAGGAGAATGGAGGGGAAGAGATTACAGCATGGCCCTCCCCCTCAGGAGTGATTTCTTGCTTTCTGTCTCTCTATCTCTCTCTGTCTGTCTGGCGAGCGCACGCACCCTATAGCAAAAACCTCTCAAAAAAAAAAAATAGCAAAAGAAGAGAATGTCTACAGTACCAAATACCATCTTGAGGCTGACTTTGAAGAAAACAGAAATTGACCACTGTCTCTTACGATTTGAATAAGATATTTAACAGAGAGAATATATATGTAATGGTTTATGAAGATAAGACATTCATATGGAGTGTATATATAATGGCCCAATTGGAATACAGAGAGGTGAGAAAGAAGAGACAGCCCATACAGACAGTTTCAAGAAGTTCTATGGAGAAGGAGCTAGGAAACAGGATTCATAGGCAGAGTAGCTGCTAGGTTCCTAAAAGGATATTCTTGTTCAGTTTTGTTCTGGTCAGTGCTCTAATGCATATTTGTTGTTGGGAAAGACCTGGAAGAAAGTGATAAATTGATGCTGTGCTGAGAGAAAAGACTATTGTGGATGTGCTTCAATGGGTGAGAATGCAGGTGGATATAGAGAATAGAAGGAATTGTTAGACTTAGATATGAGCAGGAATAACTGGAAGAAAGGATAAATACATGGGTATGTATGTTGATCTGATGCTTGGAAAATAATGTGGTTCTTTTTTTAATTGCTTCTATTTTTCTCAGTAAAATAATAAAAACTGTATCAACAGCTGAAAGTTGAATGGGAGTGGTGCTGATAGTTTTAGACCAGAAAATATAAAATAATAGTTCTTGCCAGTGATTATATATACACTACGCTGGGACATTTGTTGGGATTTCCAGACAGTGTAGTGTACTTGAAATTAAATTAAATGAAAACTGGTCAGCACAACCAGGTGACTGTTTTCCAGAAGTTTTCAACTGCTCAGGTGTAGGTACTGATTTAATCAATTAATAAGCACAAAGTTTCTGTATATTGTGCACCAAGAATTGATGTCAAAAACCATGAACACATTTGCTGTTAATGTATTCTGCTTAACTTCAATTTTCTTTCTCTAATCCCTTTTATAGAGTGGATGCTAAAACTCATATCTCTCTTTGACCTTAATCATATTTAACACAATATACAAATTTTTAAAATATTTATTTATGGCATAAATGGGAAACACATCATGTCATCTGTGTTTTACAAATGGGGAGACTGAGTCAGAAGTACATTCTGTTACTTTCATCTTTTTCTTGTGTGCACTAATTGCTATGAACTTTCCTCTCATGACTACTTTTGCAGTGTCCTTTTGGTTTCCATGAATATTTTGATTTCACTCTTACTCTATTCAGTAGTCATGAACTCATTCAGAAGTAGGTTTAGTTTCCATGTATTTGTGTATGTTTGAGGGTTTTGTCTGAGATTTAATATCAAGTTTCATTCCATCATGGTTGGAGAAGATGTTGGATATAGTTTCTATGCCTTTAAATCTGTAAAGGCTGGTTTTGTGCCTTATCATGTGGTCAGTCTTTGAGAAAGTACCATGCAGGGCTGAGTGAAATGTGTATTTTGTGATTTGAGGGTACAAAGTTCTATAGATGTCTAACAAATCCATCTGAATTATGGTATCATTTAGGTCTTGAATCTCTTTGCTTATTTTTTGTCTTGCTTACCTGTCTAAAGGAGATAATTGGGTATTGATTATTATGTTACAGTCTCTCTCTCTTTTTAGATCTAGCAGTCTTTCCTTTACATACTTGGTTTCTCCTGAGTTGGGTGCATAGATATTCATAAAGGTTATATCTTCTCGCTGAATTAGTCCTTTTACTACTATATAATGCCTTTCTTTGTCTCTTCTTACAGTTTTTGTCTTGAAGCCTATTTTGTCTGAAATCAATACACCCCTGTTCTTTTAGGTTTCCATTTATATGGAATATCTTTTTCCAGCCCTTCACTTTTAGTCTATGTATGTCTTTATCCATGAGATGGTTTTTTCTTGTAGGCAGAAGATAGACAGTTTCTGATTTTTAATCTATTCAGCCAGTGATGTCTCTTGATTGGAAAATTTAATCCATTAACATTCGACATTATTATCTATATTTCCGGACTTGTTCCTACCATTAAGTTGGCCACATTTTTGGTTGTTTTTTGTTCTCTTATTGTTGTCTGTCTCTCTTTAGTTTTCTTCGTATAGTACTCCTTTCAGAATTTTTTGAAGATCTGGTTTGGATTTAATAAATTCTTTCAGGTTTTGTTTATCCAAAAACTTTTTTATCTTCTTTTATTAAGGATAATCTTGCTGGGTATAGTATTCTTGGTTGAAACTGTTTTTCATTTAACATTTTGAATATATTTCCCCATTCTTTCCTTGCATTATATCCGATGAGAGATCTGGTGTTAGCCTGATGGGATAGCCTTTGTAAGTGATTTGATGTTTATCTTTTGCCGATCTTAGTATCTTGTCTTTGTCTGTGGTTTTGGCCAATCTAGCTATGTTGTACGTGGAGAGGATCTTCTTGTATTAATTCTACTTGGGGTTCTTTGTATTTCTTGGTTCTGGATGTTTGAGTGCCTCTCTAAACTTGGAAAGTTTTCTTCTAGAATTTCATGGAATAGATTATCAATGCCCTTATTAGTTTCTTCACCTTCTGCGATATCAATTATTCAGATGTTTGGGTGTTTCATGATATCTAGTACTTCTCAGTTTTCTTGGCTGTTTTCTCAGTATTTTTGATAGTTTTTTTTCTAGGTCAGATTTTTGTCTTCTGTTTCCAAAACTCAATCTCTCCCTGGTCTAACCTTATGCTTTTAATACTTGTGAGGGAGATTTTGATTTTCTGTATTACAGACTTCATTATCTAATAGTTCCATTTGATTCTTTTTTATGGTGTCCAATTCTTCTTTCATATCATGGAAGGACTTCCTCATCTCTTGGAGCTCAACATCTCTTTTCTCTAGCATCTCATAGAGCTTTGTTACCATAAATATTCTAAATTCTTTTTCTGTCATTTTGATAATATCTTCTAATTTTTCCCTACTTGGAGACAAGTTACAGTGTTCCCTTGCTGGAGATGTATTACTTGGTTCTCCCATCCTTGAGTCTTTTCTCCAATTTTTAGTCATTTGGTAATGTATTCACTTTTGGCTAATTTGTTGGAAAAGGATTCTGTTACTGTGAGCTCATGTGTTTCCCTTATTGTGAAATAATTCAGTGCTATTTCTCCCTTCTACGGTGTCCTCCAGTGTGGGACTCACAGGAGGAGTTTTGAAATCAGATTTGTGAACGGGAATTTCATCCTTTTTGCAACCACTACAGTGAGGTGGAAAGAATTCTCTAAAACTCACAATATTCAGATGTTTAACTACTCTGCACCTAATGTTTTCTAGGCAGTGGATAAAGGCTGAGCAGTAAAACAGGAAAGTAAGGTAAAAGAAAAAGAAAAAAGAAAGTAGGAAATAGAAATAAAAAGAAAAAGAAAAGAACAAAGCTAGAAAGAAATAGAATAAAAAGAGGAGAAAAAAACAAATCATGTCACAGGAAATGAAATTGGGTTAAAAATGGAAAACCCCAAAGCAAGTAAGCCAGCAGAGGCTGAGATGGAGATGTCTGGATGCTTTCTGTCCTGGCTAGCACTGGGGCCTGGGGAGCAGGGGAGGGGGGACTGGCTGGGGACAGGGGCCTCACAGCCGTGAAGCTAAACCCAGAGGGCCAACAGAGGCAGAGATGGAGATGCCTAGATGCTTTCTGTCCTAGGTGAGGGAAAAAGAGACAAATTAGCAAAAGAAAGGCACAAACAGGGCAGAAAGCTGTTTTCTGAAAAAGATAAAAATAATTTAGAAGGGACAGAGAAAAACAAGAGAGAGAGAAACACTTGCCTACCTGACTAGCACTGGGGTCTGAAAGGAAGGGGCTCTCCTGGAGGAGAAGAACTTCACAGCCACGAAGCTGAACCCAGAGGGCCAACAGAGGCAGAGATGGAGATGCCTGGACGCTTTCTGTCCTAGGTGAGTACTCTAGAGTAATTTAATCAGAACTTCTAAGAATTGAACCAAGGCATTTGTATTTTAAAAGGCCGTTGCATAATTGGTGCAGAACAAGATATGAGGATTACTGTACTAGGCCCAGCATGTTGGTACAGTCATTAGCAACTGAACTTACTGCAGTGCTGGAAACCACATGGCCGACTGTAGGTGCAGATCCGTAGAGTCAGCTAAAAACATACCAGGTATGTGCCCATGCCCAAGATTCTGATGGGCTGGGGGAAAGAGTGCTGCATAAGACTCTGTAAGGGTTCCCCCCCCCCCACCACCTCCACTTCATGTTCTCTATCATGAATAAAAGAAACTTAAAGAGAGAAAGAATTATTATACTAGATTATGAGCTCTTGAGGAGCAGGAACTATGTCTATCCATTGTAACTCCATCTCCAGACCCAGAGCTTGTCTTACCTTCATTCTCACCATATACCTCTTTGACTGAATCTAAACCTTACCCAAGTAATACTTCTACTCCCACATTTAATGCTATCTTTTAAATCCACTCTTTTTTTTCCCCACATTTCCACCTTGTAACAAGTGGCAAATGTTTTATTTCCACCTCCTCAATAGCACAGCAAATATTAGCCATGAAAGACTGTGAGGAAACTGAAGGAGGTACCCAGAATACAGGGCCTAAAAGCAACATGATATGCTTGAAGGACTACAAGTCACAGCCACGGAGTGCACGCAGACTGGACTGATAGCAAGGCTCAAATAAAAGCAAAGAAAGCCAAAGCACATTGAACAGTAGGAAGCTGTATGGAATGTCTAAGGACACATGGTTTATATTACCCACAGTAGAGAGGTTAGATGCATTCCAGTTTCACTGTATCATAAGTTCTAAGAGATGTCAAGAAATGTTCTTTATACTACACTAAGAGCATCAGAGCAGCCACCCAGCCATGTACTCTTTCAAAATTCTCTGGTCATCTAAGGCCTGAAATTTGAAACATCTCACTATAAGTAACATATGATATTATATACATTATGTGTAGCATATAAATACATATAAATCATGTTAAATCATTGTATCTGCTAGCCATGTGCAATAACTGGTGACCTGAAAAATAACAATTCTAAAATTATTCAAAAATTGGCCTCCATACATATTTCATATATTTACATTCTAGTTTTTCCTCTTAATTATTAGTTTAGTAATAGAAACAGTAGTGCTGGTATATACTCATGTCACATCTTATTATTCAATTTTTCCATCAATACTAGGCAGTAAACAGAACAAATGCTATCATCTCTACTTTATTGTGAAGGAATTCATAACTAATAACTCAAATGGCCCAAATGAAGCTCAAAATCAGATGTTGTAAGTTTGAAAAATCTAACAACTCACACTTCCTTAAACACCATTGAAGTCATTTTATGTTTTTAAATATTTCTTTAGGGATGTCTGATGAGAGTTGCTGACAAAGTAAAGGGTGAAGAATCTCACCCTCACCACCATCCGCCTTATGCTCTTAACGCCTTAATATAAGAATAAATTTTATTCAATCTACTTCAATCCTAATCAAATTTTGCATTTGTTTCCTTGGAGTAGAATGGCTTTCCTAAAATAGATCGTGTTGACTGAAAGGAGAGGGATTTAAGCCCATCCTCAAGGCTTAAAAGGTCATACAAATACAATATTCCTTCACCAGGCACATGAAGCAAACCTATTGAGGATTACAAATGGCCTCTTTTACTCATTTTATAGTACAGAGCCAAAATAATTTTCCTTGCTCTTATTACTTCCTGCTACAAACAATTACAATTCTGCAGCCTGGGGAAGAAAGAAAATTCAGTCTTACAGAAGGAAATTTTATTCATTTCCCCTAATTATATTTGCTTATTATTTGGCTTCAGGCTCTTGGCCATCTGCAAAGAAGGCAGTTTTACACAGGAATGACAAGGATAAGAACAGCGCACTGGGGAACAGCAGCCTTCTGTCTGAACAGAGGAGTTTCTTTCTGCTCCCCACTTACCAGGTGCTTTCCTTTGCTGCCCACACTGTATTCGGATTCGAAACAAATCAAGCCAGAAGGGAATGACTGAGAGCAGAGAGCTCATTTCAGCACTAGGGATTTAAAAAGCACAGACTTCAGGAATTTTATTTGAACAAAATAGAGCCAAAGCTCTCACTTACTGTTCTACAAACAAAAGCAGAAAAATGTTTACAAATAATGGTCAACAATTTTATTAATAATAACTATGGATGTAAATTATTGTGCAGCTAATCCCAGGCACTATGCTAAGATCATTTACGTAATGGAACACATGGTCTCTGGCAATCCTAAATGTTATCTTTCTCTTATGAGGAAAAAGAGATTCAGTTTACTAACAGCAGTTTATAGGGCCAGGATTCAAATTCCCCCCAACTGTCAGATTTTATATTCTTGTTCTTATTCATTACATTATACTGCCTAGTAATTACAACAAGGCCTATGCATGGGATTTATATTAACATATGATTTATTAATTATTAGGCTTAAGAGACAATATTTTGTTGGCCAAAAGCTATGGCATTTCCCAATTTGTTTTTATTTATATTTCTAATGGTTAATTAAAAAGTCAGATAAAAAATGCAATTGCCAGAAGCCTGAGGAAGATTGGAATATTTTACCTTTTTTTAAAATCTCTCATGGCCTAAAGTTTAAAACTTAAGCCACACATGGTGGTTTGGTCACATGCTGATTTGGCAAAGGTGAACTTCATTTCCCAGAATTCCTTCTCTTATATATCTTCCTAACTGGAAATATACAAGAAATTCCAGAAAAGAGATCCCTGTGGGATATTTGGAGGATAATCTAGCTTACACACATGGATAAGATTAAATCCCTGTAACAAATATATATCCTCTAGTAATTCTGTTTCTTTGATTTAACCCAGACTAATACAGTAAAATTGAGTGAACACAGTAGGTTGAATTCCTTAAGTTATTTAATTATACATAATAGCTAGAGCTTTTTTTACTAGGTTCCATTTCATTCCAATAAAGATCATTGCATCTAGGACCAGCCAAGTGGTATGGTTAAGGTGGCTAGGTCCTACATGGATGACTGCATGATTAGAGTCTTGGACCCAGGGGCCTGAAAAACATACAGGGCATGTCTCTCTGTCTCTCCAGCAAGTGCATGTGTCCTATAGCATAAATCTCTCTCTCAAAAATAAGTTTTACATTAATAAATTATTCCTATAATATATAAATATCCGAAATGTTTTACTTTATTAAAATATATTCTGCTTCAAATGCCAATGCAATTACAGATACTAGGAACAAATGTATCAACTGAAGAATAGCCAGATACCTATCAGAAAAAGAGAGTAATATTTGCTTTTCAGGATTTTAGAAATCATTTTGAATATAATTATTTTAACATTTTGTTTTTTCATTTTGGGAATAATCAGAAAAAAGTTTTAAGAGAAAATAAGGTGGGAGTAGGGCAGAGAATACAGAGATTCTGAATATGTTTTTTGGTGTGACATTATGAAAAAAAGGTTCTGAATATTCTTCTATATATTCCTTAATCTGAACTGCCACTGATCACTCTCAAAATAGAATACCCATAGAAGGAGAGACCCAGTGGGGGAACAGACTTTTCCACTACTCTGATTCATAAGACCCTGGCCTTTTAGTAAGTCTTTAGATATTCTCATGTGGACACCATAAAATCCTTGCAATAACACTTGACACCTATTTTCAAAGGACTTTATTTTTAAAATTGAGCTGCTTTGTGCTAAATTAATTCAGAAGGGCATGAAGGAACAGAGGATGCATTAAGGAACTGTCATTGCTATAGCAACTGAAGGGAGCATTATAATTAATTATTTTTATGCCATATGTATATTTTATGGAAACTTTGCAGGGAAGGAAGTAGAACTCAGGAAGCTAAGCACCAGTAGGAATCACATATGACTTGAAAGCTTTCTCCCAAGCTGTGTTATTAATCTGATAAATACTCCACTGTCAGTTCTATAGCAATTTCCTGCTGACTGACAAGAGGAAAAAGTTCTGCTTAATTCATAGGATTTCTCAAGGACTTACTAATGGACCCCAACAGAAAACTTCCTTCAAATTTAGATCTCTCACAAAATGTTTCATAGTTAAAATAGGTCTTGTTCTTGAACACTCTAAATTCATCTAGTTCTCAAACTCGATGGCCAAATCACCCTCTGAGCTATTTCAAGACATTCTCTTAAGAAAAAAAAAAAAAAAAAGAACAATAAAATCTCATAAGACACTGAATTTAAGTAAACTGAAAATATAGAGCCTGAAGTTCTAACTGCTTTCTTCTGCTGCTAACAGATACCAGACCCAGTGGCTTGAAAAATATGCTGGGCACACCTGAAATCCTGATGGGATGGAAGAAAAAGGATTGCAGCATAATCGTTAGGGTGGGTTCATGTTTTCTTTCTGTTTCTGTTTCCCTCCCTCCCCCTGGTTCCCCCACACACACATATGCTCTCTGGGAATTAAAAATAAACAAATAGAAGGCCAACAGGTGGTATAGTGCTGGATTCTCACTTGGCTGACCATGGTTTAAGTCCTAAAACTGGTGCCTTAAAACACACCAGGCGTGTGTGTGCTTGCCCAAAATCCTGGGAGGAGAATGGAGGAGAAGGTATTGCAGCATGGCCATCTCCCCTGGAGGCAGGTAATTTCTCACTTTTTCTCTCACTGCCTTTGTTTCTTTCTCTCCTCTCTGGTCTGCGTATATGCCCTGTGGCAAAAACAAACAAACAAAACTTTAAAAAATGGACTTAAAACAATTAGTAAAACTTAATAAATCATATTTTACCCATTAAGGACAGATAAGAATAAAAGGGAAAGAACTTATAAATATACATCTAAGGACTAGTAGATGGCCTAATGGTTACTCCACGAGACTCCCACATAGTTGACTGTGGTTTGAGTCCACGACCTAGTGGCTTAAAATTCATGCTGGGGGGAACCAGCAGTTAGCATAATGGCTATGTCGCTGGACTCCCACGTAGTCGACCGCGGTTCGCGTCCCAGACCTGGTGGCTTAAAACTCACGCCGGGCGCATGTGCGTGCGTGCCCAAGATCCCAAGAGGAGAATGGAGGAGAAGGGATTGCGGCGTGACCAAGGAGAATGGAGGAGAAGGGATTGCGGCGTGACCATCCCCCCTGGGGGGGTGATTTCTTGCTTTCTGTCTCTCTGTCTCTCTCTGTCTGGCGAGCGCATGCACTCTATAGTGAAAATCTCTCAAAAAAAAACAAAAAAAAACAAAACTCATGCTGGGCCTTGTTGCATGCATGCCCAAGATCTCAAGAGAAGAATGAAGAAGGGATTGTGACGTGACTATCCCCTGCGGTGGGTAATTTCTCACTTTCTGTCTCTCTGGTAAATGCATGTGCCATATAGCAAAAATCTGTAATAAAAAAAAGAAAAAGAAGTTAAAAAATACATCTAAGTTAATAGAAGTTCTGTTATGAATTAACTTATGACCCTCTGTGAACTCTCTGAATAAAATTGTGTTGTCTTTTTCACACTACACAGGACTGATATTCATTAGAAGCTATTTGAATTTCAATCACTTGTTCACATTCTTCAGGTCAGGTTCTCATTAAAAATTTATTCACAAGGAACCAGTAGTACTGACAATCCAAAATATAGTTTCAACTCTTTTTTTTTCTTTAAAGGAGTTTTTGCCTTAGGTAGCATGTGCTCACCAAAGGGAGAGAAAAAGAAAAACAGAGACAGTGAGAGGGGATAGGGAAATAGCAACGCCATATTCCCTTCTCCATTCTCCTACTGGGATCTTGGGCATGCATGCAACATGCACTCAGCATGATTTTCAAACCACCAGATCCAGAACTTGAACCACACTTGACCACGTCAGAGTCCAGCAACATAACCACTATTCCACCCACTGGTCCCGATATAGCTCCAACTTTTAACCAGACACTAAAACCAGTAATAGTTAACTCTTACAGAGTACCACTTGATTGTGAGTAAAAAGACAGAAACTTCTTTCCCCTTTTGTTCGACATGCAAACTCAAGTGTTATTTTTTGGTAGGCAAAAGCACACTGACAAACCAAGCAAGAGCCACTCTTAAGTTCCATACCTTGAGCAAACTAATTTTCTCTACAGCACTTAATATGTAAAACTTACAGCCAATAGGGTAAAGGTGGCAGTACGAACATGTGCAGGAATCACATCTGTAATAGAGACTTTAGGATTATAAAAACTCTCAGCTTTCATAACCTAATACTACTCACTCTCACAGGTGCATGCAATGCATGTGGGAGTGACTTGTCTTCCTAAATTTCAGCAGGCCTTTCACTTCTTTTATGCTTAAGCAAATGACTAATTTGTGAGACAAAACAAATGGAAATATTTTAAGGGAATACCTGGGTTAAATATTTATAGCACATGCCAGTGTTGAAAGAGAAATAACCAGTGTATCTTTAGTTCTACAATTATAAAATGTCCACAGCCTAAGTAGGAACTTTCTAACCTCATTTCATGCCTAACAGAGATTTGGGACAAGCAAACATCCAACTTAAGAGACTTTTAGTCTCATCCTCTTTATCATGTTAAGAAACTCACACCAGGCACATGAACATGTATGCCCAAAATCCCAAGAGAAGAATGGAGGAAAAGGGATTATGGTGTGGCCATCCTTCATGGTGGGTGATTTCTTTATCTCCTCTCTATCTCTCTGTGTGTCTATAGTGAGGGCTCACACCCTAAAGCAAAAATCTCTCTCAAAAAAAAAAAAATCTAAAAGAGGTTCCATTAAATTACCTTTACTTGCATTTTTTTCTCATTGCTGAGGAAAATTTCAATTAGGGTAATAGAGTTGTATTTTTTCTAGAGTAGAAGATTGGTTGTGGTTATTGTCAAAGAAGCTTTCAGAAGAAAAATCATGTGGGCGAACTATGTGAATGTAAAATTATCAAGATACTGAAAGAAAACTATATGGAAAATCTTCAGGAAGGAATAAAAGCTCTATACTTTAATAGAGGCTGTAAATATGGGCCTGAGAAGCTTCATTGCTTTCTGCTGATTCCTTTTCATGTTCTGTGTTACAGTTACCACACTTCATAAGCTTCACCAATTGCCTGTCTTAGTTTTCCTAAATGCATCGTTTTCTCTTCCTGAAAGGTCCTATTCTTGTCCAATTACAATACACCCAGAGACGTCCCACCTTGAACACCTAGTTCATATATGACTTCCTCTACAGCATCCTCCCTTGTCTAGCTCCCTAGTCTTGTCTTCATACACATAAGACCTCAACCCCAATTTATTAGTCATAATTTTCTCCTTCCTCCCTATCCCATTGTTCACCTATAACTTTCTATGACATTTGCCATTTTATTCTCTGACTTAAATTTATGTACCCATTTCATATCTTCTAAAGATAAGATACTTCTCTGGGACCAGCAGTTAACATAATGGCTATGTCGCTGGACTCCCATGTAGTCGACCACGGTTCGAGTCCCGGACCTGGTGGCTTAAACTTATGCCGGGCATGTGTGCGTGCGTGCCCAAGATCCCAAGGGGAGAGTGGAAGAGAAGGGATTGCAGCGTGTGGCCATCCCCCTTGGGGGGTGATTTCTCGCTTTCTATCTCTCTGTCTGTCTCTCTCTGTCTGGCTAGTGCACGCGCCCTATAGCGAAAACCTCTCCAAAAAATAAAAGATAAGATACTTCTCTTTAAGATAAAGTCCATGTTTAATATGTGATTAATATCTTTTAGGATAACACTTGTGGAACAGACTTGTAAGAATCATTTCTACAGAAGTACATAATTTAATACGGATTTTCAGAAGTCAGTCCTCTTATTGGAATGAATCTTTTATAATAAACTTATAGGCACAACAAGGGAAATTGTAAAAAAAAAAAAAAAAAAAAAAAACCAACCTTGTTTTCAACATACATCATAGGCAAGCTGTGGCGCTCTTTTAAAGTTTTGAAAATGCATCCTGCTCATGACCAGTAATTCCTCAGTGAGCTGCAAACTCATTCATTGGTCTACTTTCTGTGTTAACCTGAACACTCACACTACCTAGCACAAGACAGTACCTTACGTCTAATCGTGAAACATCTCTGGAAGGTCATACTATCAGTATACTTACACATATTTTAGAAAATTGTAAGTCTGTTTTCCTTGATTATTTTAAATAGCTTAATAAAACAGCAATTTTTGTCAGGTTCTGAAGTTCCTAACTGATCTATAACTTCAAAAACTTGTAATATTCTTTCATATCATAAACCCTCTGATTTTCTGACAAAAGTCATTGGCCCAAGCTGGCTGTGTGGAACACAGTAATTCACTGCTCAATAAAAGCTAGATCCCACATTGTGACCGTGGTTTGAATCCCCTGTTTGGTCATCCTAAAACATGCCAGGCACGCACATGAATGCTCAGGGTACAGTGGGTAGAAGACTAGAGGGAGGGGACTATGGCATTACCGGATCATGCGGAGAATGTTCATCTCTTGCTCTCTCTCTGTCTGTCTCATGTGCTTACTCTCAATGAATAAAGAAAACAGAAACTAAGGAAAAAAGAGACATTAGCTCTTCCTTTCAGAAAAAGCAAAATAAGTCCAGGGTGAGAAGTTTCACAAAAGGTCTACAGTTCATCCGAAGACCCCAAATAGCAAATCCTTGGTCAACGTCAATACATAAGCTGGATGGGTCTTGAATCGGGAGTGAGTACTCTCACCTCACAGACCCCAATGAACTTTTGTCTCTAGAATACTGTAATGCTAGATAGAAAAAAAGTTCTCCAGTGCTTAAATTTTTGGCTTTATATTTTTCTGGGTGGAGATAAAAAATAAGATAAGTCCAAAAACTGTCATTCTTTAACAACCATCAATATTAATACTTGTGAAATATAAAAATTACAGAAGTTTTTCAAATAAACATTTTAAAATGTGGGACTTTTAGCCAAACCTAACCAGAAAGCACAACTCACACCTAATGAGGGTCTACTAGGCACCAATGTCTTGCCGTTCATTGTGTAACTGGATGCTTATAAAGTATCTTTCCACTTTTAATAAATAGAATCCTAAAGCTTAGAGAGTAGAGGTGACCTGTTCCAGGTGCACATATAAGTAACAGAGGCGGACTCAAACCCAGGATGTTCAGAGTCATGTTTTCTTAAATCATCAAATTAGCAATATTTTCTTTTAAACTATAAGATTATTTATTTTGACAGTAACAGCAATTTTCCATTTTCCCCCCACAAGTGTCCATTGCTTCTAAAAGTAGAGTAACAAAATTCTCCTCTTTCCAGATCAAGTGGACGGTGGCAGAACATATACAAGGTCAGGGAATGAAGCTTTTCTGGATGCAATGGCTTAGAGAGAAATGAGATGATGAGATGTAATAATGGGTGCAACTATTTGGTGGAGGATATTAGGTTAATATTTTCTAGCTCTATGAAAAGAAATTGCTTGACATATCTGCTTCCTCGGTTTTATAGATTTCCAAAGAAAGGGTTATCAGAGGCAGCCTGTGTTCTCACAAGGCTCCTGGGAGTTTAGCTCACAAAGGAACTGTGATGAGGGAATTACCAATCACTGATCTAAGATGCAGAGATCTTCTTTTCAAATCTTAACCACAGGGATGACCCCTAACTGAGTCTGTTCTGATTGTGAAATTGATTGAGAATCTAAAAGCCAAAAGTCTTTAATGCCCTCAGATTCAAACACCTCATAAGAATTTTTCTTTTTTACAAAAAGGAACATAATCAAAAATCAATATAGTGTTTGAAGAGGCAGGAACAAAAAATGGATTCTATATTTATATTTCAAATTCTCTGTAACCTACTATTTTTTAAAAAATTTGTCAGAAGGTTAAGAACTCACCGGAGAGATACAGAGAGGGAAGGAGAGGGAGAAAGCATGGTCATGGCCATAGTCCCTTTTCTTCTGTCTCTCCATTCTGTTGGAATTTGGGACACACACAAGCACAGGTGCCTGGCACGTTTTCAAGC
Source organism: Tupaia tana (assembly GCA_026018925.1). Lineage (NCBI taxonomy): Eukaryota > Metazoa > Chordata > Mammalia > Scandentia > Tupaiidae > Tupaia > Tupaia tana. The sequence continues at coordinate 142,969,201 of JAKSZU010000006.1, forward strand.
TGCCAGGGCCAGGATTTGAACCATAAGGTCCACCATGGGAGATTTGGCTCCCTTAAGCACTAGGCCAAAAAGCTGGCCCTAATCTATCTATGTTCTAACAGCATTTCAAAATACAAAGACGAGCATGCTGCAACTACCTGGTGCCTCTTCAGCAGAGACAGACATGAGTAACTTCACATTCCTTCTTGGCATGCAGCATCTGGTTTTTACAAAATGACCTTGCTGCTTCTCTATAGGCAAAATATTAAATTCTTATCATAGCTGATTTAAGTTAAAATTACATGCAGAAATCTCTCTGGAATTTTGAAGTAACAGAGATAAAGATAATATATTTTACAAGGTGTCTTCAGTTTTTGTTTTGTTTTGTTTTGGTTTGGTTTGGGTTTTTTTGGAAAGATTTTCGCTATAGGGCGCGTACGCTCACCAGACAGACAGAGAGAGACAGAGAGACAGAAAGCGAGAAATCACCCCCCAGGGGGAATGGCCATGCCGCAATCCCTTCTCCTCTATTCTCCTCTCGGGATCTTGGGCACGCACGCACACGCGCCCGGCGTGAGTTTTAAGCCACCAAGTCCGGGACGCAAACTGCGGTCGACTACGTGGGAGTCCAACGACATAGCCATTACGCTAACTGCTGGTTCCCAGGTGTCTTCAGTTTTATAGCACTGTTCATTTGTTGTGCAAGTAAAAGATTATTTAAGCAAGAAAGACTATACGTTGGATGATTGTACTTTATAGATTACAAGTTGAAGGAGTAACATATTATTTAATCCTTCCATAAACTTGTAAGGTATTATGGGAAGGTATTTTCTAAGAGGAAAAAACAATTCAAGGTTCAGAGAATGTTAGAGTTGTGCTGAAGTTATGTGAAAAATGGAAAATGGAAAAGAGTTACACATACAAATCCCCTAGCATTGTGCCTGGTCCAAGTAGGCAGATACACTTATCATGTGACAGATGAAATAGAAGATAGAAGAGAGGCAAGCAGAAAGAATAGAAGAAACAGCCAATAGGAAAGCTTCATCTTCTGATGACATAGTTACTTCTAGTAAGAAGTAAGATTCTCATTTCCAGATTCTGACAAAAGCATATTTATTATCCCATGTGGACATATTTTCAAATGTTATAACTCTGAGGAATAAATAAGAGACATAAACATAATAATAAATATCTAGATTTAGAGGATATAAGTTTTTGTTATCCAGTGCAATAAAAATAACTTAATAAAGATTTATTAAATATATGGTACAGATTGCTGCCCTCAAAGTATTTGCTTATGAATAAAGACTGACGTGCATCATACAAATATCACATTCTATAGTCAGAAGGTAATCATGTCCAAGATGTTTGAAACAGACTGAAAGTGCCAGAGTCAGTGATAAAAGAGATTAATATAGGTTCGAGTAAGCTGAAACTATCATAGAAGACTTGGGATGTTTAACTCTGCACAGGTAGAAGGGAAGTAAACAGAAACAAAAGGAAACAAGCAAGAACAAGTAAGATACATGGCAAAGACAGGTTTTATGGGAGTAGAGAATTTATGCTAGAATTAATAGCAGATAAATTTGGACTGGAAGTATAACAGCTTACATATCCAAGCTGGGAATTGATCCAGTAAGGAAAGAGACCACTAAAAGTCATATTACCACAATGCTGTGGTTTGGATGAGGGTTTGCCCCTGAAAGTTCATACTTTAGAATTTGGTCCTAGTGGTAGACAAATGGATCATAGTGACTGAAGATGGAGGACTGGCGGTGTGAATGGATTAAAGTCGTCTCCTAAGGGTTCTAGTGAAGTATAAAGACATTAGTTCTCGTGTGTGTGTGTGTGTATGTGTTTTCTTTCTTTCTTTCTTTCTTTCTTTCTTTCTTTCTTTCTTTCTTTCTTTCTTTCTTTTTTTTTTTTCTGCTATAGGGCATGTGCATTTCCAGGAGGTAGGGGAGTAGTGAGAAATAATCCCCCATGGGGATTCAATCCCTTCTACCTTCTACTTCACTCTTCTCTACTCCGCTCTTCTCATCTTGGGATTTCGGGCATGCACACACAGTGTGTCCGTCAAGTTGTCAGGTTCAGAACTCAAACCAGCAGTTGACCAGGTAAGATCCAGCAGCCTTAACCTCCATGCTACCTGCTGACCCAGAGGTAAGTTTTCTTGATAGCAGTTTGTTTTAGAAGAGAGAGCTGCCCAGAGCCCTCTTTTCCTCTCTCTCTGCAAAAGCCTGCCATCCTGCCTGCCTCTGTAAGTCATAAGGTTGGCCAGCCTTATGCCTCTGGACATTATAGCCGCAAGAACTGTGAGTCAATAAGCCTCTATTTCTTTATAAACCACCCAGTCTCAGGTATTTCTCTTAGTAACACAATAATGGACTAAAACACACGGCATATACAACCCCAAAGTGACTCTCTGCATTCAATACTCAGCTGTTGCAAAGGAATACTGTCCACAAGGCATTCTAGATAATGGCAAACCAGCTTTCCTTATTAGCTGAGCTGTGCCAATACTGGTTTATTTTTCTTCTGAGCTTAATTTTCATATTTTCTTTTAAAGATGAAAAGGCCCCTTTTCTGAAAATTTACTTCTAAATATCTATTTCAGGTTTTTTTTGAAGAAAGCTCTTAGAAATCTGGTAATTGTTACTAATCATGTTTACTTGGACATGACATGGATCAAATGACTTTGTCTCTTATTCTGGCTCTGAATCTTCCTCTTGATCTGCTCAATAGTCAGCACTCTTACAGGCCAAGACATTTAATTAAAGGCAAAATTTGATAGATACTAACTTGGATAAGAAAAAATAATTACACTATGAATTTAACTTCATTAAAAGAGGACATTAAACTATTCTGAAGAATTAAAAAGAAAACTGAATGATTACCATCACTACATACTTGGTCTTAACCCTATAATTCTTTCCTTTATCATACATGGAATTAATTTTGGTTATATTGGAATACCTTTATATTTATTTAGTGCCTATGAATGAGGTCCTGTCGAATCTTCAAAACTCTTCTCTTGTGCAATCATCTGAACAACTTTACCTGATAAGAAATTTACCTCAATTTAACAGGTAAGAAACTAAAGCTCAGACAACATATGTAACTTTCTGCCAAAAATTCAATTGACAAAATGAAAATCTCTCAAACAACAAAACAACTCCAAATGTATTACTTTCTACTGCACCATGATGTTTCCATTGATGAGATTATAATATGATTCAAAGTCATGCTTCAAGTTACTTCTTAATATTAATCTTCTGGGCCAGCAGTTGGCACAACTGCTATGTCGCTGGGCTCTCATGTAGTCAACCACGGTTCCAGTCCCAGACCCGGTGTCTTAAACTCACGCCTGGCATACATGCCCAAGATCCCAAAAGGAGAATGGAGGAGAAGGGATTGCGGCGTGGCCATCCCCCCCCAGCCCGGGGGGTGATTTCTCACTTTCTGTCTCTGTCTCTCTCTGTCTTTCTGGCGAACGCACGTGCCCTAAAATAAAAACCTCTAAAATAAAAAAATATAAAAAAAAAATATATATATATATACACACATATACATATATATGTGTGTGTGTGTGTGTGTGTGTGTATATACAAATAAATATCTTCAAACTAACACCAGAGCCTTATATCATCTATACAGAAAAAGAAGCAAAAATTACCTTCCAGGTTCAGCTGTGATTGCAAACACAAGAGTCTGCTGCTTGGCAGGCTAGGGCTACATGGGAGTCTTGGGTTTGGTTCCCAGTCAACCCTAAAGTACTGGGAACAAAGGTGCATGCTTATAACCCCAGCTATTTGGGAGATTGAGGCAGGATTATTGTGATCGAGCAAGATCCCATCTAAAACACCACACACTCACACAGATTACTTTACAAATAATTCTTCAGTATGTTTAGAAAATCTTATATACTTGGGAACCAGCAGTTAGCGTAATGGCTATGTCGCTGGACTCCCACGTAGTCAACTACGGTTCACGTCCTGGACTCGGTAGCTTAAAACTCACGCCGGGCGCGTGTGCGTGCGTGCCCAAGATCCCAAGAGGAGAATGGAGGAGAAGGGATTGCAGTGTGGCCATCCGCCCTGGGGGGTGATTTCTCGCTTTCTGTCTCTCTGTCTCTGTCTGTCTGGCGAGCGCACGTGCCTATAGCAAAAACCTCTCCAAAAAAACAAACAAAAAAAAAAAAACAAGAAAATCTTATGTGCTCAAACTTCTGTGGATCAGATTCAGAAATAAATGGTAAATAAAGGGTGCTAGTAATGCATTAACTGCTCAGCAGTCACTCACCATGTTCCACTGGCTGAGTCCGTTTTGCTCTCATAGTTTTAGCTATACTAATTAGAAAGGAAAATCTTCCTTGTCAACCAATAAGTTCATTAGTACCAAGCAGGTTCCTGGGTATTAAATAAGGACATAGCTTATTCTCCTTCTCTTAAATAAATTGATTCTTTTTCTAGCCAAAGTCATTTAGTAAGATGCACTTAATACAGAGGTCAAAGAAGTTCCTACTTCTTCTGGGAAGCAGGAAGAATTAATTTGCTTTTCATAAATTAACAAACTTATTTTGAAGTTGACACTTCTCAACACACTTGTTCATTGAAGTGGAAAAATGTTCTTTTCCCTTGATTCCATTTGATCACAATATGAAAGATTTAATTACCATTTTTTTATTTGTGTTTAGACTTCAAATAGCCTACATTTCACAGCAGGAAGCAAATTTAGTCATGTGTTCACTGATCAATATTTCCACTGTGATCCAGTAGACCCAACTATACTGAGAAATGAACTATCTGAATGGACAGATTCTCCTATTTCTTAGCTTTCTCAAGGTTTGGCACAGAAGCAACAAAGAATGCAGGCAGGCTCCACAAATAGTAGAGAGGGCATCAGACTGTGCTAAACACCTGCATTCTGCTTCTGGCTCTGCACGCAAGGGCCAGCTGTGTGACTTTAAGAAAGCCTGCCAAGGCGGGACCAGCAGATGGCATAATGGTTACATCACTGGACTCCCACATGGCTGACCATAGTTTGAGTCCTATACCTGGTGGCTTGAAACTCACGTGTGTGTGTGTGTGTGTGTGTGTGTATGACCAACATCCTGAGAAGAGAATGGAGAAGGGATTGTGGTGTGGCCACCCCCCTAGGGGGTGATTTCTCACTTTCTGTCTCTCTGTCTCTCTCTGTCTTGGCTAGTACATGTGCCGTATAGCAAAAATTGCCCTTTATAAAAACAATTTAAAAAGCCAGCCAAGGGCCAGCCAGTGGCACGATGGGTAAGGTGGCTGGATGCCACATGGCCAACTGTGCGGTTCAAGTCCAGGACCTGGCAGCCTGAAAATGTGCCAGGTATATGTGTGTGAGTATTCAGAAATCCCAAGAGGGAAAACGGAGAAGGGATTGTGGTGTGGTCATCCCCTGTGGGAGGTGCTTTCTCACTTTACCTCTTTCTGTGTCTCTGCTCTCCAGTGAACACACATGTACTTTAGCAAAAAAAAAAAAAAAAAAAAAAAAAAAAAAAAGGAAGGAAGAAAGGAAGGAAGGAAGGAAGGAAGGAAGAAATAAAAATAAAAAGAGTAAGAAAGCCACAAGCCAATCTCTACAGAGCCCAATTTCTCATTCAGCTAACAAAGCAGCTAGACAGGATTCTCTCTGGATTCCTCTATGATTGGCTATCAGCGAGCTTCCTATCACTGTCTGTAGACCTTGGCAGAGCAACGCCTTTTAATTCAAAACTCAGAAGCTGACTAAGTGGCTTTCACTTTCAAGCCTCAGGGGGAATTGTATGTATGGATTCACTCTCAAGTTTCCTTTGCAACCCAAGGACTCCTAATGAGACACAAGCCTCATGACTCAAGATGTGATATTTGCCTAATTTTTTTCTTAGTAACAATGTAGGAGGAAGCTATAAAAATCTGAGTGGGAGAAGAGTTCCTAAATTAGCTGTTGTAGTGGTATTGGTTAGTCACAAGAAACCTAAATTACATAGAAGCTTGAGTAACACCCAATGCATTTGTCAAAACTGGACAGAGCAGATCCACCAGGCTGATTGTCTCACCATATAATATAAACTATGGTTTCAAGTTCAACACGCAAGAGTTAAACTAAAAGAGAAACAGAATTTGGGTAGAAAACAGAAAATTGATTTGTAACTTTCTTTGAATCAGAAAATAAATATCTATGACCAAAAAAAAAAAAAAAAAAATCACAGATGAGTAAAAGACATCAAAGATTTCAGGCAAATAGGATAAAACCAAAGAACTCATTCATGTCAATATCAGAATGCTGCTGTTAAATATTTCCCAGTACTGCTAAGTTCATGAAATCAACTGATCAATGACCAAAGAAATGGGATTAAAAAGAATTGATTTCTTATAGACACCTGTGCTCAGCTTTAGCTGAGACAACTGAGAGTCCAGCCCATTTAAATAGTAAGGAAACCACTTGTATAAAGTAATGCCTTATCTAATACAGGAGTAACAAACCTTTTAGCTATCAGAGTTTAAAACAAAGGTATAAAAATACTGCTTTGTTTTCCATTTTTGTGTGAACTTTGTAATCAGAGGGCCAGTTGGTAGCATGGTGGTTAAGGCAGCTGAATCCCACATAGCTAACTGAGCTGAGGCCTGACTGTGCCAGACACACATATGAGTATGCCCAAAATTCCAATAGGAGTATGGAAGAGAAGGGTAGCCATCTCCCCTGGGGGTGAAGGGGGGTTTTATCGCTTTCTCTCTCTCTCTCTGTGCATGCACCCTATAACAAAATAATAATTAGCTATATAGTTTTCCAAGATTCAATCTTGTAGCTAAATTTTTTTTTGAGAGGTTTTTGCTATAGGGCATGTGCGCTCACCAGAGACAGACAGACAGAAAGTGAGAAATCACCCCCCCGGGAGGATGGCCACGCCGTACTCCCTTCTCCTCCATTCTCCTCTTGGGATCTTGGGCATGCCCACACTCGCACCCGGCATGAGTTTAAGCCACCCGTTGAACCACGGTCAACTACATAGGAGTCCAGCAATATAGCCATTTTGCCATCTGCTTGCCCTAATTTTTTTAAAGTTTATTTTATTCTCTTTCCATGAGCAAGAGAGACAGAAGTTCCTAACAGGGTCTTCAGAGCATGAGCCGTCCCAGGTTCATCAGCTCTGGATCATGAGCATTCCTCAGGGGTACTCAGGAAAGTCTCTGGGACATGAACACAGAACCTTCCCATGTGGGTCAGCCTCACAGAGCCTTATGTTACCATTACACCACCATCCAGGCCCTTGCTTGCTAAATCTTTTAAAAAGCATTTGCTAGTGACCAAAAGTACAAAGTATCTCTGTATAGCTTCCCTTTCCTTCAGGTGACCTCTCTTTCATTCATGTCTATTTACAAAAGACACTCATCAAACACCAGCCCTATGGCCTTAGAGTTAAGACAACTGGATCCCACATGGTTGACTACAGTTTAAACCTTTGTCCCGGTAGTTTGACGGTCACACTGGGTGCATGTGGGTCAAATCCCAACAGAATGGAGAAAAGGAGAGAAGGAACTGCAGCAAGACCACATCCCATTGGAAGGTGTTTTCTCCTCTCTCCCTTTCCATCTCTCTCTAATGAACACATGCATTCTAGGGCAATTAAAAAAAAAAAAAGAAGACACTATACAAATATATAATGCTAGAATTTTAAGTCCAGTATTATTTTTGGTTCAGGAAAAGAATAATTAAAAAATATCCTCCAACAGCTGAGCAAAGAAACACTATAAAAGTGAACTCCCTAGTAAAGTAACTGGTCTCTAAAAATTGAAACAAAAGCCACTCTTCCTTACTCCCTGAATTTTTTCTGTAAGTCTGATTCCTCTAACCATTTACTCAATTGTTCCTGCAGCGTCTGTGTGTGACTGATGACATAATCATTTTAAAGGATTTACTTTCGCTGGGTAAACACCCCAGTCTGGATAACAAAATTCAATCATTTACTAGTAGCCCCAGTTTGCACGATGCGCATTCGCCGAAGCAAGAAGCGAGAAGATAAGGCTGCTGATGTAACCCTGCTGCTTCACAGGCAGCTTATTTCCTAGGAAACTCCCAGGCTAGAAAGGAAGCAGCTTATTAGAGATGGACTCAGACTTGTTGTTTAAATGAGAGTTGTCTAATCCTTTCTCTGTCTCCCACTCCTGACTTCAAAAGCATGGACAAGCATTGTTTATAAAATGTCACTGGCAGTTTGCTGATAATCTATTTGATAATTTCTATTTGGGGCTTCTTCTTTAAAGCATTTCAGGACAAATATACTACTGTTCAAAATATTTTATTTAGAACCTAGGAAAGGAGAATAAGCAGAATATACGAATTAGGTAGGCCCAGTCTCAACCTGATCTCTAGTCAGGATTCGAAGACAAAACTGACATTAAACAGCGTAAAAGCTATGTTACACAGATGATAGATTTGTGACTTTTACCATCATTTAGTTTATTAGGATAGGCTGAAAACCCTTGGGATTTGACTGGCAGGACAACTCAACTGCCACACGCCAAAATCAGATGTGATCTCTGAGAGCATTTGAAGGGTAATCTTAACAAAGAACACATGGCTCAATTTCAAACCTTACATTTAGAAGTCTGCCCTTATTAAGCAAAGAATAAGAGAAAAATACAGAAATTTGGAGCCTATTTTTTCCATTTTAATTTGGTCAACAGGAAACACGATAAAACCTTTTTGGATGAAAATGCTGAATTGTGCATCCATACATCTTCTTTCTCCATCCTCAAATTCCATTAAAATTGCAATAAAAAATCTATTCATTAATGGTGCTGAAAAAAGGGGCAATATCTCAGCAAGCCCATAATGTAAAACATTTGTGTAATGCAGACAGCAGAAGAGAACCAGAGCAAACACGTTATCACCCAGAAAGTACACAGAAGAATGACCCAGCAGCGATGAGAAAGTCCCCTCCCAGTTCTTCGCAACTCAACCTCAAGGCAGGTATGGAAATGAAGGAATGTAGTGAAATGGAAATCAAAGTATTTAATTCAGAAGATATTATAGCAAAGTGGGCCAATGTTAGCTGTCTCTGCCCATCTTCCTTTCATGAATATTAGCAGAGTTTGTAACTCGTAACTTGGGTGCCACAGAATTCCTCTCTAAAGAAATCGAACTGACTCCCAGATAAAAGACTCCTGGGACTCCCCAACTATCTGTTGTGTACCTGAATAGGTTCTAGGGAGGGGGTCCATATGACTCCTTGTCAAAGCAGAACACTTTTGAGAGTAAAAGGGAGTCTTAGTGACAACTGTTCTGGAACAACAGGTGTAAACAGGGACTATTGAGTGTGGTCACTCTACATGTGTCCCGAGATACTGATTCTCTCAGCTCTTGGAGAATCTGAGTCTGAGGCAATTGAGGCTCCAGATCAAACGGAGCAGCCTCCATTTGTTACCACAGTGTGTAACAAACATCGTCTAGGCTGGACCTGCAGCACAGAGGTTAAGCATAGTGTGTTATAGAGCCACATCCCACCTGGCCAACCATACTTCAAACCCCAGACTGTGCAGCTTGGAAAACACACAGGGCATCTGTGCATGCATGCCCCAAATCCTGACAGGAGGGAGAAATGGAGGAAAAGGGACTGCAGTGTTTCCATGGCCATGGGGGTGGGGGTGCTTTCTCTCTCTCTCTCCCTCTCAGGCAAGTGCATACACCTTCTGGTGATATAGTAATAATAATTTAAAAACTTGCCATTGTCTATGAGTTATGAAAGAAATTAAACCAAGACTAGGAGGCATATCGGAGCAGAAGTCACATACCTATGGCCCTGAGGCATGTTCTTTTTGGCTATGGAGTGTTTTAAAAGAATTGGCTCAATATTTAGCAATCAGAAAGTTACATATAAAAACTCTCATTTGCCATTCAAAAGGATGTCTGTTCCAACTATATTTACATTTCCTTCTGGAAACAAAATCCAATGAGACAAAGTACAGGCAAAATTCTCACTTGGGAAGTGTCACTTATTTATCTTACCTTTAAGTCCCAGAGAGTCCATGTTTCTATGACCCATATGTAAACTCCTATTCCTCAGAGTAAATTCCTCCCGGTTTTGGCCTAGTGGTAGGGAGGATGCAGCCGGCCCCTGTTTCAGAACTGCAGACCCTAAAGTGAGGCTGGTCTGCCTGCTGTACACTGGCCTCCCACATTCCTAAAACCTAGTTGGAATCTTCATAAAGAAGAGGTGTGAGACACTACCTCTAATAATCCACCTGGCACTTCATTTAAAAAGGTCACAAAAGGAGACCAGCAGATGGCGTAATGGCTACGTCACTAGACTCCCATGTAGTCGACCGTGGTTTGAGTCCCAAACCCAATGGCTTAAACTCATGCTGGGCACGTGTGCGTGCGTGCCCAAGATCCCAAGAAGAGAACGGAGAAGAAGGGATTGTGGCATGGCTATCCTCCCTGGGGGGTGATTTCTTCTTTCTGTATCTCTGTCTGGTGAGCACACATACCCTATAGCAAAAACCTCTCCAAAAATAGAAAACAAACAAAAAAGTCACAAGGTGTTTACAAAAAAAAAAAAAAAAAAGCAAGAAAAGAAGACCTAAAATGGACAAGATAAATAAACAAATCAAGTTCTCAGTGTTTTCACACCATTCCAAGCATTACTCCATATTGTTCGCTTCCTGGCCCATGATTCTCTCTGAAATTACCTAGCTTGTTTTTTTTTATTTTTTTAAAAATTTATTTGTTGACTGTGTCTTTGCTAGAAAGTTATCTCCACTAGAAGAATGATTTTAATTGTCGGCTATTCCCCTATGTCTTGCACTTAAAGTAGAACCTAGTAGAGAGGAAGCACTTTATATAAATATATTATTTAAGCTATGAAAATAATCACTAGACCAAATGCAGGTAGAAATGGTTAAAAATGTCTCCTCAACAGAATGAGACTAGAGGTAGAAATGAAAGATCATCTTTTATCTATTAGTATTAAACACTGTATACAACTGATTTCTATTATTATATGACTGTATTATTTTTGTAACAATTTGAAAAACAAAGAACGTAAACTACTCAAGTTAAAACAGCCATTGTTTCCTAAGCTTGAAATTCTTCTCTAACACAATAACCTAAAATACATATCTCCAAGGAAACAAGAGATTTTCATCCGAACAACCCAAGTAATTATTTCTTGGCTTACATGTTTTCAGAATCGGTCTTGAACATCTCGATCTGGCTGGAAAGTAGACTAGTTACAAGTATGGATTCCAGGGTCAAAGAGGCCTGGGTTCAAATCACTGCTCTATCACGTGTCACCTTTGTGTCTCTGGCTCTCTGTGCCTCAGTTATCCGAGCCATTACATGAGATCATGAGGACAATAAATAATGTTATCGCAAAAAAGCAATAGACCATGCCTGCCATCTTGACAGCTCAATAAATATTGGCTACTCTAATAATTATATATTTGTATGTATTTATATATCTCAATAATTTAAATCTCTAGAAGAGATGAGAGCTCACTATCCTTTCTATCTCCATTAGCTATTATACATGTCAGGAATTGCGATCTAGTCTAGAGACACAAATCAAAATAAGACAGCCAGGCATGGTAGCACAAATGTGTAGTCCCAACCACTCAAAAAGCTAAGGCAGGACGATCTTGAATTTGAGAGCAACTTGGACAGGAGAGCAAGACCCTGTCTTTAAGAAAAAAAGACAAAGATACAAGCTATGAATATAAGATGATACTTAGCTGCATATTCTTCATGATCACTGATTTCTAAAGGTGAAAATTAAAAGTGGCAAATAACTGGAGTTACTTTGAGTACAGAGTTGTCATCTTCCTCTACACAACTTTCGAATTTTGTTCATATATTCTCCGTCCAATCTCTACTCTTTTTTTTTTTTGTTTGTTTGTTTTTTTTTATATACGAGATTGAAGATGAGTTGCTTAATTCTTTGCTTCAGCATGCAGGCATGAATTAATTTTAAAATATCTGTCTATATTCTACTTCTGTCATTTCTCAGGCGCTCAAGGTAAAACAACTTGAGGGGAAAAAAAATCAGGAAAGAAATTACCGCAGGCATTTTAAGATGCCCCAGGCAGAGACATTGAAGGAAAAGGTCAACCGAAAAACTAGGAGTATCTTATAAATAAATAGTTTCTTTATGATACACAACACCAAAATAGTCTATGGCATCAGTTAAGAAAAAAAAGAACACACATAGAAAGCCAGGTGCTAATACCATACTCCACATACCTCTCTTATTCAATAATTAGACAATCTTCTATATAATAGAAATAGACAAGTTCTGATGACACACTTCCTGCATGCTTTCATCTCTCATTCCAAGTCTCTAAAAATTGAAGATATTTAAAATATAAATTTGTTGACTGGAAAACTATAAAAGGGGCCCTTGGTGAGCAATAACCAAAGAGAAACCCAAGAAAGAGAAAAGCAAAGGAATTAGCTTCCAGAGAAAGAAATACAGTAGAAGCCACTTACACAAAGTGGAAGTGGCCCTGGGCATTGCTAAGCGTGGATGAGTGTGACATTGGGCTTTGGCATGCAACAGAGGGACTATGTGCTACCTCAGTGAGAGCAACCAGGTAGGTCTCTGCCCCTGCCCCATATTGACAGAACAGTACACATCAGCAACAAAGCCACCTGTCCCCAGGTGGCAACAGACATAGGAGAAGCAAGTTGAGTGACTGGGGACATTCAAAAGGAATGAGGAATCCATATGCCTGAAAAAATAGTAAAAACAGCTGACAGAGTATCCCTTTCAGGAACACATTCTTCCTGGCCCATCCCACCCTTTGATTCCTGGCAGGATATTTACTCGCCACAATCCCCACCACCTGCTTGTTTACTTTAGCATCCCAGACCCCCAAGCATTTGAGTTATGACCCCTAAACTGGAAACCCACTGAGTATTTTGTGTAGCCTTAAAAGGTACAGTGAATTGAGCCTGTTCTGTGGCACAGTGGTAAACACACTGCTCAAGAAGCTGGATCCCACATGACCGCCAAATTTGAATCCTCAGCCCAGTCAGCCTGAAACATGCTGGGCACCTATACAAGTGCCCAAGAGTTGTTGGGTTGGAGGACTGGAGGGAAAGGATTACAGTGTGACCAGGCCTGTGGAGGGTGCTTCTCTCTCTTTCTCTCCTTCTCTCTTGTATGTGCATGTGCATTTCATTAAGAATCAAAAAACTTGTTTGTTTGTGTGTGTGTGTGTGTGTGTGTGTGTGTGTGTTTTAAGGTGTAGTGAACTAAAGAGGGCTCTAATGAAAACATCACGTTAGGAACAGTAGATGGCATAATGGCTACGTCACTGGACTCCCATGTAATCGACCACAGTTCAAGTCCTGGACCTGGTGTATTAAACTCACGCTGGGCACATGTGCGTGTGTGCCCAAGATCCCAAGAGGAGAATGGAGGAGAAGGGATTGCAGTGTGGCCATCCCCCTGGGGGGTGATTTCTCGCTTTCTGACTCTTTGTCTCTGTCTTTCTGGTGAGCGCACGCGCCCTATAGCAAAAACCTCTCCAAATAAAGAAAGAAAGAAAATATCACATGTTTTTGTGACACGCTGAACTGCAAAGAGCCCCATTGGATAAAACTAATGTCCATAGCCTTAGGGCTCTACTAACCCAATAATTTGATTTGCCAGGTCCAAAAATAACTGTGTGAACCATCTAGCACTAAACAGAAGAAATCATGTAGGGGATTCTCAGAGCCTCTGCAAAGATGGGTTTATCCATCTCCTGAAGGAGCTGGTAGGGGAAAGCAGCAGATGTTATTAAACTGAAGGGGCTTTAAGTTGTAGGAAATAGACCTGGGTTATTTTAAAATCCATTCTCCCGAGTCCCCTGTGTTTCTTTACACATGTAGTTTCTAAGCAATGACTTCTCAACTGAAGTGCACACTTTCAAATTATAAATGGCTGCTTCTGCAAGAGATAAGGCCTTATTTCAAACTCAGATAGCAACAAAAGGTCAGGGAGGCCCTGCCATCCAACTGTGCAGGAGAGTGTTGAGAGTTCAGACTACAGAAACCAAATATTCTGTGATAGGGAGACTGACAGCTAGACAAACTCAAAGTAAATAAAATAAAGTAATACTCTGAAATCATGACCAAATTATTATAGAACACTTCACAGGCAATACACAAAATAATCTCATCCTAAAGTGATTCTATACACTTAAAGAGTGTAAACCTAATCTAAAGATCCCAAAACTTAAAGAGGAAGGATTCATTAAAATTGTTTAATGGTTTTCCCTATAAATATGAAAAGAATATTAATATGGTATTTGCATAACTATGCAAATTCTGAACTAAATATGAAATCTAAGTCACTGCTGATACCGTGCAAAAGAAGAATGTCATCATCCTTGATACCAATGTGTCTTCAGAAGAAATATAACCTTTGCAATTTAGATTTTAGAAGTACCTAGATCCTAGAAGTACCAACATCCCAGTTACCTGAAGATTTTAACAACAGAATGCATACTTGCAAGAGCTTTGCTTATAAAACTTCAACCAATAAAACTAAAACTGTTCCTATGTTAGTCAAGATTTAATACTATAGGTCTGAGGAAGCATGCTCAATTAAAATACTTTCAAAGATATAACCTGCACAAGGCTTTTATATAACAATGTAAAATTCCCAGAGGGAACTGAGGCATGTGGGAAACTAAAATCTCCCTTAGTGTGTCTTCTATGCACACACCAAATAATAAAAGAAAAACTGAAGAAATACTGAGGATTAAGAGGATTAAGAGTTCAGAAAATTTAACTTTCCCGGACCAGCAGATGGCGAAATGGCTACGTCACTGGACTCCCATGTTGTTGACTGCAGTTGGAGTCCCAAACCCAGTGACTTAAACTCACCCCGGGTGCATATGTGTGCGTGCCCAAGATCCCAAGAGGAGAATGGAAGAAAAGGAACTGTGGCATGGCCATTCCCCCTGGGGGGTCATTTCTCACTTTCTGTCTCTCTGTCTCTCTCTGTCTTTCTGGCGAGTGCTCACGCCCTACAGCAAAAACCTCTTCAAAAAAAAAGAAAAAAAAAAAAAAAAAAGAAAATTTAACTTCCCAGTAGGCGTAAGTCAAGAGTTTAAGACTTTCTGTGCAGCTTCAAATCCCAATTAAAGAAAAGTCCAAGAGAGATTTCTAGAGAATACTTTTATTAAAACTTTAAAACTTCTGAACTCAAAGATTTCCAAAGCTCATAGAGTATAAAGAGAAAATGATCCCAAACTCAAAATAGTCAGAGTACTGAGGTTCCAAACTGATGTAGTGTGTGTGTGTGTGTGTGTGTGTGTGTATGTGTGTATGCGTGTATGTGTGTTATTTCTTTCAAAAGAGTGAGAGATGGGAGCCAGAAGAGAAAGAATAAGAAAGCAACCTCATTTCAGTTTCATCAGGCGATTACTTTCTCCATATACCAAGCCCCTCTCCCAGCCTTCCCAGCCAGTGAGGATCATGGGCACACCCAGATACAGGTCGGTCTTTAAGGATCCAGCACTGCTGGGGCTCCACGTTACTGCTGTGCCATTGAGCTGGCCTTATTGTCATGGTTGAGGATGCTGGACTCCCACATGGCCAACTATCGATGGAGTCCCGGACTGTCCTTCTCTGGTCAAATTAAAATAAACAAACAAGTAAATAGATTGATAAAGTTAAATAAAATAATTCTTTTAAAAAGAAGAAACTCACAGGGCCTTCAAAAGTTCACAGAAAATGAAATTAATGTATGAATTTGGATGCAAAAAAAATTTCACAATCCATGCATACTGTTTCATAATATTCATTTTCCATGACTTTTTGGAAGATCCCCCTTATATTTTCTCAGTGACCATGGAGCAAAGTGGATTATTTCGGACAATCTCTTCAGGGATTTTTTTCCTTTGTGTCATACAATTCAGCTGTCTTATAACCCTTCAAGTCTTTTCACAAACGTGAATTACAGCTTTCTTTTTATATGATAGGCAATTTTTAGAGCTATAAACTTGGTAATAAAGACAACAGTTAAACCTCCTACCCCAAAACTATCTGCTATGTATTTTTTCTTACTCTCAGTTAAAGTGATGTTAAAGGAAGAGTGAAATGCAACAAGGCAGCAATGTAAAGGGAAGAAAACTAACACCTTTTTTTACGTCTACTGGGAACATAGCTGAGAAAGAGCTTATAGGTTAGCAAAGCTTCGTATTAATTAAGATAAAGTTTTTTAAATTCTAGTTTTACAAATCAATGAATTAATTATCTATTAAGTGATTTAAGCACCCAACACACTACTATAGAGTTAGCTTTGCTGACCAATTTACAGTTTGTACTCTTAAATCCTCGATATTTCTTTATTCTTTCTATTATTTGGTATGTATGGAAGCTCAGGGTGGATTCCCTCCATAGAACTGCTTGCCAGATCAATTTTGGACTAATCCCATGTCCCTGTAAATTTGTTCTTAGGAAACTTGACCTGGCTTTCCCATTATAAGAACATAGGTCCGACTACTAAAAAAAATAAAAATAAAAAATGGTGAGTATAAATTTCCTAACAGATTGTTTAAATTTCCCTAAATATTGCCTACTATTAAGTCTTCCACATTCTCCTTTGGAAAACAATTTTATGAGAAAGACACTGGGTCCTGCTATGGTGGAACAAGCAGGAAGACACAGTTGCATAATAACTGAGGCCACATGGGAGCCTAGGTTTGATTCCCAGCCCAACCCTAACAGGTTGATATGGTGGTTCAGACCTGTGTTCTTCGCTAGCTGGGAGGCTGAGGCAAGAAGGATGGTTAACACGGCAAGAACCTCAAAAGCAATTATTCTCTCTCTCTCATTAAAGAAGAAAAAAGAAAAAGTCTGTTTCATATTCTAGGATTCAAGATGATGTGGTGTTTTTTCCACCCTATGGAGAAGTCAGAAACTTTTTCACCATACTCATTGCATTCGCCACAAAGGAAATTAGTTACTTCACCGAGAGCATCAGGCATGTGGGACGATCTGGGAATACACTTCTTTGCAATTTTTAAATTTACTTGAGAAGGGACCAGCAAGTGGCGTGGTGGTTAAGGCGCTGGACACTCCCACATGGCTGACTATGGTTCGAGTCCTGGACCTGGTGGCTTGCTTTCTCACTTTCTCTCTCTCACTCTTTCTCTGTGTCTCTCTGGTCAAATTAAAAAATAAATGAATGAAAATTAAATAAATAATTCTTTAAAAAAAATTTACTTGAGAAGATAAATAATTGAACAAAAAAATTGAAGGATATTGTCCAACAGAAATATAATATGAGCCACAAATATGAACCCTATATACTATCCTAAATGTTTTACTACCACATTTGAAAACTAAAAAGAAACAGATAAAATTAAATTTTAGTAATATCATTTTAACATGTAATCCACATAAACTAGTATGTCATTATTGATTTAATTTTTATATAATTAGGTTAGTAATATATTAATGTGTGATGTATTACTATTATAAAATATGGTATTGGTAATGTATTAATTAGTACCATATTATTAAGGTTACTTTCCTGTTTTTCACCATCTTTGAAATCCATTCTGTCTTGGAGCCTGTCTCCAATCAATTTGAGCCATGTGTGGCTAGTGGCTACTATATTGGACAGTGTAGGACTAGAACACTGGTTCTCTCACTGTGCTGTGCATAAATCACCTCCAGGAATCTTTTAAAAGTCCTGATGTTAGGCTATTCCATAGATAATAAAATCAGAATTTGGGGGACCAGCAGATGGCGTAATGCTTATGTCACTGAACTCTCATATAGTCGACCACGGTTCGAGTACTGGACCCGACAGCTTATAACTCATTCCGGGTGCGTGCGAGTGTGTGCCCAAAATCCCGAGAGGAAACTGGAGGCCTGGGCATGTCTCTCTGTCATTCTGTTTCTCTGTCTCTTGGGCAAGGACCCTATAGCAAAATCTCTCTCTCAAAAAAATAAAATTCAGAATTTTTGTTCCTCCCTGTCCACCTACCCCACCTTCTCCCAAACTTTTCCAAAACCAGGTGAATCCAAAGTACAGAGACACCGAAGAGCCAAGTAGCCTAGACCATATCCTACCACAATACAGCTACCACTTAGCAATTTTCCCATTTCAACATTCCATCTTTAATATCCTTTCCTTTTTTTTTTTCCTCCTTGAAATGAGTATTTGAAAGGGAGAAAGGAAATAGATACAGGTGGCCTTCTAATCACTTTCTCACACTTTTCCAGCAAAACCTGGAATCAGGTTCACCCGGCAGCTGCGTTTACCTCCACCCCCTCTCAGTGCCGTTGTACTCAAGCTAACAGTGCAGGGGCAATAGCACTGCTGGGAAAAGACAATGGCAGCCTCAGTCACCGGCTCATTGCTGTTCTGGCACAGGCTTGGGAAATGAAACTCTCTACCAGTGAATACTGACAAACAGGTTAGGTTGGCAAGACAGCATTTTCTCCCAGAATGCTTGTCAAGTAGATTTGTGCCACACCTTGTCTGCCCACCCCCACCCTCTCTCCTCGCTTTCTGGTTGATTGCTGCCTGCCTGGAGTCATTCCCAGCCTTGGGGACCCATCCAAATGCCAGTTTCTGGGCCAAAGAAGCATTCGGGCAGCAAAGCACCAAATGAGCCGCTGGCTTCTGAGAATCCGAGTGGGTCTTGGAGGTCTTAACTTTTCTTTGAGTTTGGCTCCATTCTAAAGGAATGAAGGCAAACAGATTTATCAGATTGATTGAGAAATGCAGTCTTCATAAACTGAATATTAGGCATGGTAAATTCTGCTACAGGCTTGTAGCAGAACAGATGCCAAGGCTAAAAACTACGCCTATTAGCATCTTTGAGAGGTAGCATGTTAAAGGACTCAAGGAGACAAGGAAGGTTAAGTGATTCATGCCATGTCACAGAGCTAATTAGAGCAACAGGAAAGGAAATAGGAACCAGTTCTTCCAATGCTTGAGCCAGTGCTCTTGCCACCGACAGATTGCACTGTCTTAAGTTCCAGTTCCTGTCCTTTATACTGTACGTGCAAATGCAAATCAGTGGGGGTATTAGCAATACCTATCAAAATTTTAAGGAGTCATATTCTTTTTATTTTAAGAGGTCTTTGCCTTAGGTCGTGTCTCTCTTTGCCAGAGAGAGACAGAAACAGTGAGAGGGAAAATGAGAAATTATCCCCCAGGGAGGATGGCTCAGCCACAATCCCTTCTCTTCCATTCTCTTCCTGGGATCTTGGGTGTACACAAACACACACACACACACACACAGAGCATGATTTTTAAGCCATAGAGTCTGAGACTCTAACCATAGTTCACCGTGTGGGAATCTAGTGATCTAACCACTGTGCATTCTGCTGGCCCCAGTAGTCATAGTCTTAACTTCATTTAACCTATAAGAATGTACTCTACAAACAAATACATGTGCACAAAGACATTTGAATGAAGACATTCATTACCATTTTCTTTGTTATAGCAAAACATTGAAATCAATTTTAATGTCCCTCATTACAGTCTTTAAAAAAAAAGATGTATATCTATACTAATATTCAATGATCTCCAACACAGAGACAAGCTAAATTTTAAGACACAAAAAAATAGTTCCAGTACAAACTTCTTTATACAGAAGAGGGAAATACACAAATGTGTAAGTTCACAGTTAATGTCTAGAAGAATATTTGGAAACCTGCTAAAAGTATTTACTTCTGATAAATTCAAAAGATTGGTAGATATAATTCTACATCATTTGACACTGTCATATAAGGGACAAATTTCCATTGTGCGTGGGTTATTAACAATAAACATATTCAGAAAAAATATTTTCTAACCTTATTGAAAGCTATTCAGAATATTCACAAAAGTCATGCTATTTAGAAATGCAGATTTAAAAAATAATAGTATATTAATATCTACAAAAACATTTTCGCTATTTCTAGAGCTTCAGTTATAAGTAACTTGTGTTATGGCTAAAGATTAAAGGAAAGTTAATTGAATAAGGATAATTTAAAAAATTAATGAAAATCCTTCATCATCTTTTTCAAGATGAATTTTTTGAGTTTTTAATGTTATTAAAAATATAAGACAACTGTGGATAGTATTTCATAAGGCTTTGCATGTTTATGCTAAAAAGAAGTTCATGAATTATAGTCAAAGTAATAAATGGCTTAGATATGTGGGTTAAGGCAAGGAAATTAAAAACTGCTTCAAAGATACCTCCTCCTTATGCCAACTAGTGATAAGTTTCTCAATATCTGATTTCACAGAATTGGAGTTGGCCTTGTACTTGCCTGTGACTGACTGAGAAGGGAGGGCCAGCAGGACACTGGATAAAGAAAACTTCCCTTCATACCACGTAGGAATCAGCCTGTGGAAGTAGAGCAGGTGCCTCGGTCCTCGACAGCCAAGACTAAGATAGGCTTCACAAAGAAAGAAGGTGGTGAAAAGAACCAGTGGAACCCCAGTAGACAAGATGGAGTGTTTTCCAAAATAAAGTGAATGCTGTCTGTGAAAGCTTAGGTGCCGAGAACACAGTACACTTTGGAAAAACGTCAGTAGAGCTAAGGCATAGCACTTGGAGGGAGGTGAGTAGGGTACGATGCTGAAGATGGGAGATGGGAGATCATCAAAAGCCTTCACAAGCCAAGCAAATAAATTTGAACTTTTTTTCTTTGTGTGTATATGATTTGTTTTGTTTTGTTTTATGCCATAAGGTATGTGTGCTCACTGGAGACAGATAGACAGAGAGAGAGAGAGAGAGAGAGAGAGAGAGAGAGAGAGAGAGAAAATGAGAATCACTCCTCTGGGGGCATGGTCACGCTGCAATCTCTTCTCCCCCATTCTCCTTTCTAGATTTTAGGCATGCACACACATACGCCCAGTGCAATTTTCAGCCACCAGGTCCAGGACCAGATCCATGGTGAGCCACATGAGAGCCCAGCACCTTAGCCACCACACCACCTGCTGGCCCCTAGATTTGGACATTTAATCCTGTAGTTCTATGCAGATGAGTAATGGGAGCTCCTAGTACTTAAAAGATGGCTAAGAAATTAAGCTGTGCTTTAAGTGTAAATTAATACACACCAGATTTCAAAGACTTAGTATAGACAAAAATGTAAAATACCTCATTACTGGACTGACTGCACAGTGAAGCTGTTTAGTGCTGTACATTGGGAGCTGGATAGTACATGGTTGACTGCAGTTCAAATCCCAACCCTGGTGGCTTGAAAAACATGCAAGATGTACGTGTGCCTGCCCAAAGTCCTAATGGAATGGAGAAATGGAGAGATAAAGATTATGGCATGATTATGCCCCATTGGGAGGATGCTTTCTCTCTTCCTTTCTCTCCCTCTCTTTCTCTCTCTCTCTCTCCAGGTGAGCATACATACCCTCTGGCAATTTTTTAAAAGTCTCATTATTATTTTTAGGTTGGTTACATGTTTAAATAATATTTTGGAAATACTATGCCAAGTTAAAAAGTTATTAAAATGAACTTCACTGTAGTTCAGCCACTGTGGGACATGCGGGAGGGCACCACTGCATGACTGCTAAGGCCACACGGGAGACCCAGGTTCAGTTCCTGGCCCAGTCTAAACAGATCAGGTATGGTAGTGTGCACTGTGGTCCTAGCTAACTAGGCTGCTGGGGCAAAAGAGTAACAACGTGGAGAGATGCTGCCAAAATTACCAACTTTCTTACTCTCTCTCCTGTACTTATACTGTCATTCTCTGTCTGTCATCTTAAAAACAAAAACAAAAAAAGGTCTTTACTTTTTTTGGCTGACTGCTAAAAAATTTAAAATTACACATGCACATCATTTCTACTCAACACTGATGTTTCAGAAAATGCTTAGATATTTGTTAGAGTCGTGAATGGTTAAATTTTCACGTTAAAACTACTCTCCTGGAAAAGCTGTGAAGGATAATTTGCAATGAAACCAAATAGGGGGCAAGAACGCTGGTTCCCAGAAACTGTAGCAGACCAAGGAAAGAAGACGAAGATGCAGCAGGAGAGCCAGAAACAAAATGACTCTGTTCATGGGCTACAGAGATTGAAGAACCGAGAAGATACATTTCAAGTTTCTTGTTTGGATGGCTGGGTTCCTGAAGACTCCATAAGTCAGGAGGTGGCGGTACCTGGAAGATAGCATTCAAGGAAAAAGCTGAGGAAAAGATAACTAGTTCTATATAAACTATGCTGAAATGCCAGGGGACCCCAAGTACACATTTTCAATAGATAGAAATAAGCTGGAACTCAGGGAAGTGCTTTGGACTGGAGAGGAGGTGTGCTCCCAGGGCACACAGCAGGTGATGTCAGCTGTGGAGAACGCTTGCCTGGGTGGCTGCCCTTTCTGAGGAGAGCACAGGATTTGGGAATACCAACATCTTTGAGGTGAGCAAAATATCTGCCAAGAGATTACAAAAGGGAAGTCAGAGGGACCCAAAGCAACAGAGAAATACTGTTCCAAATACCCAGCAAGTGGAGTTCAAGAAGAAAGTAGTCACCAAGCTCTGGACAGGTTCAGTGAGAGAAGAAAAAGTGTCCATTGCATAATATTTATTACAACTTAATGCTTGGTTTGTATGCATTTTGTTTGTCATCTCACTTGCATCTCACAGCAACCTTACAAAGCAGGTACTGTAATTTCCCCTGTTTTGCAGATGAGGAGCATGAGAGATGCTGGAAAGGCAAGCAACGCTCCGAAGATCACACAGGAGTCAAACCCAAGCCATTTTATACAAATGTCCTAATAGGAAATCCCAATCATACAGCTGTATATAACCAGTTCATCGTCTTCCTGAAACACTAAAGGAGCTAAGAGAAGTCTATATTATCAATAACATGAAAGAAAATAATTTGTTTCCCTTCAGTTGCCAGCTTTGGATCAGTTCTTCAGGGAAGTGAGGATTGCCCAAGACGAAGTACACAGGAGGGGAGGACCTTTTGTTTGATTTTTGTCTCCATCCTCCCTATTCAAAAGGTTTTTAGAATTAAAACAAGCCTAGCATAGGCAGCGAGCTAGACAGGTGGGGACACCCATTCCCCATCTCCTGCAGTAGGATCAACACGGGAGGAGCAGGAAGCGCTAAACCAGAAAGCAGCTGGAGCGAGGAGGAGGTCTGGCACTTTGGCTTTGCACAGCCCTCTCTGCAACCCCCTCAGGCCCTCACTCCCAGTTCCAGCTTTTCTTTCTTTCTTTCTTTCTTTCTTTCTTTCTTTCTTTCTTTCTTTCTTTCTTTCTTTTTTTTTTTTTGAGAGGTTTTTGCTATAGGGCTTGTGTGCTTGCCAGACAGACAGAGAGAGACAGAAAGACAGAAAGCGAGAAATCACCTCCCGGGGGGATGGTCACGCCGCAATCCCTTCTCCTCCATTCCCCTCTCGGGATCTTGGGCACGCACACATACGCGCCTGGCATGAGTTTAAGCCACAAGGTCCGGGACTCGAACCACAGCCAACTATTTGGGAGCCCAGTGACATAGCCATTATGCTGACTGCTGGTCCCCCAGTTCCATCTTTTATAAACTCCTTGTAGAAGCTTCTGCAGGGCTTTGGGAAAGTGAAGCGATATGCTTGTTACAGAATACCTGGAAGCTACAAAATTTAGGACAGGTCTTGCTTCCAGCCCAGCCCACTATCCTTCATCAGTCACTTTCTGGTGTCTGAGAGAACTGAGGAATCTCCAGGTAGAAAATCTGCCTTTCGGGCCAAACCTTCGCTGTAGAAGTTAAGATGTGTGTGTAGAGAGCCAGATCTCACATGGCTGAACATAGTTCAAATTTGGCCCTATCAGCTTGAAAAACATAGCATGCGCATACAGGTGTATATACAGCTGAAATCCCAACAGGATGGAGAAATAGAGGAGGAAAAATAACAGAATGACCTTACTCCATTAGGAGATGTTCATTCATTTTTTCGTTCGTTCTCTCTCTCTCTTTCTCTCCCTTCCTCCCTCCCTCCCTCTAGCAGTTAAAAAAGAAAGAAGGGCCAGCAGGTGACATAGTAGTTAAGGTGCTGGACTTCCACATAGCTGACTGTGGTTTGAGTCCTGGACCCAGAGACTTGAAACTCACATCAGGCATGTACACACATATGCCCAAGATCCTGGGAGGAGAAAGGAGAAAGGACTGTGGCGTGGCCATTCCCCTACCTGAGGGAGGAGGTGATTTCTCACTTTCGCTCTCTCTCTGTCTCTCTGGTGAGCGCATGCGCCCTGTAGCAAAAATCTCTCTCATAAAAAAGAAAATCTCCCTTTTTCCTTCCCATGAATATCCTAGCAATGTCTTTTGTCATTAAATTTTGAATTACTCAGTGGTCAGACTGGATGACAAGCGTGGCAAAAGGCGTTTTAGTAATTATTATATAAATAGTTCTACTAAGGCTTTCCCTGGCCCAAAACATTTCTGTCCCTCCACCTAGTATAAAGCCTGTAATTATTTCATTTGACAGTTTCCAAGTGTCTTATTTTGAACTGCACACATTCCCGTGAGTTGTTATTTGACTAATTCACCTCAGAGAAAAGAGATCATTTGAGGAATGATGGTTTGAGGGAGGCGGAGCAATAAATTAACATATGGGGTACTATCTGTCAGAGTGCCTGGTAGCTACAAGGGAGGGAGACAGAGTGGGCGTACCTAGGGAAAGGTCTAGAAGATGGCGGAAAAAGAGGGCAGCAAAAACGCCAAGCTCATTACAATAATATCCACGAGCTCTTTCTTATCAGGAAGTTCTAAATAATGAGCTCTTGCAGCTCAGTGCTGCTGGGCCTCACTGACCCATGTGGCCGGCAGTTGAACACCTGCAGTAGAATTGTCAGGTACCTCAGCCCATGACAAGCCAGAAGTAATGGAACTGAAATATTAGGCTGTGACTTTAGGGAAAAGAAAATACTTCAACTTGGAGCTCTAGAATGTTTTTGGAAGGTATCATTTTATTTCAGGAAAATTTTGGCTAACCTTTTCCAACAGGGCTTAAGTCTTTCTTTAATAAAACTATAATCAAGTCGAGAGGCTTTGCCTAAATGTAGATGCAGTTAGCCACGAGATTAGAAGGCTGGAGATGGGTCATTCATGGATAGGCTCATTGCTTCTCCCCAGTCTGAGCCAGGGCAGTGGAAAGAGGAGATTAATCAAATGTTGTTCTCTCCTCAGTGTACCACTGGACAACACTTTCAGGACTAGGGCCAAGAAACACACAGAAGTACTCCTCCAGTAGCTTGGAAAGTTAAAGAAGGATATGGGCTCAGAGTGACATCTGAGGAGAACAAAGCAAAACCCAGAAGCAGCAGAAAGAAGTGGCAGAGATCACTGTCTAAATGTCTCTACCACTAGCAGGTCGGCAAAGCCAGTCACTAATTATGTTAGGCCCGAAGGACAGCTGTGATCACCTCCAGATGTCTGCCAGGATTTTCCAACTCTTTGTGTTCAGTTCTCTTTTGCAGAAAAGTTCATCTATATATTGCATTTATATCCCTCACACACACACACACAGAAGAGAAAGAGAGAGAGAGAGTTAGCTGGTTTAAATCCCAAGCACACACTTAAGGAAAGTCACTAAAGAGACTACACATTTTAAATATTTTCAGGATAATTTAGTGCTAAAAAGTAGTCTTGGCAATGTTTCCCTTGCTGAGATGATACGGCAGGTCCAAAGATACTGTATTTCCCATCAATTCCTAACCTGACTTGTTCAAACGGCTTCTGATTTCACAAGTCCTGTAACTTCAGTATGATATATGTAAGAGCATTTCCCAACATATTAGACTAACTGTATACGTTTCACACAAAAAAAAAATCCATTTTGAAACAAAATTGTAGACAAAAATCTCATTCTATTTTTTTCTAATTAATAAGTACTTTTTAAAAGGAGAAAAGGCAAAATTATCATTTAAATTGTGCATTTGCTTCTTTATAATTTAGCCAGACAATCCCATTATCTTAACCATTAGAATTTGGGAGGACACCACGAGCATTAAAATTGTTCTCAATGCACACACAAAAAGGATGAACTCCACAGATTCTGAAATGCCTGCAACAGCAAGAAAAAAAATTATGGTTTTGATAGTTTATTATCATTTTCTTATCTATCTCAATGAGATGCAGTAGCAATGAATGACCTGCCAAAAAATGTCTAATTGAGAACGTAAAATTTTGAACTTCCCTTTATGTCTGATTAAATATAAAGGAAAATGCTTTCAGATAGTTCATTTATAGTACCCAATAGAAAATCATTCTTATTGTGCATGGTCTCTTTTTCTTTCAACAGATTTTTTTTTTTTTTTTTGGAGGTTTTTGCTATAGGGCACATGTGCTTGCCAGAAAGACAGAGATAGAAAGCAAGAAATCACCCCCAGGGGGGATGACCACGCTGCAATTCCTTCTCCTCCATTCTCCTCTCAGGATCTTGGCACGCAAGCACATGCGCCCGGCGTGAGTTTAAGCCGCCGGGTCTGGGACTCGAACTGCGGTCGACTACATGAGAGTCCAGTGACATAGCCATTATGCTAACTGCTGGTCTCTCAACAGATTTCTGATACTAAGAGTATATATTCACAAATTACCATTGGTGACTGCTGTCTAGAAAACATTCCATATTTAAGAAAATTCATGTCATGCTTAAAGGATGAATGTTTATGTTCACCAAATCCATAGACTGAAGTGGGTGAGACAGTGGTCAACATTTGTACAAACTGGTTAGAAAAAACGAGGCCTCCGAGAGATTTTCCCCACCTCTCCCAGAAATGAAGTGGAAATACAGTGACTGGGTGGGTCTTAAGAAGGAATTCTTTTCTCCATTAAATTATGGTCCAAAATAATCCTTTATAGTTAGTTTAAAAGGGAGATGAGAAAATAAAAACAAGGTGTGAGGAGATTGGAGAGAACAGAAGCAACTTATTTTTATTGAGTATTTTCTAAGGGCTGGTTTCTGAACTGAGTATAATTTCTATGGTATTTCATCTCATCCTCACAATAGCTCTAAGGAAGGCACATTAGTATATTTTGTAAGAGCAAAAAACTGAGACTTGAAAAGAGTAAAGTTACATAATTTGCCTGAAATTACACAAGTGATAGTGCCAGAATTCCATGAGTTGGGCCTCCTCAAATTTTAGCAAAGTATTTAATCTGTTGAGATGGAAGTAGGTCTTTCTTGAAATACAAGTTGTGTGTGTTCAAGTAAGGTGGAAAATGTCAGATTACCCAAACCTAACTCAATTTCTTTTCTGTAGGGCTTTTAAATTTTGGAATAATGATGCATAATGACTCTCCCAGAGGTGACACTAACGTGACACTTTTCAAAAGTAATTGACTATAGAAATCTTTTGTCCTGGAATGCCTGGATACATTATAGAAGCCAGTGTTAAATCAGACAGAGGGAGAGAGCAGAGGTGGAGCTAGTGACAGCACGGCAGGCACAGGACTAGGAGGACCCCACATTGTGACCTGCCCCATCACCTTGCACAACCTTGACTTCTGTCCCGTGCCTGGCACTATCTATAGAGGAGGCAGGTGCTCCCATTCTCACTGCTAGAGCACACTTCCCGTGTCCTTGAAGAGATTGCTGCTAACTTAAAACACTAATGTGTTCAGCGTTGTTACTTCCTGTTTAGTAAAAATTGCTTTATCGAGTCCCCCCCTCCCCCCGACTCTCGAGGAACACTTCCTGAGTGGTGAGCACTACATAAATAAGCAGAACAATGAGAAATTAGAAAATAATGGACATGTGCAAGTCAACACTGAGCCAGGAGCACACTGGGGTCTGTATCATAACCTGAGAAGGCGAAGAACAGGGGAAACTACTGATATTAGGAGCAGGGAAGGTATGAAGAATAACAGTTTAGATTCACCCAGTTTCCCATTGGAAAAAGCTTTTATTTTCACTTTCTTAAGTTCTTAGTTGAATGTACATTTTTCAGAGCCTGATAAACAAGAATACTCAGGGGCCAGCAAGTGGCATGGTGGTCAAGGTGCTGGATTCCCACATGACCAACGGCAGTATGAGTCCTGGACCCAGCAGCTTGAAAATCACAAGAAATAAACAGATAAATTTAAAAACTGAAAAAAATAAAAATAACTCATTTAACTTTTCAACTCATAAGTCTTGGAACAATATTTCTCTTTTGATTTTCTCATAAGCCTCTACCTAAAAGTTTTCTTATAATTCATTAAAAATTTCACTTAGCCACAAAAACACTAAAATAAAGGCTAACATATTACTATAGTCCTTTCTGGTTGATAATATCAATAGTAATCATTTTCCATCAAAGTTTGCATAAGAATATTAATGAGAATAAAGTCCTTATTTTGACTACTACACATCTGTCTTGAAAACAGTATAAGAATATTAATATTGGGTTGTCAGAAAAGTCAGGACGCATTTCTGCATGGACAATATGTCATGACTTTTCCAGCAACTCAATAGTAACTTAAAAGGTCTCACTCTAAAGAAGGTTATATTCGAAATTATTTAAATTGGTTCAGCATCTGCTGACCAGTCAGACCTACAGGGGCATATCCTGAAGGTGGGACCTAAGGCCGTCAGGGATGGCAGGCACTGGCCCTTTGCTGGAATTCAGGAAGCTCTAAACCAGGGGACCAAAACAGCAGCACAGGACACACAGCACTAGCTCAGGGCAGCAGCCCTCGGCCATTACGGAATTATGTCAGCATTTGAACAGCAGCTATGAGCATACTAGAGCTAGCTCTACAAAACAGTCAAAGTATCTCTAAGGAATTATATTCCAGCTCGATTTGTCTATAAACCTTAACTATAACTTTAGCTCTCAGAAAATATCGTTTAAGAAAAATATCTTTAGCTTTGACTTTTTTTAATGTAAAGAATGGTACCAATTAAGCTATGAAGTATCAATGACCCTTCAAAAAGCAGTCTACACCCCTGTTTACAAAAGATCCTGGGGATTTTTGGAGTTCTCTCAACTGTTATTTATTTCTATAAAGCAAGCAAGCCGAGGGCAACCTGCTATGCATCTTATTAGTACAAACCATGAACCTGAAATGCAGCCTTCTATGCAGTACATAGTAGGTTGTTGGAAAAACCATGACGTGAAATTTCCTATGCAAAAATGAGTCATGACTTTTCTGACAGCTCAATATTTTATTAACTGTGTACTTATGCCCTGCCCCTTTCCTTATCAGAAAAATAATCTAATCATTACTCACAACATTCATGCCAGCTGTTCTGAAACAGCTGGGTTGCTGTTGTGGCATAAACTTATGGCATTTTCTGAGTTGTTACTGCTAGTTCACCAGAGCTGGAATAACTGATAAGAGGTCATAAGCTGTGTCAGCCTTCTTTTTCCTATTTTTTGTTATAGTCTAATATTCTCAAAGGGTTAACATCATTGCAGAGAGCCCACAGTTTCTTGAGATTTTAAAAAATTATATGAACATTCTTTTTAATTTCTCATTTCTCTTCATGAGCACTGATTATATAGAGAGGAAAAAATTAAGGCAAAGGGAAGAGGAAAACTTAAATAAATTATCAAATTTATTTGTTTATTTTTACATAACCTACAATAAATAGCATATAACTTTCTTCTTAAGTACTTTACAAATTAAACTGAATAGAACAAATTATAAGTGAAATAAATAGCCTTATGCTTTATTTCCAAAAGATAGCTCTCTATCATACATGTATTATTTTTTTTAAATCTTCATATTTATCACTTCTTTGTATTTAATTTCTTTTTTCAATCAACCAGAGAGGCACGTGCTATGGCTTATGGTAAGTAAATATTATCTTTTTAGGACATGGAGGGAAAAGGGTTTGTCTAGGGCCTGCCGGTGGTTGAGGTAGCTGGATCCCATATGGCCAACTCTACAGTTCAAGTTCCAGGCCTGGTGCCTTGTAAAGCATGCTGGATGTGTGTGCATGCCCAAAATTCTAAGAGAGTGGAGGAGAAAGGATTGAGATACGGCCATTCCCCCACGGAGAGGTATTTTCTCACTTACCTTCTTTCTTTCCTCTCTGACTCTCCAATGAGCTCATGCACCCTATAGCAAATTTTTTAAAAAGGGGGGATTTGTTTAGGCAAGGTTTTTTTTGCATATATGAATAGATAACAGAATTGCAATTATATTACCATTTGAGTTATGTACTGACAAAACTGTTTTATATGCCCACCTTTTACCTCCTGTCCTGCTAGTCTTTTTACAACCAGAAGACAGCCAGTCTTTTTCTTTTCCTTGCCTTGTTATGCTATTCCCTTAAACAAGAACGACTTCACTGCAACCAGCTTGTTGCTGACGTCTTACCTATTCTTCCTGTCAGAATTATAAGTTCCTTTTCCATTCCTCACACTTCCATTTGGCATTATCTTCATTCTCTCAGCTATCCAAGGTAGACCTTTTGAGAACAGGTAATATGTCCTTTATTTTTCATCATTTCTACTAACAAATACCAAGTGAACATCCAGAAAGTATAATTTTCTCTATATACTTGAAGAAAACACAGGGTATAATAAAATTTATTATCAGTGTAGGAAGGTTTTATACAGAGCAATAGGAAACAACTGTTTCACTCTCCCTGTGAGTGCCTCTGCCTGACAGGAGTGGGGTCAGAAGATAGAGGATGTATTTACCACAAACTCATGAAGGACAACATTGGCTATTGGGGAAAATTTGACCTCACAGGCTCCCAAATCAAGCCAGCACCCTTCATGGGACAGAAGGCAGACCTGTCGGCAGCTGGGATATTTCTTTGGACAATGCAATACAGGAGAAGTGCTATTCGAACAGGAAGTGAGCAAATCTGAGGTCTAGTCCCATTTCTGTTATTAATTGATACAAACAAGTCTCTTCAGATTCCTTGGACTTATTTCTATAAAATCACAGGCTGAACAGGACAGATACTGATTGTTCTTTTCAGCCCTTCAGTCTCAATGCATAGGACCCCTGATGTGTATTTTAAGCAATTTCAAAAGAGTTCAGTTATGAACCTAGATCAGCTGCCAAGTTGACTGATTCTGTGCCCACACACTCTGACTTGACCTTCTCAGCAGTTATGATGGATGAACTGCTTGTGCTCCTGAGATCAACTCCTCCAACAATTCACTACACTCCAGCCTTCCTCTATTTTTTTTTTTTTTTTTTTTTAATTTGCTACAGGGTTTTTGTGCTCTCCAGAGAGAGAAAGAGAGAGAAACAGAGAGAATGAGAAATCACCCCCTGGAAGGATGGCCATGCCACAATCCCTTCTCCTCCATTCTCCTCTTGGGATTTGGGGCACGCATGTGCACACACCTGGAATGTTTCGCGAACTGCCAGATCCAGGCCTCCAACAGTGAAGTGGGCCATGTGGGATGCAGCCGCCTTAACCACCACACCACCAACTGGCCCTCTTTTTCTTATACCATCTTTTCCAACATCATATGAACACATTTTTATTTTCATCTTAAGAAAAAAAAAATTATCTTCCTTATCTTGACCTTATTTACTCCATTTCCTTAAAGTCAAATTTCCCTATGCAAGCACTAAAAAACAACCAGATGTTGCCAGTCATTAGTGGAAGCTAAAAGATTTGAACACAGAAACAGAAAGTGAAACAGTGAATACCAGCAGGGAAGGGAAGGGAGGTAGGGTGGATAGGAGGAACTCCTGTAACAAATACAAAATTGCAAGTAGACAAATGGAACAACTTCTAGAGGACTATTGCCCATTAGAGTAACTATAGTTGGTGACGATTTTATATATATGTGTATGTGTGTGTATATATATATATATATATATATATATATATGTGTGTGTGTGTGTGTGTGTGTGTGTGTGTGTGTATATATATATATATATATATATCAAAATAGATAGAAGAGAAGATTTGGGATGTTCACAACCCAAAGTAATGATAAATGTTTGAAATGGTGGGTATGTTTAGAACCCTGATAAGATCTTACACGTTTTCACGTATTAAAGAATCACACTGCACCACATATTTATGTACAACCATTTTATATCAACTAAAAGTTTAATTAATCAAATTTCCCAAAAGAGTTGTTTCCCTTTGACTTCTCTAATTTCTCTCTTCATTCTCTCAAAGATAATCCTCTCAGGTCTTAACCGCTACAAAACTCTATTAAAACTGCTCTTGTCTAGATAAACACAATGAATTACATGTTGTGATAGCCTGCATTCAATTCTCAGTCTTTATTTAATCTATCAAAACACTTGATAGAATTCATCAGATCCTCCTTTCTTAGAAACTTTCTGCATTCTGTTAAGTTTAACTGAAAAAACTCCATATTCTCTCATTGCAGTCCTATCAGACCTTGCTATTTCTTTGCAAGAACATGATTTCTTCACCTACAAAGTATTTACAGAGTGATAGATGGGTATTCACTGGTATTCACTTGTTATACATTCATGTGGATGTATGGAACATTTGAAAATGAACCAGATATTAATTCTGTCATAGAGGAGATTAAAATCCAAAGGGAGAACAGCAAGGTGAATGAATATGATGAAAAAAACCATAAGCTTTTAAATAAAAGTACAGATTTGGTGCTCCTGGACTTCAGAAAAAAAAAATTACTTTCATTAATCACAATAAGGCAAATTTCATGAAGAAGGCCGATTGAACTTGGAAAGAGGTTGAATATGCAGAGGCAGGAGAAAAAAACAGCACTCAAGAAATGGAAAAAAAGAGAAAACAGTTTGAGTAAATATTAAAAGTAAGAGCAATATAAGGCAGCTCCTAGAAATAGCCAGAAGTAGCCCAGTTTGTCTGAAAGTCAAATGTACAAAGATCGCTGGGCATTTGGGTGGGAGGTGGAGGTGCCAATTAAGGCGAGGACATTGTAAGGCTGAGCAACGAGCCAGGCAATAAAATGGAGTTTTTTCCTCAGGAGCCGAAGTGTAAAGCTGAAGCACGGCAAAGCTCAAGGTAGATTCAGAGGTCTGCAGAGTGGAGGTGACCAGAAAAGCCAGGGCATTTTCAAGGGGGAAAGTATAGCAGGAAGAGATGAGAGGAAGTAAAGTTGAAATTATCGAGGAGTATTTTATATGTGGCTTTCTCGATCCATAGCAGTATGCAAATTTCAGTATACAAGGAGACTTCAAAAAGTTCCTGGAGGAATGGAATTAAAGTACAAATTCGTTTGGGTGCAAAAAAAAAAAAATTGAAATCCACATACAGTTTTTTTCAAAATATACATTTTCCCTGAACCTTTTGAGATCCCCTCATACTGAGGTTCACAATTAGTCAGCGAATATTTATTGAGCACCAATGATTCTATGTATTGGGAATGCTGAAGCAAAACAAAGATGGAGTCCCTGCCATCAAGGATCATTTGTTGTAATAGAAGATAAAAAATACATAAAACAACCAAATACATTCATAAGAAAATTTTAAATATTGTTAAGAGGATAAAATATACAGAGTGAAAGAGAGTGGCAGTCTGCATTCTAATTAGCAAAATAACAGCTACCATTTATGGAGAACACAGATTTGCCTTTATTATTTCATTCTCACCTTAGTAAAAACCCAAATTTACAGAAAAAGCAGCAAGGCTTCGAGAATGTTCATTGTTTCCCCAAGTTCACACTGCAATCCAAGTGGCAGAGCAGGGATTTAGAGTCAGGTTTCATCTGACCCACGCTATATTCTTGACTGTGATGAATTCCTTTTGTGCTGAATCTTCGCTTTATCCCGAGAAGGTGACATTACCATTCCAGGTTCTGTGAGGCCTGGGTACTAAGCTTGTTTTCTTTTCATGATGATGAGCTTGTTACCCATGGCACGCCCTGTACCCTGCCCACTGTGACATGCAGCTGAGAGCCAGATGGTGAAGGTTATTGTATCCATTTTCTATTATTATGAATATCACCCCAAAACTTAGAAAATTAGACTAGCAATACTGTCTTATACCTCACGATTGCCTGGGCAGTTCTTCTGCTGATCTTCCCTGGGATTATTCATGTGGCTAAAGTCAGCTGATTATTGGGCTGGGCCTGGGTACCCTGAGGCCTCAGCTACAACGGCTGGAGTAGGAGCGATAACTGGGCCTGTCTTTGAATATGACCTTTCATTCCAGGCTCCTGTACAAAGTACACAAGTTTTCCAGGGTCAGAAGGGTAAAATCTATAAGATCTCTTAACTAGGGACTCAGAAATCACACATCTCTTTTGTCACATTCTGTTCAGGTAAGTCTTTGGCCCAGCCCTGAGTTGATGAATGAAAAATGACTCCACCTGTTGGCAGGAGGAGCTGAGAAGGATTTGTGGCCATTTTCAATTCACTATAATTCATATAATTGTGGCCTTTTGGCCACAATTACTGAATTCCTCTCACATGTAAACATAGCTGCCCCTCCTAAGATCCTCAAAAAGCTTAACTCATTATAACATCTAAAGCAACATTCATAATCCGAAAATTATGGTAAGGTTCCTCAGGTACAGTTAACTTGATCCCAAGGCAAATTATCTGCCCCCCCCCCCCCACATCTAACAATCAACGGTTGAGCAAGGATAGGAGGGTTACAATAATCACTCCTCAAAAAGGGGGTGTGGGGGAGGAGAATAACAGATGCATAGCAATATCTAGTTCATAGCAGGTCTGAAATCTACTCTGGTACAAGTTGTCAGAGTTTCCTACCCTGGAGATAGAAAATATTTCCATATTAGGATCCAGTTTTACCCCTTAAGAACTGACCCCCTAATCCATTGTTTTGTAATCTTGCCTTTTCCCTGGAGGCTCCTGGTTTTAAACTTTGAGAAGTCTTTACTTTATCATTAAAAAGAAGAAAAACAGAGGGACCAGCAGATGGCATAATGGTTACATCACTGGGCTCCCATACAGTCGACCAGGTTTGAGTCCCAGACCCCATGGCTTGAAACATGCTGCGTGCATGTGCACGCATGCCCAAAGTCCTAAGAGGAGAATGGAGGAGAAGGGGGACTGTGGTGTAGCCATCCCCCTCGGGGGAGGGTGTGATTTCTTGCTTTCTATCTCTCTGTCTCTCCAGCAAGCACACATACCCTTTAGCAAAAATCTCTCTCTAAAAAAAAAAAAAAAAAAAAAAAAAAAAAAAAAAAAAAAAAAAAAAGAAGAGAAAGAGAAAAAAAGAAAAACAAAAATGGCCATGTAAATGTAGATTAGCTTTCTTATACTACTAGCTGACCCTAGAAAGTAGGGTCTCAGAGGCATGTAATTTCATATTGAACATTCTCTGGGGAATGTTCAGGCCCAAGCTAATATAAAGCCCTTAAAACCTTTGTGCAGAGGGCAGATTGTGGTGCAGATGCAAAATGCGATCTCTGCAAGGCTGGTCTACACGGTAAGATTCCAGGTTTGTATCCAGAGATCTCCCTGAGTATGCCAGACGTGCACGTGTCCATGATCCAAGGCTTTCTGAGACTGGATGTGGATTGTGGTGTCCAGACCCTCTGAGGGAGTGCTTGCACTCTCTCACTCATAAAATAAAGAAATCATAAAAAAACTTAAAAATACAAAAGCCTTTGTAGATTTTCCACAAAGATGATGGAGGTCCACTTCAAGCACCAAAAGCTACATCCATACGTCTTTTGGAGGTACAGTTCTCTTTGCTGGGGTTAGAATGCTGTGAGAAAATTCCTTTAAGATTTTTTAAAAATCCTTCATGTAGTTTAGAAGACTTCTATGATGTCTTGTTAAAATTTTCCATGGTCTCAGCCAAGACTTTTATAGTTATATACTGTTATTCTTTACCTAAGGTCATTTATTTTGTGGGGGAATAGTTTGCTGACTGGAGAGACTAAGGATGAGAACTGAGCCATTCCAGGGCTTTCTATATTTCTAAATTCTGCTTTAAAATTGTATTATTTCTTACTTAGTGTATTACTCTCTTCCTAT
This sequence comes from Tupaia tana, assembly GCA_026018925.1. Lineage (NCBI taxonomy): Eukaryota > Metazoa > Chordata > Mammalia > Scandentia > Tupaiidae > Tupaia > Tupaia tana. The sequence goes on from JAKSZU010000006.1 coordinate 143,005,010, forward strand.
ATCATCATTCACAGTTAAAAGAGGTCAATAGTTTCAGTAACCTGCCTAGAAATCTCCTTTGCCAGATAGACAAGTTTATCAGGTTCAATTCCTAGCTTCCAAATTATGGTAGGTCACAGTGTAAAACATGAGTGGTAGGGGCTGGCTCCATGGCCTGGTGGTTAAGGCAGCTGTATCCCACATAGCCAACTGTCATTTCAAGTCCTGGAGCCAGCAACTTGAGAAACTCAAGACCTCTCGTGGCCAGATCTTAAAAGCCATTTGTCATTTCCCCTGCATTTTACTGGTCCAAGCATTACATAGGACTAGCCCAGAGTCAGGGGGTGAGAAAATAAGACTCTATCATATGGTAGGAGAAGCTGTAAAGTATTTGTAGCCATTTAAAAGTGACTATACTTAGACATTCAGTGTAGTCCCATGGAGTAAAGACAACTAAGCTGGGGCACTAACCACTAGAAACAGAAGCTGATTTTCTGAGTCACTGAACCAAAGACAGCTTTACTTTCTCTATAGGCATATCCATATTGCAATTCAAGACCAAATATTGAAAGGATTGGATAGTCATAATTTTATAGATATATGTAGAAATCCAAAGCAAATTTTGCACTATATTCATTGCATAATAATGACAACATGGTCTAAATTAATTTAAATAAGTAATTATTACACTATTCATATGTGTCTTTGATTACCACAATGCTGAAGAACATCATTGCTGATTAATTGTAATAACAGTGAAAATAATAGCCAATATCTATTGATCTATTGAATTATAATTTTGAAAGAGAACACAGAATTTTAAAACTGAGAATAACAACCATCCTTAGAATTCAATTTTCCTGAATACACAATTCAACAAGAGGCTAAATGAAAAAGTTGTTCTACCCTCCATATAGCATTAGGTGACATATTTCTAAGTTTACTGATTTTATAATCTCCAGAACTTCTTCAGACATGTGTTATCTCTAATAATAAAACTAAGACTATATCAACATGAATAATGCAGTACTGTTCTTATACTCTCTCTGACCAGTTTGAATTTAAGAACCACATCTTTCCAAAGCTGAACATTATAGTTAGGGTCAGCTGCCACACTTAGAAAAGAATCAATATTGAGTAGAAGTTCAAATCACTTATTATCATGCTCATAAATTTAGAATAGATTAAGAGTAAAAATTGTATTAATTTAAAAACAAAATCTACTTCTAATGTCATGATCTAGTTTTAATGTTAACAATAAGTGAAATGGGAAATTGAAGTTACCTCCAGGGCAAGATATTACAAGGTACTTAATCAAATGATGTATGACATCATTTCTCCCATTAAGAAACACTGTGCTAAAAAAAATACAGGCCATCGGTTATGTCTACCTTAAATCAGACCCAATCCTTAGTATGAAATTCCTTATCTACTATAACTGAGGAACTGCCATCTCCAAACAAGTATTTATTGTGATTAATACTTAATAGTAACCTATCAGTTAATCCAATTTTATTAGATTGAATGAAACATTTTTAAGAAATACCTTAGATAAAATGTTGATAGACTTTTTTTTTTTTTTTTTTTTTTTTTAGAGAGAAATTTTTGCTATAAGGTGTGTGTACTCACTGAGGAGATAGAGACAGAAAGTGAGAAATCATCTCCTGGGGAGATGGCCATGCCACAATCCCTTCTCCATTCTCCTTTTGGGATTTCAGGCATGCATGCACACATGCCCGGCATGAGTTTCAAGATGCCAAGTCCAAGACCCAAACCTCAGTCTGCCATGTGGGGGTCCAGCAATGTAACCACTTGGTCATCTGCTGGTCCCAGACAAACAATTATTATAACAAGGAAAGGAAAATTAAGATTAAAAAAATTCTTAGTAAGAACAAAAATATTGAGAAGTAGATGTTAAACACTGAAATGGGAATAAGAAAAATCAACTAATTTTTTTCCCAATATAGCTCAAAGAACAGGAAAAACTGCAATAATACAAAACAATTGGTTTGGACCACTCAGCAGTGTGGTAATTAAAGCAGCTAGATCCCACGTTACCCGACTGTGTGGTTTGAATCCCAGACTCTGAGAATTGAAAAGCATTCTGAACACAAATGCATGCATACCCAAAATCCTGAGAGGAGAATGGGAGAGAAGGGATTGCAGCATGGCCATCTCCCGGGGGTTAATTTCTCACTCTCTCCCCACCCCTAGTGAGTACACACACCCTATAGCAAAGCCAAAAAAAGAAACAGACATCTAACTCTGATTTAATCAAATATGACACAATCTTCTCTGTAGTAGAAATAAGGAATTAGGGGTTTTCCTTTAGTCATGTTCAGTCGCTTCTAAAAACTAGGCCCCAGAAGTAATCAATGGGCAGTCAGAGATGAATATGGAAGCTCCCCTACATCTACTTGTATCTTCCTTCCACACTTCGCACAACGGGTGTGTGTAACCACAGGCACTCCTCACTTAACAACTCAATTCCATTCCTGCCAAATCGGCCAGTAACCCAAGTCCTGGTCAGAAAGAGGGGTGGAAATAATTCTAGGAACTAGAAATGGAAACTTTTTTTAAATGTGCATGATTGAGTCACTATACAGTGTGTACTGGATGGGAGATCACATTTTGTGTGCTGTGATGATGCTTAGGGAAGGAATGTAAATTGAGTTACAAAAAAAAAGTTTCAGGAAAAAAATATATATCTATTCAATGACCGCAGTAGGATATGTAGCCCCAGCTAGGTGCTACTTTATAGGATGCGTAAAGTTAGACTTGTGTTCATGGAAATGTGTGTGTCACCTGTGTTTGCTATGAGGGTATTTGGATTGATTAGGGTCTTTGGTGTTTCAATAAAATGTGGGGGGAAAACAGTATAGAAAGCAAACATAGATACCGGAGACAGTGTGGGAGGAGAGTGGGAGATGGCAGAGGGTAAGAGATAGGGAATCAAGGATGGGGGAAAAAAAAGCAAAACATACAGAAAACAAGAAATGGAAGATCATCTGCTGACAATAACGTGTTTGTTGATGTGCTTGGTTGAGACGATATACAGTGTACCCTGGATGGAAAATCTCATTTTGTATGCTGTAATGATGTACAGTGAATGAATGCAAATAAATAAATTGAAATAAATAAATAATAAAAAAAAGCTAATGTGTAGGGTGTGTCCTGACACTGCAGGGTGTGTATTTTTCCATAGATACCACACAGTACCACACTAGAATAATGTCATCTATCCATATGAAAAGTAGAACTAAGAACCAAAAAGTGACAAGACATACCACAATACGTTAAATCTAGTGTAATTGTTTTTATTCATTCTGAACACTACCATGATGGGTGCACAATAAAGTACAAATTTGTAAATAAAATATGTAGTCTTGTGTGATTGCGAACGCTTCATGTAGTGAATACTGACTGCAGAATGAGACAAAGATTGAGAAAGGAGAATCCTGAGATTCACATGAACTGAGAAAGGGGAGACCCTCATGCTGGAGAACTGCTCAAAAGTCCACGTGGCCATTAAACAGGTAGTTTGTTGAGCGAGGGGTGGCTCACTACATCCCAACAGCTGGAACCTCCAATTCAGTAGCACCATCACTGCCTTCCCCAACACTACCTACTCGCTCCAGCCAAGTCTTCTAATACCAGGTGCAGGGTGGGAGGCCCTCTTCTTCAGGCAAATTCTTGGCTGGGCTCACCATTTTTCCTCTGATGTGGGAAAGCAACTCTTATCTGCAGTGTTTTTCCTAGAATGATCTTTTCAAAGACCTGATTTACAGAGAACCCATTAAAATTTTGAAGTGGTCTAAATTCAATATGCAAAATGATCTGATGGTCAGATTGAGGCATAAGAAGATCTCCCAGACCAGTGCTAAATACAGGGCTGGTACCTGTTCACATAATCCAAAGGCAGCTCAGCCAGTGAAGACACTGGCATTTGGAGTCTTAGTGAATTGCCCCAAATGCTGTTTCTCAGGCAATTCCAGTCCACATAACCTCTGTCCCCAGTCAGAATTAATTTGGTTGCAATTTATCTATTTTTATTTATTTTATTCAGTTTTATGCTTCACTGATCCTACACAACCTGAGCCCTTTTTAACTTCAGATTTTAATCGGTATTCAAAACATTTCCCATGATGGTCTCTGCTAGGATCTGTAAAAACTCAAATCCATGGCAGATTTGGAATAACAGAAAATAGCATATAATGTAAATTAGCTCAATCAAGTTCTATTTTTGAGCCTATAAAATAGGCTGGTTTTTTCAAAGTGGAATACTTTCAAGGGTCATACACAATTAAAAAAAAGTAATGATATTTTTCTTCTCTCCTTTCAATTTGAATTCATTGTATCTCTGAGACTCCCTCGTCTCTACAGTCCCCCATCTCCACACTCCCCCACCCCCACCTATTCCTCCGAGCCCAAATCTTAGTCTTCTTCCTGCTGGTGCCTCCACAGTTGTCTTTCTATTCTTTTTCCTTAGTTCTTAAAGAGGATGGCCATCCACATCCCTACTCCTAGGTGTCATCATTAAATTTTATATTACTGCCTGGTAAGAAATGTAACTGCAAAACAGATTTTGACACAGTTTTCAAGTCCTGTCATCCAGTGTAAAGGGGAAAGAGCACCTAGATTCCAAACAGACATTGAGAGAAAGTCTGCTTTCAGAACACTCTGCTCAGCTCCCACTAAGTAAATGCCACATTTCCCCCTCCTTTTATGAGAGAGACAGTAGGAGAGAGAGGGAGAAAGGAAGGCAAATTGAAATAGTTATTTCTGACAGGGTCTGGCTTTGAGGCAATACTCCTGCTTTACCGTCCCTATTAGCTAGGGTTACAGGTACCTGCAACTGCACCTGGGTGTTCATGTTGGCCTGAGACCCAAAATCAGGCCTTCCTTGTGGCTTCTACCCTCCTAAGAGGTGCCACCATCTATGTGCTACTGCAGCTGGGTCTGAATACATTTTTTAAGTGATATCTGACTCATTAAATCTGCCTTTTCTCTTGAGAATCTTGACTAAAAGAAAATGACTATCCGTTTTGTCCTTATAAAAGTTAAGCATATAATTTGTAATTGAGTTATTTTTGTACTTATTAGGGTAAGTATTCTGATTAAAGTATGATTTCAGATATTACCAGGAAATAGTTGCTGTTAAAGCAGCTTTTCATTTTAAGTTTTTATGACATCTCACTGAAAATGAAGTATTGTGTCATGCTTCATAAAAGAGCTCCAACAACACAAAAGAAAGCTTCTCTTTAAAAGATTTACACATAGCAGATAAGACAAGAGTTTTACCTATCTCAAATCATTGCAGTGGAACATCCCTCTTCACAAAATAAAGAGTGTTTCTGGCTATTTGGCAGGGTCCATACAACTAATTGAGAAACAAGGGGTGTGTAACCTCCTCTTCAGCAGGTGAGCTATGACAGTTATTTAGAAGTAAGAATGATTAGGAATCAAAAAGCCATGTGTTTTAGGCTTTTTGATTTACCATGAAGGTTTAGAATTCTCAGGATATAGCAAATAAAAATAGAACTTAATTTCTGAGATGACATACATACCAAACAAACCCGTAAGACTGGATCAGAAACTTAAGATGGCAGAAGTGCTTATTAAAGTTCTAGAAAATTGGGACCAGTGAATGGCACAATGGTTATGTAGCTAGACTCCCATGTAGTTGACCACGGTTCAAGTCCTGGACCCAGTGGCTTCAAACTCACACCAAGTGCATATACATGCATGCCCAAAATCCCAAGAGAAGAATGGAGAAGAAGAGATTGTGGCATGGCCATTCCTCCAGGGGATGATTTCCTGCCTTCGGTCTCTCTGTCTCTCTCTGCCTCTCTAGGAAGTGCACACACCCTACAGCAAAATTCTCTCAAAAAATTAAGAAAGTTGAAGGAAATATATACTTCCATCCTGGAGCAGCCTGTTGAGGTTGGTTGGTTATGGTGTAGTCATATGAACCATATGCTGGGTAAAAGCACCAGAGAACAATGGCAACAGTTGTAGGACACCAGAAATAGCTTTAGGATCCCTGGTGCTATCAGTGACGCAATAGTGACACCCACAGTTCATACAGCAGCTTCACTTGCTCAGGATCGGGATACTCAATGACTATCAGGCAGCTACCTTAGAACATGAGTTGACTTTCTCAAGATGCAAAGGGACATTTGGATTGTATTTATTTATTTATTTTAGAGAGAGATTTTTACTATAGGGCACATGCCCTCACCAGAAAGATAAAGACAGATAAACAGAAAGCAAGAAATATCTCCTAGGAGGAATGGCCACACCGCAATCCCTTCTCCTTCATTCTCCTCTCAAGATTTTGGGCATGCACACTGTACATACGCTTCTGAGATGAGTTTTAAGCCACCAGGTCCAGGACTTGAACCATGGTCAGTCATGGGGAAGTCCAACGATATGATCATTACTCCATTTGCTGGTCCCATCATCTAGGACTTTAGATGGACACCAGTCGCAATTCCTGGCCAGAGAGTTGGTTTCAGAAACTCCGTGATCAGACTGACAGTTCTTAGGGAGATGTGTGGCTAGAGATGAACTTGAGCCAACTGGCTGGACTCAAATGAACCAAGAGGGGTGGCATGGTGGTTAAGGTGCTGGCCTCCCACACAGTTACAGCACCTTGAGTCCCAGACCTGATAGCTTGCTTACTCACTTCCTCTACGTCCCTTCCCCCATCTTTCTCTGGTGAGCACATGTGCCCTATAACAAATTTTTAAAAAATAATAATAAATGAAATTAAATAACTTATTCTTTACAAAAAGGAACTGAACCAAGAAGGAAAACAGGGCAGGGTAAATGAAAAGATATCTAGAATACATATTTATACTCAAAACATTTTTGCAGAACTTTAAAAAAGTTTTCTCTAAGAATGCTTAGATTGGAAGTATAGTTGGTTGATGATAAATAATACTATATATCTTTCAGCATAGGTAAAAACAAAGTAAAGGAAAAGCCTTTCCTTTAAAATTACAGCACTAACCTTTTTAAAAGAGGTTTTTGCTATAGGGCACGTGTGCTTGCCAGAGAGACAGAAAGTGAGAAATCACCTCCCAGGGCGGATGGCCATGCCGCAATCCTTTCTCCTCCACTCTCCTCTCAGGATCTTGGGCACGCACACACACACGCCCAGCACAGTATTAACATTTTTAATCAATCCTAATAGTCTTGGTATGCACATATTTTATTGTCCCTCAAGTATATATACTCATTATCATCTTCTACATGTTAACAAATTGATTTCACAAAAATCATTGCAATAATTTCTGTGTGTCATACCTTCCTTTGCTTACAGATGGAATTCTAGGCTTCTAATGATAGCACTCTAGAAATGTCTACATAGGCTTCCTCTAAACAGATGCCAGACCTTCCAAAATGCCAGAATACTGGAATATTTGTTGATCCCTTTTTTCCCATGGATTTCCATTTTTTAAAAAAATCCTAGATGTGTAGAGTCAATGCCATTTCTTCCCTCACCTTTGGTTTTGGGAGTTTTATTGTACTAAAGTAATCAGTTTCATGGATTACGAACCTTTGTCCCCCATAAATTGGCTAACATGTTGAAATACAGATGCAATGCACTTCAACTTCAAAACTCACAAATGGAACATACTCATGGTTTAATCAATTTTTAATAGCAATCATGAGCAATATTTTAATCTCTTTTTAGTTCTATCACAAATAATTTTTTTTTTTGGAGAGGTTTTTCGCTATAGGGCGCGTGCGCTCGCCAAACAGACAGAGAGAGACAGAGAGACAGAAAGCGAGAAATCACCCCCCAGGGGGGATGGTCACGCCGCAATCTCTTCTCCTCCATTCTCCTCTCGGGATCTTGGGCACGCACGCACATGCACCCGTCGTGAGTTTTAAGCCACCGGGTCCGGGATGCGAACCGCGGTCGACTACGTGGGAGCCCAGCGACATAGCCATTACGCTAACTGCTGGTTCCCAATCACAAATAATTTCTAATCCATGTTTCTGCAAGTAGAACCCATGAAACACTTGCCCACCAAACTGATAAACATATCTTTTTGGGAAATGTGCATTTTCATGTGTGTATGATGCTGGTAAAGATGCAAAACTGCACAATTCCTGTTAAGGGGAATTTGACATATTGACCGAATTATATTTGCTTTCACTCCTTGATCTACCTCTGTGAGAAACTTATCCCAACAATGCACAAAAATATTTAGTGAAACATTAACTGTCCTTTAATAGAAGGCTGATTGAATAAATTATGGATTGAGAAATCATAAAAAGGAATGAAGAAACTTCTGTATGCTACACAGTGATTTCTGGGATGTATGATGTAAAGAAAATACAGAACAATGTTTCTGAATGCTACATTTTCTTTTTTTTTAATGAAGGTTTTTTTGCCTTAGGGTGTGTACACTGACCACAGAGAGAGACAGAGACAGTGAGAGGGAAAGTGAAAAATCATCCCTCAAGAGATGGCCAGACAGCACTCCATTCTCCTCCATTCTCTTCCTGAGATCTCGTACGTGTAGACACATGCACCTGGCACGAGTTTTAAGTCACCCGGTCCAGGACTTGAACCACAGTCAGCCATGTATGAGTCCTGAGACAAAACCACTATGCCATCTGCTGTCCCTTAAGTGCCACATTTTCTGTAAGAAATGAGGGTGCTCTAAATATATTGGGTCGTCAGAAAAGTCATGACACACATCTTTGCATAGCAAAACAGAAAAGTATGTCATGACTTTTCTGATGACCCAATATATTTGTATTTCTTTATTATATTAAATGAAAACAATGGAAGAATAAACAAAAAGCTAATAAAAATGGCTATGTATTGGGGGATAGAAAAAAAATTGTTGAAGACAAGGATCACTCTTTAGCTGTAACTTGCTACATAGTTCTTTATTTTAAAATCATGTAAATATTTATATGTAACTGAAAATAATAATTTTACAAGAAGTATTGAAAGGGGGACCAGCAGTTAGCGTAATGACTATGTCGCTGGACTCCCACGTAGTTGCCGCGGTTCGCCTCCCGGACCTGGTGGCTTAAATTCACGCCGGGCGTGTGTGCATGCATGCCCAAGATCCCGAGAGGAGAATGGAGGAGAAGGGATTGTGGCATGGCCATCCCCCCTGGGGGGTGATTTCTCGCTTTTTATCTCTTTGTCTCTGTCTGTCTGTCTGGCGAGCGCACGCGCCCTATAGCAAAAAACTCTCCAAAAAAAAAAAAAAAAAGAAGAAGTATTGAAAGGTAATTGCTGTTAGAGCCACCAGGTGGTACAGAGATAGTTGGCTGAATCCCCCATGGCCAACTTTCCAGTTTGAGTCCTGGGTCCTATGGCTTGAAAGTCAAGCTGTTAACATGTGCATGCATGCCCAAAATCCCAAAGGGAGAATGGAGAAGGGATTGCTTCATGGCCATCCCCCCTGAAGGGATATTTCTCTCTCTCTCTCTCTCTCTCTCTATTTCTCTCTCTCTCTTTCTCTCTCACCACTGAGCACATGTACCCTACAGCAAAAACCGGGGGATGGGGGAGGGAGACAAATGTTATTAATTGATTACATTTTAAACAAATGAACTCATTTATCATGCTAGCATACTCATATAAAAAAGGAATTACCTCAAATGACTTTAGACCAAACGGTTGAGTATATATCTCTCATGTATATACTCAAAGGACAAATCACCAAGAAATCTTGACTTTAATGGTAATGGTCTGTCAGTATTAGGTTTAATAATTGGAGAAAATGCATAAATGAATGAAATTAGACAACAAATCCTAGCAGAATTCACAATACACATCACTTTGTCACAACTAGAAATCAGATTTCTTTTGTATCACATCATAGTCATTGTAGAAATCTCATAATGCTGCTTAAATTCACAACTGAAATTGTGGCAGTTATGAGACCTGATGCAGAATCTTTTCATTTAATGCAGTGATAGATAAGCAAATATTGGTGTATTGCAAATATTTTTAAATATTTTGATGATACTTTTTCAGAATAATTCATGTCTTCTGCAAACTTACGAATTTTAAGCACTTAAAAACTATTTTAAGAAAGGGTCACTATGCTCACCAGACTGCTATGATGTGCACACAGGGACATACATGAACACTCACACACGAATATTCAGAAACCCTGCAAAACTCTCTGTATCCACTATCACCAGGAAAAACATCACAGATGCCTCGCTATGTGGAAACGAGTTAGAAGACCACTACTCTATACCGCATGAACGGACAAGGAATGCTTATCCTTACAATAACTCATAAGCAAAATGTCAGCTCCAGCAAACAGAAAACTCCATTCTCTCACTTCCATTTCTCAAAATTAAAGCCAAACAAGTAATATTACTAATTGAATGACTTTATGCACTGATATTTAGGGGGCAATCTAACATACCCTCAATTAGGGTGTCAGTTCAGTCTGTACTCAGGTTATTACTTCATTATCCTTTTGTCTACCTGAGCTTCGTGTTCAATTTGTCCTCCATGTAACCAAATGTGTTCTCATTGCCCTTCACGGATTCTCTTTCCCGGTTCTTCCTTATTCTGCATCAGCCGTAGGGATTTGTTCCGGGGTCAACCATGGCTCTGATCCTTACTGACTGTATGACTTAGATATGTCACTCAAACTTTCCAAGAAAAGCTTTAGTTTAATCATATTTAAAATTATAGCAAAAAAACTTGGCTTATAAATTTGTAATTATTGGTGTCTAAGCAGATGCAGAATATACAAGGGAACTTTTAAAGGTTTATGTAAAATGGAATTGAGTAAAATACAGCTAATTTGGAAGCAAAAAAAATGTTAAACCTGTACATAAGTCTTTCCTTTTTCATGAACTTTTTGAAGATACCTCATAAAGTAATACATAATATGCAGATACCATGATGAACAAACAGCGTTAACCTTAAAGTCACATTAGCCAGGTTCAAATCTCAGTTTTGACATGTACTAGCTATGTCCTGAAATACAGTACTTAATCTCACTCTGTTGTAGCTGGTTTGCTTTTTTTTTTTTTTTTTTTAAGAGGATTTTTGCCTTAGGGTACATGCATTCCCTGAAGAGATGGAAAGACAGAGACTGTGGGAGGGAAAGTGAGAAATCACCTCCTGGGGGGGATGGCCACACCATTTCTTCTCCTCCATTCTCCTCTTAGGATTTTGGGCACACACGCACACACTACTGGCATGAGTTTCAAGCCACTGGGTCAAGGACTTGAACTGTGGTCAGCATGTAGGAATACGACAACTTAATCACTATGCCATCTGCTGACCCCTCTGCTGCGGTTTTTAATTATGCAAAACGGGGGTAGAAATAATACGTGCCTCATGGAATTTTGAGAGATTAAATCAGTTGATACATGTGACAATTTTTGATCAGTAGCTGTCACATCTCTCTTGGCATGTTGGCTATTATTTTATGGATACAAAGTACTTAGCACCATAAACTGGCATACACCAAAAATAATTAATATTAATAAATGAAAATCTATAAATTCATCTTGGAAATCTGTCCAGGACAAAAGATATTAAACACCAAATATGATATTTGTCAGTTTTTAAAATTTCATATTAACTATTGATTTAAAAATTGTTAAAATAGGGGCCAGCAGGTGGCATAGTGGTTAAAATGCTGGATTCCCACATGGTTGACCATGGTTCGAGTCCCAGACATGACACCTTAAAAATCACACAGGCCGGGACCAGCAGTTAGCGTAATGGCTATGTTGCTGGATTCCCATGTAGTCGACCACGGTTCAAGTCCCGAACCCAATGATTTAAACTCACGCTGGGCGCATGTGCGTGCATGCCTGAGACCCCGAGAGGAGAATGGAGGAGAAGGGATTGCAGGGTGGCCATCCTCCCGGGGGGTGATTTCTCACTTTCTGTCTCTCTGTCTCTGTCTTTCTGGAGAGCACACATGCCCTATAGCAAAAACCTCTCCAAAAAATAAAAATCACACAGGCCAAGTGGGCATGCCCAAAATCCCAGGAGGAGAGTAGAGGAGAAGGGATCACAGTGTGGTTACCTCCCTAGGAGGTGATTTCTCACTTCCTGTCTCTCTATCTCTGTCTCACTGGCGAGCACACACATCCTATGGCAAAAAAATAAATAAATAAATAAATAAACTGTTAAAAGGAAAAAAATATCAAGAGATCACTTACCTGTCAGAAAAAGAGGCTTCTTATGGCCTTTATGGTCACAGAAAAGTGCCAATTACTCATGATATATGATGTATACAGGACAATTTACATAAACTGTTTTGGTCTTAAACTTTTTCTATATAGCAATGAGGTATATAATCCAAGCCAAGAAGCACTCCTTGAAAGTCTTCCCACAAGATTACCAGTGGCTAACACTTCCAAGTAATAGGAAAACATGAGGGCAGTATGCAGATGATGGCCTAGAGTTTAATCTAACTCTCCCTGGGTTATGGGAGTCTGGATGTGTCATTTACCCTGAATGAGTCAAGGTTTTTTTCATCCACAATATGGATATAACTGATTCCTGCCTTGCTTACTTCATAGAATCAAGATGGAAATCATAGTTATAACAATGCCCTAAGAATGCAAATACCAATGAAAAATCAGCCACTTTTTTTTTTAATCTGACATTATCTATTGATAGGTTCCTTAACCTATTAAAGAAATTAAGGACCAGGTGAGAGAAGCTGCAAATTATCTTTTTTTTTTTCTTTCAAAACTTCAAAAATTCCATTTCTCTGGGCATTCTAAAATATTCCTAGTTGACCAGGAATTCAATCACTTGTACTTTGGGAGTCAGCATAGCAGGGTTGGGAGAAAGGCTTTATTTACAGAGGACAACTAAAGTTGACCAAAATCACAAGATAACAGTTTTTTATCTTAGTAATATTCAATGGAGCATGATCATTCTACATGTAAGCCAATGGGCAATTGTATGTGGTGAAATTTAGAAAAATACTTTCTAGGGTTCTTCTCTCATGCTAACAAATCATAGCTTGAGTTTTTTTTCTCCCAACTAGAAAGTCTTAACTTTAGGATTACAAAGACTAGGAGTTGTAGTTTAACTGGAAGTAAATTTTAAATTAAAAAAGCAAAAAAAGAAAGTTTATGTAAGTTTTTCCTTAAGTGGCTTAAACTCACACCAGGCGCGTGTGCGTGTGTGCCCAAGATCCTGAGAGGAAAATGGAGAAGGGATTGTGGTGTGGCCATCCCCCCAGGGGGTAATTTCTCGCTTTCTATCTTTCTGTCTGTGTCTTTCTGGAGAGCACACATGCCCTATAGCAAAAACCTCTCAAAAAAATTTTTTTTGAATCTGTGTTAGCATTAAATTCAGTATTTTCAAAAAAATTTTTAATCTACATTATTTGCTGAAATTCAGAAATATGCCTAGAAGTACTATTTATATATGTAATATTGCCATGGACTCGGAGATGCAGAAAGGTATGTGTATTGAAAGACTTGTAGTCTAGATAAATTTAGTGAAGGGCTTGGGATTCAAGAGAACTCGCATACAGCCATCTCTCGTACTCTGCATTTATTGCGTGGAAGATCAGATTACGAACAACGTAGTACTTTGAAATAAATAGGTGACCTTTTCCCAGTAAACTTTATCGTACAAATTTATGATGGAAAATTCTGTAAATGTACAGAAGACAGGAAAGGATAAACACAAACAGCAGAATGTCCCCCAAGCAAGACTATCTTTACGAAGGAAGTTAAAGATGCACTTGGAAACACAGGCATAGCACGTCAGAGCTGTTATGTAGGACTCAGGGCGCATTAACCCAGTGGGACTCGGCTTGCTTCTCTGGGAAGTGGGTTACAGGAAACAGCGTGCCGGCTCCTGTGCTTGAGGACCCCGTGTGCCACTCGAGTTGTTTTCTAGCAGATCTGAGCCATCGTCACATACGGTGGTCTCTAAAATAATATTACGTATGTATGAATTTTAACTAAGTTTTTAAAAAATAAATTAATAGATGACTTGAGTGTTTGTTCAAATTTCCTGTCATAATCTTAAAATTTTCATAACTATTTATTTAATTCATTTGATATTTTCCACTGAACAGGAAAAAATTATATGTACACATATATTAACTTATCTTTATCCTAGAGGTATACTTAAAATTCCCAGTTATCTTTACATATTTCAATTATTTCTATTTGTTTAATACATTCCAAGGACAGATGTGCTCATGGAAATGTGTGCTGTGATCATCAATAATTACTCGCAATAACCTCTTTAATCCTTAAGATAAAGAATGATTTGCTCTTTGTAAGCTTTGTAGATTATAGTAAGTCACTTCAGAATATGGAAGCCTAGGGACGAATCAGATCCCCAAACGTTTATTAAAATAATTTATCTTAAAACTCCAATGAAAATAAAAATGTAATATCTTAAATATTTACTGTGGTACATATTTACTAACTTGATGATAATCAGTCTATTTTCACAATCTTATCAACAGATTATGCTGATTTGATACAGCACCGTATTTTTTATGCGAGTTAACAGTGCATTGCTATTTTAAGCTTATATAAACAGAAATCCTAACATGCTCTGTCTCTCATTTTTCACATTGACATATAGATCACAAACATCCATCAATTTCTAGGGCTCAGTGTATTTAAGTAGGAGAACCTGCTGTGAGAGCATTTTGGAGATTAAATCTAAATAAGAAAGATATTGAAATGGAATATTCAGGAGATAGTCTAATGTGGAAAATAGCTGATCTCATAAAACCACGGATATAGGGGGAAAAAGGCCAGAGCTAGACCAGTAATCGTTTCAATTTCATTCTTAAGACTGGTGATTTGGTCATGGAAGAATGAGAAGGCAAACAGGTTTTGTTTGGCTTTTTATGGTGCATGTTTCAACAATATTATAACTCTGGGAGGGGTATTATTTTTCATTTAAAAGTATTTCCAGAGCCTTACAAATTCAAAAATGTTTTCAATCACATTTACATATATTTCCACTATATATATTTCCTAAGGGTATAATTTCTTTTTTTTTTTTTCTCATTAAACTTTCTTTTAATGGGTCTCAAAATTCCGTGACAGATTTTTGGTCAGGTTGTTTCCATTAAAAAGTACTGATTTTAAAAACTAGTAACTTAAAACTGCCACATGCAAAAAAAAAAAAAAAAAAGTTCACAAAACATTTCCCTTTCTTTCTGAAGGTTTTACGATGCATTGTTATCACTAACCAGTCTTTTACTACTAAACTTAAATGGCCAATGGAGACAAACAGTTCTGAGACTGTTCTTCCACCACTGATTAACACTGAGGTGGCAGGAATTAGGGATATTCATTTAGCCTCTGAGCTTTCTGGGCAGACTTGGTGACCTTGCCAGCTCCAGCAGCCTTCTTGTCCATGGCTCTGATGACACCCACAGCAACTTTCTGTCTCATATCAGGAACAGCAAAATGAACCAGAAGAAGATAGAGAAGCTCTCAACACACATGGGCTTGCCAGGAACCGTATCAACAATGGCAGCATCGCCAGATTTCAAAAAATTAGGGCCATCGGGACCAGCAGTTGGCATAATGGCTATGTTGCTGGACTCCCATGTAGTTGACTGCGGTTCGAGTCCCGGACCCGGTGGCTTAAACTCACACAAGGCGCATGTGTGTGCATGCGTGCCCAAAATCCCTAGAGGAGAGTGAAGGAGAAGAGATTGTGGCATGGCCATCCCCCCAGGGGGTGATTTTTTGCTTTCTGTCTCTCTGTCTCTCTCTGTCTTTCTGGCAAGTGCACGCACCCTATAGCAAAAACCTCTTCAAAAAAAAAAAAAAAAAAAAAAAAAAAAATTTAGTGCCATCTTCCAGCTTTTTACCAGAATGGCAATCTTTTCCTGCAACTCAACAAACTTGCAAGCAATGTGAGCTGTGTGACAATCCAGTACAGGAGCATAGCCAGCACTAATTTGGCACTTAGCTCCAATATGTCACCATTCCAACCAGAAATTGGCACAAACACTACTGTATCAGGATTGTAGCGAATTTTCTTAATGTAGGTGCTGACTTCCTTAACGATTTCCTCGTATCTTCTGACTGTAGGTTGGCTCAGCAGAATCCATTTTGTTAACACGAATGATTAGTTGTTTCACACCCAGTGTGTAAGCCAGAAGGGCATGCTCACGGGTCTGCCCGTTCTTGGAGATACCAGATTCAAATTCACCAACACCAGCAGCAACAATCAGGACAGCGCAGGCCTGAGATGTGCCTGTAATCATGTTCTTGATGAAGTCTCTGTGTCCTGGAGCATCGATGATTTAGTGGTGGTTTTCACGACACCTGTGTTCTGGCAGCAAACCCATTGGGGGGGGGGGAGCCCTAAGGGTATAATTTTTGCCTCCAAAATAAATTTTTTGAAAAAAATTATTTTACTTAGCTTTGTTTATTTATTTATTTTAATTTGACCAGAGTGGGACAGAGTGAAAGAGAGAGAGGGAAAGTGAGAAAGCAAGCTGCCAGGTCCGGGAATCAAACCATGGTCAGCCATGTGGGAGTCTAGCACCTTTAACCACCATGCCATCTGCTAACCCCCCAAAAAATAAATTTCTAAAAGTTAAAAATGAATTATTCTTTCAGTAAATGTTTACTGAGTCCCTACTATGGGGCAGATGCTACCTAGGAATTGGGAACATAACTATGAACAGGGTGGGCATGAATTCTGGCCTCACAGGTGAAGCAGGCTGACATGCATCATGAATAGGGCCCCTCAGGAAGCAATGGGAGGGCATCAGAGAGCCACCCTAACACAATTCTGGCAAGTACTCAGGGAGCTTACGTGGGTTATAGAAACATGAAATCAATGTATTCCCAGACAGACTCAAACTCCTATGTGATGCTTGGGGTTTTCCTGTTACATTCACATGTAACAGTAGGCTAAAGCTGTTGGTATTGTTGGTATGCTGGTTGAATGCTATTCAAACAGTGTCCGTATTTTAGCCAAGAAAAGTAAATGGCAGTAAACTAAGTCATCATTTGTCAATTTCTAATGAACGATGGCACGTCTTCCCCCCTCCCAGCTCCCTTTCCCCACTGCTACTTAATGAAGGGTGATGAGCCGCTCCTTGGGCTGCAGATCGGAAAACCTGTTCCTTTCATGAACCCTATCTGCTGAGAGCAGCAGAAATACAAAAGTGTCAGCGTAACATTTTATTTAACCTTAAATCTTACATGAAGAAAAAAAAAATCAACCCGGAAAGGTTACTTAACTCTCCACTGACCCCACATCTCAATATATGGGAGTATTGCCAAAGAAAGATAGAAGCAATGAAGAGAAAGAGGGAGGGAAAGAAAGAAAAATGGAAGTGAGTGAGATGGAGGGAAGAAGGAGGAAGAAGCGAAGGAAGGGAGGGAAAGCAGCAGGAAGCTCCAACTGCTTTAATCACCACCAGGACTGCAAGGTTCCTTTGAGCATGTTTTACTTCACTTCTCCAAACTCATCGGTGTCTCTTTAGTCCTGTCTTTTAATGTACTGTCCTTCTCTTTCTGACCAGGAAATTTTTCTTCTTTCTTAATTTTGTTTTTAATGAATTACAATTGTATATGTTTATGGAGTACAATATGATGTACAATGAGCTATCTCGCACCTGTTAGAATGGCTATTATCAAAAAGACCAAAGGTAACAAGTGTTGGCAATGGTGTGGAGGAAAGGGAATACTTGTGCACTGTTGATGAGAGTGTAAATTAGTGCAGCCATTATGTAAAACAGTATAGAGGTCCTAAGAAAACAAAAAAAATGGAAAAAATAACCATATGACCCTGTAATCACACTCTGGGGTATAGCTCCAAAAAGAATTCTGTAGTCTGATGTTCATTATAACATTATTTTTTTAAGAGAGATTTTTGCTATAGGACACATGTACTCACCGGAGAGACAGAGAGAAAGAGAAAGTGAGAAATCTCTACCACGACCCCCCTGGGGGGTGGGGGGGGGGGGACTGGCCATGCCTCAATCCCTTCTCCTCCATTTTCCTCTCGAGATTTTTGGCACACACGCCCGGCATGCATTTCAAGCCACCAGATCCAGGATTCGAAACTGCAGTCCACTATGTGGGAGTTCAGTGACATAACCATTACGCCATCTGCTGGTCTCCTTTAGAACATTTTTATAGTGCTAAGAAATGGAAGCAACCTAGGTGTCTGTCATCAGATAAATGAATAAAGAAATTGTTGTATATATGCATGATAGAATATACATGATAGAATACTATTTAGCCTCAAAAAAAAAAAGAAAATCTTGTCATTTATGACAACATAGATGAGCCTCAAGGTTATTATGCTGAGTAAAATAATCCATGCATAGAAAGACACTTCTTTTATAATGAATTTTTTGTTCTACTCCCCATCACAGATGTAAATAATAAACTTTGCTGAATTTCAAGTTTAACCAACTGTTCTGGTTTCCTCTTTCCTAAGCCAAATCATTTACAGAATTCATTTGAGATTATTCTCCAAATAATTCTTTGTATACAGAGTTAAATACTTTTTAAAGTCAAAATATACTTGACGACATCAGGAACAAGAAAACAATGACAACTTCTGGCAATATGCCTCTTACCAAAGCCATCTTACTGCTACCTATCTTACCATTTAAGTATTTACAAACTGATGAGCTATATACATATTTATTCATTTGAGTGGTAGGGTGTTTTAGTTCATTCAGGTTGCTATAACAAAATACCTTAGACTAGGTCACTTGTATACAACAGAAATTCATTGCTCACAATTCTGGAGGCTGGAAAGAACAAGATCAAAGTCCCAGCAGATTTGGGGTCTGGTAAAAGTTCAGTCTGCTTCACAGGTGGCACCTCATGGTTGCATACTCACAGGGAAGAAGGGACGGGAGGAGGTCTGCTGAGCATCTTTTATAAGGGCACAATCCCATTCGCGCAGGTAGAGCCCTCACAACTTAATCATTTTCCAAAGAACTCTTAATATTATTTTGATATTATCACATTGTACATTAGGTTCCAACTTAAAATTTTTGAGAGACCACCAACATTCAGACCATAGGAAAAGGTAACATCTGACAAACCAGACATACGTTTGCTTCCAACTGCCGATGATGAATCCTGAAAATTAATTGGATCATAATATTGTCAGCTTACAACATTAAAAGTTACTAATGTTGAAGTTAAAAGTCTACTTGATTTTCCAATCATTTTCATTATGGTTGTTATATCTGATCACTAAAGATACACTCCTGTGGCTAGCCTGCAGCATGATGGTTAAGGCAGTTGTCTCCTTCATGGCCACTGTGTGGTTTAAGTCAGATACAGCAGCTGGAAAACCACACCGGGCGCATGTAAGTGTAGATGTGTGTGCTTGCACATGCACACACACACCCAAAATCCCAAAAGGAGGGAGAAATAGAGACAGAATTGCAGTGTGAACTTTCCCCATGGGAGGTGTTTCCTCATTTTCCTTCTCTCTGTCTCTCTCAGGCAAGTCCATACACCCTCTGGCAAAAACTTTTAAAATAAAAAAGGATACATTTATTTTCCAATAGTATTCCTCTAACTCTCCATTTCAGCCATTTACTTCTGTGTCACTTAAAGCACTAACGTATGGGCATAATTGCCCCATGTACCTTGGGGCAAGCAATGTTTCAGAATTTTCTTTAAATCATAATTGCCAGTTCCGTGTCCCACTTCCTCATCCCTGCTGGGTAGTAGTAAGTGGCATCTGATAAAGGAATTCTTGAAAAATCATAAATGGGTCTCAATGAGTATATGTATTATCCTTCTCAACAATGTTTCACATTAAACCAAAGAAGTACTAGCCAAAAGTCTAACTACAATACTGTACATTGTAAGTAGTTCTTTTCCATAAAGAAATGTTTTCATTCTTGTTATTACATTAATTGTGACTATATAAAGTAGCTAAATAAATTACGGCACATAAATATAAAAGACTATTATTTTCTGGTTAAAAAATCCCATTTTGAACACTTAAATAACATGGGAAAGTACTTATAATACATCTTTAGCAAAAAGCAGGCTGCGAAATATTTTATGATAAATTAATATGATTTTCTCAGAATGCATATTTTTAAAATATGTGAATATAATTTCTTATTTCTAATCAGAAAAGTAGGAATGAAATGTTTTTATTGAAAATGTTAACTTGTTTTGTATTTCTCTTACCACCTTTGGTTAGTAATCTAGAGGCAGTATATCTGTTAGTATATATAAAGTATAATTAGAATAACAAAAATAAGCCCTGGTTAAAAGAAAAAGGACTCAACAAAAGCTTTTATGTCAATGACCTTTGACCAGAAACTGTAAAGACAAAGACTTTCAAAGGGTGAACTTATTAAAGGAGAAAGAGTTTTAGTGGAGAAAAGTAGGTTATTTTCTAGGTTGGTTGAAGGTCTAACTGCATAGGATGTTTTACAAACAGAACCTGCCATTGGCAGCTTCATTAATTAGGCACTTCATTAGTTTGCATGAGAACCTGATGCTTCAGGGGCCATCATTCAGTGAAGTTTTCAGTAGGATAGGCCCTTTTTAGCAAATCGAAACTGTGACAATTCACACGTATATGTGAAAGTCAAACTTGTCACTGTTTAATGAAGTGAAAGCAGAACTACAATAAACTGAAAGAACTCAATCCAAAGGAAAGTGATTTTATTATTTTAGCTTAGGAAAAACACACATCATAGCAGGCTAATTCTTGTGGTCAAAATATCAATAGTATTTGTCTCATTAGAAAAGTTGACAGTTTATCAGAGCTCATGTTCTGATTGTGGTATAATTATCTTTTTTCCATGTTTAACATATAATGTTTAATATTCTCTGAGCGCCTATAGTGAATTGGTTTTCTTTACATATTCTCAAATTTTTTTACATGGTATATCCTTCAAACCAAACCATATTATATTGTAGTATTTATGTAGGCATGCAAATATATGTACAGAAAAAGTTATAAAAAACAAACAAACTGGGGGCAAGTTTCTACGTTTCTTGTTACAAATGATTTATTTATATATTTAGTTATCCAACTAAATTTTAGAGAGTATTAAATTCTTCAAAATTTCAACCAGAAACTTGACAGGAATGTACAAATTAATTTAGTGAGAAGTCATATATTTATAATAGTAAATTCTTCCATTCAAGTGCATGAACTGTCACTATTTATCCAGATTATCTTCTATTGTCCTTTAGTGTTTTAATCTTTTTTTTTTTTTTTTTAACCTAGGGGACCTACACATTTTCAGTTCAGTGCCTGTATGCATTATGATTTTATTGCTATTATACTAACAAAATCGGTTTTATGACTTGTTTTTAAAACTTGCTTTAAGACTTCAAAAGAAGGAATTGGGGCCAACCAGGTGGCATGGTGGTCACAGTGGCTGGATTTCACATGGCTGATTATGCAGTTCGAGTTTTAGACCTGGTGTATTAAAAAACATACTGGGCACATGTGCATGCATGCCCAAAATTCCGAAAGGAGAATGTAGAAGAGATTGTGGTGTGGCCATCTCCCCTAGGGAAGTGCTTTCTCACTTTCTCTCTCTCTTGCCCTCCTGTTTCTGTCTCTCCCTGAAAAGCTCATAGTCCCTATACCAAAAAAAAAAAAGGGGGGGGGGTATTGTAATCTTTTTTTTTTTTTTTTTGGAGAGGTTTTTTTGCTATAGGGCGCGTGCGCTCGCCAGCCAGACAGAGAGAGACAGAGAGATAGAAAGCAGGAAATCACCCCCCAGGGGGGATGGCCACGCCGCAATCCCTTCTCCTCCATTCTCTTCTCGGGATCTTGGGCACGCACGCACACGCGCCCGGCGTGAGTTTAAGCCGCCGGGTCCGGGACTCGAACCGACTACGTGGGAGTCCAGCGACATAGCCATTACGCTAACTGCTGGTCCCTATTGTAATCTTAAGAATAACATTTATCTGATCTCATCAAAGAGAGATGAAGAATGAATACTACAGACCAGGAAAGATGGGGTGGGGGATAAAAGGAATGCTGGTTAATTGTAACAAAATTACAGATAGAGAAGAGGAACAATGTCTAGTGTTAAAAAAAAAAAAAAAAAAAAAAAAAAAACACCGTAGGAAAAATAAGTAATTTACTGTAAATCTCAAATTGACTAAAAGGAAAATTTTAAATGTTCCCAACATAATTTAATGGCAAATGTTTGACATGATGAAAATATTAATTACCCTGCTTTAATCATTACTCAGTATATTTTTATACTGAAAGATCACACTGTACCTGCACAAATATGCACATTATATGTTAATTTTAAAAATTTACTTTAAAGTAATGCAATGCTGTTACACAAAATGTCTATTCCCAAACAACAAAAAATCAAATTGTCTATTAATGGTACACTTTCTCCTTCTAGTATTTTTTTTTTAATTGCAAAAGATTTGCACTGTTATGATGGGCACCAGCCATAGCTCTGGAAAACAGTCTTTGTAGGTAAATTTGAAACTTTTTTACTCCTCAGTAATTCTTTTGCCTTTTTTTTTTTCACGTTTATGCCATCGGGTATGTGTACTCCCCAGAAAGACAGACAGAAACAGAAGTAAGAAATCACTCCCTGAAAAGGAGTGATTATCATGCCACAATCCCTTCTCCTTCATTCTCCTCTCAAGATTTTGGGCACTCACGTGCATGTGCATAATATGAATTTCAAGTTACTGGGCCTGGGACTCGAACCACAGTCAGCCATGTGGGTGTCCAACACCTTCACCACTATACCAACTGCTGGCCCTGCCCATTTTTTTGTATTTTAACAGCTGAATTACTTTTACATTTGACCTATACTAATAACCTCATAAGGGTATAAATTAAACAACATATGTGAACTAAAAACTTTAAACTTTCAATACCTAGAGCCACTGTGTAGCCATGGTACCTTCATGGAACATGGAACCTGGAGTGTGCCCTATTTCATCTCCTCTGATCTTGACTTGTAGCTCTTCATGTGCCTTTACTTCACTCAGAGACTTTCAGTCTGTCCCAATTTAAAGAGTATAAAATTATCGGGACCAGCAGTTAGTGTAATGGCTATATCGCTGGACTCCACATAGTTGACTGTGGTCCGAGTCCCAGACCCGGTGGCTTAAACTCACGTCGGGGTGTGTGTGCGTGCGTGCCCAAGATCCCAAGAGGAAAATGGAGAAGGGATTGCGGCGTGGTCATCCCCCCTGGGGGGTGATTTCTCACTTTATGTCTCTCTGTCTCTCTAGCGAGTGCACGTGCCCTATAGCAAAAACCTCTCCCCCCAAAAAAGAGTATAAAATTATCCACAAGTCCTTTATTTGTTTGCTTTTATTCCTAAAAATATGATACAATTGGCATTTTTAATTTATGAACCAATGGGAAACCCTCCTTGTACCCCTGTGGATTTATCAATCACCAGGAATCCAGGCTTCCTGAAGTTTACAAGACACTACTCCACCAAACAGTACCTCTGCCTAGTCCCCAGGGAAGAAATAGATGTCAACCACATGAGTTTTCCAAATTCAATATGTTCAATTCAACTACCAACTTCCCCAATAGAACAATTTAGAATTTGGGTGTTATAAAAATGAAGCATTCACATTAAAAGGAGATTACAAAATAGATTATTTTTATTATTTGGTGGCTTGTGAGAATATAAATAGCATATTTATTATTAATAATTATTTTAGTAACAGTAACTTTTCAAAAAGTCAAGGATGAACAGGGAGGTAATGAATTCAATACCTATACTATGCAATCAATCTTGAATATTGATATAAGATACAGTGAAACTTTAAAGTTCTAGAAGAATATTGGAAAATAAATACTATTAAACAAGGCTAACTTAGAATTAAATATCAAGACAGTCATTCATTGCCCATCTTTTTCAAAATATTCTTTTTGGTTAATAATCTAGTGAGTATAGTTTCTCTTCTGGAAATGGTCTACAAGACACCAGGGGACCCTCAGAACTAGGAAATTATCATTCTGTCTCCTCTTCCCTCCTCCCCCATCCCTGTCCTTCCATCAGTCTACCGCCCCCTTATTCCCCCCTACCTCACCCTTCCCCTGGCTTTTCCCTCTAAATCCACAGAAAGAAAAGAATAATATTAATAATTTGTCCTATCTTTTGACTCCTGTCTCTTTCTGGAAATTTTAACACAAGATTAGAAAAAAAGTTTTAAGTATTATTGGCTCTGATAACACGAAATGCTAAAAAGAGGGTGGAGAAATAGAAACTTCCTTCAGTGCTGGTGGGAATGCAAAATGCTATGGCCAATTTGGAAGACAGTATGAAAGCTTCTTACAAAACTAAACGTATCCTTAGCAATGATCCAGCAATTACATTCCTTCGTATTTACCCAAATGAGTTGAAAAATTTTGTTCACATATACACCCTTGCGCAGATGTTTATAGAAGCTTTATTCATAACTGCCAAAACTTAGAAGCAACCAAAATTCCCTTCAATAGACTAATGGATAAATAAAACATGTTACATCCAGATGATGGAATGTCATTCAGGGCTAAAAAAGAAATGGATTATATCAAGCCATGAAAAGATATGGAGAAATCTTTAATGTACTTTTCTAAGTTAAAAAAAAAAAAAAAAAAAAAGCCAAACTGAAAAGGCCACAAACTGTATGATTCCAAGTATATGTCACCCTGGAAAAGGCAAAACTGGAGACTGTAAATGCTCAGTGATTGGCAGAGATTTTAGGAGAGGGAGGGATACTAGGAGGAGCAGAAAGGACCTTTAAGGCAGTCAAGCTGTTCAGTACAATATTACAATGGTGGAAACATGTCATTATATATTTGCTAAAGCCCATAGAGAAGTGGAAAACTAAGAGTAAATCCTAATATTGGCGTAAACTATGGACTTCAGTTGACGATGACCTGTCCATGCTGGTTCATTCTGTAACAGACGTGCCACCCTGGTAGGGGCACGCTGACGGGGGACAAGCTGTGTATGCTGGGTTGGGCCAGAAAGCAGGGAGGGCTTGCTGTACGTGGAGCTTAGTTCCTTTTGCTTAACTTTACTGTGAACCTAAAGCTACTCTAACAAATAAGGTTGATTAGTTAAAAAAGAAAAAGCAACAATCTGAAGTATAAAACTCCAAAGCCTCTAAAGGATATACAGAATACACTGGTTAACACATCCTATTGACTAAACAGTTCAGACGACAAGGTAAAATGGGCTTATTTACACCAGTGACTAGAAGCATTTCAGCCAGCAGTAAACATGTGCCAGATGTTTCTTTCTTTCTTTTTTTAAAAGTTTTTCTACAGGGTGCTTGCATTCTGGGGGGGGGGGGGGGCAAGAAATCACCCCCTGAGTGGATGGCCATGTGTAATCCCTTCTTCTTTAGGATTTTGGGCATACACACACAGGTGCTGGTGTGATTTGTAAGCCATCGCGTCCAGGACTCAAACCAGGCAATCAGCCATGTGAGATCTAGTGCCTTAACCTCCGTGCCACCTGCTGGTCCCAGTGGTTTCATTTTTAATTTAATGGCAATATTGTATATGACACAAAACCATACCACAAGAAAGTATTTAATGTGCTAATAAACTGAAGGAAAAAAAATACACTGAGGAAGTGAGGAGGAAACCAGATTAAGGTAAATTAATAAAATCAATATCATAGAGGAGATGTTACAGTGCTTTTGCATTTTAATACTAATTTCTGTAGGAGTGTCCTTCTGATTTCTATTGGGGGAAAATCACACATAAATAGAGAATTTTATTTATTTATTTATTTAGAGAGATTTTTGCTTTAGGGCACGTGACTCACTGGAGAGACAGAGAAAAGGAAAGTGAGAAATCACACACCAGGGGGGATGGCCTTGCTGAAATCCCTTTTCCTCTTAGAATTTTGGACACACACGCACACACACCCAGCATGAGTCTTAAGTCACCAGGTCTGAGACTCAAGCTGCGGTCCACTGCATGGGAGTCCAGCTACGTAACCATTACGCCATCTGCCGGTCTCCCATAAATAGAAATTTTTGATGACAAAAAATAGATTCTATCTAACTCAACTCAAGACTTTCTAAAAAATTAAAGTAAGTAGGCTTTTTTTTTTTTTTACATGAAAGGGCAGTATTAATTTTCTCTTAAAACTGTTGATAGCTTTTATTTTTCATATAGTTTTACTCAATTCAGCCACCCAAAATGATACTTTTGAGCTTTACTTTTCCAACTTTTTTTTTTCTAGAAAAAGAAAACTACACGCTGATTCTTAGTTATAGCTTTGATTCACACTTGTAGTCTTCCTGCACATCCCTTGGAGTCTAGAGGAAAGTTTTCTATTTCTTTGGGGAAAAAGAAAAAAAGTCTGTTTTCTATTTTCTAAGCCCGTATCATCCAACAGACCTGTAAGCTGTATTGAAAGCATAAAGGGACAAAGTGGTGACAAATAAAGATACAATCGGGACGAGCGGTTAGCGTAATGGCTATGTCGCTGGACTCCCATGTAGTCGACTGCGGTTTGCATCCTGGACCTGGTGGCTTAAAACTCATGCCAGGCGCGTGTGTGTGCATGCCCAAGATCCCGAGAGGAGAATGGAGGAGAAGGGATTGCGGCGTGGCCATCCCCCTTGGGGGGTGATTTCTCGCTTTCTGTCTATCTCTCTCTGTCTTTCTGGCGAGCGCACACGCCTTATAGCAAAAACCTCTCCAAAAAAAAAAATAAATAAATAAAAAGATACAATCAATTAAAGAAATTTTAAATTAAAAAAAAAATGTGGAACATGAAAGCAGTCAATGTAATTCCAAAAAGCATTTTATTCAAGTCTTAAAAACAAACAAACAAAAACAACCTTTGACTGACCAATCTGGACAGAAAGTTGTTTTGGCACTAAAAGATAAAAGAAATTATTTTATTACTTGGGAATTCATGGAATGCTTGAGATTTTGAAGCAAAACAAGTCACTTCTTTGAAATTGAACAGGGGTTATAGAGGCCACAGATAAGACTTACTGAAGACAGACATAAAAACAAATTTATTCACACAAGTGACTTCTTAAGCATATTCTGTATACTGAGCCTTTAGGATGCATCAGTGAAGCTGAAACTGCCCCTCCTCCTCCAACACCCCTGCTGTGATTGAAACTATGTTCTCTTTCATGAACATGGAAAATGAGCATTAAACATAATAATTATATGTCAGAATTTAAAAATTCCATAGAGCAGTTCCATAGCATGGTACTGATACCTGCTTGAGAAGCTGGATCTTGCATAGCAACTACAGTTTGAATCCATGGCCAGTCAGCCTGAAACATTGGGCACACATGCACGTACCCAAGATCTGACAGGAAGAATGGGACTGTGGCATGACCAGATCCTGTGGAGGATACCCAGCTCTCATTCCGTCTCTCTCACCTTCACGTACCTGCATATGCACATACTCTATCATAAATAAAGAAAAACCTGGGACCAGCAGATAGCATAATGGCTATGTCGCTGGACTCCCATGCAGTCGACTGCGATTCGAATCCCGGACCCAGTGGCTTAAACTCACGCCAGGCGCATGTGCGTGCATGCCCAAGATCCCAAGAGGAGAATGGAGGAGAAGGGATTGCAGCGTGGTCATCCCCCCAGAGGCTGATTTATCACTTTCTGTCTCTCTGTCTCTGTCTTTCTGGTGAGCATATGCACCCTGTAGCAAAAACCTCTCCAAAAAGAAAAAGAAAAAATAGAAAAACCTGTGTCAATTGAGCAGGGTAATAGTGACTGAGATGCAGGTATTGGGGTGAAAGAAGAAAGGACTGTAATTTAAATAGGTATGATGGCTAGACAGTGGTTCAGGGGTAAAATGTGATATCCTGTGAGGCTCACCACATGGGAAGGCTCTGGTGTTGCATCTGGAGAGCTCCCTGAGTATTCCAGAAAACAGTGTGTCTGATCTGGGCTGGCTGGGGCTAGGTGTGGATAATGGCACAAATCAGGAAAGATCTGAAGCAGAGAGTGAGGGGTGTCCTTAAAAACAGCGGGCGCAAGTGTCCAAGGTTTGAGCCTACCTAGTGTGTCCCAAAGGGTCAGAGTCCAGAAAGTTCACGTTTCTGAGAAGATCAGATCTATATCCTCAAAATAAAAGCTTAGCCAAAGGCTAAGTGCAAAAGCAAAATGATCAATCCTCAAAAAGAATGAAATAAAGTGTAAATCTCTGAGGATTTCTGAAAGCACTGAGGAAGAAATGAGAGTTTAAATGGGCCTTGAAAGGTTGCTGAGGTTTCTCTTCCCACAGGAATAAATTCGATGATCATAAGCACTTATACAAAGTTACAAAGCAGTTACAAAGATAAGAGATCACACCTTGCCAAATATTTAAGAACATTGATGTTAGGTGATTCTCAAGGGTGACGCATTCTAAAATCATGCAGCTGGCTTGTGTAATCTGCCCAGTTACCGCCCAGCCATGGCTATCACAGGGAGGGGCTGAGCTGCCTTGTATAAGCCGAGTCCCAGCACCACGCGTTATCAGATGGCGGTGCTGGGCTGTGCTGTGTGAAGTACTCAGTTCTTTGGGTCCAGATCTCTAAGGTTAGAGACCTGCCCTGAGATGTAGAATGAAGCCACAAACAAGAGTCAAGTAGGAAAAGAGATTTTTTTCTTTCTTTTTTTTTTTTTTTTTAAGAGGTTTTTGCCTTAGGGTGAGAACACTCACAGGGGAGAGAGAAAGACAGACAGAGACAATGAGAGAGAAAGTGGGAAATCACCCTCTCAGAGGGGATGGCCACACTGCAATCCCTTCTCCATTCTCCTCCCAGGATCTTGGACACACACACTCACACACACACTTGCCCAGTGATTTTCAAGCCACCAGGTCCAGGACTTGAACTATGGTCAGCCATATGGGAGCCCACTGATGTAACCACTAAGCTATCTGCTTGTCCCAAAAAGATACTTTTTAATAGAGCATCATTTCTTTTAAAAGAGAAACCCACTTTACTCCTCCTTTCCTTTCCTCATTACTTCTTGAATCCATTGAATGTGCACTTAATTCCCACAAACTGTTCTTGCCTTGCTTGCAAATCCTATGTATGCATTTCAGTGATTTTATCATGCACTCTTTCATCCGCTTTATTAAATATAGCCATCTTGCAATTTTCTGCTCCTCTGGTTTGTCTCTTGCTTCTCAACTCCTACTGTTGTAGTCTCTCTTCCCCCTTCAGCTCTGTGAATGTGAGCCTGTGTTCTCAGCTCTTAGTTTTCTTCAATACTGTCTCCAGTATCTCTTTTTCTCATTCTTTTTAAAAGTCAATAAAATCGGGAACCAGCAGTTAGCGTAATGGCTATGTTGCTGGACTCCCACGTAGTCGACCGCGGTTCGCGTCTTGGACCCGGTGGCTTACAACTCACGCCGGGCGCGTGTGTGTGCATGCCCAAGATCCCGAGAGGAGAATGGAGGAGAAGAGATTGCGGCGTGACCATCCCCCCCAGGGGGTGATTTCTCGCTTTCTGTCTCTATGTCTCTCTCTGTCTGTCTGGCGAGCGCACGCGCCCTATAGCGAAAAACCTCTCCAAAAAAAAAAAAAAAAAAAAAAAGCCAATAAAATCAGGTTTGCATCCCACTATTCCACCAAAGTTAGTACATAACCAATAGTTCCCAGTTTTCCCCAACAATCTGGGTCAGTCTAGTTGTCACAACTTAATATATGCCTTGTCCCTGCCTGGAAAATAAAATGTACGGTCTCCCCATCTACAGCTTCCATTGCAAAATCTAGAGGTCAATTCTCAGGACCTCAGTTCTCATACTAGATTCCAAGGCTCCCTAAAGCACCACAGCAAATTCCCTGGACTACTTGAAATATTTTAAAATTTCAAGGAAAAGACATCTGTCAAGTTTGCACAAACTGTCAGCTCGGATAAATTCACAGTTCAACATTAGATTACACTGCCTTCCTTCAATGATGCCACACCTTTGGAAAGCTAGGTTTCTGTGTTTACTGAAAAAAAAAAAAGTAAGGGATGTGCAAAAGTAAGTATGGAACAGGAAGTAACCGTGGTAGTGTCCAAAGAGATTTCAAAGTTTAGAATTTGTTTAGTATTTAGCAAGTGTACACATCCCAGAAATAATGACGGTTACACAAGAATGAAGTAAGGGCGGCTCTGCAGTTAGCAGTTAAACATGTGGAGAGGCAGCCAGGTCCCATGTGGCCAACTGTGGCTTAAATACTGGTCTTGACATCTTGAAAACACACTGGGAGCATGCATGCACATGCCTCCAATTAGGCCAGGGTGGAGAAAAAGAAGGAAAGGATCGCCACATGACCAGGCTCCACTGGGGGTTGCTTTCTCTGTCTCTCTGCCTCTCTCTCTCTCTCTCTCTCTCTCTCTCTCTCTCTCTCTCTCATGCATGAATTCTTACGTGTGTGCACATGCCCTCTGGCATTAAAAAACGTCCAATTAAATACATTAGGGTTTTTTCACTCAATTTGTGTGTTTTAGGTTTTCAAATGGCTATGAGATCCATAAGACAAAAATACTAAGTGGCAAGGCCACTTAATAGACAAAATTATTAGATATTTCTTTTGGCTGAGAACACCTAGAAAAACAAGTCTACTGAGAGGGTCAGCAGACGGAGTAGTGGTTAAGACACTGGACTCCCACGTCACTGACCATGGTTCGAGTCCTGGACCTGGTGGCTTGAAATTCATGCCAGGCACTTGTGTGTGTGTACTCAAAATCCTGAAAGGAAAATGGAAGAGAAGAATTAGCATGGCCATGCTCATTGGGAGGTGATTTCTCACTTTCTGTCCCTGGCAAGCTCATGTTCCCTCTAGAAAAAAAATCTCTAAAAAAAAAAAAAAATGATATAGTATAACATAAACCAAGAGAGGCTGGGAAGCTCTCTTTCAGTTCTTATTGTAGCTGAGCTAACAGCAGGGTTTAACACATTTGATCAACCCCTCTTGTTTTATGCTTCTTTCACTCAACTTCCATGACCTTCAGTTTCTTGGTTTTCCTTCTGACTCTGGCCATATCTTCTCAACTTCTTCTTCTGTTTTCTACTTTCTCCTCACACTCTTACTATTGGTATGTCCCAGGAGTCATGCCTTGTCTCTCTTCTTTTTTCAATTCATATCTTTCCTTGTTAGTCTCATCTCATCTCACAGCTTTAAATACCATCCACAACTGACAATTTCTAAATTTGTAACTCCAAAACAGACTTCTTTGGATTCAAACTCAAATAAGCCAACTACCTTCACCACATTTGCATGTGGATGTTTAATGGATACTTTCAAATTTAACATGTCCAAGATAATAAGCTCCTCTTCCTTCCCGCTCTGCACACCATCCCTCAAAAACAACCAACACAAAACAAAAACTGCTCCATTTCATTACAAGGTAACCCTGTCCTTCTCGATGCTAAGGCTAAAGAGCTTGCTGTCACCTTTAAGTCCTCCTTTTCTCTTAAACTCTACCAAGCCAGGAACAAATCCTGCTGACTCTACCTTCAAAATATACACAGAATCCAGTCTCGTGTGGCCACCCCTACTGCCAGCAGGTGGGTCCAGGCTACCACAACTTTCCTTCTGGAATTCTGAAATCCCCTACGTGCCAGCTAGCCACTTCAACACTTGTCCCCCTAGAGTTTATCCCCTCAACAAAGCTGCTAAAGTGAAACTTTTAAAATATAAACCAAGTTTTAAAGACAAAGTAATTCTAAAACTTAAGCACTATCGGGACCAGCAGTTAGCATAATGGCTATGTCGCTGGACTCCCAAGTAGTCGACCGTGGTTCAAGTCCCGGACCCTATGACTTAATCTTACACCAGGCGCATGTGCGTGCATGCCCAGGATCCCTAGAGGAGAATGGAGGAGAAGGGTTTGCGGTATGGCCATCTCCCCCAGAGGATGATTTCTCACTTTCTATCTGTCTCTCTCTGCCTTTCTGGCGAGTGAATGCGCCCTATAGCAATAACCTCTCTGAAAAAAAATTTAACCACTATCTAGTGGTTAAAGAGAGTGGGATCCCTCCTGGCTGACAGTGGTTCAAATTTTGGCTCTGGCAGCTTGAAAAACATGCCAGGTATATGTGTACATATACCTAAATCTTAACAGGATGGTAAATGGGAGAGAAGGGATTGTGAAGTGGCCACACCTTGTTTCAGGAGGTGAATTCTCCTGTTCTCTCTCTCTCCATCTCTCTCTGGCAAGAACTCACATCCTCTGGTAATTATTGGGTTTTTGGAAAAGTCATGATGCATGTATGCTTAGAAAAACATAGAAAAATACTTCAGAACTTTCCTAAGAGCCTAATAATAATGATGATGATGATAATGATAGTAATAAAAATAGTAAGGCAGAGCCTACCATCACTCTGTACTTAAAATGCAAAATAACATCACATTTGACTGAGAGTCCAAGTCAATGTGCTCAGCCTATACAGGGCATTCAATGTAACATGTAAGCCACCTCAGCTTCTCTCACATCATCCAGAACTCTTCGCACTGTCGCCACTCCAACCACACAGGCCTATTTTATGGTCCTTGAGCACATCTTTGCCTTAAGCCTTACAGCCCCTGGTTCCTCTGCTTGGAATGCTCTTCACCCAGACAAATATTGCCATCTCCCTTTCTCCTTCAAAATATTCTTACTTGATCATCTTATAAATATTGCAGTCTGGGGCCAATAAGTGGTGTGGTGGTTAAGATGCTAGATTCCCACAAGGCTGACCATGATTTGAGTCCCAGGCCTAGCAACTTGAAACTCACACCAGGTGCATGTGTCTATGTGCCCCAAATCCCAAGACAAGATTAGAGGACAAGGTGATTTCTCACTTTCCCCTCTCTAGCAAGGACACATGCCCTATAGCACAAACTTCAAAACAAAACAAAACTGCAACCTTCCCTTTACTCCAAGCCAGTCACTGTGGAGAACAATATAGAGGTTCCTCAAAGACCTACCACATGATCCAACAATTTCACTTCTGGGTAGGAATACACTCTGTCAGAAAAGCACTTGCACATCCCTGTTTTTTGCAGCATTATTCACAATTGCTAAGAAATATAATCAACCCAAATGTCCGAGAATAGATGAATGGATTGAAAAAAAAAACATGGCACACATACACCATGGACTACTACTCAGCTCGAAATAAATAAATAAATAAATAAATGGGACCAGCAGTTAGCATAATGGCTATGTCGCTGGACTCCCATGTAGTGGACTGTGGTTTGCGTCCTGGACCCAGTGGCTTAAAAGTCACGCCGGGCGCATGTGCATGCATGCCCAAGATCCCCCGAGGAGAATGGAGGAGAAGGGATTGTGGTGTGGCCATCACCCCTGGGGGGTGATTTCTCACTTTCTGTCCCTCCGTCTCCTCCGTCTGTCTAGTGAGCACACGTACCCTATAGCAAAAACCTCTTCAAAAAAAAAAAAAAATGAGACCCTGGCATTTGACAAAAAGTGTACAAATATGGGAGATTTAATGCTAAGCGAAGCAAGACAGACTTTGAAACAGAGGCATTATATGTCCCCACATAGTACATACCAAATGTCCCTTCGCTACATTTATCTAGACTACAAGTCTTGCAATACATGTACCTTTCTGTGTCTCCGAGTCCATGGCAATATTACATATATAAATAGTACTTCTAGGCAGAAATTGAAAGATTGGAAGATATAAGAGCATGGGGAGCAACTGTGGATACTAGAGACAATGTGGAATGGGCAACAGGTGGCAGGAGGGAGGGACTCGGGGGTAAAAAGGAAAATATTTAAGTGGTACAAAAGTGGAAAATTATCTATTGATTATAATGTGTATGGTAATATCTGTGGACTAATATACAATGTATTCATGCTGGGAAAATTCATGTTGAATCCTATAAAGATGTACTGTAAATAAATGTAAAATAGAAAATTCAATTAATAAAAATGATACCAGCATATGGTTTTTCCTCACACATGTATATTTATAAAGAGAGTAAGATGACAGTTAATCAATCTCTCTAAAGAAGACAATGTCTGCCAATATGTTGTACAAAAGCCCTTAAGTAAAGAAGGTAAGAAACCTAGGACCAAAGCACCTAAGATTCAGCGTCTTGTGACTCCATGTGTCCTGCAACACAAACACTGGCGTATTGCTCTCAAGAAGCAATGTACTGGGATCCAGCAGTTAGCGTAATGGCTATGTCGCTGGACTCCCATGTAGTCGACCGTGGTTCGCGTCCCGGACCTGGTGGCTTAAAACTCACGCCGGGCACGTGTGCGTGAGTGCCCAAGATCCCGAAAGGAGAATGGAGGAGAAGGGATTGCGGCATGACCATCCCCCCTGGGGGGTGATTTCTCGCTTTCTGTCTCTATGTCTCTCTCTGTCTGTCTAGTGAGCGCACGCGCCCTATAACAAAAATAAAACCTCTCCAAAAAAAAAAGAAGCAATGAACTAAGAAAAATAAGGAAGGGAACCAGCAGTTAGTGTAACGGCTATGTCGCTGGACTCCCACGTAGTCGACCGTGGTTCGCGTCCCGGACCCGGTGGCTTAAAACTCACGCCGGGCACGTGTGCGTGCGTGCCCAAGATCCCGAGAGGAGAATGGAGGAGAAGGGATTGCGGCGTGACCATCCCCCCTGGGATGTGATTTCTCGCTTTCTGTCTCTCTGTCTGTCTCTCTCTCTGTCTGGTGAGCGCACGCGCCCTATAGCGAAAACCTCTCCAAAAAAAAAAAAAAAAAAAGAAAAAGAAGGAAGAGGCAGCAGAATATACTAATCTTTTGGCCAAGAGAATGAAGGAGGCTAAAGAAAAACACCAAGAACAGATTGTGAAGAGACACAGGCTGTCCTCTCCGAGAGCTTCTACTTCTAAGTTTGAATCCAGTCAAAAAATAAGATTTTTATAAGAGAAACAAGTAAATAAGATCAGATATATATATATAAAGATGTCTGGTGTCTCTTCCTCTTCTTATAAGAACACAAGTCCTACTGGATTAAGGACTATTTTTTGCAATAGTTAACTTTAATTTAAACTTATGTCCTAACACAAAGCCAAAACAATTATTAAATTTATATACTAATACAAAAGAATTTCAGTGAAGTTCCTAAAAATTTACTTTTGACAATAAATAGATTCCAGTTATATTTAAAACTTATCCATAAAATTTGAAAAATTTTCAAAATTTATAGCCGATAAGACCTAAATTTTCAGGTGAACAAAAGCACCCTCCAAAAGATAAATAATTAACATAAAGTTTAACAAAACAGTAAAACATCATCCAACTTTTTAACTTTTTATTATTATTTATACATTCAACCACTATATGTCATTTATATATATTTTTTTTAGGGGGGAAAGGTTTTTGCCATAGGGCGTGTGCGCTTGCCAGACAGAGAGACAGCAAGTCCCCCCCAGGGGGGATTCTCCTCCATTCTCCTCTTGGGATCTTGGGCACACATGCACACCCTGGCGTGAGTTTTCGGGTCCGGGACACGAACCGTGGTCGACTACATGGGAGTCCAGCAACATAGCCATTATGCTAACTGCTGGTCCCTATGTCATTTATATTGTAAAGAGACTTTACCCAGCATGATATATACTTCAGACCAGCCCAGCTGAGAATACTATACACGTCATTATCAACAGGTAAACTACATCTGTGTCCCACAAATGTTGTACCTCTCTATTTTTCCCCCAATTTCCTTTCCTACACTCTTCCCCTCTCCCATTCTCCTTCCACTTTGTCCCTAGTTTCTGTAACAATTTTAAACGCTTTTATGTCCTCCAGTCTTTCAGTCTCTACTGTAGAGTGCAGATAATCAGTGTGTGTTAAGTGGAGACATACAATGTCTCTGTTTCAGAGCCTGACTTGCTTCGCTCAGCAATAAGTCTTCCATATTTTTCCACTTTCTATCAAATGCCAGGGTATTCTTGTTTTTTTTTTTTATGGCTGAATAGTACTCCATGGAGTATATGTGCTACATTTTTCCAATCCATTCATCTGTTTGTGGACATTTGGGTTGGTTCCATGTCTTAGCAATTGTGAATAATGTTGCAATTAATATAGCTGTGCAAGTACTTTTTTGACTGAGCATTCTCCTGTTCTTTGGGTAGATACCCAGGAGTAGTGGAATTGCTGGATCACATGGTAGTTCTATTTAAAGGTCTTTGAGGAACCTCCATATTGTTCTCCACAGCGGTTAGACTAATTTACCTTCCCACCAATGGTGTAGGAGAGTTTCCCTTTCACCACAGCTCCGCAAGCACTTATCATTTTTTGTTATGTTTAGTCTTTACCATTCTGACTGGGATTAGGCGGTATCTTATTGTAGTTTTGATCTGCATCTCCCTCATCATGAGAGATATTGAGGATTTTTTCATATGCTTTTTGGCTTTCATATGTCTTCCTTAGTTCGTTCACCTCATTTTCCAGTCTTTTAACTGGGCTAATCACTTCCTTCCAGGTAAGGCACTTGAGTTCCCTGTGTATTCTGGTTATCAGTCCCTTATCTGAGGCACAGTTTACAAAAATTTTCCCCCATTTGAGGGTTGTCCATTCACACTAATTACTGTGTCCTTAGCTATGCAGAAATTTTTTAATCTGATGTAATCCCATTTGTGTATTTTGGGGATTATTGCCTGTGCTTTGGGGGTCTTGCTTAAGAAGTCTTTGCCTCCTCCAATGTCTCCCAGAGTTTCCCTCTTATGCTCCAACCTAATGTTAATTACCTCCTTAAAGGACCCATCTCCAAATTCAGTCGTGCTGGGGGCGAGTTCTTCAATGTGTGAACTTGAGAGAAGGGAGACAAAACTGAGCCCATGGGACCAGCAGTTAGTGTAATGGCTATGTCGCTGGACTCCAGCCATAGTAGTCGACCGCGGTTCGTGTCCCAGACCCAGTAGCTTAAAACTCACGCCGGGCGTGTGTGCATGTGTGCCCAAGATCCCGAGAGGAGAATGGAGGAGAAGGGATTGTGGCGTGGTCATCCCCCTGGGGGGGGGGGGGGTGGTTTCTCGCTTTCTGTCTCTCTGTCTCTCTCTGTCTGTCTGGCGAGCGCACTCACCCTATCGAAAAAAAAAAAAAAAAAAAAAAAAAAAAAACTAAAAAACTGAGCCCATAACACCTTGCATTTCCTATTGTCAAGAATTAAAAATTAGAATGGAGTTCTTGAAATCAAAATCCTGATGTTCATCTCAGACTTCTTTTTCTTCATCATTGGTTATATCTAATAAAGTACAAATCCAGTCGATTCTATCTTCTAAATACATCCTCTTTCCACCCCTCCCACCTTGTCCTCTGGCCCTTCCCTGGTCAGATCTTCATTTCTAATATTAAACATGTCATTAGACTCCGTATCTATCCCTTGACCCTCATCCTTGGCACCTTCTTCCATATTGTATACTCCTGACTAAGAAATTTAAAATACCATGACTTCCTAACTTGAAATCACAGAATAACATTGCATTTTATAAAGACAAAATTCCATCTCAGCAGCATCACCTACAAAATCTTTTTTGTCTTCACCCTTCCCACCCAGCACCCTTCCCAACTTCTCACATTATATTCAAAGCACACTGAATTTTGTAGTTTTTCAACACTCAATGCTTTCCTCCTTTTCCTGGAGCTTCACACACCTCTTTACCATATTGGATGCCCTTGTCCTATTAGTCTCCCCAGTATCAGTCCATCCTGTTTAAGTATCTCTGTTTTCCCAAAAAGAGTCAAATGTCTGCTATTTGTACAAGGCAACTTTACTTGCTCTAATAGAGACATTTATTATTGCATTTTAATTGCTTCTTTGTAAATCTACCTCTGACAAAAGAGATCTATGAATTCCTTAAGGCCTAGTGCAGAACAGTGGACCTCAATACAAGTTTACTCAAAAACTGAAGTAAATAAACTAAGTCAGTTGAGTTTAGTCTGGAAACATTCTCCTCTGACAATTGTTTGTCCATCAAATCTATAAATCCTTATTTTCTTGTCATATTAAGAATAAAAAGTAAGAGTCAACCGATGATGCGGTGGTTAAGGTGGCTGTATCTCACATAGCCAACTACACAGTTTAAACTCAAGTCCCAGACCTGATGACTTAAAAAACATACTGGGGGGAGTGGGGTGTTCCCAAAATCTCCAAAGGAAAACTGGAGAAGGGACTGTGCATAACTAACCTCACAGGGGGAGGGATGATTTCTCAATTTTCTTCTTTCATTCTGTCTCTCTCCAGGGGGGTGTTGGGGGAGCACATGTGCTTTTAGCAAGAAAATGAAATTCACATGTACCATCTACATAGGACAATAAAATCTATGAAAAAAAATAGAAAATAAGTAACTTTAAGATTTTAAAGTATTTTTAATTTTTATTAACTTGCCAAAGGACATGTGAGCTCACCAGAGAATGCACCTCTCAATGGAGCATGGTCATGCCATAATCCTTTTTTCTTCATTCCATTAGGATTTTGAGAACACACGCAAAAATACCAGCATTGTTTTCAAACCACCAGGGCCAGGGTTCAAACCATAGTCAACCATGTGGGATCCAGCTTCCAGCATATAGCACTTAACAACTATACTATGGGGCCAGCTCTTCTTGCTGTTTTTTTTTTTTTTAATTTCTTCTTTATACAATAATCTCACAAGACTTTTAAAGAACCAATTAAAATCCAAATATTGGCTTAATACTGTTAAATCAACTTTGGAACATGCTAAGCATATAATGTTAAACATGCATCACTAATTTTGAACTTAATACACTGCACTAAAGAGCTTATTTAAAATGTGAATTTCAGAGTGTTAGTGTATTCAGTCAAAAAGTGTATGCATTATTGGGACCAGCAGTTGGCGTAATGGCTATGTCACTGGACTCCCACGTAGTCAAGCGTGATTCGAGTCCCGGACCCAATGGCTTAAACTCACACCGGGCGTGTGTGCGTGCGTGCCCAAGATCCTGAGAGGAGAATGGAGGAGAAGGGATTGCAGCATGGCCATTCTCCCTGGGTGGTGATTTCTTGCTTTCTATCTCTCTGTCTCTCTCTGTCTTTCTGGCGAGCACACACATCCTATAGCAAAAACCTCTGGAAAAAAAATGTATGCACTATTGAACATTTACTTATTCAAAGTTTTAAAGATATAAAGAATGACAAAACTGAAAATCATAAAGAAAGATTAAAAAAAACTTTCAAGGGGGCTAGCTGGTGACAAGGGGGCTAGCTGGTGGTTGGGGGCAGCAGGGTCCTACATTGTTCATTTGCATGCTTTGAGTCTCAGAACTGGAGGCTTGAAACACACCAGGGGTGTGTGTGTGTGTGTGTGTG
Source organism: Tupaia tana (assembly GCA_026018925.1). NCBI lineage: Eukaryota > Metazoa > Chordata > Mammalia > Scandentia > Tupaiidae > Tupaia > Tupaia tana. The sequence goes on from JAKSZU010000006.1 coordinate 143,044,209, forward strand.
TGTGTGTGTGTGTAATTCCAAGAACAGAATAGAAGATAAGGGGTTGCAGTGTGGTCATCACCCTCAGAGAGTGCTTTCTGGCTTGCATGTGCTCTCTCACTCTCTTACTCTCTCATTCTCTCCCTCTCTTTCTCTACAAGTGCATATGCCCTATAGCCAAAAAAAAGAAATCTTTCAGGAAGACCAAATAGGATACTACACACTAAAATAATGAAGAAAAATAGAAAGAGAAAATGTATTAGAAATAATAAATCCAAATTTATGAAGGTAATATAAGTAGGATTTTAAAATACTTAATCTCCACATAAACATATAATGTATTAGAACTGTGAGGGCTGCAATGAACTGTCATACAGTCTCATCACCATAATCACACCACTCCAAATATGTTTGTCATATTAGATGGAAACCCATTCCATATATTAATTTTTTCAATGTATTAAGTCACAGAACAGACTTTTAATTAATGCTTCCATATTAGTTGGGACTGGACTGCTATACAACTAACTACCAAATCTTCATGACTTAAGACATAAAAGGTTATTTCTCACTCACACATCACAGACCACTATGAGATACAAATACATCGGCATGTTTAACACATTACAGGAAATGGGTATGTGTTAAACAATCGAATGAATCAATAGTAGGAAAAGAAAAAGAAAGGAAAGAAGAAAGAAGGGAGGAAATAAAAAAAAGAAGGAAGAAAATTAGGGGAGGAGATAAGTGCCATTTAACTTTGCTCAAACAATTTAACTTATCCTATTCTCAGTTCTCTCATCTATAAGGGACAACAGTGCTATTATGAAGTGTATAATAATAATTATTATTAAGTGCATAACATAATAACCTATTATTGTAAGTAAAACTTTATCCCTATAATCAAGACGGCTTAAGGCACAACTCCAATCTTCCTTCGGTACCTACCTTCTCACCTTCCTCCCCTCTCTTGCTCCCTTTTTCTCTCATTGTCTCCCACATTAAAGACACGCATGAAAAGTTCTGTTAAACCTGCTCTCGGGTGGCTTCCATTCAGGAGAAAATCCGTATTACCTGAGACTTCTCTTTTGCCAAATAAACGAAATTCAACCAAACAGAATGAAGATGGCATTTGAACTTGGCCTGAAACGAAGGATGTCAACAGCTAGAAAATAGGGGACAAGGTAGATTTCCAGATTAAGTCATCAACTGACTAGAGAGTGGCCAATTATGAGACAAAAGAGAGGTTAGTGAGGGAAATTAGATGAAAACAGGTTGAAGCCAGATTACTATATTATGATGGTCTATTACATGTTACTAATACTTTAAATAAGAAATTTATATGCTCAATAACACTATCACTTATTCTACAGATGTTAGTATCCTCTTTATGTTGCTGATTACAAAAGGTGCCTTATGGGCCAGCAGGTTGGTGTGATGTTAAGGTGCTGGACTCCCATGTGATCAACCGTGGTTCGGGTACCAGACCTGATGGCTTGCTTTCTCACTTTCCCTCTCTCCCTCTCTCTCTCTCTCTCTCTCTCTCTCTCTCTCTCAGGTCAAATTAAATAATAATAATGGTAATAAAAAATAATAATTTTTTTTAAGTGCCTTACAAGAGTGTGTGGTCAGATTGGTGCATGTGGGCGAATTAGGGTATGCTAGAATATACATGAATAAAATCTAAATTCTGGTTATGCTACAAACTTTCTTATGTAATGTTAGGAAGTGACTTAACTCATATAGTCATCACATTCCACATATGTAAAATGAGTAGGTTGGCCTGGGTAGCTTCTGTCTTTCAACTACATGACTTTGTGGAAAAGGAAATCCGTTGTGATCATGGGGCAGAACCACCTTCTCAAAAACCTGCAGTATAGCTTTACTAAAGAAGGAGTCTTTTGGCATGACAAGGAAGGAGCCCCTTTACCAACTTTATCTGACATTCAGACATTGAATTTATCTGTCTTCAGTATGAAAAAGTTCATTTGGGGTATGCAATCTCCCCTCACAACTCCTTCAGGGTCTTCCTCAGCCCTTCAGAGAGCAGCTCATGTCCAAGACTGAGACAGGAGGTTAAGACCTAGTCAGTTCAGAGTTCAGGCTACACAGGGGTCTGAGGGGTAGTTCTTGCAGAGTTCCTGACCAGGTTGGATAAAACTTTGCCAGGCCTGTATCAAAGTTCAACTTTGTGCCCACTTTTGCTTTTTCTCCCTTCCACTCATTGGTCTTGATCTCTCATGCAGATTTTGCACTTCACATTTCATTTTAGTGTCTTTCCAGTTATTACAATCTGCCACAGTGGAATGAGAAAGTAATTAGAGACAAGAGACCTACTCCATGATATAAGAAAAAGTGATTTAGATACCTGAGCTCCTCAGAAGAAATGCCATATCTCTACTACTTTTCCTGGTTTGAAAGATGATCTTCCTCTGGTTTCATGGGATAAAAAGATCTTGCCAACATACAAGTTGATGGCATCTTCCGGGAGTAACTGTACGCAGGGTTTAGAATACCATCCCAACTTAGTAATCTTTGGCCATCATATGATTCTGTTTGTACCTTCGATGTAAAAGCCTTTGCAGCTATGTCATTGCTGTGTCTCCTGCTAGGCTTTGGTATGAAATCTGTGCTGTCTAAGCACACTGGGTAACTCACTCCCCTGCTGTTCCTCCAACTGACAAATATTCACCATGACTGAAGCTGTATTATAGTAGAGGACATTATTGCCCTCTGGTGGAAACACTGATAACTAGTCTAAAAATGTCTCCCAAATAATGGAATTTATAGGTGGGCTAACAATGCAGTTTGAATAATAGATGATAGATAGATAGATAGATAGATAGATAGATAGATAGACAGAAGACAGATAGATAGATGGATGATAGATGAAAGGACCTGCATTTCTGGGTCTTGACATTCAGTTAGCTGTGTATTTGCCTAGCTCTTATTTTCTCTCTTCTGTCTTTGTCACTAACAGCCACCAATGAGTATTTAAAACATTCACCGGGACCAGCAGTTAGCGTAATGGCTATGTCACTGGACTCCCATGTAGTCGACCGCGGTTCGCGTCCCGGACCCGGTGGCTTAAACTCACGCCGGGCGCGTGTGCGTGCGTGCCCAAGATCCCGAGAGGAGAATGGAGGAGAAGGGATTGCAGCGTGGCCATCCCCTCTGGGGGGTGATTTCTCGCTTTCTATCTCTCTGTCTCTCTCTGTCTGTCTGGCAAGCGCACGCGCCCTATAGCAAAAACCTCTCAAAAAAAAATAATAATAATTCAATTTGAAAAGTTTTTATGGGGCCAGCCAGTAGCATGGTGGTTAAGACAGCTGGATCCTACATGGCCAAATGTGCAATTTGAGTCCAAGTTCTGGCAACTTGGAAAACATGCTGGGTGTGTATGTGTGTGCCCAAAATCTCAAGAAGAGACAGACTGTGGTGTGGCCATTTTCTCAGGAAGTTGTGTGTGTGGGGCGGTGTGGCTTTCTTTCCCTCTCCTCTCTGCCTCTCTTCCATGAGCACATACACTCTATAGCAAATTTTTTTTTTTAAAAAAGAAAAATTTTCCAATCTCCTTTTCAGATTGAGAGAACACAAACAAAAACCACCTGGAAACAATAGAGCATTTTAAAAAATGAGTTGTATGAACAGCTATTTCCATTTTAGCACTTCAAATGGATTTTATGTTTTCTGGGGATATGCCAATAGGCAAATATTTGACTACTGTTGCTTTTTCTTCCTCTCTACTGGATAATTCCATTAAGACAGGGAATATGAACACATCATTTATGTGCCTGCTTTGAGTAAGTGGCTGACTGCATCTATTTTCTTTGTGCGTGGGTGAAATAGCACAGAAGGCAAAGCTGATCATTCAGTTTTAAGAACTTCTGTTGATTTCTTTGGTCTACTCTCCCTTCTTAGGGTTAAGAGAATACCACCAAGCAGCCATCCCTTAAAGAGAAATAGTATATAAAAACGATCAAATTGGACTACAGTCTAAGGAGCTGGGCTAACTTGGGTTTCTACCTTAACTCTGTTCTTACTCTGAACCTCAACTTCTTCGCCTACAATTATACTTTAAGGAGTTGCAATGAGGATTAAATGAGATATTGTATGTAATGCTTAAGTACAGTGCCTGATATATATTTAATGCAAATAAAACATTATTGCTATTATTGTGGTTTTTTGGTTTTGGTTTTAAGAGAGATTTTTGCTATAGGCCGTGTGCACTGGCCAGAGAGACAGAGAGACAGACAGCAAGAATCATCCCCCCCAGAGGGGATAGTCATGCCACAATCCCTTCTCCTCCATTCTACTCTCAGGATTTCGGGCATGCATGTACATGCACCAGCATGAGTTTTAAGTCTTCAGGTCTGAGATACAAACCATGGTCAACTATGTGGGAGCCCAACAATGTAATCATTGTGCCACCTCTTGGGCCCTCTACTGCTGTTTTCAATCAACTCTAAAAATTAAAAAAAATACTTATTTTAAATTGAGTCCAAAAATTCTAATACTCTTGGTCTAAGATGATTTCACCCATTGGCTCTCTTTCTACGATCTCCTAAATGGATCATCTTCTAGGGAGATCACTTAACCTGCTCCATTTCTTTTACTTCTGAAGGTGGCTACTGTGGCAAAGTCCTTGGGGCGCATGGCTATTCTTACTTCCAAGCCTGATCTCAGAGGACTTCCCCTGCCTTCTACTTTATCTTCCTTCCCCTTCTACATATGCATTATTTCCAACCACATCATACACACTGGGGGTCCATCTCCCTGTTAACCACTAATTGTTTGAGTAATATTTCATCCATATATTCTCAGCACCTAGGACATGAATAAGTGTAGTTTCCTAATAAATGAAAATATTACCCTAAACTTTGTCCATTAACTGACAAGAATCCCTGAACAATTCAAATACAGAATTGAGGAGAACTTGGTTTCTTCTGGGCCACTGAGCTTCTTCATCCCACAAAAGGAAGATGTACAAATGGAATGATCTCACCCCCAAAAACTGGAAGGATGTTTAGTCACCGTGGGCAAGTGAAATCCAAACAGTACCCAAAGGACACTAATTTGGGGATAGCAGTTTCATCCTCTGAGATTCTGAGACTTTGTCTCACCAGATTATATACATTGATTCACTTAAGGAAAAAGCCTAGGTATAGCATACCAATTTTATCACGTTTTCCTATGTTACACTTACCTATCTTAGCATAATACAAAATATCTTGATAATTTTGATAATGTGTTCAAAGTAATACTTTTTAAATGAATAGAAATAACTAAATATTTAAAGAGTCCTATTATAATATATATTTACACTATATAAATATATATGGAACTATAAAGTGTCTATTATAATAGTAGTAAAATAAAATCCTCACAGGTTTCTGAATACTTGAGGATGTGATATTTCTACATTGAAACACCATAGCCCTCTAGATTTACCATTATTACTGATGACATAAATTCAGATTTTAGTCAAATGGTAAATGAATAATTATTGGTGACATTCAGTAATGTTTTAATTTTTTATTTTTTTATGTTCAATCACTATACATCATCTAGCTTATAAAGAGAATTTACCTAACATGAAATACACCTTAGACCAGTCCAGTTGAGAACACTATACACATTATCTTCAAGAGGTAATAAATCATTTCTGTGACCCACAAATGCCTTGCCTATTTTTTCTCCCTGATTTCCTTCTCTATAATCTTTCCCTCTCCTGCCCTCCTTCCACACTGTCTCCAGTATCCCTAACTATTTTCAGTGCATTTATGTCTTCCAGTCTTTCAGTCTCTACCATAAAGTGTGGACATTCAGTAGATGTAAGTGGAAACATACAATGTCTCTGTTTCATAACCTGGCTTGCTTCACTTTCATATTCTTTCATATTCATGAACTTTCTATCAAATGCCAGGGTCTTGTTTTTATGGTTGAATAGTATACCATAGAGTATATGTATCACACTTTTTCAATCCATTCATCTGTTTATGGACATTTAGGTTGGTTCCATGTCTTAGCAGTCATGAATAATGGTGCAATAAACACTGATGTGTTAGTACTTTTCCAACGGAGCATTCTCCTGTCCTTTGGGTAGATACCCAGGAGTAGTGGAATTGCTGGATCACATGGTAGTTCTATTTGTAGGTCTTTGAGGAACCTCCATATTGTTTTCCACAGTGGCCAGATCAATTTACATTCCTACCAACAGTTTAGAAGAGTTCCCCTTTCGGGGACCAGTAGTTAGCATAATGGCTATGTCGCTGGACTCCCACGTAGTCGACCGCGGTTCACGTCCCAGACCCGGTGGCTTAAACTCACGCCGGGCGCATGTGCATGCGTGCCCAAGATCCCGAGAGGAGAATGGAGGAGAAGGGATTGCAGCGTGGCCATCCCCCCTGGGGGTGATTTCTCGCTTTCTATCTCTCTGTCTCTGCCTGTCTGGCAAGCGCACGCGCCCTATAGCAAAAACCTCTCAAAAAAAAAGAGTTACCCTTTCACCACAATGCTGCCAACACATTTTTTGTATTTTTAATCTTTACCATTCTGACAGGGGTTAGGCAGTATCTCATTGTGGTTTTAATCTGCATCTCCCTTAGATGATGGATGTTGAGTATTTTTTTCACCTGCTTTTTGGCTAGTCATATGTGTCTTCCTTAGAGCTTTTTGTTCAGCTCATTTCCTCATATTTTAATTGGGTTAATCATGTTTTTATCAGGTAAGCCGCTTGAGTTTCCTGTGTATTCTGGCTATCAGTCCCTTATCTGATGCATAATTTGCAAAAATATTCTCTCAGTCCAAAGGTTGTCAATTTACACTGATTACTGTGTCTTTCACTGTGCAGAAACTTAATATGATGTAATCCCTCTTGTCTATTTTTGGGATTATTGCCTGTACCTTGGTGGTCTTACTTAAAAAGTCTTTGCCTACCCCACTGTTTCCCAGAGTTTTCCAAGTGTTTTCCACCAATAGTTTGAGGTCTTAGGTTTAGATCTTTTATTCATTTTGAGTTGATTATTGTTAATAGTGAGAGGTGGGGGTTCAGTTTCATCTTTCTGCGGGTGGATACCAAGTTTTTTCCAGCACCATTTGCTAAAAAGGTTTTCCTTTTCCCACTGGATTGACTGATATCCTTTGTCAAAAATCACTTGGCTGTATGTTTTTGGGCTTATTTCTGGAGTCCCTATTCTGTTCCATTGGTCTGTCTGTTTTTGTACTAATACCACACTGTTTTGATTATTACAGCTTTATATTTTGGGGTCAGGGAGTAAGATGCTGCCCACTTCACTCTTCTTGCACAGAATTGCTTTAGCAATACAGAATCTTTTATGATTCTAGAAAAATTCTATGATTGTCTTTTCAAAATCTGTGAACAATGTCTCTAGTAATTTGATTGGTATTGCATTAAATATGTAAATTAATTTTTGTAGAATTACCATTTTGATATTATTTCTTCCAATCTAGGAACATGGGATGTCCTTCCACCTTTGGTGTCTTTTTCAATATCTTTTTAAATGTTTTCATAGTCTTCCTTGTAAAGATCTTTGACTTCCTTGGTTAGACATATCCCTAAGTATCTTATACTTTCTGTGTCTATGTTTCTACCTGAGGGAGCTTGGTTTTCATATGTAGAAATGCTATAGATTTCTAGATGTTGATTTTTTTACCCTGCCACTTTGCTGTATTCATTTATTATCTTGAGAAGTTTTTTCATGAATACCTTTAGGTCATCTATGTATACCATCATGTTATCTGCAAATAAAGATATTTTCAACTCTTCTTTCCCTATTCAGATGCCATTTATATTCTTCTGTTTTCTGATTGCATTGGTTAGGACTTCCAGCACTATATTGAAAAGGAGTGGAGAAACTGGGTAACCTTGTCTTGTACCAGTTTTTAGTGGAAAAACTTTCAGGTTTTCCCCATTCAGTATGTTGGCTATAGGTCTTTCATTTATGGTTTTTATTGTGCTGAGAAATTATCCTTCTGTGCCAATTTGCTATAGGTCTTCATCATGAAGGGATGTTATATTTCGTCAAATGCTTTTTCTACATCAATTGAAATGATCATATGATTTTTATCTTTCTTTCTGTTAATGCGTGCTTTGTTTATGGTTTTGTGTATATTGAATCACCCTTGCATCCCTGGAGTAAAGCCTACCTGGTCGTGATGAATAATTTTTTATATATATTGTAGGATATGATTTGCTAGTATCTTGTTGAGGATTTTTGCATCTATATTTATCAGAGATATTGGTCTGTAGTTTTTCTTTTTTGTCATGTCTTTATCTGCTATGGAAATGAAGATGATGGAGGTTATTTTCCCTCGGGGGAAAGATATTTTCTTTGTTTCTCATATTTCTTGTGCCTCTGCAATGGTTTCTGGTTATCTGATGAATTATACATTTCTTCCTAATTTCTTAGAGTTAAATTTGAGCATTTAAAGGTGTGTGGGAGGATGTGATCCATGATTTCTTTGTAGTCCACCTCCCTGATGTTCTCCTGTAACCTGCACTTTTGTTGCTGGAACTGGGTATTCCAGATGCCTCCTAGATTCTAAAGAGCAGATGCACCTGGGGCTGAGCTGCAGGGTTTTCAAATGAAAAAGAAAGTATGGGTTGTGGCGTGCACAATGTGTGCTGCGCTTCAGTAAACTATAGTCTGTCATGAACGGGAGATAGTGGAGGCTCCAAGGTGGTCAGTCACACACTTGCTTCTGCTGTGCAGGAGCCAGGACAAATAGTGGGCACTAATATGTTTTTTAAAAGAAGTTTAAGGGGCCAGGTGGTAGTACACAGTAATGCAAGTAGACCCATACGGGAAAGGTCCTGGGTTCACAACCCGATGCTCTCTTAGCACACCAGGCATGTGCACATGACTATGATTCAACCAGCTGAGACTAAGACAGGGGTCTATTGCAGCATGAGAACCCTATTAGAGATCCCTGTCTCTCTGTCTCTCTCTTAAAAACAGAATAGATAAATTTTAAAGAAAATGTAATAAATTTTCCTTAAAAAAAGTAGAGTGGAGGATTAAGTGAAAATTTCCAGGGTTCTATCAATAAAAGAAAGAAAATGTTAACAGAAAGAAAAATATAATCAGCACGCTTGCTCATATATTCCCTTTCTTTACAGAAAATAGCTTTCCTTATTTCTGTTTCTTACTCTATATAGTTAGTAGGTATTTTCTCTGAAATGATCTTTAAAAATTGTTCTTGATTAATATCCAACTTAGTGTAAAAAAAGTCACCTGACTTAAAAGGTCATAAAAGAAAAAAGCTATAATTGTGGTTTTTTGTTGGATGGTTGGTTTTGAGTTTTGCCATAGGGTATGTATGTGCTCACCAGAGATAAAAAGTGAGGAATCACCCTCCTAGGTGGGGGATGGTCATACCATAACCCTCTCTCCTCCATTTTCTCAGGATCTGGGGTGCACACACACACACATGCCTGGTGTGATTTTCAAGTTGCTGGATCTGGGATTCAAACCACGGTTCACCATGTAGGAATCCAGTGCCTTAATCACAACTCCACCTACTGGCTCCAAAACTACAACTTTGTAGTACTTCCCATGTGTCAAATATCATGCCAAGAATGTTATAATTATTACTTAATTTAATCCTCATAACAGGATTATTGCTATTTTATTCAATTTACTGTATTAAGGAAGATAATAATGCCCAAAGTCTTATCATAGGTTTTGTAACTAGACTCAAGTCTATCTAATCCTAAATCTGGCCATTTAGTTATTTATGGAGAGCCTCCCAGAGTTCAAGTTGTGTTGTGTGGCAGTCTACAAACTGTGCCAATAACTAATGATCCACCATTAATGTCCATATAATTTCCCCTCTAATTGCCCACAGTTACTCATTTCCAAACAACCTAAGTCTGCCTTTCTCATCATTTTGATTTACAAATGAGAAAGGAAAATTCACAAAGTTCCAGGGAGTTTAAAAACAAAATGTTTAGGGTACAGTACAGTGGTAGTTAAGGCGGTTAGACTCCCACATGGTTCTAGTCCCAGACCTGACAGCTTGAAAATCACACCGGGCATATGTGCATGCATGCATGCTCACCCAAAACCCCAGAAGGAGAATGCAGAATGCACTGTGGCATGGCCACTCTCCCTGAGTGGAGATTTTTCATGCTTCCTCTATTTCTGGTGAGAACAGCCAACCTATGAGACAAACCTAAAAAAAAAAAAAAATTTAAATCTCAGTTTAGAATTATTTCCTGAAGAAGCTGTCATTTAAGATCACTTTTGTTTTTTAAACAATATGCAAGATGCACTAAAAAACTGGCTCTGTGACAGTAATAAAGTGTTGCTCAAGAGAAGCTGGATTCTGCACCACACATAATAAGCACCGTTAGAATCCCTGGCCTGACTGGCCTGAAATATGCTAAGCACACACACGAGTGCCCAAGACCTGATGGTTGGGATAACTAGAGGAAGAGGCTCAGGATGTGACCAGACCTTGTGAAAGGTGCTTCTCTTTCACTTTCACATAAGTACATGCATATTATATTATGAATAAAGGAAATAATTTTAATGTAGATAAAGATAGAAATTAAAACAGTAAGTATCCCATATTCCCTATCTAAAGTTGTCAGATTTTGCAAACAAAAATACAGGACATCCAGTTAAATTTGAATTTTAGGAAATAAATCATTTTTTAGTGTAAGTCTACACTATGCACACTTATATACTATGCTTACTTACATATTATATACACACTTATACACATATATACATATTACATACATATATACACATATTATATACACACACACACACTCTCTCTCATACTAAAAAAAAAAAAAAATTATACCTGAAATACAAATTTAACTGAGAATCCTGCATTTTACCTGATAACCATGCTTCTAGCCTTTGCCTCCCCCCAGTCTCAAAGCAAATTGCTTAGAACGTGTAACATGTGAGTAAGGTCTCACCTACTGACTATTTGTCCCTTCCCTATCAATGATAAAGAGGACAGTTGGAGGAATATTTGAAAATAAAATTACAGTCTATTAAGTTACACAGCAGAACTCTTGCATGGAGAAAGATGGGAGCCCCTGTACTTCAATAATAAACTCTAGTAAGCAGAAAAACACTTTTTGTAGTGTTCAAGTTGAACTCACATTCTGGTACAATTTGCTACCAATGTAATAACATAAAGCATATTACTCATCTTATCAGAAAATAAATAAATTTGGTAGGTAGTCTAAGCAAATCACATTTTTAAAGGCAGTCTTTTAAATATAGGTATCAACGAGAATTTCTTATGCATTTGGTGGCAGTGTTGTCCTCACTAAAAGATGTCATTTTTCTTTGCAATAGTGCAATGGGCATCCTGTCATTTACCTGGCTTTGTTGAATAACAACACAAAAACACCCATCAATTCTCAGTTTTTAAAACTGACCAAAACTGACATGATTTGTTTATTGATGGAAAGGCAATTTTGGTTTTGGAAGACAACATTAATATACATTTATATTTATCTCCTAGCAGTGAACAACTCCCGAAGGAATCAAATTTCCTAAGTAAATGTCAAGTATGCTCTCTAAAGCACTGTTAATCAAATTATGTAATTAAATATATGCTGTGCTTTGACATATTGAATTTTGGACCACTTTGCAAACTGAAGCTTTACTCCTGTAGAATATGAATGAGTTAATCAGTGTGAATGCAAAGCAACAAGCCCATTTTGGTATGGTTTAATGTTAAGTGTTCTCATTGTTTTAAAGGGCATTGGTAACATATCACTTTTCATGCTGATTTATGATGCAGGCTGCCCAGTTGACAAAGACTGTGGGAAGAAACTAAGTGAAGTTCCTATTAGCAAGTAGGCTAGAATATTAACCACGGCAGGTGTTATGAGTTCTATGATTTAAAATACTTGAACACAGATGATGAGATAGTCTTTGTGTAGTAAAGTAACACTCTAGCAGTTTGCTACCTTAACCAGGAGGTTATCTTCCAACTCTGATCAACTATTAGTCAGTCAGAAACATCCATAATCCAGAGGTTTCTAAAAAAGTCTTTCTGTTATTATCTCTGATCAGTACAAAGACTTAGTTAATTATTGGCTTGTTGAAACAGTCATGATGCATTTTTGTATAGAAACACATGACTTTGCTGATCAACCAAGAGCATAATACATGCTGGAAAAATTCTGGTGAAAATCTGTGTGCTGTTAATGAAATAACTTTTCAAAATAGAATTATCAGTGATAAAATTTAAAATATACGAATTGACTAAAATAAGTTACATCTATTTCAACCCTCAAATGTGAGATTCTAGTAAGCCCTCCAGTGTTTTTGTTTTGTTTTGTTTTGAAGACTCTCAAAGATTGATTCTGTAACAGAGCTGGGTTTTGCTACTTACAAGATTCTGTTTGCCAGATGCTGATAATAAATCTAACTAACTTCTACCTTTAAAATACTGTCACATTTGCTTTGAGTAAATATTTCATACCATGTCTTGTTAAAACAACACAAAAAGAGTGAGGAATTCATTAAACATACAGATGGATTGTATGAATTATCTTGTGCTTGCTTGTTAATAAATGTTTAACAGATGTATGCCTGACGACTTGGTCTAAAATTTGTTTTACTTTGATAGGACAATTGGGAGGTGACCACCTTTAAATATTGGTAGCTACCATTATTTACTGAACAGTTGTACCTAACCAAATTGTTTAGGTCAAGTCATAGCAACAGACATGAACTGTGTCCTAGATATCTGGTATACAAAGTTATCCTCATCCAAACTACCAGTCTTCTTTTCCAGGAAGTTCTGATTGCTCTTGAGCTGTAGCCAAAACATCTTTCTGTCTATGCTGGACTTTTCCAATGGTTTTATAAAAAAGAGTGATTGGAGGCACAGTGGGTAAAGCACTGGATTCCCACATGGCCCACTGTGGTTCGAGTTCCAGATGTGGCAGCTTGAAAATCAGGCCAGGTGTGTGTGTGTGCATTCATGCCGAAAATCCCAGGAGAAGAATGGGAAAAAAGGGATTGGGCCATGGCCATTCCCCGTGGGGGGGTGATATCTCACTTTCTCTTTCTGTCTCTCTAGTGTACCTTATGACAAAAACCTAAAAACAAATGAGAAAATAATGGCATAAAGAAGGGAGGAAAAGACATCAAATTTTAACATAAGTGTGGGTTCAACTTGCACTGAGGCAATTGAGGGTGAAAAAATCTAGGAAGGAGAAGTGAAAGACTTACATGAAAGAAGTATCATTTTGCTTTTCTATGATATATATATATATATTTTTTTTTGAGAAGTTTTCACTATAGGGCGCATGCGCTCCCCAGACAGACAGAGAGAGACATAGAGACAGAAAGTGAGAAATCATCCCCCCCGCCCCGGGGGGATGGTCACGCCGCAATCCCTTCTCCTCCATTCTCCTCCTGGGATCTTGGGCACGCATGCACACGCGCCTGGCGTGAGTTTAAGCCACTGGGTTTGGGACGCGAACTGCGGTCGACTACATGGGAATCCAGCGACATAGCCATTACGCTAACTGCTGGTTCCCTGTAGAGATGGTTTTCACCTCTTTGAGACTAAGTGCGCTCACTAGGAAACAACAGGTCACTAGGAAACAACAGGTTTGTTGGATTATTACCCTCTGTGTGTTCATGGATATATCTAAAATATTTTAGCCAATCATCATATCTTGAACATACTTAGCATCACCAAATAGAGCCCATTTAGAACATTTAACCTTGCTAATTATTGAGTCATCAACTTCATCAATAAAAAACTTATTTCCTCCATTAAAATGAAAAATAGCTAAGTTTTACACCTTGATCAACTTAAGAGACTATAGACTTGTTTGAGTCTACACCCATTAAACTGTGACCTTTCTGATACTACACCAGCTGATCTTGGACTGAGCCTTCACATACTTAATGGGTTGTAGTTTAGCCTAAGTATTCATGCTATAAATTAAAGCATTTCTAAATATCAATCTAAAAAACTAAACTAAGGCATAATATGTGAGTAAAAGTGATTTATTTGACCAGAGCATAAGATGAATCACCTATAAGAGCAAACTGGTTTCATAGACATGTGGTCATTGAAATGGTGACCAAGAAAGTTGGTTTATATAACAAAGAGAAGAGCAAGAAGAGAGGAGATAACAAGTTATTAGCTGGTATAGTGGTTAAGGCAGCTAGATCCCACATTGTTGACTATGTGGTTGAAGTGCCAGACCTGGCAGCTTGAAAAACACACAGAGTATATGTGTGTGCCTGCCCCAAATCCTAAGAGAAGGATGGAGAATGCAGCATGGTCATCCCACTTGGGGTATGAATTCTCATTTTCCTTTCTTTTTTTTCCTCTTTCTCTCCCCCCTCCCCAACCTATGAACATGTCCTTGAGCAAAAACTAAAAAAAAAAAAAAAAAAAAAAAACCAAAGAAATTAGAATAAAATGAAATAATTCAGGCAACTGATGGGTTATACTTCATTCTTATATCATGAACTCTATAACTCTGGGCTGTAGAGTATGAGTCATATTTTAAAATCTATAGCATCACAGTTTAACTGTACACTACAGCCTGTCCTTCAGACAATAATCCTGATGGAATAGGGCATAACAAGTCTCAGACTTATGCTTTACTGAGGCCTTTAAAATATAAAGGGACTGCATTTCTTTCACACAGATAGTGTAGCTATCCTAACAGCGACATAACCACTATTTAAGGAGTACAAGTTTGGATTCAGGGTCGGCCACAGACCCTCCTCTGCGTGCAGGACTTACCCACCCATATAGAAGTCTGTGCCTTGATTATGTCATTACTCTTTTCCATATTAAATTGGAAGGAAAACCAGTGCTGTGTCTCATGTGAATCACTGTTCTTCCCCACTCACATCATACCTGGCACAAAGGAGTCACTCAATAAATATTGGCTGAATGTTCTAGTGAGATTTCTGTGAACTGAATTAGTTCTGTTCTCCTGCTAAGGAAGAAGTCATGGTAGTATGCACTACCTCTCCCCTGCCTTCGTTTTCTTGAAGGAGATATGGTAAGATAAGGAGACCGGCCCATTGTCTAACTATGGTAAGCGTTTCATGAATACTCAGAATAATGAAAGAATGAATATGCAAATATGCCTGCCTCTATTTTCTCAGGGCACTCTCCTTTAACATCTATTGAAAGGGAGCTGTAAATTTTATTTACAGAACACTCAAGTGTGCAAAGGAAACAGTGGCCTTGAAGTTCCCACTTCCTGCAGTCTCGGTTTCCATACTCCCCTCATCGCCCCAGCACTTCTGCCTCCTCTCCACTGCAGCGAAGGGGCCGTCTCGGTTCCCTGCATTCCCCTTGTGGGCCATAGGAATGAGGAGGCTAGCCTGAGGCTCCTATATTTAGTCTCTCTCTTCTCAGACCTGAACTCTCCCTCCATGAATGTTAGATGTCGTGCTGAGCCCGATGCACCAATCCTCCTGTAGGCCCGCAGCCTCCCTCAGGCTATGCCCAGGAAATGGCACCATCATTTCTAGTGTTCTTATTTCCCAGGACCTAGTTGAAGTTTCTACCACATCAAACCCATTTGAAGTCGGACCTGTGAAAAATGCTGACATGGGATTTACCCTCTTGCCCTCTCACTCCTCTACTGGAAAAGAAACGCTTTTCTCTCATACAAGAATATACTGAGCTGTGTTCCCTTCTGAATTTGCTTTTCTCCTGGATTCATTTCTGACACCATCGCTGGCAGAAAATTTAAACAACCAAAGTGGCAAAAGATTACTGAATGTGCTTTTAATGGGATGCTGGTCTGTATGTTGGCTTGTAACCTTGCCTTTAGGATATTTTTTAACCCTGTAAATTCAAGAACACTGAGAATAATTATTCTTTTTTTATTTTCTTTTTTAACTATTTATTTATTTATTTTAATTTGACCAGAGTGAAAGGGGGAGAGGGAGAAGGAGAGAGAGAAAGTGAGAAAGCAAGCCAACAGGTCTGGGACTCAAACTGTGGTCAGCCGTGTGGGAGTCCAGTACCCTTAACCACCATGCCACCTGTCGGCCCTAAGAGTAATTATTCTTATTCACAAAATTACAAATGAGTGTTGACCAGTTTGCTTTTTACCCTATAAAAATGATCATTCCAAATATTACATTTCATTGTCCTGCAGGATATTATATGTTTAGCATATATGAACAAATTTATTTCAGTATTTCTGATTATTTGTAGTGTCCTCAGTTTGTCCTTTGAACTAGTTATAACATCCAACTGTTCACCTAATAAGCTAGTCAGTTCAACGAGTTAACAGGTTAAGGAAAACGTTTGACATGTATTTATTTTCTATCTGTATAAGAATCATGATTTTACCTTCTGAAAATGTTGCTTCTGGGAAGTCCAAAGGCAAAATCCAAATGGCAGAAGGCAAAACTTCCAGTCGAGTGGAGCAGAGTCTGTATCCATGTAGCTTTCTCTCTGTTCTGTCAGTCTCATTCCCTCTGCTTATGAGATCTAACCAGAACTCAGCCAAAGAGACTTTGCCAAAGACCTCATGCTTAATTTCATAAAGAAATTAAGTTTCCACTTCACACCTTTATAATACAATGAATACAATCAAATCCTAATAGATGAACTTTTTTTGGGGGGGAGGGGGCATCTGATCACTTCCCATTAAGACCAAATTCCAAAACATAAAACCTTGTGGGACAAACCATTATTCAAACCATAATACTTAGTGTCAATTTCTCTTTTCCTCAACCTCCTCTCAAATTCAGTGAGTGGCCAAGGCAAACAGATGTATTCATTGTATTTTCAAATACTTTGTGACATCTGCAATGTCCATTAACAACTCCATTTTGTTCATTCTAGACGTCATCTCTATTTAGTTATGTTTAGCTCTCCAACTTCAATCTTTCTCTTAAAAACTTAAATTTCTAGATCAAAAGTTTACACAGCACCCCAGAAATCTATACACTATTCTCTGTCAATTATTAGTCATTTATTTATTTGCCATAGGGCATGTGTACTCACCAGAGAGAGACAGAGAGAAGGAAATTAAGAAATCATCCCCTAGGGGAGATGGTTATGCCACAATCCTTCTCCTCCATTTTCTCTCAAGATTTGGGGTATGCATGCACAACTGTCCAGGCTGATTTTCAAGCTAGAACTGTGAACAGCCAGGTGGGAGTCCAGTGTCTTAACCACCATGCCACCTGCTAGCCTCAATTAATTTTTTTTTAAAAATCTAAATTTCTTCCAACCAATAGTGCTCAATTAATGTTCAAATTGGATCTGACTAATCCTCAGCTTAAAAACTTCATTGGATCCTCATTGCTCCCAGGTAAGATTCCTAGACAAAGACCATAAAGCTTCCCACACTTTATTTTTTCCTCTCTTGCAACTTTTTCTCTCCTGACATCAGCAAGACCTAATTACTTTCATTTCCTAGACACAAACCTCTAAGTTTGTACTGGCTGGAAGGGTGGCCTCTCTTTATGAAATGTGTGTGGGGGTAGAAAGGTGGTACGCACTGTATTTTGATTTAGCAGTCGTCCAACATTCCTGAACGCACAACCTACTTTTTCTGCTCCAGTCACTCATGCCAATAGTTCAATTTTGGGGTGAAATAAAGGTCTGGCTATAAACTTCTTCATTCACCTGATTTGCCAGCCAGTCTATGGGGTGCCAAAAGGAGTTCAAGGATATTCTCATAACCCTCCTAGGTTCAGTGCCTGACTGTTTAAATAGAAATTTTTTTTTGAGAGGTTTTTTTTTGCTTTAGGGCGCGTGCGCTCGCCAGACAGACAGAGACAGAGAGATAGAAAGCTAGAAATCACCCCCCAGGGGGGATGGCCATGCCGCAATCCCTTCTCCTCCATTCTCCTCTCGGGATCTTGGGCACGCACGCACACGTGCCCAGCATGGGTTTTAAGACACCGGGTCCGGGATGTGAATCGCGGTCGACTACGTGGGAGTCCAGCGACATAGCCATTACGCTAACTGCTGGTCCCAATAGAAATATTTTTGAGGTTATCTGCCTGAGGTTAACTGCCTGAGGTTATCCAAACCACTTTTGACTTCTGAGGAGAGACAATTTCTACTCTCAACTCCCTGCTTCAATGCAGCTGTGTTGGGAAGCCCTTCTTCAAGGGCTACACTAGAGTTCCATTGTTAAAGCAGTATAGGGAGGTCTATTTGCTACTTTCTTAACTGACAGATTATTCAGTTAAAGAGTAAAATCAGTAAAAAAATAAATAAATAAAAGAAAAAAGAGGATTATTTTTCTAAATACTTGTTGCTACCCTGATTTTTTTTTTTTTTTTTTTTTTTTTTTTTTTTTTGGAGAGGTTTTTTCGCTATAGGGTGTGTGCGCTCGCCAGACAGACAGAGAGAGACATAGAGACAGAAAGCGAGAAATCACCCCCCAGGGGGGATGGTCACACCGCAATCCCTTCTCCTTCATTCTCCTCTCTGGGGATCTTGGGCACGCACGCACACGCGCCCGGCGTGAGTTTTAAGCCACCGGGTCCGGGACGCAAACCGTGGTCGACTACGTGGGAGTCCAGTGACATAGCCATTACTCTAACTGCTGGTTCCCGCTACCCTGATTTATATGCAACAAGCTTCCTCTAAGTTTTGCACTGTCTTTTCAAGATTTAAAAACCATTCTTTAGCTTCATCTCCTTCTACTCACCCAAACAGATACTAGCTCCAAACATACAGAATTTTTAAAAATTTATACATGTGTATCTCACTTTGATTTTTATGTTGCCCATTCTGGCCACAGGATCAAATTCTCCAGCCTCAGCATCCCAAGTAGCTGGGACTTAATGGTGTGTACTACCATGTCCAACTTGTTTAGGTTAAGCCAGGAATCAAACCCAAGTCTCCCATGTGGCCTCTGTCTCCAAGTAGCAACATCTTAGTAGTGTGTGCCACCACAGATAAATCCTTCACTTCAATTTTTAATAGATATTTAATTCAATGCCTGGATGTGTGATGCTACTCCTACTTGAGTAGCATCTAATTTAGATGTTTTTTTAAATTTAATTGGGGCTAGCAGGTGGCAAAAATTTGGAAGTATACAAGAAAGTAGGAGTACTTCATCCTGGGACCAGCAGGTGGTATAATCATTATATCATTATACTCCTGTGTAGTTGGCCACAGTTCAAGTCCTGGACCCGGCATATTAAATCTCACACCAGACACGTATGTGTGTGTACCCATAATCCTAAGAGGAGAATAGAGAAGGAATTGCAGTGTGACCATCCCCCCCCGGGGGGTAGTTCCTCACTTTCTCTCACTCTCTTGTCTCTGTGTCTCCAGTGAGCACAAGCTCCCTATTGCAAAAATCTCTCTAGGAAAAAAAAAAGAAAAAGCATACCTTTCTCCTACTCTTTCAGACTACTCAAAGTTTTAGGTCAAATGTCACTTTCTCTGGAAATTCTTTTATTAATCCCTTCCACTCTAGTTAATCTGCCTTTAAATTAATGTTCTTTGAAGGCAACTATTCCATGTATTTCTTTTTATATTTGTCTTCCTTTATATTAGTGACCTCCTTGAAGAGGTCATTTGTCTAGTGTTTTATATCACCAGAGCCTAGACTAATACCTGACCATAAGATCATCATAGTAAAAGTCTCTTGAATTGTTGTCTTATTTAAAGATTTTTTTTTTTTTTTTTTTTTTTGGAGAGGTTTTTGCTATAGGGTGCGTGCACTCACCAGACAGACAGAAAGAAAAAGAGAGATAGAAAGCACGAAATCACTCCTCAGGGGGGATGGCCACGCCGCAATCCCTTCTCCTCCATTCTCCTCTTGGGATCTTGGGCACGCACACACATGCGCCCGGCGTGAGTTTAAGCCACCGGGTCTGGGACTCGAACCACGGTCAACTACGTGGGAGTCCAGCGACATAGCCATTATGCTAACTGCTGGTCCCTTTAAAGACATTTTTGATTGACATCAGATTATTCAAATTAACAATTCATCAAAAATGGTTGTCTTTTAATCTACAAGATATAGTTTATGGGACCAGCAGTTTGTGTAATGGCTGTGTCACTGGAATCCCATGTAGTCAACCGCTGTTCGAGTCCCAGACCCGGTGGCTTGAACTTATGCGGGGCGCATGTACGTGCGTGCCCAAGATCCTGAGAGGAGAATGGAGAAGAGATTGTGGCATGGACATCCCCCCTGGGGGGTGATTTCTCGCTCTCTGTCTCTCTGTCTCTCTCTGTCTTTCTGGAGAGCGCACGTGCCCTATAGCAAAAACCTCTCCAAAAAAAGAAAAAGAAAAAAAAGACATAGTTTATTCACAAGGATATTAAAAGACTTTACTAGATAATTTGATAAAAATAAGATTTGAGTTATTCCCTACTTTATTACCTGGTTAGCACTATCCCAAGGAAATTAGATTAATCTGGAATTATTTTTTGCATTGTATCCATTTTGAGTCCAATGTGAAAGTTACTTCATGATGGCTTTGTCTGTCCAGGACCACTTTCTACCTTTTGGCAATCACTCTTTTTCTTCAGTAATAATTCCTTCTTCCCACCCAACCACGTTCCTTAAGGCAGCCAATGATATACAGGATGCGCCCTCCCACTCTTCGTCAAAAGATGGGTCCATGCCACAGCAAAGAGAAATCCCAATATACAGCCATATGGCCACCCGGACCAATCACCAGTCCTTCCCAGGACTCTTTGGCAGCAACTGGCTGGAAGTAAGGGGTTCTCTTGGACCATGATCTCAGATACATTGAAAGCCCAAGAAAAGCATGCCTACAAATAGAAAGTGAGAGCAATAATGAGAGCAACATTTCAGCTCTCCAAGCTGCTGCGATTCAGGGCATTGTCCTGCTTCTGCAAGTTTCCTTCCTTTCTGTGAACCAAACTATTATGCTTCTTTTCAAAAAAGAAATGAACAAGGACCAGCAGATGGTGGAATGGTTATGTTGCTGGACTCCCACTTAAGTCGAATGCGGATTGCATCCTGACCTGGTGGCTACTAACTCATGCCGGGTACATGTGTGTGTGCGCCCAGGACACCAAGAGGAGAATGCAGGAGAAGAGATTCCATGGCCATCCCCTACTGGGAAGTGATTTCTCACTTTCTGCTTCTCTATCTATATGTCTCTCCGTCAAGTGCATCCACCCTCTGGCAAAAGTGAAAAGAAATAAATCTCATTCTTTTGCTTAGGGTAGTATATACCAGATTTCCATCACTGGCAATTAAATTCTTCCCTGAAGGGCTTTTCTAAGGAAGCAGCAGCGGAAATATTTTCTCATATATCTTTTCTACACTCTAACAATGTCCTGAACCTCTCCATTTCAGCTCTGTGGAAATGGTTCCTAACACGCATAAGTCCTTCTTATTTTTAATTTAATTTATTTTTAATTTTATTTTTCTCTTTTATTATTATTATTATTATTGATACATTCAATTGCTATACATCATTTAGATTGTAAAGAGACTGTATCCGGCATGATTTACATCTCAGTTCAGCCCAGTTGAGAATACTCTACACATCCTCATCAACAGATAATAAACCATATCTGTGTCCACAAGTGTCTTACCTCTCTATTTTCCCCCCAAATTCCCTTTTCTATGCTCTTCCCCTCCTACATTCTCTTTTCACTTTGTCTCTAGTGTCCATAACAATTTTTAATGCTTTTATGTCCTCCGGTCTTTCAGTCTCTACCATAGAGTTGACAGTCAGCATATGTTAAGTGGAGACATACAATGTCTCTCTTTCATAGCCTGACTTGCTTTAGTCAGCAACAAATCTTCCATATTTTTCCACTTTCTATGAAATTCCAGGGTCTTGTTTTTTATGGCTGAGTAGTATTCCATGGAGTATAGGTGCTATGCTTTTTAAATCCATTCATCTGTTTGTGGACATTTGGGTTGGTTCCCATGTCTTAGCAATCGTGTATAATGCTGCAATTAATATAGTCACACTGTTTCTAGAGATCCAAAAGGAGGGAACCCTTCCAAATTTATTCTATGAAGTATCCATTACCTTCATTCCCAAAATGGATAAGGATATGACAAAAAAGGAAAACTACAGACCTATATCTCTGATGAATAGAGAAGCAAAAATTCTCAAAAAGATACTTTCTAACCATATTCTACGGCATATAAAAAAGATTATTCATCATGACCAGGTAGGCTTTATTCCAGGGACCCAAGGGTGGTTCAACATAAGCAAAACCATAAATGTAATGCACCATATTAACAGAAAGAAAGAAAGAAACCATTTGACCATTTCAATCAATGAGGAAAAAGCATTTGAAAAAATACATTTCTTTATGATTAAGTCTCGCAATAAAATTGGCATAGAAGGATTGTTTCTCAGCATAATAAGAGACATCTATGAAAAACCTATAGCTAATATTATATTGAATGAAGAAAAGCTGAAAGCTTTTCCCCTAAAAACTGGTACAAGACAAGGCTGCCCACTTTTTTCCACTCCTATTCAATATAGTACTGGAAGTCCTAGCCAGTGTGATCAGACAAGAGAAGGAAATAAAAGGCATTCTAGTAGGGAAAGAAGAGCTGAAATTATCTCTGTTTGTGGATGACATGATTTTATACACAGAAGACCCAATAGTATCCATAATAAAACTTCTCAAAGTAATAAATGCATAGAGTAAAGTGGCAGGATACAAAATTAATTCACAAAAATTTATAGCATTTCTATATAAAAACAATAAGCAGAAAGAGACAGAACTGAAGGAAGTAATCCCATAAAATACTTAGAAATAAAACTAAGGAATTCAAAGATCTCTGCAAGGAAAACTATGAGAATCTTAACAAGAAAATCGAAAAGGACACAAAAAAGTGGAAGGACATCCCATGTTCCTAAATTGGCAGAAATAATATAATCAAAATGGCAATCCTACCCAAGCTATTCTCCATATTTAATGCAATCCCTATAAAATTACAAGAGACATTCTTCACAGATCTAGAAAAGACAATCATAGAATTTGTCTGGAACCCTAAAAGACCCTGTGTTGCTAAAGCCATCCTGCACAAGAAGAGTGGAGTAACTGACATTTTACTTCTTGATGCCAAAACATATTACAAAGCTGTGATAATCAAAACAGCATGGTATTGGCACAAATACAGACATGAGGAGCAATGTAACAGAGTAGAGACCCTAGAAATAAGTCCCAAAACATACAGCCAACTCATCTTTGACAAAGGGTACCAGTCAATCCAGTGGGAAAAGGGAAACCTCTTTAGCAAATGGTGCTAGGAAACCTGGATATTCACCTGCAGAAAGATGAATCTGAACCCTTATCTGTCACCATTAACAAAAATCAATTTGAAGTGAATCAAAGATCTAAACATAAGACCACAAACTCTAAAACTACTGGTGGAAAACACTGGGGAAACACTGGGAGACATTGGGGTGGGCAAAGACTTCTTAAGAAAGACCCCTAAAGCACAGGCAATAATCCCAAACATAGACAGGTGGGATTACATCAGCAAAAGACACTGTAATTAGTGTGAATCAACAACCCTCAGAATGGGAGGGAGTTTTTGTTAATTGTGCCTCAGATAAGGGACTGATAACCAGAATACACAGTAAACTCAAGTGGCTTACCCGGAAGAAAATTATTAACCCAATTAAAAGATGGGAAAATGAGCTGAATAAACAACTCTCTAAGGAAGACATATGAACAGCCAAAAAGCATATGAAAAAATCGTCAACATCCCTCATCATAAGGGATATGCAGATCAAATCACAATGAGATGCCACCTAATCCCAGTCAGAATGGCAAAGATTAAAAGAAAAAAAATGTTAAGTGCTGGAGGGGATGTGGTGAAAGGGGAACACTCCTACACTCTTTTTGGGAATGTAAATTGGTCCAGCCACTGTGGAGAACAATATGGAGGTTCCTCAAAGACCTTCCTATAGAACTACCACATGATCCAGCAATTCCACTCCTGAGTATCTACCCAAAGGACAGGAGAATGCTCAGTCAGAAAAGTGCTTGCACAACTATATTCACTATACCATTATACATGATTGCTAAGACATGGAACATAAGCCTTTTGTGATCCACAGCAAAGATTCACAAAGTTTTATATTGATAGCTTGAGGGAATAGACCAAGATCAAAATATGTACAATGATGCAAAAGTGAAGAGATATATTCCCAATCAAAATTTAAATCTAAATCAAAAACTTATAAGCAAAGTAAAGGTTGGGGAATGAAGATTTATGTTATAAATGGTGTTAATTTTATAACATCATTTAACAATTCATTTGAACAATGAGTTTCTTTTGGAATATAATTCAATGTTGTTCAAAGTTATCAAAAATATTTTAAACATATTGAATAGGCAAAGAACACCTATAGGGTGTTAAATAAGAGCATCTGCCATTTTTATATAATATACAGGTAAAACAATATTTCATGGATTCTAAACTCTCTAGCCATGATCATATAATCAGAAGTAAATGCAAAAACAGAGATGTCACATTGACATTTTTTAAGCCATAAAACAATCTCATGATCAAGCAAATATTTCAGCCAAAAATGATAATATTTCCAAATGTTTAATCTGTATAAAAAGGTAATTTTTCAGAATTTATAAAATGATATACTAAATAAGTGGAAAAACTGAACATTCTATTCAGAATTGTACTTTTAATATTTATCTGTTTATGTAGTTTTATTTTCCATCAGCAGTGACAAGTTCTGCCAGGATTT
Organism: Tupaia tana; assembly: GCA_026018925.1. Classification (NCBI taxonomy): domain Eukaryota; kingdom Metazoa; phylum Chordata; class Mammalia; order Scandentia; family Tupaiidae; genus Tupaia; species Tupaia tana. The sequence continues at coordinate 143,068,892 of JAKSZU010000006.1, forward strand.
GCAAACATAGTACTTTTAATATATGTTTAGCAACATATAAATTAAATAGAAAGTACATCCTACCATCAAAAATGAAGTTTAAGATGAAACAAAATAGCTCCATTAGAAAGATTATATAAAAAATTAATTGTTAGCATTAAATGGATGCATATCACTAAGAAGTAATTAATAAAATTTTGGCAAAGAATGCAGGAAGTTGAACAAGTTTGAAAATTCAAATTAAAAAGTAACATTAATGCAAACTATTTGACATTCTTTTTTTTAGCAGACTAAAACCAATTTCACTTGAAGAACATTACCAATATAACTGTCTTATCTTTTTTCTTAAATTATAATATGAAAAGGAATTTTTGGAATCCGGAAACTACTTAAGGTTGATTTAAATGCTAGACAAGTGGCTATAATTTGACCAATATTCTCAAGCTATTACAATATGCAAATTATCTGAACAAATTTTGTAAAAGTTACCAGTCTTTTCTACTTGTTTTTTATTTCCACAGAAAGCAGATATCTTATAGTTCAAAATTCATTTAATATTTTTGATAAACAAGACACAACTCTAGCTACAAAAAGTGAGGATCAAGAGCATACAAAAAACTTAATGTAGATTTAAAGTCAGTAATTTAAATACAGTGTTGTTAAAAGTATACCAGATTATAATTTATATTTAGATATTTTTTTTCTGGACTTACTCACAGTTGCCTAATAAGTAAGTATCAAAGCACAAATAGAATAATATCAATTATATAGGGATGAAAATTGAAAGGACTCACAAGACTCTAAGAGTATTCCTGTAAGACTTCCATAAAGGGAAGGGATGTGAGACAACAGCGGAAACAAAGTCGAAGCAATCGGAGCCTTCAAGACTTCTGGGTGCACCCTCCAGGGGCCCTTTCTCAGTCATACAGAGTATACCTTGATTTCAGAGTTGCAAAGGCTCAAGTTTACAACTGGGTCTTTATACCCTGCTGGTCACGTAGCCAAGCCCATCTGTGTAGTGATTACACTAGGTATGACCCATTGACCCATAGGTTTCTCAAACAATACATAAACCTGGTGCCTCCTGGGCCATGCTGAACATTAAACAGCAGTTTATAAGTTACAAATGAATATAACCATTCATATTCTACCCATGAGTTAGTACCAGAGTTCCATACATTTGCAGAGATAAACAGAATTATTTTAGTCTAGCTATAAAATCTACCCATCTTAAATAAACCACATTTAATATTACCACAATATTAGGACTACTTTCTTTCAAATTTAATTAATATGAATATCTTCATTTGTACCTCTTGTGACAAAGATGAACATCTCACAAATTGTGAGCTTTCCAGACTTTTACTTAGTTATCTATAAAACAAGACATTAAGAACTCAATGTAAGCATATGATAAAATCAGAGGCAGAACCAAAAACATTATTTAATATTTACAATTATGTTTTTCTATTTTTCTGAATTAATGCATATATTCTATCCTTACTCCCCAAAAAGGAAAATAAAGTCAGGGAGATTATTAGGTACTAGGCTTTGTGCTGGACATATTGAGCTTAGCTACTTACTGACTGATGATTTTTTCTACCTCATGCTGTGACTGCAGATAAATCAAAATGATCTATTTACCATTAACACATCTCACTACTTCAATGTTAGCAGACACGCCTCCAATCTAGTTCTTCCTACACTTGCCCTGAATAACTGCTCTGCTCAGAGTCAACCACAGGAGGGACAGGCTGAAGCAAATAATTCCACGTCTTTGGTATCCCCAGCTCTATTCATAGCATTTACAGAGAGGAAAGACCACATGTGCACAGATAGGACTTTGACAAGTAACCATAAAAAGGCACCCTACAGCTGGGTATAGGAAAAAGACAAGAAATGGTCTGACTTAGTGTTGCAAGTCTGTCTAAGCTTGAAAACCAAATTCAAAACCCAAACCTAATGCTGATGGAAAGGCCACTGCCCCTAGCTAAACAGGCCAGCCCCACACAGATCCAAGGAGAGCTACATATAATTATGATGTGAACGGAGTCCCATGGAGTGTGCCACACAGCAGTCCTATCAGGGCCCACTATTACATTTATGGAAATGGTGATGGGATTTTGTGCTTTTCAAAAAATGATTCTAACACACAGCCGGAGTTGAAAACTACTGGTATAAACCATTTATTTTTGCAAGCTAATTATATGCCTTTGAGACTCATGTTGAGATTGTTATTGTTTTCAATATCTTCCTGCTGAGAAGATATCTTTCTTCTCTATTAATAACCTTTGGAATTTACATGTGTGTGTGTATATATATATATGTGTGTGTGTGTGTGTGTGTGTGTGTGTATATACACACACACATATATATGTACATGTGTATATATGTGACAATAATCTTTCCCCTGTAATGCAAGAACATTTCTTTTTGTTCCTCCCTACCTTTATCTTGTTCCATCATTCCTAAAGTTTAAAAAAAAAACTAGTTGAACCATACACTTTTATGTAATTATATAACTAATTCATTAATAATAATAATAATTATGAAACCTTTACATAGACATGAATGCTATGTTTCTAAATACTCCACACAGTCAACTAATTCTATTTAGGAAATAAACACAATTAGATCAAGGGACCAGCAGTTAGTATAATGGCTATGTCGCTGGACTCCCATGTGGTTGACCATGGTTTGAGTCCCTGACCTGGTGGCTTAAACTCACGCAGGGTGCATGTGCATGCGTGCCCCAAATCCCAAGAGGAGAATGGAGGAGAAGGGATTGTGGCATGGCCATCCCCCTTGGGGAGTGATTTCTCGCTTTCCTTCTCCCTGTCTCTCTCTGTCTTTCTGGCGAGCGCACACGCCCTATAGCAAAAACCTCTCAAAAAAAAAAAAAAATGAAAAAGAAGATCAAGAAAAATTATCTTCTAAGCATTATGGAATTTATATATGTTAAATACCATTGTGGTAATCTGGGATTTTGTTATTGATGTTGTTTATTCCTTTCTTCCACGACGAAGGAGAAAGAGAAGACAGAAAAATAAAGACAGAGAAACAGGCACCCCCAGCAGGGTCCTTGCACTGAGATCACCCCCAGCCTCAGCCAGCCATGGGTCTCAGGCACGCAAGCTCCCAGTACGCTCAGGGAGGTCTCTGGAGCGCAAGCATGAAACCTTCCCATGCGGTTGAGTCCCATAGAGTATGTCATTACTGCTTGGCCATCATTCATCCCTTGGGTTGTTTTTGTTTTGTTTTGTTTCATCTGCCTTACAACTTTTCTCTAGAGTCACGCTTTAGACAAATGAATTTTAACAGAGTTTACTTGGAGGAAATAAAAAAAAAAAAAAAAAAAAAAAAACCTATTGTTGAAGTGGGAAGAGCCCTGAACCAGTAGAGGTACAGAGAGCTCCACCCATGTGGGCAGGCAGTATTTATAGCCAAAAACAGAAAGTGACCTAGAGAAACAGTGTGACTAATTACAGCTGAAGATCTGTCTTATTTGAGCATGGCATGATGGGACATTTGCCTCCTATGGAGACATGGTCTGATCAGTTGGCAGCCTGCAGATGGCTGAAATGTGACTGCTATGAATGAGACTCGGCTATTTATAACATTTTCTTAAGTTAGGCTGCAGTTTGTTTATAAACTAAGTTAGATTGCAGTTTGCTATGTAGAGATTCAAGTACAAGTACAGAGGCAGCTTTAGACTAAAGTTAATTTAACAGAGTGGAGGAGATACTCATTATAGGACTCTTGCCACTCCTTCCCCACTTTCACCATGACAGGGGGTGGCAGGGGGTGGCAAGGGGATATGTCTCAGCCAAGACCAGTTTGATTCTTGGGCAAAGATTCCTTGGAACAGAAAACAGTCAGCTGATAAGAACACGCTACAGATGGTTCAATGATCCCTGCTATTAGACCCCCTAAACTTCCCAAGATCAGATTTCCTTTTTATTCTATGAGAAAACAAGCATCATTTGTGTAAGTTGCTTCTTGCCTAAGTTAGCCAGAGTTGGTTTGTTAATTGCAACTAAAGTGTGCTCCAATTAAGAGAAATTGGTACCAGGGTAAAATTCCAGCAAAAAAAAAAAAAAAAATCAGGATGTATACAGTATTTACATATACTTATTGAGCTGAGGTTGGTCCAATAGAAGTAAAAATCCATTTCACATTCCAGGAAGAGTTACTGGTAGCCATTGCTACGAAGTGCAAAATGACTAATCAAGTTATCAGTTGTGGTCATCTCAGATGATGAGCTCAGTGAGGGGTGTAAAGAGCTCTAGCTGTGCAGAGAGCTGCTGTGATTAACCGAAATAAAGGGCATAAAGAAAATTTAGATTATTTGGGGAAATGGTGTCTCTGAACAACCTGAAATAACTTAAAAGAAAGTGATAAGTTCCAATCTTAAAACCTTCCATCAAGTCATAGAATACCACTCACAGCCTTGTATAACCTAACTGCCAGTTTCTTAGTGACTTTCTTTAGGGCTGAGCACATAGAAAATCAAAAACAAAACAACAAAAGAGTCTGACACTGTGAGTTTCCATAGGTTTTTGCCCTAGGGTGGGCACCACCATGCCCCAGACACTGAGTTTCCAAACTGCCCTAGTCAAAAATAATCTCGATGGATCATTTTCATAAGTATTAGTATCAATCACAGAGAAAACATTGACTTTTTTTTTTATGTTTTTTCCCACAGGGCACATGTGCTCACTGGAGGCAAAGAGAAAAAGTATCCCCCAAGGATGTTGACTACACTGCAATCCTTCTCCTCCATCTCCTCTAGAGATTCTGGGCACCCAGGCACACATGCCCAGCATGATTTTCAGGCTGCCAGGTCTGAGACTCAAATCACAATTGGCCATGTGGGAGTCCAGTGCCATAAATACCACACCAACTGCTTGCCCCAATATTGACTTTTTCTTTTCTTTTTTGAGAGAGGTGTTTGCTATAGGGCACATGTGTTCGCTGGAGAGACAGCGACAGAAAGCAAGAAATCAACCCCTACCCCAGGGAGAATGGCTATGTTGTAATCTCTTCTCCCCATTCTCCTCTCAGAATTTTGGACACACGTGCACACATGCCCAGCATGAGTTTTAAACCACAGGGTCCAGGACTCAAACCACAGTCAACTATGTGGGAGTCCAACGACGTAGCCATTACGCCATCTGCTGGTTCCCCAATATCAACAATTTTAACATTGATATCTATGAAGAATCAGATGAAATGGAAAATTTCAAAATCATAACCCCCTCATAAACACCACCAAGCATTTCTTGCCCAAAGTTATCCTGACTCTTTTTGAGGGGAAATATATGATCCCATTCATGCCTCTCCTCTCACTGTTGTTCCAGTCTCCAGAATGAGAATTTAATGTGGCATGGGTGATAAACATTCAATGGCTAAGAAAGGAAGAGACACCTCATATCTGGAGGGAATTAAAGGACTCCATTAACTGCTTTGACTTGGGGAGTTTGTCTGTTTATTTCTGTGTTTTAATCCAGAGAATAACTATAGAAAAGCTCTTACAATTTTAGATTGATATTAATCGAAATATGGTTTTGATAGAGCTGAATTGATTAATCCATAAGCATTCAGGGAAGCATATGGCTTGGCAGTTATATCGCTGGACTCCCACATGGCTGATTGCAGTTCGAGTCCTGAACCTGGTGGCTTGAAACTCACGCTGGGCGTGTGTGCATGTGTGCCTAGGATCCCAGGTGGAGGATGGAGGAGAAGGGTTACAGCATGGCCATCCCCCTCGGGGGTGATTTCTCACTTTCCTCTCCCCATCTCTGTCTGTCTGTTTCTCTCTCTGGTAAGCACATGCACCCTAAGTCAAAGACCTCTACCAAAAAACATATGTAAGCATTCAGCATGTTAGCTAAGTTATTGATTTTACCAGTTTGCCAGCACTGGACCAAGCTGAGTGACAGAGAAAGGTCGCAAATCTCTTGGTACAGAGAAAGAAACTCAGTTATCTTAAAGACTGAAATGCTAGAATCATCCTGTACCTCACCTACTTACCCCTTCATTCTTCACCCATTATAACCCAAACCAAACTTTCTTAATTTTTACTTTGGAAAGACATTTGGAACAAAGCACCAGTCTTTCAAATGCTGATTATTGACTATAATCTCTAGACCAGTAATCTATTCTGGAAGTGTAGCAAATGAAGAGTTTTCTACTCTCGGCAAGTTTCACTGGATCCCAAAGTGGCTGAAACCAGGTGGCATAATCAACATAATAGGCAGTAGGACAGCTGTAGAAATCGGATCACAGATGTGATAGTTTTCAGAATCCAAATGGAATCATTTCTGTCAATCTTTTTTCCCCCAAGGGGTTTTTGCTATAAGGCACGTATATTTACCAGAAAGACAGAGAGAGACAGAGAGACAGAAAGCAAGAAATTACCCCCCCAGTGGAGATGGCCACACTGCAATTCCCTCTTGTCTATCCTCCTCTCAGGATCTTGGGCGCACACACACACATGCCCCACGTGAGTTTAAACCACCAGGTCTGGGACTCAAACCACGATGGACTACATGGGAGTCCAGTAACATAGCCATTATGCCAACTGCTGGTCCCTCTGTCAATATTAAATAAACCAAGCTAAGAAGGCCATGGAGGAAATGTTTTGTCACACTAACATGCCTGATAGAACCGTTTCCTGAAAAATACTTCCAGAAATACAACTTGTACAAAGACCACTACACCCTGACACAAGAACTTTGTCAAAAGGGACATCTACCCAGAGACTGTCAGTCCAACCTCAGACTGCCACCACCCTTGTTATTGACCCTAGTAGCCAAGAATAATTGTCCCAAAACAACAGGTATAATCCTCTGTCCTCCTCTCTCCACCCACTTACAGTTTTTGCCTTTAAACCTGTACAAAGATTGTAAGACATTGGTGAGCATGTTTGGGAATTTCTGAATTATGCTTATTTGGGCTGTATGCCAGTGCAGTATTCAAATTTGTACCAAGTAAAGTTCTTTTTGTATTACATATTTTGTCTTAGTTGTTTTTTGTTTGTTTGTTTTAGTTATCACTGAAAACAAATACATGAAGAGATCTCTAACTCTATTTAAAATATAAAGTTCATGGAACAAAGTTAGTACGTAATCAATAAGGTTGTATTTGGGGCCAGTAGATGACATAGTGATTACATCGCTGGACTCTCCCACATGGCCGACCGTGGTTCAAGTCCTGGACCAGGTGGCTTGAAAATCACGCTGGGTGTGTGTGCATATGCACCCAAGATCCCAGGAGGAGAACGGAGGAGAAGGAATTGTAGCATGACCATCTGCCCTGAAAGGAGTAATTTCTCACTTTCCCTCTATTTCTGTCTTTGTCTCTCTCTCTCTGGCCTAACACGTACCCTATAGCAAAAACCACTGAGAAAAAAAAATGATCATATTTGATTGGCAAAAGTGGGGACTTGGGGAAAATAAGATTTAGTGAAGAGCAGCATGACAAACTTATATCTGCTTATGTAATTGTAAGTCTTGCATCAATTTATAAACCGAGAAGTCCTTAAATGCAAAGGGACTGTGTACCATTAAGAAAAAATCCCAAATTAACACCATTTTGCATACTTGAATCTTCCTCCCAGTTTTCTCCAAAGGAATGCGTGGTCATTTCATTGAATAACTATATCTTATAACATAAGACATTTCAAATTCTTTTGGGAATCATTGCACATAGGCTCTAGAATAGAACTAGTATCTGAGGGTTGGCAACATCACTGTATCCCCTGGCTAGAACTGAGATTTATGGAACCCAAATGAAAAATGGTATTCTAAACTGAGTTTGCCTCAAGGGAGTCTCAGGAATATTCTAATTCCATTGGTTATTTCTCTAGCTCCTGATTGTAAAGTTTGAGTGACATCTTCAGCAATTAACAGTGCCTCCACATTGGCTCCCTAACCATGCAGTAGAGCTTATTATAAAAAGAGGAGCCATATGGAAGCCACTGTCAATTCTCTTGCCCACCATAAGAGTAAACAAAAAGCCACAACCACATTGCTTGAGGAATTGCAGAGAACTGAGAAATATGCCACCATGAAAACTTAAAAGATACATTTTTTTATAATTTACAGCATAGTCTTCATCAATTTAACACTTATAAAAGATAAATGGATATGTGAAAATGGCATAAAATTATCATAAATTTAATTAGGTGGTGATGTCAATGTAGCCTTTTTCCTGCCACAGATGAACACATTGCCTGGCAATCTACACACAGGTATTAATCTATGTGAATTTCTTCTTTTAAATAAGCATATACGTGTGTGTGTGTGTGTGTGTGTGTGTGTGTATGTATAATATATACCTTAGGCAGTAGGGCAGGTGTAGAAATCAGATCACAGATATGAAAATTTTCAGGATATATATATATATATATATATCTCACACACACACATATATAATTACAAACTGGAGGGTCATTATATATACTATATATTATACACACATATCTATAGAGATAAATAGATAGATTGGGCTGTTGGGAAAGTCATGACGTTTTGCATAAAAAAGCATGTCATGACTTTCCAGACAACCTGATACATTTTTTTCAATAATGTAGCTCAGCTAGATAACCTTCTCACAACTGGATACTGTCTGATCCTTGTACCTGTACATGAGACTAGCTCAAATAGAACCAGAAAGCTGGTCCTTTCCAAGTTACCATATTTCCTATTCAGTCAATCTTGTTTATGTTACTTGCTTCATGAAGAGCTTTCCACGTCTCCTAAGAAATATACAATCAGAGCCAGGAATAGTATAGATGAAAACCAAGGGTTCTTGTTATACATCTGGATAGCAAAGATTAATTACAAACTATAACAGTTCTATAAAAGAAGACTGTGAGCAAGGAACCTTGATAAACTGATCTCCTGGCTAAAGTCTAGGGGAATTAAAAAAAATGGAAAAAGAGATGAATTATTCCAACTAAGACTTCATAACCAGTTGCAGAAACAAGATTTGTGACTTGCATTTCCTGATTTGCTTTATATTCAGCACATAATATTATATGGATTGATTTTTATTACTAAGTGAATTCTCCCACACTACATCTGACTGAACAAAATTCTACTTATCACGAATAATTCTAAATTGCCTTTCTTCATTTCATCAGTCATTTGAATTTCCATCTTATCCTTCAAGGCATTTAACAACTCTGTATATACATTCCTATAACAATCTCTAGACAAGTGGGCTTATAAATACCTGGAACTATCTGTATTCTTGCTTGAACATTAACATAGATGGTAAATACAATGAAACAATACAAGATTAGGTCATTTTAATACATAGAAGATCCTCAGATATGATGTTTGAAAATATATCTCTGTCTCTGTTTTCTTTTTAAGTGAACAGCGCCTATCTAGATTTATGTCCAATTGAAATAAGAAGTCAGAAGCCTAAAATTCTGAAGCTTACAAGGGAGGGTAAGCAAGGTAGGTAAATGAGTGAAGTAGCCTACCCGAGGCAGCAAGGGGCAGTGAAGACTGAGACACAATAGAGAACATATGCCCCAACCAAAGGGGACGGCCACTCCTCAGCATCAGCTAATTGTAACCAAACGGAAATGAAAACCAAGTACTCTACAGAGCTTGTGATTGCTCAAAAAGATTATAAATATAAATTTTACAGGAAATCTCCTAAATTTTAAAAACAAACTCAAATTGTTTAATACTGAGTAAGCCAAACAGAACACCTCTGTGCCATATGAGAAGGCTGTATGTGTAGGTCTATAAAATATGACATTTTTTGGAGTTATATCACATGAAGACAAAGCACCCTAACCTCGTCAGTAAGTCTAACACCATCACTGTGATACAGCATTTCACAGTACTGTATATTTACAATAGTAATCCCTAATCACAAAGAAAAAAGTAAACTAAATTTAGTATGGTCTATTTCTTTTTAAAAATATTTTATTTAACTTTATTTATTTTAATTTGACCAGGGAAGGACAGAGAGAAAGAGAGAGAGAGAAAGTGAGAAAGCAAGCCACCAGGTCCAGGACTTGAACTGCAGTCAGCCATGTGGGAGTCCAGTGCCCTTAACCACCATGCCACCTGCCAACCCAAGTATATTTCATAAGACTAGGAATTATGCAATACACTCGAGAAAGTTTCACATTTACAAGGATTAAGGTTTAAAATAGTAATGATTTAAGCTACTTATAAACCTTGGCTACCTTGAATTATGCATCATTTGAACTTTTAATCAGCAGAGTTTTCCTTTATAGTTTTATGTCATTAATTTATGTACAGTCTTTCATAGCTCTATATGTGATCTGTCAATCAATAGTGATATCAAAATAAAATTGTTTTCACATATTATCATCTCACTTTTTTTTTTTTTTTTGGAGAGGTTTTTGCTCTAGGGTGCGTGAGCTCGCCAGAAAGACAGAGAGAGACAGAGAGATAGAAAGTGAGAAATCACCCCCCAGGGGGGATGGCCACGTTACAATCCCTTCTCCTCCATTCTCCTCTCGGGATCTTGGGCACGCACACACATGCACACGCACCCAGCGTGAGTTTAAGCCACCAGGTCCCGGACTCAAACCGCGGTCGGCTACATGGGAGTTCAGCGACATAGCCATTATGCTAACTGCTGGTCCCTCATCTCACTTTCTTAGTAAATCATCATTCATGGGACAACTACTGGAATGGTAGTAAAAACTACTTGAAATCTCTGGAAATAGTCCCAACAGCATATAGCAAATTAATTTTAAAAAACATTTATTCAATAAACTCTACTAAATCTTGGTAAAAATAACAAGAGTCTGTGCTCTTGAGCCATGGCCTACTCCATTCACATCTTACCCCTGCAGCTCAGTATGATGGAAGGCCTGCCCTGGGCAAGTGTAGCCATTAATACTGGGCTCCCTTTCCCCGCAGCTTTCACGATAGGGCTATTGTTTCTTCCCAGGGTGGATAAGTCATGAGTATTTCTCATCACCACCCCACCTCAAAACCCAGTGTACACGAGTTCTATTCTAAGCAAGAAAATCTGGTAAGTATGGCTCTCTGCCTCCACCCAGATTCTAAAGAAGAAGCCCTATGCCAGGTACAGTACACTAACAATACTGAGACCCTGATAACCCCACCTGCAACTTGCTAGTAGGACAGAGAACCCAAGAAGACCAGAGCTACTGGCCCCACCAATGCCTTATTTATAAATCCTGGGTGTCACCCCAACAGCCCCCAGTTTCAAGAGTAGCAGCTGAGAGGTTTTGCTCAAGAGGAAAGGCAAGCTAGAAAACCAAAGAGCTCCAAAATGATCCCCAGGGAAAATGACTTTACACGGAATAGAATGTGTAGAAGCTCAAGTCTCAGGACATTATTAAAAAAAATGGAGATTTTGGTGGTAAGCAATTAGGAGTTATTAGAGAACCAAACTAGATCACAGACCAATTAGAATTTTACCAGAGAGAATCAGAGAAAGAGACATCAACGACAAGACTTCCTGGGTCAGAACAAACCTCATGACTGGTTTTAAAGTTTACCTCTGTAAAGTGTAATAGATTTCATTGTATCTGACTGTGGAACTATGTATGGCTCCATACATAGTTATTGTTAAAAACAATAGTGCAATCAGCTGGCACTTAGTGTTGGCAAACAGATGAGTGTAATACCAAGAGAAGCAGACAATTTAACAAAGAAATCAAGCAAAGACAGAGGTCAAAAGTAACTGGTTGTACACATGTCCAAGGATGATCCCCATAAGGAACATCAGAGGCTTCAAGTGAAACAGACTTCCCAAAAATCCTCCAGTAAGTCACCACACAAGAAGAAAAGAACCCCAAACAAGCCTTGCAAGAGTACAAAACAAGCCTTGCAAGAGTGGAAATCAGTAGCTAGAGTTGCTACAATATATTATCTAAAATGTTCAGTTTTCAACCCAAAATTACAAGATGAGCAGAAAACAGAAAAATGTGACACATATCCTCAGAAACTGTCTTCGAAGGGCCCCACATTGTGGATTCAGCAGCTGCTATAAAAGCATGTTCTAAAAACTAAAGAAAAATATACTTAAACAGCAAAAGGAAGGTATTATTTCTATTTGACATCTATTAAATGGAAAATATCTACAAAGAGACAAATTATTTTTAGAAGGAACCAAATGGAAATTCTGGAATTGAAAAAGTACAATAACTGAAAGGAAATATTCACAAGAGGGACCCAAGACAGAAGAAGTAAATCAGGAAACTTGATGACAGAACAATAGAGGTTATACAATCTAAAAAAGTAGGAAAAAAATGAATAAAAAGGAATAGAAACTCACATAAATGTGGACATCATTAAGCATACCAACATACATGCAATAGAAGTATCAGAAGAAAAAAGAGCATAATGCAAAAATATTCCAAAGTCTGAAAAAAATCCCAAATGTGACTTAAACAAAAATATTAATTTATACATCTATGAAGCTCAACAATTAGAATAAATGCAAAGGGATCCACACAAAAATATGACAGCAAAAATATGAAATGCCAAAGACAAAGAATAAAATTGAAAGCAGTAGGAGAAAAATGACTCGTCACATAAAAGAGAACCCCACTAAAATTAACAATGGACTTTTCACCAGAAACAAAGGAGGCCAAGATAGGAGAAATACTCGAAGTGCTGGAAAAAAAAAGAAAGAAAAATAACTGTCAACAAGAACTGTATATTCATCAAAACTACCTTTCTAAAATAATGGCAAAATAAAGACATTGTCAGGATAAAATAGAGAACTTGTTACTAACAGACCTACCTTAATAGGAATATTAAAAGTAGTTCTTTAGACCTAAAGCAAGTAACTATAGAATGTAACTTGACTTCACAGAAAAAAAAAAAAGAGCGGTAAAAATGATTCCATATTAATAAAAAAATTATATGTCTTTCCTGTTGTTTTTCTTAAGTGATTTAAAAAGTGATTGTAATGACTACCCACCTATTAGAATGGCCAAAATCTAAAACACTGACAGCACCAAATGCTGACAGGGGTGTGAAACAATAGTAACCCTCATTCTTTGCTGGTGGAAAAGTAAAATGGTATGGTTACTTTGTAAGACAGTGCATAATTGCTCGGTACCTTTGGGATCTTGCTTCAGCTGTTCTGTTTTCTGCTTCAAGAACTATGCAAAAAAAGAAAGGAAAAAAAAAGAAAAGACACCTAAATGTCTATTCTATCACTTGTCTAAAAGCAGCTGAGTTCTAAGTCGGGCTATTGATTTTATTGGTCTGACACAGGGGGAGGCAACTCCACTCTAAAACCTTTGTACAAACTACCTTTAATTTGTCCAATTATTAAACCTAGTAATGTAAATTATAGAAAAGAAAGCTGTATATGGGACTTAGGTTGGCAGCCAGAAATACACCTCCTTCTGATAGCATACTCTGTGTTCTCTTGTCGTTGATACGTTTCAGTCTGTACTATACCATCATCGTGTGCACACTTGGCTTTACAGTTTCTCTCTTGTTATTTGTGCATGTATTGACTAGAGGACTTGAAAACAGGACTCTCCTCTACCTTTTATTTCCTCATAGCTTACCTTATTACTGTAAGGAATGTTGAGGGAAAATATTAAGGAAGAAATACCCAAACAAAGCCAGGTTCCTAGGGGACTATTGAAAACCACTTTTGCTCTGGTAAGGTACTTGTAATATTTATCTTACTTATGAAGAATTAATGCAGATTGTAGAGATAAGCCATTACGACTTAGAAAAATCTATATAGTGCAGCTAATTACAATTTGATGAAAAGTTACTGTTGACTGGAGAGTATAGCTATGAAGAGAAAGAAAGAAACTGAACAAATATGTCTCTTAAAAAAAGATAATCAAAAAGGCTGTGGAGCCATCTTATAGCTTAGAGGCTGAGCTTGGTGCATAGGGAACTGGATCTCAAATGGACAGCTGTGGTTTGACTCTAGGCCTGGGGGCTTGTAAACCATACCAGGAAAAATCCTGAAGAAATAGAAAAATGGAAGAAAAAGAATTTCAGCATAACCATAACCCACTAGGGAGTGCTCAGTCATGCTCTCTTTCTTCCTCCTTCTACGGCAGGTGCACACACATCCCTCTGCTATTAAAAAAGGGGATAGGGATGAGTGAAAGAATATACCTCCAAGAAAAGCTCTGCCCTAACCCTCCCAGGTCACCCAACACTCAGTGTTTTGCTTAGCACACGGCTTAGCCTTGGTCATCCTCCCTACAGCAAGTTCCCCATTTGCTTGGCTCCATTTCTACCATGCCCAGCTTTCCTGAGCTCTGACCTCCAGGTGATAAAGTCCCCATCTTCTCTGACACTTCTCAAAGCACCCCAGTCCATATAATCTCTTCCCGTTCTGCCTGTCATTCTAATCCATCGGTGTGATTACTAACATATGCTGTTTAACAGTTACAGGGACCTCTCAACCAGGGAGGTTGAAAAGGGCTCTTCGGTGCATCTTCCATGGAGTGTAACAGGGAAGTGAATATATACTTCGCATAGTCACCAGGAACACTGTTTTAGTTTGAAGATTTAAATTATTGGTCGTTGATAAACCCCTGAAATTAGAGATGAGATCATCAATGTTTTATTTACCTTATTTTGGTAAGTACGCACAGGAGAGCTAACTTCCTGACAGCTATTGCCGTACACAACACAACAGTAAGTATCCAGCATGGGACACTTCTACAAAAGATCTAAAAAGCAGGAGGGACCCTGACTGAACCTGGGGCTCAGGCCCTCAGGAATTTCTGCAGGGTCCAGAACTGAGCCCCTCGCTCCACTTTGCACGTGCCTTTGCCAGAATCACTGTGCCAGGTAGTAGTGAGGGTCCACACTAAATGCAGCGCTATTCCAAGCTCAAACCCGGTGCCCATAAGCGGGACGCTAGATAAGAGTCAGGGAGAGAGTCTCTCTCTGGGGGCCTCACCGCAGGAAAAGCAGGAGGAGGGCGCTGAAAAATGGCGTGCTCTGTGGCAACTCCCTGGCACTGCCCTGGTGCCTTGGTTGCTCCAAGCTGGAATATGTGTGTTCCTGGGGCACAGCACTCAGGGCTGGGGAGTAGATGGAGAAGACAGGTCACAACCTAAGCTGGCCCTGAACCCTGAGGCATTCGCGGCCGCATCACCACAGCCTAGGAGGGACCTCCTTTTTACAAGTCCTTCACTCTGCCGACGCTCACTCCAGGCCACGACTCTTCAAACAGGAGTAGAAGAGAAAGGCGCCAAGCTGTTCTCATTTTGATCTCAAGAAGAGGAGGATACACGCGTTCCTGACTGAACTCGCCTGCAACTGCAGGACCTCAGCAACCGGTTTAGAGGGGTCTGCTGCGGGCGGGCTGGGTGGCACACCCATAGGCCCCCAGCACCTCCTCTCGCTGGTCCACCTCAGAGCCACATACACGCTGCAACTCCTGCTCCCGCCCTCCGTGCAAGGACACCTGACCCAGCACTCGCAAAGGCCAAACGCAGGAAGTTGGGAAGTCGTGAGAGCAGAGCCAGGGCCAGAGCTCAGAGCATGTCCATAAGCCGCACTGGGTCTGAGCACCGAGGACAAGAGTTCTACGATGTAGAGGGGACACCTCCCCGGGTTTTCTGCAGCATCCACAGCCGTCTTGGCGCACAGCTCCGGGAAGACCCCAGGCTGCAGCCTTTCACGCGAAGGCAAGCGTTACCCTGGCACGTCGTTACCACTCAGAGCCAGCTGCTGCTCTGCTACTTACTCCACACACAAAACCACCTTCCACTTCTCTCCGTTTCCCTCCTTTCACCTCAACTCAGTTGTGTCTTGCTTTTGCCTCCAGGAAGCAAAGAGATCGCAGCTGTGATGCACAGGTCTTAGGAAACACTGCACGGACTGCAGTCGACTTCATGGGCTTGAATCCACCCCTGACTGGTCATGAAATACTGGGGAAATTCTTCCCGTTCTCTATGCCTCATTTTCTTCATCTATAAAACATGGGTAATGACAGTACAGACTCAGAAGGTTATAATGAGTTGGGTATACAGCCTGGCACCTGGTCTGCATCCAGAGCTCTCCTCACAAAACTATCAAACATTACAGTTGAAAGGGCTTTGAAAATACAATTTCCTATGAGTGCCATTAGGGATGGTTGGAAAACTTCTTAGTCAATGGACTTTTGAGGGTGATTAGTTGTTTTTGTACTTTCACCTTTTATGAGATGTGTGACTTTGAGCAAGTCACTTTGCCTTTCTGTGCCTCAATTATTTACCTTTTAAGCAGGGTAATGGGGTAATTTTATAATGCAAATTCAAGTCCAACAGAAACTGAGCATTCTCACAAACACTTCTAGCTACATTTGTTTTAACTCTAAACTTTTTCATGTTGTTTTCTTCCAATGAGCAAGTTAAACATGATGGTGACTGATGTATTTAATAACTGGAATAATTTTTTGAAAAAATATTACCAAATTATACGAGTTGTCAAAAATATTGACAATATTTTTTTTCAGATATTGGTTGTTAAATTTACATTTTATATTGTTAGGGAATCTATTCACCATGCAATAAATGTCTCTCAGCAGGAAAGCATTGCTTTTAATTTCTGGTTTACGATATCAAACATTTATTTATACTTTTGTTATGCTTACGTAGGTCTGCTGTTGTTTGAATGTTGTGCTCCCTAGTTTCCTGTGTTAAAATCCTAACTTCTTTTTTTTTGGAGAGGTTTTCGCTATAGGGCGCACGCGCTCTCCATTCAGACAGACAGAGACATAGAGACAGAAAGCAAGAAATCATCCCCCAGGGGGGATGGCCACGCCGCAATCGCTTCTCCTCCATTCTCCTCTCGGGATCTTGGGCACGCATGCACACGTGCCCAGTGTGAGTTTTAAGCCACCGGGTCCAGGACGCGAACCACAGTAGACTACATGGGAGTCCAGCGACATAGCCATTATGCTAACTGCTGATTCCCGAAAATCCTAACTTCCAAGGTAGAATTATCGACCCCCAGGTAAGGTTTTGGGAGAGGTAAAAGTCCCTTTATAAAAGAGGCCAAAGAAGAGACCCTCACCTTTCCACCATGTGAAAACACAGCTAAAAGCCAGCAGTTCATGAACCAAAAAATAATCACTCTTCAGGTACAGAATCTACTGGTACCTTGGACTTACAAGCCTGTAAGAACAAATCTCTTATTGTTTATAAGCCACCCATCCAGTGTATAGTATTTAATTACAGAATCCCACATGCTGAAGCACGAATTTGGAATATTTTCATATTTTTAAATTTTGCATAATAGAGTAATTCCTTTTTACTCTTCCATGACTTGCTTTTTCCTCAAAATTACTTTTGAGATTCATCCATGTTGATGAGTATACTTGAAGTTCACTCGTTTTCACCACTGTACACAGGTTTCTGTACAATGAATATAAGGCACTTTGTTTAACCATCTTCCTACGAATGGATGTTTCCACAGTATTTTGCTTTTTTAAAGAAATGGTTGCCATGAATGTCTTTGTTCTTATCTTCTTAGATATATTCTATTTTAAAACTCTTTCAAAATATTTTCATAAAACTAGAGTTGATGGTCATATGTTTATATTTTTGGAACTTGGAAATTCTGTGACCCAAATGAAGATTTTATTTTATTCATTCAAAAAATGTTAAATAAGTGGGAACCAGCAGTTAGCGTAATGGCTATGTCGCTGGACTCCCACGTAGTCGACCGTGGTTCGCGCCCCAGACCCGGTGGCTTACAACTCACGCCGGGCGCGTGTGTGTGAGTGCCCAAGATCCCGAGAGGAGAATGGAGGAGAAGGGATTGCGGCGTGACCATCCCCCCTGGGGGGTGATTTCTCGCTTTCTGTCTCCATGTCTCTCTCTGTCTGTCTGGCGAGCACACACGCCCTATAGCGAAAACCTCTCCAAAAAAAAAAAAAATGTTAAATAAGTCATACTGTATGCCAGGTATCGTGCTCTATATGAGGAATAAGAGCAGCAAATATAGGTGTGGACTCTGTCCTCATGATGCTAGTCTCACAGTGAACTATTAGAGAAAGCTTTCTGGTAAATTGTATCTATGGTCTTATTTTTTTATTTTATTTTATTTTTTATTTTTGGAGAGGTTTTTTTTTTTTTTGCTATAGGGCGCGTGCGCTCGCCAGACAGACAGAGAGAGACATAGAGACAGAAAGTGAGAAATCACCCCCCCCAGGGGGGATGGTCACGCCGCAATCCCTTCTCCTCCATTCTCCTCTTGGGATCTTGGGCACGCACGCACACACACCCGGCGTGAGTTTTAAGCCACCGGGTCCGGGATGCGAACCGCGGTCGACTACGTGGGAGTCCAGCGACATAGCCCTTATGCTAACTGCTGGTTCCCATCTATGGTCTTATTTAATTTTGAAATTGTATGATTAAGTTAAACATGATTTTCTCTTTGTTTGAGGGCATGTGAACATGCACATGAGAGAGAAAAAGAGAGGAAGCACTCCCTGGATGGAGCCTGGTTACTTTGCAATCCTCTTTCTTCCACTGCTCCATCCCATCAGCATCCTGGGCCTGAACACATGTTCTCAACAGGTTTTCCAAGCTGCCAGAGCTGGGATTCAAACCGCAGTTGGCCATCTGGGATCTAGGCCCTTCTGATAGCCCGTAACTGCCGTACTATGGAGCTGGCCCGAATCAAACATGATTCTATTAACCAGAATCCTCTCAAAATCCAAATATTATTTCCCCTCCTTTAGGAGCACTTAATTATTTAAAATGTAACCATAAAATGAAGGAATAATGAAGAATTTAATGAAACAAGGCATTCCAGTCTATTAAGCCTTTGTTCGTCAGGACATAGAATTCAGATACAAAGATTGTGTGATGGGGAGTAAGCAAATAATTGGTGGGGGGGGGGGGTAAGAAAATAGTTCCCACTGAAACATAAGTAATAATAATAAATGCCAAAAATGTATGCCATATATCAGGTGACATTACAATCAATCATTTCTCCATAAGTCAAAGAAATAACTAAAAAGTGGAGCTTCTCCAAAATGAGAAGTCAAAAAAAAAAAAAATGATTCAGGAGCTCAGAGGTAGATATAGAACATGATTTTATCTGGAAATCCCTCTACACATTGTTGGGAGGCCAGCACAGGAAAGAAGAGAGAAACTCACTTTTATGAGGCTTCAAAACCTTGACTAGAAAAACAAATATGGAAGGAAAGAATTTCCTCTCCCATCCCTTTATGCCTCTTCCCACCATTTTCTTCCCCCTGGTGCATATTAAACCTCTCCTATATGCCAAGCTATGTGCTACATGTTATGAATACAGACATAAATTGGGGCCAACAGGTGGCATGGTAGTTAAGGGTGTTGGACTCCCACATAGCTGACCACAGTTCGAGTCCGGGACCTGGCAGCTTGCTTTCTCTCTCTCTCTCTCTTCCCACCCCCATCTCATCAAATTAAAATAAATAAATAAATTTTAATAAAATAATTCTTTTCAAAAAAGTAAATGATACTGAGAACATATCTGCTCTATAAGCTTTCATTGTAGTGGAATCAACAAACAAAAAATTAAGTAAATGCATATAAATAAGTCAATGAGAATAAGCCAGCCATGCAAAGAACTAAAGAAAAAATATTCAATCTAAAATAGATAAATATGAGCAAATGCTTGAAGGGCAAAAGGGGCTTGAGGAACAGAAAGGACATTGGTATGGAAGTCAAGGGACATTTTTATCAATATGGGTAGTTTCGTAGGATGGGAATTAATCACTGTAGAGGTGCTGCACGGACTAAAGCAAACAACAGAGAGAAACCCCTGAGAATGAAAGAACAATCAAGGTTCAGAGAGTAAGTATCTGAATTTGATTTGTTTTCATTTTTGTTTCTGAGAGAGATTTTTTTGCTATAGGGTGTGCACTCACCAGAGAGACAGAAAACAAGAAATAATTCCCCAGTGGGGATGGCCATGACGCAGTCCCTTCTCCTCCATTCTCCTCTCGGGATCTTGCATACACACATGCGCACACACCTGGCATGAGTTTTAAGCTGCCCAGTCCAGGACTCGAACCACAGTTGATTATGTGGGAGTCCAGCAACGTAAACATGACACCATTTGGTGGCCCTATGATTAAATTCTTATTGTGGTTCAGAACAAATATCAAATCAGAGGATAAAGTAAGATAAAAGATTGATTAATCAATGGTGTAAGACAAGAAATAGGCCTGGGCTCCCTCAGTTTAGAATTAACCCTGTAAGAATGTAGGGGTTAATTCAATGAGGGAACAGACATACTCGTTGATGTGGTCAATGCTTAGAGAAACAACACAACTAGGGCCCTATTCATTGACATTTCATTTAAGCTACATGAGGGCAGGAGTTCTGGTCTTCTGTTGTTTTCCTGCTCTATTCCTAGCTTTTAGAACATAATTTCATCCCTTATTCATACTCAATAAATATTTGTTGAATAAAAGAATAGGAAACTTGCAAATTTGATTTTACCGTTGATTCTTCTGCTTAACAGGTTGTTTTTTAAAATTAATTGCCTAATCTCTGACATCTTTATTCTATTCCCCTGAAAGGGGACTGATAATGTAATTATTAGATACCTGTGATAGTGAGATAAAAAAAAATCTAAATGCCTGGGTCAGCAGGTGGCATGATGGTTAAGGAGCTGGACTAACATAGCTAACAGCGGTTTGAGCCCAGGACTTGGTGACTTGCTTACTCATTTTCTCTTCCTCTCTCTCTGTCTCTGGTGAGCACACACACCTGTAACAATTTTTTTTTTAAACATGATGATAAATAAAATGAAATAATTCTTTTTAAAAAATCTAAATACTTAACAAAGTACATGGTATCTATGAGATATTAAATAAGAATTGATTTATTTGCCTTTTCTCCTTTTTTTAAAGAACTATTTATTTTGTATTTAATTCCATTTGTTATTATTATTATTTTTAATTTGACCAAAGACAAAGACAGAGAGAGAGAAAGGGAAAGCAATAGAGCAAGCCAACAGGTCCAGGACACGAACTGCGGTTAGCCATGTGGGAACCCAGCAACTTCAACTACCACATCACCTGCCAGCCCCATGCCTTCAATCCTGTTTTAACTACTGCAATTATTAAAGAGCAATATTATAATTTTTTGAAAATATGACCATCCAACCATTCATCTGGATGATATTTATCTCAGAGCAGTAAAAAAAAAAAAAAAATTCTCCAAATTCTGTTTCAACTAAATTTAAATTGTGCAAAATTTTATTATCTATTTTAACTACTTAAGGGAAAACCAAAAATACTATTTCCAGATAAACGGTTTCTGCTTATATCTTTAACATTTTTCTTTTATTTTTTTAAAATCATTCTTCATGGGAAAATGATTCCTACATCAAAGCAAAGATTCTCAATGGCTTCTTCTAGCCAATGGTACAAGTATAGGAGTCCAGAGTTCTCATCGTAATTCCCAAATAAGACTAAGTTTATCTATATGTGCATATTTCTAAATAAACAAAGCATTTCTTCCTGTGGTCACCACACTAATTCGGAATTACAGGCCGTTCTTTTATATGGCAGCTGCCCCCATGTAAAGCACTCATGAAGTAACACATGAAAGCCTCAAGGACAGTGATGAATTCACAGCTGTGTCTCCTCTCGTACATAATTACGGCCTCAAGAAATGATCTATTTTAACACGAACAGGAGTCGCTTTGCAAGAAAAGACAGATGGAGTCAAGAAGGCAAGTAAGAATAGTGCGATTTGGCAATGACCGTTGCCACACACATCATAAAACATTACACAAGTATTTTCCAGTTCAGGGTATAAAGTAAAAGAGTTATGTTTGCCACACACACACACACACGCACACACACACTTAGTTTGGCATCATAGTGTAAATTGTTTTTTAAATGCTGTTTCAGCCATTAATAAATATAACATAAGCATAGATATTCTGGGCCAGCCCTGTAGTCTAATGCTTAAGGGAGCTGGACTCCACATAGCCAACCATGGTTAAATCCTGGCCCCAGTGGCTTGAAAAAAATATGTCAAGTATGTGCATGTGTGTCTAAAAGCCAGGCAGGATGGAGAAGTGGGGAAGGGACTGTAGTATAAACATGCGCCGTGGTAGGGGGGATAGGGGTGCTTTCTTCCTCTCTCCCTTTGCCTCTGGTGAGCACGCCACCCCCCCCCCCCCCGGCAAGTAAAACAAAAACTGAATCATTTTCCTAAATATGACTCCTCTGCCAATGGTGGATTTGTCTGCCCAGTGCAATGCAATTGCCTCCCCTGCTGAGATTGGCCCTTTCCTCCCCTCCCTGCCTGAGCGAGCGTGTGCCCTGAGCTGGGCGTCAGATGGGTCTTCAACTTTCACTGCAGTGACCAGCTCGGGGTGGCTGCTAACCAGGTCGCAACGTCAGGCTATCTCTAGCTTTTTCCTAAGTGAATTAGCAAGGTGTCATTTGTCTTCATTAGACACAAATGTGCCCCTCTCCCCCGTCTCTCAGATGTCATGCTCCCACCCTATCAAATGGCATAAACAGAAGATAAAAAAAACAGAGAATTCTATAAGTTCATGCCTCTGTTAATTCCTGAGTTTTCCCAGTGCAGTCAGGTTCCAGTAAATCTTCCTTCAACTGTATGATCTATCCCAGTATTGTCCCAATAAATCTTTCATTTTGGCCAAAAACTAGTTTGAATCAGATTTCAGCCCTAATTAATGAAAGAATATGTACAGAATTTCCACAGCTGCGCAAATCCTAGAAGCTCTAAAACTGTCTGTGGTACCAGTTACTCTCAAATTAATGAGTCATTTTGCACTTATTGGTTTGAAAACTAAAGCGCGCTTGCTTTCTGAATTAGCACACAGAAGAAAAGTAGATCATGCTTTGTTTTGTCAGTCAAATGGAGAAAAATTTGAAATGTTTTTCTCATAAAGGAGATCATTTAAAATTTATCATGCGTTACAGGAAATGATACTAGAAATAACTCCTATTGATGTCATCTTCATGTATTTTTCATTTCTGCTCCCATGTTTCTAAATGTATCAAGAAAAGAGAACAGTTACCTTTCAAAATACAACAAAATGTTTATATATGTTGATTTTGGTAAACAATCCTTTGCTTTCTTCTGCAGTGAGTGATCCTGCCCAGGGTGTCCTGCTTGCTGAACTGATAATGTGGGGGTAAACGGGATACTGCGACAGAAGGGGGGGCTGAAGGAGCCAGCACAGGTGCCCCCTGGAATTAACAAAAAGCAGTCAGCAGTGTAAGAGGCGGGAGGTGGTGGATCAAAATGTGGTTGAAGAGAATTGGGGCTGAAGAGGAATTCCTGGAGAAGGGCTTTGGAGATGTCTAATGGGGATTTTGACAAGGCACTGTTAAGTGGGATATAATAATATCACACCTTCTTTCTTCTGTCTGGCCACATCTGTCTGTATTCTTTGCTAATGCTTCATGAAGTTGGATTTCCTTTGCAAAGGACAGTGTCATTTCTTGATTCAATGGGGTTACCGGGACAAAAACCAAAACGATGTTTCCTATGGGACTTGGTCCCATCGGTCTCAGTTGTATATAAAAATTGCTCTTCATGAGGCTTCATTGACTCTCTAGGGTCTTATCATAAGAGCCTTGGGGGACCAGCAGTTAGAGTAAAGATTATGTCACTGGACTCCCACGTAGTCGACCACAGTTCGAGTCCCGGACCCAGCAGCTTAAACTCACGCCGAGCGCATGTGCGTGCGTGCCCAAGATCTCAAGAGGAGAATGGAGGAGAAGGGATTGTGGCGTGGCCATCTCCCCTGGAGGGTGAGTTCTCACTTTCTATCTCTCTGTCTCTCTCTGTCTTTCTGGCAAGTGCACGCACCCTATAGCAAAAACCTCTCCAAAAAAAAAAAAGAAAAAAGAGTCTTGGCACTTCCATCCAAAACCACAAATATTAGAAGTGTTTCCATGAGATGTTATTGACTTTTGAAGAGAGAAAATGAAGTGATTTAGCACTATCTACAATTCTTAAATAAAGAATCTATAGAAGGTTTTCCTTTGGACACTTTGTTCAACGTTTAACTTCTTATAATAGACACCAATTTAAATGGTCATTAAAGTGAAAAATGTATTGGGGCCAGTAGGTGGCATAGTGGGTAAGACACTGGACTCCCACATGACTGACCATGGTTCGAGTCCTGGACTCAGCAGCCTGAAGCTCACACCAGGCACATGTGTATGCATGCCCAAAATCCCAAGAGGGGAATGGAAAAGGGATTGCAGCATGGCCATTCCCCTGAGGGGTGATTTCTCACTTTCTGTCTCTGTCTCTCTGGCAAGTGCACATGCTCTATACAAAAAAAAAAAAAAAAAGCCAAAAACAAAAACAACTTTGTCTCAAAAAATAAGTGAAATATATTAGAAATAGTTTGTGCAACTTATAAGCAAAATATCTATGAGAATTTTTTTCCATCTCTTATTAAAAACTAAACACATTTTCACACGTATCTTTCCCTGACTTCCGTTCTAAATCATCCACAGCACAAAGTGGTTCTATAAAGTTTTAGGTAACAGTTATATGGCCATATACTGAAGAAGAAAGGTTTAATCATCCTGGGATTGACAGCATCACTCCGGAATCAGGATCTGGGTCTATGAAGTAACGGTAAGATCTTTAGTTCTTGCGGTAAACCCTTCTCTCTTCCCCATTTTTCTCTCTTTGTCTGCCTGTCTCTCATACACACACAAACCCGAGAAAAGGATGGAAGCCAATGCTTCCAAAGAATAAATGATAATTTAATGACTTGATATACTTTATAACTTTATATATTAAGAATAACTTAAATATTGCTTCAGTAATTAAATGTGTTGGTAATTTATTAATGGTAACCCCAGGAGTTATCCTCCTTGCTATTCAAACTAAGAGATGGACACAGAACGATGGAGAGAGACTGACTCACCATGAATATTATGGATTGAATTCTGTGCAGAAAGCTTTACATAGGGTTGGTTTCTCTGTGGAAGACCTGATTACCTTCTTGAGATGTTTAAAGTTTCAACGGTTTTTCTCTTTCCTCACTTATTCGGCTACAATGAAAATATGCCATAATCTGTGTCATGAAAGTACGAGATCCTAAATTGCAGTAAATATTTCAAATATTGAACTTTCTCTACAACATTTTTATAGAAAATGTACATCTTTGGTTCAAATAATTCAAGACTGGAAGCAATCTGTATTTCAATAAGTTTCACTAGAATTATGTAAACAGCTGGAAGCTCTCAAAATTCAATAATGATATTTCTACAAAAATGCTTCACACTGTTTATAGGCTTAGCTATAACTAGCCACTCTGTTGCAAGTACCATGCTGTTGTCATAGCAACTTTGGAGAAGGTCATGATGAATGGAAAACTAAGATGGTGATGACCTAAAGACATAATTTAATAATGACTGCAGTGATGCCTGCTGGGAAGACAATGTCAGAAATCAAGGGGCTGTGCTAATTCTCCAGAAACTCCATATGGTGGGCTTATTTTGCATTTAATATTTTCAAGCTAAAACAATATATTTGAACAGGGATTCCTTTCATTCACTCCATTAATAGCTATAATTTTGTCTTAAAGAACAATACTTCTAAGGTGGATATATGCATAAACTCCATTCCTATACTTTCAAGGATCATTATTTTTAGTTTTCTTCAAAATGTGGAACCAGTACATACACTTATCTTTCATATTTGTAGTCACTGATTTAGCAAAAGGCTCCACTGAAACGATTTTATATGAAGCTCCTGGGTACCGACCAAAGAGTTACTTTTCAATGTGTCTGTTATTTAAGAAATTGAGTATCTCTTAAATTTTTTCCCTGATTAACATAAGGATCAGTATGTAAATATTGTTCGAAGCTTAAAAAGCCATGACAGTTTGACTTGGAAATTGAACCTAAAGATCTTCTTTTGAGTAGTAGTAGGTTAAAATCTCTGAAGTCAGACCTGTGCTCTTTTATAGTTATACCAACATCTAACTTAGCTCTAAAATTACTTTTTCCAGTGACCCATACTACAAAGAAAAACTGGTATTACTTGAGAGAAGTAATCGAAAAGCCAGAAATTACTCAAATGCTTCAGTATTTCTATAAACTGGAACAGGCCAAAGAAGAGTCTTTCGTATTTTTTTAAACCCATCTCCAGGGAAGGATCTGGGAAGAGTAAGAAAAGAAGGTTTGGGGCAGAGGTACATAGACAGGTTTTTGAGAAGCCAGGATTCTGGCAGATCCGAGATCTTGTTTGAAAGCCCACCAAAAAACATCTACCTCATATATTTTCCTTCTGTGCTCTCTGCTGGCACTTTCTCTCATTAAAAAAAAAAAAAAAAAAAAAAAAAAAAAAGAGAGAGAGAGAGAGAGAGAGATTTTTAACTCAAGAGATTCTTGCTTTCTATAGTGGCATATCAAATTCTCTTTTTCTCTTACTCAGAATCTGCAACACATACATGCAAATGCAACCTTCTCAATACTAATTTCCTGAAGAAGAGCTTCTGTGTCCTTAATGTGCCTAAAAAAATGTAAACAGCATTAAGTGGTGAAAAGACACCAGGCTGAAAACAGAAGAGTTCTTTATTCCTGTCAACCACTAGTCCTATGACCCTGCTGATAACACTTGGCTTTTCTAAGCTGCAATTCTGACTTCTGACAATAAGTTTAACATACTCTTTTCCACCTCTTGAAATTCTTTTCAGGAACGAATAAAATATTTTATCAAATACTTTGATCGTAATGAAAATGTCATGTAAATTGCATTATCAATGCTGTTATGCTGAGCACTTACTGAGCATAAATGAGTCTTCAAAAGTTCTTCAAAAAGATCATGGGAAATGCATATTATGCAAATTATGCATGGATTTCAAAAACATTTTGCACCAAAATGAACACACTTAATTTCATTTCTCCATGAGCTTTTTGAAGTCCCCTACATGAATCATCCTTTGAAAGTTCATGGGAAAATGGAATTAAAGTGCAAAAAAAAATTTTTTTAAGCCCATGAATAGTATTTTCATAAGCACTTTCTATGAACTTTCTGAAGACCTCCTCCATATCTATGTGTGTGCTCATGTATTTTTTTTTCCCATCAAATGAAGCACAGACCATTTAAAAGAGAAGTATGAAGCATGAAGAATAGTTACTCAAAGGTCTTTGACTAGTATTGATTAGAAGAGGCATTTGAGAAATCAGTTACAAAAAGTGCAATACTTGTATACCCTGGGTTATTATTATTAGAATGTTAAGAGCACCAACTTTTCTTCTCATGAAGATAACAGAAAACCAGTGTATATTCCTAGATACCATCCTCCCCTCTGAGGGTTGCAGAACTAAGTCCTATGAAAATCAGTCAGTCAACAAGGGGATGTAGAGATGGACATAACATTTACTCACTTTGCCTTTCTCTGATCCATGGCAATAAAAATCTGACGATGGAAATTGGTTTTTGCACATTGTTAATTTACTAGAAAATAAAAATATGAACACAAATCTCAAAAACAGAATCTTGTGGCTTAGGCTAATCTAATAGGCATTAAACAGAATCTAAAAATTTAAGTGCACAAATATCATTTATCACCCTTTACATTTATTCAATTTATTCAGTATTGCTACCAACCTCTGAAGAAGGATATTTAATTTTGATGCACCTAAACACATATGTTATTTTTCATACATGTTTGTTTTGACTAAAAAAAAAATGGTTGTACAATCATTGATTTTTTATATTTACATTTTTTAACGTTATTATTCCTAGGCCAGCTGGTAACATGGTGGTGAAGGTGGCTAGTTCCCACATGGCCAACTGTGCAGTTCGAGTCCTGAACCCAGTGGTTTGAACAACATGCTGGGTATGTGGGCATGTGTGCCCAAAATCACAAGAGGAGAATTGAGAAGGCACTGTGGTGTGGACATCCTCCCTGGGGGGTGATTTCTCATTTTTCCTCTTTCTTTCTCTGGCAAGTGCATGCAATCCATACCAAATCAAACAAACAAAAAACAAAACTAAGCAAAACAAACAACAAATAAACAAACAAAAAAGAACCTAAAGAAAAAAGAAAAAAAAAATTCCTTCTTGCTGTTCAGAGCTACCACCTGGGATTATTTTTCTTCTGCCTGATACATCTACAGACTATTTTGTGTGAAGATCTCATTATGGCAAAAACTCAGTTTTTTTTTTATTACTTTATTTTTGAAATACATCTTATTAGAAATAGAATTCCAGATGGCAGTCCTTTCCTCTTAGCTTATTGTAATGATTACTTTTCTGTGTTCTGGTTCCTATTTTTTGCCAATAAAAAGGCAGCTACAAATCTAATTGTAGTTACAGTACTTTTAAAATAATGTGTTTTTTTTCTTGTTAGTTGCTTTAAATTTTTTCTTTAAATTTTCATCGTTCTCCAGATTCACTAAATGGTACCCAGCTGTGGAGTTTATGGCATTTTATATATTTATTCTGTTTAGGATAACTGGAATTCCTTAATCAGTGGCTGTTTGTCATAAATTCTGAAAAATTCTCATCTTTTTAAACAATGCATCTTCCCTAACGTCCTTCTCCTGTCCTTCTAAAGCACCAATTAATTATGTGTTGGCCCATTCCATTCTAGCCTCCATATCTAACCTTCCTACTAAATTTTCCATTCCATAGTCTCTGTGATATAGTCTAGATAATTTCTAACGATCTACATTTCTCTACCTTCAAATGGACCTCATAGCCCATTAAATACATATTTTCTAGTTTTTTTCAAATTTTCTCTAGTTTAATTGCCTTTTGGGTTTTATTCATATTGGGATTCCCTTCTTTTATTTCTTTAAATATTTTAAATGCAATTCTAATATCTAAACACTTGGTTATTATTATTTCTCGATCTTTTTTCTGCTCTTGCCCAAGGTACCTTATTAATTTGTCTGATTTTGTTTCTTTACCTTTGTATTTTGGGGGGAATCTCTTTCTGAGAATTTGTTGAGACATGATTTAAAGTTGTCATTTTTTCAGAAACTGTATGCATTTGCCTCTTCCAGTTATAAGATCTACCAATCACAAACTCTAGTTTTAAAAGTACTCGTGAAGTTCTCAGGGGACCAGCAGTTAGCGTAATGGCTATGTTGCTGGATTCCCACGTAGTCGACCACGGTTCAAGTCCCGGACACAGTGGCTTAAACTTACGCCAGGCGCGTGTGCGTGTGTGCCCAAGATCCCAAGAGGAGAATGGAGGAGAAGGGATTGCAGCATGGCCATCCCCCTGGGGGTGATTTCTCGCTTTCTATCTCTCTGTCTCTCTCTGTCTTTCTGGTGAGTGCACGCACCCTATAGCGAAAATCTATCCAAAAAGAAAAAGAAAAAAAAAAAAGTACTCATGAGGTTTTTGTTTTTAAACACTTAAGTAATACAAGCTGTGAGCTATAAAGCCAGCTGAGAATTTATTGTAATAACTCATTCTCAGAGACACAAACTTTCCCCCTTTATCCAATGTCAAGTTTCCAAAATATATCATTTTACTTGCAGTTTCCTGGAGTTTGGGGTTAATAAGCTCATTTCTTGCTTACTTTTGCACTGTGTATGTAGCCCCTTGAAGTCCCATAAATACAAAAGAGCTCTGAATATTGATCATCTACACTGAGGAGGTATAGTTCTTTGTTTCATTTCTTCATGCCCACCAGGCCAAGCAAAGTTAAACTCATGTTCACTCAGGGTCAGAGAATTCTCCAGGGTGAAAGCCAAATTTACGACTCTGCTTCCCTTTGTACATTTTCATCTTCTTGAGTACACATTTCAACAAACAATACATAGAACAGAAACAAATACAAACAAAACATAAAATGGATGGGAGCAACCTTTAGCCAGTATGTTGTATTTTATAAATTCAAATTTATATCATATTTTATGATTTTTTAATTCAATAAATTAGAATACATGTTAATACTCTTCTTCTTATGTATTAATATTTGCTACAGGGCCAACCAGAGGTATAGTGGTTAAGGTGGCTGTATCTAACCTAGCTGACTGCAGTTTGATTCCTGGACCTGGTGACTTATAAAAACACACCAGGCATGGGTGCATGCATGCCCAAAATCCCAGGAGAATGGAGAAGGAAGAGATTGAGCTGTGGCCATCCTAGTAGTGGGGGTGTGGGGAGAGTGCTTTCTCATTTTCCCTCTCTCTGGCAAGTGCATGCACCCCATAGCAAAAAAAAAAAAAAAAAAAATTGCTACATACTAATATTTGTACATTGTATAATGTTTTATACTATTGTTTTAAAATATATAGCTTAAAATATCAAACTAAATTTTATTATTGAAACCCTTAAGCATCTTTGTGAAATACATTTTGAAAGTTATCAATGTAAGCAATCAGGTTGTTATAAAATTATCACAGGCTGGCCTTGGATCAATTCTCTTTTTTTAATTAATTAATTAATTTATTTATTTATTTATTTGGGGATATTTTTGTTACAGGGCGCATGCACCAGAGAGACAGAAAAAGAAAGGGAAAAATCACACCCCAGGGGCAATGGCCACTTCTCAATTCCTTCTCCTCCTTTCTCCTCTTGGGATTTTGGTCACAAACACATACACACACACACACACACACACACACACATCTGGCATGAGTTTTAAGCTGCCAGGTCCAGGACTCGAACTGCGGTTGACCATGTGGGAGTCCAGCGATGTAACCATTATGCCATCTGTTGTTCCCTAGGATCAATTCTTAATGTTAGACAAATAGTGTACACATTTTATTTCTTACTAAAGTTCATTAATAATGAATAATTTAACTGTGAAAGATATGCTGTAATACTTAGAAAACCAACTGACCCTAACCACTGGGGTGACATGTTAATGGACTAGTGTGAGCTCAACCAACTGTGGGTTTCCCTTCAAACTATAATTTGTGTGACCAGGAAAAAAATTAGTATTCTTGGGAAATGGGATTATCCATATCTTTCAAGTATTTGAAATCAGAAACATGGAGAATTCCAGTAGTGACATGAGCTGCCGTAGAAAGCAAAAGTGAAGAAATACATGCCAGCAGGAAGAATCCATATGAGAGAGACTAGTGCAATGAAATCTTTGCCATCTAGCTTATATACCACAGACATGTAAAGTAAGCTATGTGAATACAGAATCTGAGTGAAGATCCATAAATGATTACTGTTGAGTCCCCTGGATTCATCCTGAACTCAAAATCATTTTCTAGCACTAGCCTTCATGTGGCTGCTATTTAGAGATTACCTTGAGATTCTCTTTGTCAGTCTCTGTGTTTCCTTATTATAAATCTTACTTGAACTAATTTGGCATGTTCTCTACAACCTACCTCATTGAAAGAGCCTACTTTGTAAATTAAAATGCTTCCTAGGTTCTACTTAAAGAAACATTACTAGGACCAGCAGATGGTGTCATGTTTACATCACTGGACTCCCACATGGTCGACTGCGGTGCAAGTCCCAGATCTGGAGGCTTCAAACACACACTGGGCATGTGTGCATGCATGCCCAAGATCCCAGAAAAAGAATGAAGTAGAAGGGATTGTGGTGTGGCCATCTCCCCTTGGAAATGATTTCTCACTTTTTGTCTCTCTGTCTCTCTGGCAAGCACACATGTGCCATAACAAAACAAAACAAAAACAAAAACAAAACTCTCCAAAAATAAAGAAAAACGTTATCATCAAATTATTCATCATGCGCAGTAAATAAAATGCATCTAGTTATGTAACGTATAAAAATGCTATTAATTCAACTATTTTTTAACCCACAAACATAACAATTTTGCCTAATAACATGAAAGTGTCATACATACAAAATTTCATTTTGTTTAGCTTCCAAGATCTGGAAAAGTTCTTGTTATGAAGTGAGTTCTTAATATATATTTCATGAATAAATGAATTAATTAATAATGAGCAAACTCTGCTGGTGACTTTTGCCAACCTATTTCCTTAATAGCAGAGCCTTTGTTGAGGGGGGCATAAATGTGTCTAGAATAAGTACTTAGTTTTTTTTATTTTTGTATAAAGCCACATGATACCATTATAGTAGAGACATAAATGAAAGTTATTCGATAATTGTATTGTAAGGGGAAAAAAATGTATTCCCATTCTCTGATCTTAATACAGAAGAGTTCCATGACTTCTTCTCACCAAAATTTTTTTCCCACACACCGTATAATTGATTGCATGGCTTCTCCAGGGGACACCAGCTAGGTATCCTCTAATTTAATTTTAACATTGCCTCCAGATGGCTTCAGACCTCATGAGTTGAGGGCTCAGTCCTACAAGACTGCTCTCCACTTCAGATGTTAATCAAAAACCACAAGTTGTGGGACCAGCAGATAACGTAATGGCTATGTTGCTGAACTCCCATGTAGCCAACCATGGTTCAAGTCCCGGACTAGGTGGCTTAAACTCATGCCAGGCATGTGTGCCTGCGTGCCCAAGATCTATTTTTTTTTTGGGGGGGGGGGAGCGCGCGTGCACTCACCAGAAAGAGAGAGACAAAGAGATAGAAAACGAGAAATCACCCCCCAGGGGGGATGGCCATGCCACAATCCCTTCTCCTCCATTCTCCTCTCGGGATCTTGGGCATGCATGCACACGGACCCATGTGAGTTTAAGCTGCCGGGTCTGGGACTTGAACCACAGTCAACTACGTGGGAGTCCAGCAACATAGTCATTACGCTAACTGCTGGTCCCCATGCCCAAGATCCTGAGAGGAGAATGGAGGAGAAGGGATTGCGGCATGGCCATCCCCCATGGGGGGGGGGTGATTTCTTGCTTTCTATCTCTCTGTCTCTCTCTCTGGCGAGCGCACACTCCCTATAGCAAAAACCTCTCAAAAAAAAAAAAAAAAAAAAGCACCCACAAGTTGTAACCTGGGCTTCTAACTGGTTAGCCATAAATTGGGGTTCTCATGAACCCCCTTTAGGTTCAATTAATTTGTTAGGGCAGCTTATAAAACTCAGAGAAGCACTTTACTTACATTTACCAGTTTATTAATAAAGGATAAAGGTATAGACAGCCAGAGGAAGAGATAATTAGGATAAGGTCCGGAAGGGTCCCAAGTCCAGGAGCTTCCTGACCATGCAGTTGGGATGCCCCTCCCTCTTGGCACACAGACGCTCTGTGGTTGGATGTTCACCAGTCTAGAAACTCCTTGAATCCCATGGTTTAGGAACGTTTATGGAAGCTTTATCACACTGGTATGATCAATTATTAACTATTTCCAGGCCCTAACTCCTCTCCACACAATGGGGAGGAAGGCTGAAAGCTCCAAGCTCATAATCATGGTACGGCCCCATCCAGGAGCCCACTGAGACTCACCTCATTAGAACAAATGACACTCCTATCACCCAGAAAATTCTAAGAGATTTAGAGCTCTGTGTCAGATGTTTTTCTCGCTCAGGAAATTACCAAGGCCTTAGGAGCTTGATTAGGAACCAGAGCAGAAACTAAATATCAGAGCAAAAGATTCTCCTAGCACCTATAACTCAGGAAATTGTAAGGGTTTTAGGATCTCTGTGCTAGAGGCTGGGGTTAGAGACCAGTATGTGTATTCCTTATTGTTTTACAATGACACTTCTAGAAAAACTTTTTTAAAGGAATCAACATGCAGTATATGTTTTACCATTTGTTCTTCTGGCTACAGACACGAAATCTAGAAATGGAGCAGCCGACCATCTCATCCAGCAACAAATCTAATAGCAAAAAACTCCATCTTAAGAACGTTGGAATAGAAATGTGGGTAAGGAGAGCTTGAGTCTCTGATGCCACTGTTGAGACACCAAAGCAACCCTGGAATCCCCCTTTAGGACTTTTTGCTTTGTGAGACAAGGCCTTATACTTAGAGGAATATAAGAAATTTTCAACAAAGGATTTCACTTAGATCTGGAGACCTAAATTATTACACCTATCACAACTGCAGAATCATTTAAAACAGTGAGAGCCACAGAAAATAAATTTTAAAGTTGGTGTACTTATATTCTATTTGCACTATACAATGACTAAAGTACGTACTGTACAGAAATTAAACCGTGTTATTTCAGAATATTATTATATCTTCACAGGCTTTGCCATTTTTATGAAATTGAATATTTCCTTGAATAGAAAACATATATGGATAGTCAAATGCAAAAGTATAAAAGACTTTCTAATGAAAAGTAATTCCCTCTGCCTCACGTATTTTCCTCTCAGGAGTCTATTGTTGCCAGTTTCTTGAGCATCTTTTCTAGAGCTAACCCTTGAATTTAAAAATGTTAAAATAAAAAAGTTTCAAGAAAGAAATAGTGAAAAATGCCAGTGCTACTGGGAGACTGAAGGAGATAGTGACGGAAAAGCAGCCATTGGCTTTGGAAACAACAGTTTCTGGTGACTCTGCCAAGAGGAATTTCAAGAGAACGATAAAGGCAGGCATTGATCAGAGGGTGCTGAAAAAGAACAGAGTAGGTTTTCCAAAATGCTTGGATCAAGTGATTGAGAACTTACATTTCCTAAACATATCTCAATTATACCTTTAATAGCAACACTTCACTATGAAATTAAATAATTAGTAATTTCTGTTAAGAAAGTTCATTGAGCTTTTCTACAAAGGGCAAATCAAGAAAGTACTCTTAGAATGTCAATGAGTTAGTGAGAAAAAAGTTAATAGTCAAGAGCTTAAAAATTTAAAACATTCCTTTTCTCACCAGTAGAAGTTAGCCACTAATATATGAATAAACTATTGACTTCAACTATGGTTCCCACCAGGCCTTCTTCTTTTTACAGTTTTGCTTCTCATTCTATATGCTCCTTTGTTACCCAATTCACTCTCATGGTCTAACCAACTCTTGCCTGAAATTACAGAATCAGTATCTTGGGTCAGTCTCTCCCCCATGGAAAGATCGACATACAGAAATCCCTGGTGGACACTATTTTGTCCCATATTTATATGCCTACAAATTCAATATGTTTACAGTTGAACCCATTTTTCCAATCTTGTGCCTCATTCCATATTGGATAGCTGCAAGAATTCCTCTTCCACTCATCTAGCTGCCCACATTAGAAAGCTGGGAGCTAATCTTGACTCTTCCTTTTCCTTTACCACAATGGTTTTTTGTTTGTTTGTTTGTTTGTTTGTTTTTTGAGAGGTATTTGCTATAGGACACGTGCGCTCGCCAGACAGAGAGAGACAGAGAGACAGAAAGCGAGAAATCACCCTCCCAGAGGGGATGACCATGCCACAATCCCTTCTCCTCCATTTTCCTCTCGGGATCTTGGGCACGCACGCACACATGCCTGGCATGAGTTTTAAGCCACCGGGTTCAGGACTTGAACCATAATTGACTACATGGGAGTCCAGTGACATAGCCATTATGCTAACTGCAGGTCCCCCTTTATCACATTTATCAAACAGCAGTTGCCAAACATGTTAATTCTACCTCTTTATCATCTCTCAAATCAATCTTTATTTTCTTTGCTAACTGGACCATTAAGCTTTCTTCACTTCTGACCTGGATAATAGCAATCACTTCTATTATTTGACTTTTAAAATCATCTGTAACTGTATTGTCTGGATAATTTCCCTATGACTTAGCCCTGATCATCTAATGCATCTCAAAAGCCTTCATTGCTTCCAGGTTAAGATCCAAATTGCCTGACACGGTAGGACAGCCCCTCCAAGATCTGCCCTTTGACATGAGTTTATATCCCATCAACTTCTCATTTGGACACATGCCCAATCTCATTCCTCCATCACTTACTCAGCTGCCTTGTGTGCCTGCCTTCTATCCTGGCTGCACCACTGGGTTCATTATTTGTAATATAACCTGAGATGTAGCATTGCTTTCCTCAGGGGATTTTGTGTGGGTTAGACAGATGATGCATGTGGTAAGAGTTTCATAAGTGCAAAGTGGCAGGAAAATGTTTACTTACTGAAAGGATTTTTTTCTTTGAATTATTTATTTAATTTTATTTATCATTATTGTCTTTTAGTTTTACTACAGGGCTTGTGCTCACCAGAGAGAAAAAGGGAAAATGAGAAGGCAAATTGCCATGTCCGGGACCATGGTCGGCTACGTGGGAGTCCAGCACCTTAACGACCACGCCACTTGTACTGACCTCTTTTCTTAATTTGTTAGGCAGATCATAGAAAACTTGATTATTAATGCATTGCTTAGAAAGATGTTAGTTTTTAGCAAGTACTTTTATGAGTCTATTTCTTACCAATCTTTGTTTCTTAGAGTAATATGTAAATGAGACCCTGTAGTATATTTAGTTTTGGTCAAAATTTATTTGTTTGTGTTTTGGGTTATTAGGTTTTTGCCATGTACTTTCAGGAGAGAGACTGTGAGAAATCATCCCCAGGGTATTAACCATGCTGCAATTCCTTCTCCTTCATTCTCCTGGGGTCTTAGACACGGGCATGCACGTATGGCTGGCATGATTTTGTAGCCACCAGGCCTGGGATTTGAACCATAGTCGACCATGTGGGAATCTAACGCCTCAACCATCATGCACCTGCTGGTCCCAGTTTATAACATTTTTAATGCTATTCAATTTGTTTGCAGATGACTTCTTCACATAATATTGAAAACAGTTTGAACATGTAAAACATGATTTGATTTTTTAAATCCACTACTGGATTTTTAAAAAACATACAGATAAGCTGAAGTGCTTTCTCCTTAATTTGCTGTTCTTGCTCTCGGACAAAAACTGAAAGAAAAAAAAAAAACTTACTAAGAAGTATTTTTGTTTTGTTTTGATTCCTGAAGGCAAGCGTGCATGCCAGAGAGAGACAGGAGAGAAAGTACTCCTCAATGGGGTGTGGTCCTGCATAATCCTTTTCCTTCCACTTCTCCATCCCATCAGCCTTCTGGCACACATTCCAGCATGTTGTTCAAGCCCTGCATCTGGTATGTGACCTGTGATCATCCTTGTGGGATCCAGCTTTCTTTGAACAGTGCTTGACCACTGCCTTAGAGGGTCAGCCCAGAAACTTACTAAATGTTTTGAGAAGAGTATAAAGTCAGAATTGCTCACAGTTCAACACTGTCCGGTAGGTTCCTCTAGATACAATTTGTAGACTTCATAAGACCTTTTTTTCATAGAGTGACCAATATAAACAACCAACTCTTTCAGAGCTCCTTAGACTATGACAAAGAGTCACCATTCAACCAGATCCATGAAATGGGTTAAAAACCCCTCACACGGCTGATCTTGGTTCCAGAGCCTGGATAGTGACAAACTTCCAAAACTAAGTGGATTGAAAAAAGATTCTGCCACAGGGCAGCCATGAAAACATTTTTTCAGGGCTTCTGGGAATCCTAACACTTCTCAAAATCTTTACAGATCTGTCAGAAGCTCAGCCTTGTAAAACTTTCCTTGCCTATCTATTTTCTATGCATTTGCACATACCCTCTGTATTATTAATCTAAACAAAAGGAAAGAAAGAAAGAAAAAATGCATTTACACCCTGTCCTCAATTCTGTTCAGAGGCATGTAAGACGATTCTGTGGAGCAGAAGAATCAAGTAGATTTGAGCCATGGGTGTTGGCCGTTTATTCAGAAAATAAATAAACAAACAGATGAGGCTTTTCCAGAGGTGGCTTTCTAGTTGCCTTAAGATATGGAATAAACCACGTGCCTTCTAGCTATTCATTCTAAAAACAAATGTTTTTTTTTTAATTATTTTGGGAGTACTTTAAAATCTAAAAAAAATTTAGGTCTGTTCAGATATATTGGACAAGGGAAATATTAAATTATAGTTATAGAAATGTGATCTCTTTAAAGTCAATATTAAACTTTACAAAATAAATACAGCTATGTCATTCTTGGAATAGTTTTACTTAAAATGAAAATAAATGTAAACCTCTATTTTAAAAATGTCAGAGACTTCCAGAGCAAGATGGCTGTCTAGAGTTGCCTAATGTGTTTCCCTCTCAAAAAACGGACCAAAACAAAGAATTAGCAGCTGAGATTCA
Organism: Tupaia tana; assembly: GCA_026018925.1. Lineage (NCBI taxonomy): Eukaryota > Metazoa > Chordata > Mammalia > Scandentia > Tupaiidae > Tupaia > Tupaia tana. The sequence goes on from JAKSZU010000006.1 coordinate 143,106,788, forward strand.
GCAGGTGCATTTGGAGGAGAGCACTGGGGCACAGTGGGATATGGTGGAGATGCCGTGAAGCTGAGACTCAGGATGACCTGGTGTGGGGTGGTGGGGGAATGCCCTGCATCTGCTGCCTGGGCTCCCCAGTCTATAGTGCCGTAGAACCAAAAGGAATTTCTCATCACGCGATGTTAAGAGAGAGACACCCCCTCCCCAAGACCCTTCATTAACACCTCAGACACCTGAGGTCTGTACGGTAGGGAAATCTTGCAGTCTCTACAGGCTCTGAGTCCAGTTTGGGGAACACCCAGGGATTTTTACACTACTTAGTTGTCCCAGAGTAGGAGTCCAGATCACATTGTATCAATACATTCCCCCAGCCAGGCTGTGGCTGCACAAAACCATTTAAGACCACATCCATCTGCAGCTTGTGGTAGCAGCTAGTCAATCAACCCCACCCACATTCACTGATGCTGGGAGGCACTAGAGTGATCTCACTGCCACTCCTCCCTACATCCCATGGGAGCAGCCACTGAACCACCCTGCCCACAACTGAGCCATGTGAGAGGCCCTGCCCTCTGCATCTTGCAGAAGCATCCACAAGACTGACTGCACCCACAGCTAAGGTGCCAGAGAGGCCTGACCCCTTATATTCTACATCTAGCTATGCCGGAAGCCACTGGAGTAGTTCTACTCCCCCAACCGTACCCCAGAGAATTAGCCAGGTGACCCTGCCTATAGCTGCAGAGGGAACTTCCAGAGCAGGCCCACCTGCCTGTTACCCACGGAAATAATAAAAGAAACAAAAAATATAAGAGAAGTTCAACAACAGACTTGATCAGTTCAAGCAGGAAAAAAAAAAAAATGTCTGAACTTGGATGATAGGTCTTTTGAAATAGCCCAGCCAGACAAATCAAAAGAAAGAAAGAATAAAGAATTTAAAAAGTCTACGGGACCTGAGGAAATAAATATTTATATTACAGGAGTTCCAGGAAGAAAATGATGAGATGTACAGAAAAACTCTTTCATTAAAAAATAGGTGATAATTTCCTGAATATTGGGAGAGATATGAACATCCAGATTCAGGAAACTCCAGGTTCCCAAATAGCCTAAAAAGACTCTTTGAAGGACATTTTAGTTAAACTGCTGAAAGGCAAAGTTGAAGAATTATAAAAACAGCAAGAGAAAAATTTCAAGTCACTCCATTAAAATGACAGCTGATTTCTCAGCAGAAACCTCACAGGCTAGGAGAAAATACTGATAGAATGACATATTCAAAGTGCTGAAAGATAAAAGCCGCCGGCCAAGAATACTATACCCAGCAAAGCTATCTTTCAAATATGGAAGAGAAAGTCTTTCCCAAATCTGAGGGAATGTATATTTACCACACTGGCTTTACAAGAGATTAAGGGAGAGCTACAACTGTTGTATGTTTACATCAGGTCAAAACAGTGTCAAATAATTAACTATTTCTTTTTTTATAAAAGTTATACCAAAATAAATTCTAAACAAACTTTAGGATTCACAAAATATTTCCAATTACAACCCATAGTGATGTCTTCCTTCAGAAAATTTCTATATTATTTGTGACAAAGGTTATGGTTTATAATTTACTATACTGTTCTTGATTCATTGAAGTTAATTAAGTTTAACATCTCCACTTTGTTGATTTGAAACCTTATAATTTCTATTTTATTCCACATACCACTTACCACATTATTACATGTGAAAAATTACACAAAAAGTGGTCACCGGTTGTGAACTATATTTATTAACTTTCACAAATGTATGTCTTCTGATTGGGCTTTGACCAACCCTTCTAATGACTGCATTGGTTGATCAAGGCCATCCAGACCTATTTTACAGAAAACAAAATAAGGTTAGAATAAAATTGACATACTATTTATTCAGATGAATAAGCTCTTACATTTCCACAATCATAAATATGGTAGAATAAATTACTGTTGGGTATCTGATCATTAATATTGAATGAGAATCACAGCACTCTCTCTCATTCCTATAGCAAGAAGGAATTTTGGAACACACAAGGGGAAGACTATTGCAAATTTATCACTGTCAATCATATTATATTCTATTATATATTACATATTATATATATACATGTATACATACACACACACACACACACACATACACATACACATACATTCAAGTCATCAGGTCTGGAATTCAAAGCATGGTCGGCCATGTGAGAGGTCAGTGCCTTGACTACCATGCCACCTTCTAGCCCCTCCTCAATATTTGTTTTTGGAGAGGTTTTTGCTACAGGGCGCGTGCGCTCGCCAGACAGACAGAAAGAGACAGAGAGACAGAAAGCGAGAAATCACCCCCCAGGGGGGATGGCCACGCCGCAATCCCTTCTCCTTCATTCTCCTCTCAGGATCTTGGGCACTCACGCACACATGACCAGAGTGAGTTTTAAGCCACCAGGTCCAGGACGCGAACCGCGGTTGACTATATGGGAGTCCAGCAGCATAGCCATTATGCTAACTGCTGGTCCCCCTCCTCAATATTTTTATGGAGCAAATCATTGTTAAATATTTTTTTCCACATATATTTTGTTGACATAGTAGATGATTGCAATAACATATTAGATGACAACTATTAACATATTAGATGATACTATTAGCAATTCTTCTGCTTCACTACAAGATTAGAAATAACCAGCACTTAAATAAGGTCTGTAAAGTAAATCACAGTGAACAAGTCACATATATGCCAAAGAATCACAGAAGTATTTCAGATTATTTCAAGATGGCAGATCATTTCTATAAATTTTTGTTTCCTTCCTAAAGAGGATTCAGCCACAATGTCTGAGTAAGCTAGTCATTGACATCACCCCTAACTCTCTGCCTTCAATCAAGAGGACAGATAACTCCTTACTGGGTTATATTATAAACTGCCTTCTGGCAGTATACCAATTCAGCATTTAACAGAAATACTTGTTTAGAATTAAATGTAATAAGATTTGTTTACTCCTGCCATACACTTTGGTAAAATAGTTGCCAGACTGGGGCCAGCAGGTGGTGTAGTGGTTAAAGCACTGGACTGCCCTGTGGTCAGCTGTGGTTCCAGCCCCAGACCCAGCAGTCTGAAACTCATGCTGGCTGCATGTGCATGTGGGCCCAAAATCTCGAGAGAAGGGATTGTAATGTGGCCCTCCTTCCTGGGGAGTGATTTCTCACTGTCTAGCTTGCTTTCTCTGACAAGCACATATGTCCCATAGCAAAATTCTTACCAAAAAAAAAAAAAAAAAAGTTGCCAGATTAACTCCTCTTTTAGTCATTAAGCAAAACTTATATCCATACACAAATTTAGGAAGCATCTTTATATAATATTCATTTTTACTATTTTTACTTTTCTGTAGCCTCTAATAATTATTATAGGCAAATGAGAAATCCAAATATATTTTTTCAGCTGACTTAAAAAACACATTGGATTTCAACTCTAAATTTTTAATACAAGGACAATTTTATGCATGTGCATTTGTGAATATCCTTTTATTGAGAAAATATGATATTTTATAATTTCAAAGGAATCTTAGGGGATAAAATTACAAAAGATGAAACTAACGCAAGTGTGTGAGAAATCGAAAGTTTCTCGTATGGCTGCACCACTTAATTGAAAGAGCCTGATATGCACTCAATAGCACTCAATAATGACACCGTAATAGAGTAAGTGAAAGTAAAGAGAAAGTTTACTTATACAAACTGCGACTCCGCGCCGAAAAGACTCACCACTGCAGCACCGGGTGTTACATCATGGGTAAACGCAAGTTCAGTGCAAAGATTCATTTGAGCTCACACCTTTTGAGTCTGGGTTTTTATTCATCCTGTTCTGTGGTGTTTGTCTGGAGCCAAAGTGGCACAGCTGTAGGATTTTTTTTATTTTTTTTATTTTTTATTTTTGGAGAGGTTTTTGCCATAGGGCGCGTGAGCTCACCAGAAGGACAGAGAGAGACAGAGAGACAGAAAGCGAGAAATCAACCCCCCCCCCCAGGGGGGGATGGCCATGCCGCAATCCCCTCTCCTCCATTCTCCTCTCGGGATCTTGGGCACGCACGCACATGCGCCCAGTGTGAGTTTTAAGCCACCGGGTCCAGGACTCGAACAGCGTTCGACTACATGGGAGTTCAGTGACGTAGCCATTACACTAACTGCTGTAGGATTTCTTATGGGGAGATAGAGTCTGGCCAGGATCCCAGTCCCCCCTGTAAATGCACTTAAAGGACTGGAATGTTCCGGACTTAAGGCATTTAGTTGTGTTATCCGGGAACACAGTGCTATGTTCCAGGAGACTTGATAAGCTGTACAGACCACAGGTTGTCTTTATAAAGTTGTCAACTTCTTTACCTTGCATGACCCATGAAGCAAGACCTCCTCCATCTTAAGGAGACTCCACCATAAGACTCTATTTTCTTAACAACAAGATTCACAAATAAACTTTGCATTTAGCCCCAAATATCAGCTCAATTATTTGTTTATGTCAACATCGAGTTGTATCACATACCAATTTAATAAGTAGAGATAGCTTCCTATAATTTAACATGTAATAAAAATTTCATTAACACTAGTAGGACTCAATTGTTACAAAATTACTATAAGCTCACTTGAATATATTTATATTGAATTTTATAATTTGACATGCACTTAAAGATGCTGTATTTTCCAAATATGGAAACCTTAATATTTTCAGAACAAACAATTCCTGCACAATTCCTTTTTTTAGGCTTTTACCTATAAGGTGCATCCACTCGCCAGAGAGAGGGAAAGTGAGAAATCATCCACGGGGGGAATAACCATGCCACAATCCTGTCTCTTTCATTTTCCTTTTGAAATTTTGGGCACACATGCACATGTGCTGGGCCTGCTCAGCAAGCCGTTAGGTCTGGAACTCGAACCACAGTCGGCCGTGTGGGAGCCCAGCACCTTGAACACTACACCACCTGCGGTCCCTTCTGCACTATGCCCTTTGATCATGCATTTCAAAATATCATCTGGAAATCCAACGGCTGGTTATGAAAATTCAGATACTACATAGTACAAAAATGACTATACAATCGTATGCTAAGGGTTAGTGAGTATAAATTATTCAACAAATTTCATGAAAAAAATTTTTAGAGATGGCCACATAGACAAGGTTAAGGAAAGTCAGATCCCATGGTGCCAATGATAGTAGGAGTCCTGGCCCCTGTGGCTTGAAACACATGACAGGCATGTATGTGTGCATTCCCCAAATCCCCACAGGATGGAAAATGCAGAAGAGATTGCAGAATACTCACGCTCCATTGGACGGTGCTTTCTCCTTTTCCCTTTCACTATGAAGAGCACATGTACTCTCAATTTAAAAAAAAGGGGGGGGGAACCAGCAATTAGCATAATGGCTATGTCACTGAACTCCCATGTAGTCCACCGCAGTTCGAGTCCCAGACCTGGTAGCTTAAATTCATGCCGGGCACGTGTGCATGCATGCCCAAGATCCCGAGAGGAGAATGGAGGAGAAGAGATTGCGGCATGGCCATCCCCTCTGGGGGGGTGATTTCTCGCTTTCTATCTCTCTGTCTCTCTCTGTCTTTCTGATGAGCACATGTGCCCTATACCAAAAACCTCTCAAAAAATAATTTAAAAAAAAAGAAAACATCTTTTTAAAGCCATATTTAAGTATTTGACTTATATTTTCTATTTCCTGTTGTGAATTATGAGTTAGTGTCATAACATTCATGACAGTCTTAATTTTTTTTTTTACATTTCTTGGGTAACTTTTAATAATAATCTCTTTTTAACATTTGTGCATTAAAAGTTACTGTGCTATGTTTCTCAATGTCTTATCTCTTTTTTAAATATATTTTTTAAATTTTATTTTATATGTTCAATCACTGTACATCACTTAGCTTGTAAAGTGAATTTTCCCAACATGATTATACTTCACTTCAGTCCAGATGAGGATGCTATGATATCATCACTATTGTCTAGTAGTGTACATTTATTTATAAGAACCAACGTGAGAGTTTTTTTCACAGGTTGATTTAAATTTCTCCTTAACATCTTGTTTTATAAAAATAGTACAAAGTTGATTCATGTGATTAAAAAGTTAGTCAATATAGACAATGGTCAAATCTAGGATCAAAAAATAATGGAAAAAAAACCTGGGCTTTGAAATTAGAGTGAAGTCCAATTTTACTATTTAATCATGGTGCTAATTTAAGAAAGTTACCCAGTGTCTCTGACTTCTAGGTCACTTCTAGGTCAACAGGGTTGCTATGGATATTCAGGTAATAAATATACAAAAGTGCTTGGGGCCAGCAGGTGGTGTGGTGGTTAAGGGTGCTGGACTCCCACATGGCTGACCCTGGCTCGAGTCCTGGACCTGGTGGCTTGCTTTCTCACTTTTTCTCTCTCTCTCATGCTCTCTCTCTCCTCAAATTAAAATAAGTAAATAAAGTTAAATAATTCTTTTCTTTACAAAAAAGATGATTATACCTTAAGAATATCTTTAAAGGAAAAAAAAAGTGTTGTACTTAGCACATAGTGGAAGCCCATGTAACTACTGCCCTGTCTTTTCGCTGTCAATCAATGTGTGGAGCAAATGCTGTGGCCCCAAATCTGGTTAAACCCAGGTAAGTAGTTGATCTAGGGGGCCAGCTAGTGGTATGGTGGTTAAGACACCTGAATCCCATGTGGACAATTATGTAGTTCAAGTTCCAGACTCCATAGTTTAAAAACCACACTGGGTGCCTATACATGCATGCCCAATATCCTGAGAGAAGGAGAGATCGAGGCGAGGCAAACCCTACCTCAGGAGTGCTTTCTCACTCTCTCTGTCTGGTGAGCACATACATCCTGTAGCAATCTTTTTTTTTTTTTAAATGTAGTTTATCTGAATGAGACAATGTACATACAACGTACAGATTATTTGTTGTTACTGGCAGACTCAATATCAGTTCACCTTTTGAGGAAAACTAAAATGAGGCATGAAGTAGACTGAAGGTTAAGAGCTTTACCTATAATCTCACATTATGGGCTGAATTATGCCCCCACCCAAGATTCATATGTTGAAGCCCTAATCCCCAGTACGTTCAGGTATGATCTTAATTGGACATAGGTTAAAGAAGTAATTAAATTAAAATAAAGTCATTAGGGTAGGCCCTCATCCAATATGCCTAGTATCTTTAGAAGAAGGAAAAACTCAGATATAGACACATTTAGAAGCAAGACAATGTGAAGATAGAAGAAGAAGGTAGCCATCTGCAAGCCAAAGAAAGAAACCTCACAAGAATCTAAACATGCTCTTGGACTTCCCAGAACTGTGACAAAACACATTTCTGTTGCTTAAGCCATCCAGTCTCTGGTACTCCGCTGTGGCAGCTCTAGCAAATGAACGCATTTGGCAATCACTTTTTCACCTTGTACAGGTGGATCTTGCTAATACTGTACTGAAACCAATGTTTATGTTCTCTGGTAAGCAATTTTCATAGTTTTAATTTCGTTAAGTTTAATTCATTTTGAAAGTAATGTTATTCTTATCCTCAGGTTATGAAAAGACTTAAAATTATACCTCTTCGTGTTGGAAAAAATATATATCTAAAGAAACTTTGTATTCTTATTCAAGGACTCCAACTGGCAAAATAATTCAGATGCAATTAGCAAGTTCTTGGAGAGCAGAGGGTAGGTGGTGGTGTCTAAAGGGAGGCTTTTCAATGCCAAGTAGGAACCAGAAACAGAATTCTTGCATTTTTATTGTGAAATTGGAGGCAACTTATGAATAAAAAAAATCTTGAAATAACAGGAGATATATTTTTATGTTTATGTAACATAAGTATTAATTTGTTTTCATATAGTGACACTTTCATGTGCATAAAACCATTTACCACCCCAAAAAGTACAGTTGACAGGTCTATTTGTATATGCAGAATTTTTTGTTTTCACTGCTAGGAATATTGTTAAGTTAAAGTTTATAATCATTCTGTCTCACAAAAATCAAAGTCAAATAAATGAAACACAGGGAAATGTAAAACTGTTCAAAAATTTAGTGGTAGGTATGGCAGTCAGCTTCCACAATTATGTACCGTATTATAGTTCTCTTTCTTGTGGATTACAAAAAAATGAATGTAATGAGTTCTCCCAACAAATAGCTCTAGTTAAACGGTTCTACACAAGTCATGATTCTTATCACAATGATTTATAATTTGTATATCTAAAAGTCAATTCTATCTTAATAACCATAATTCACTAATATGGTGCCACTTGCAGTTTAACTCTACAAAAATAAAAATGTCTGAGTCAGCCAGTCATATGCTAAGTCATGTTAATATACCTAGCTAGAGAAAGCTTCCTCTTCCTTCAGTCCCGAAGGCCTCATGGAAGATAAGAAGTTTATATTTCATGTCCAGAAACTCCAGGCAACATTTGGAACTGGGATGTGGTGGTAAGTTAAAAATGAGGGAATTGATGGGACCAGCAGTGGCATAATGGCTATGTGGCTAGACTCCCATGTAGTCAACTGCAGTTCAAGTCCCGGACACAATGGCTTGAACTCATGCCGGGAGCGTGTGCATGCGTGCCCAAGACCCCGAGAGGAGAAGAGATTGTGGCATGGCCATCCCTCCGGGGGGGATGATTTCTCACTTTCTGTCTCTCTGTCTCTTTCTGTCTTTCTGGCGAGAGCATGTGCCCTATAGCAAAAACCTCTCCATAAAAAGAGGGAACTGAGAGAATACTTTCATAAGGAATAGTGGCTATCTCACCCTCTTTCCCCAGACCTGCTCCCAGAACAATTGTGTGTGTAGAAGGCTGGATGATTCTTTTGTGGAGAAACTGAACAACCTCAGATATATGGGTCTCCTAGAATTGACAAGTAACTCGTGCCCTTTGTAATGAAGCTCACAAGCAATAAATCCCATCTCCAGTTGCAGACCTTCCAACAGGCTTTTTAATACTTCACTATTAAATGTGATTGGATAGCTAAAGTGCCAAAAGAGATTTGAGCAAAGGATTTAACTTGAGGGAGACAGGCCAATACAAAGAGAGGAAAGGGAACTCCAAGGACACAACAATGATGAATGGAGAAAGAAATTCCCAAAGGAGAAAAGCCTACAATTAGATCCCTGGATAAGTGAGAAGATACCATGTCCGTAAAGCTAGAATACAAATGAATAAAAAAGAAACATTATGCAAGAAAGAGCAAAAGTTTCAAAAAAATATATAAGTACTTCACTAAAAAGATTGCAATATAAGAACAAGATAATCACTGAAAAAATAGGAAAGAGAAGGAAAAGTAGAAAATTGTACCAGAAGGGCTAGTATCTAAAAGTTTCAGAATAGGAAAACAAAAGAAAAAAGCATTATTAAAAACAAAATGCTAGAGGAATTCCCCAGGGCTAAAAGATACAAGTTCTCATATTGAAAGCCCCACCAAGGGACAACCTCTTTGGTTAATAAAAGACTCATTCATACACATACTGCAACATTTCAGAACAGGATTAAAGAAAAGATCCAAAAAGCTATAAAATGGTGAAGTGGGAGGAGACATACACAATAAAGCAGGAATTTTCCTGTATCGGATGTCTAAGAGCAACACTGAACAGTAGGAGACAGTGAGGATGACTATTTCAAGATTCTCAGAGCGTGCTTTTCAACATAGAACTCTACCCAGGCTAAACTGTAAGTGGAGGATACAATAAATATACTTTCAAACATCCAAGAACTGAGAAGGCATATTGCCAGGCATACTTTTCTAGGTAGCTACAAAGATGTGTGCTTCAGCAAAAATGAGGAAATAAATCAAGAAGGAGCTGGATGTAGAATCCAGGTCAAAGATGCAGAAAAGGAAGGTGTAAAAAGAATTGAGTTGGAGAACTTGGCACCAGACTACAGAGCAGTCAGGCTAGATCAGAGCTGCAGACAGAAGCCTACAGAGAAGAGGTCTCCAGGGGGGAAGAGTGGAAATCAGAGGTTATTTCATGCTTGAGCATTTAAACAAAGGTTCATGAATATTTAAAGATTTGGCAGAGCATAAAAGAAAATATAGAAAACTGCACAAATAGAAAACTAAACAAATGCATAACAGGCTATTATCTCTGGGAAGATGGGAGGAGAATATTGAAGGAGAATGAAAATGTGATTACAATGGAATCCTAGGTTATTAGTAAGCAACGTTTGTTGTCACAAAAATGTAAACATAATTTAAAATGATATAATTATACTGGGAAATTGGGAAGAAATAAATGACGTGGGACATGGTAAAAGATTAAATTTTCAACCGCCAAAAAGGAAAGTCATGATGAAATTTATAAATGAATGGGCTGGCTCTTTAGGTTGTAGCTAAGGGGAGCTAGATCCTACATGGCCCATTACACAGTTCAAATCCCAAGCCCAGTGGCTTGAAAAACACACTGGGCAGCACATATGCGTGCATGCCCAAAACTCAGTCCAGACGGAGAGATGGAGGAGGAGGGATTGTGACACAACTATGTCCGGTTGAGAAGCACTTTTTCTCTCACCCTCTGTATCTTTGTCTCTTTTTTGATGAGTACACATACTTTCTAGACTTTTTTTTTAATTAGAAGTGAAAAAATGGAAGCATATTATTTAGAAACCTGCAGGCAAATATAGGAAGCAATTTCCACAGAATAGTATGACCCGCTGGTTTTGTTATTGAACTATGTCACTACATTACTTTGATTAAAATAAAAAATTCTATAGGGTTGGCAGGTGGTATAGAGGTTAAGGCAGCTGGATCCCACATGGCCAACTGTGTGGCTCAAGTCCCACATCTGGCAGTTTAAGAAACACACTGGGCACATGTGCTGTGTGCCTGAGAAGAGAGTGAAGCAGAAGGGATTACAAGTTGGCCTTCCTCCCTGAGAAGTGATTTCTCACTTTCTCTGTCTGTCTCTAGCAAACACATGTATCCTAAAGTTAAAAAAAATAAATAAACAAACAACATTCATATGGAACCAGCATTAACAGAAAGTAAAATTGGCAGACTTGTACAGGTCATATCACATATTCTCTGGGTGACTCTGGGCAAGATGATTTACCTCCAAGTACCTTGGGTTGCCTCTGTGAAATGGGTGAAAAGACACTATTTGTCTTCAGGGGTTGGTATGAAAATTTTTCATGCAGTGTTGGCATGTAGTAAAACAACCCTACAGATCAATGAGAGTTGCTGGGGTTGAGTAAGTAAACAGCTGATGCAGAATTAACCACATTGTCGATTTTAGACCTGGACGAAAGAGTAGAAACTTGTATCCCTACTAGGTCAAGTGGAAAGCTTAATGAATGAAGAGGGATGATGTTAGAACCAGAGCATGTAATGTGTGAATGGCAGGGACTGTGAAAATGAGTGCTGCCCGAAGAGCAGAACTCCTCAGCTCCATCCTCCTATAATCATGCAGAAATGCAGTCCTTTTGTGTCAGACTTGCCTATTTTTTAGATCATCTGATTTTCAAGTCATCTGATTATAAGTCATAACCAATTTATAAGACATTATGCAAGTCAAACAAAACCCAGCTTTAAGTTATATATAGCCAACTGCTTCCCAGTGAGCAGTCTCCATGGAGGTTAACTTCTCTTGAGAAGAGATTAAATCCACAGTCTTGCTCTATATGGCACAGGCAAAATCATCATGCCCACCTCATTCCTTATTACTGACCACTGAGAAAGGACCTGCTATTTCTTTTACTGGTACATGAAAATAGTTCTATTTGGAGTTGATAGCATTAAAAAAACAGACATAGACTCATTTTTAAATGTTGTGAGTACATATTCTTTAGTATTCCAAGCACTGCCTAACACCTTTTAATAACTAAAGAATTCATTGGTACGTTTGCTCTTTGGTATACTTTTCCTGATAATTCTGACATTTACAAGACAGCAATATTTTAGCTTGTTGCAGTTACTGATAATCTTTTAAGTCCTCTATCAAGGTCTTGATAATATGCTTTTGAGATGTTGCAACTAGTCGTTGAAAATACTTGATGTCAAGCAATAAGTGTAATAATAAATAAAGCAAAATACTGAATAGAAAAAATATTTCCCTTCACCTCAAATTCAACACATAAAAAAATGAGAAAATTAGACATATTTTTAGAAGAACTAAATTATTACATCTCTGTTCATCATCCTAAATGTGTTAATGTTAAAATAATCATAAAATCTGAGTCAAATTATAAGAACTGCTCTCTAGAAAGTATATTTGTATGTGACTTAAAAATATATGTGGCTGACAGGTGGCATGGTGGTTAAGGTGCTAGACTCCCAAATCACCGACTACGGTTTGAGTCCCAGACCTGGCGGCTTGCTTTCTCACTACCCCTTGCTCCAGTCAAATTACAAAATAATAAAATCAACTAATACTTTAAAAAAATTTTTTAAAGCAAGAAGATGGTGTGGTGGTTGGGGCACTGGACCCAGACCCAGAGCTTAAGGATCACAGTGTGTGTGTGTGTGTGTGTGTGTGTGTACCCATAGTCCTGAGAGAAAAGTGGAGAAGAGGACACTGTGGGATGGCCATGCTCCAGGGATAATTTCTCACTTTCACTTTCTCTTTCTCTGTCTCTTTCTTGTGAGCACATCACCCTATGGCAAAGTCTAAAAAAAAATGTGTTCATAATCTCCCAAGTATACCCTGGGAGTAATGTCAGTGCAGACACTTATCAGTGATAGTTACGAATGAAATAAAAGTGAATTCCCATTCCAAAAATAATTTAAAAAATCCTCAAGAGTATAATTAATATGCAAAGTATTATATAAAGACATGAAAAGGGTCTTTAAAATCTTAAAACCATATAACCTAAAACAACAAGGTCACCAAATGTAATGCCGATCTAGGTATAACCATTAAAGTCTTCTAGCATTTGGAAAACATAAAAGTTATTACTAAATAGGGCTACTTGTTTCTATCATGTCCTGTGTAGAGTCACTAACATAACCTTGACCTTTTAGGACAGTGGCTGGCTGATTAAGCTGGGGACTGATTTCAGCCATGCCCATTTGCTTACCACTTTATTTTCATATTAGTACAGCAGAGTTGTCATTACAGAGACAGCTGACAAAACAAAATATTTACTTTCAGAAAGTTCATGGAAAAAAATGCTGACCCTTGTTCTAGAAATAATTTTTGCTTTCTAGGAGGAAAATTATTATTCAGTGTGCCCCTTTTGAAGAAATGTGTGCCCCGAAAAAGCAGGAACTGTTTCCCATACTTCTTTCTTGTAGTCCACAGTACTTAATTACTGGGACAACAATCATCTTTTTATGACAAAATGATAAAACTTCTAGGTAAATGGAAAATTATTACTGCCATTTGTCTATGGCATTCTTATTTTAAAAATGTTTCACATGAAATACTATGATAAGTTGGGGAAATATGATTTATTAGCAGTGGGCTTTAGTTTTTTATTATAGTTTTTTTTCTTCACAAAATCTTACTCTGGAATACCAATCACAGGACAGATAAGAGCAATATTTAGGTTCTTTGATGGTTTTTAGGTACACAAAATCTTCAGGGAATCCATGAGTGTTAAAGAACATAGATCTGCAATGGTCAAAAAGAACCACTGAGTTACAATGGCATTTACAACCGGATCATAACCAGAGAAAAAATAACTAATGACTCTATTATTCATAGAACCATAATAAACCTTTACAATGTACTAAGTATTGAATGCTGATGTGCCATACACAGGGAAGAAATGATATTATATGCAGATGTATTGTAATCAATAAACTGTGAGCTCCTTGAGGACAGAGCCTGCCCTGTAAGAACACGATATATTTGGAAAGATTTTTATGGGCCTCAGTACATCCCCCATTATCTAGGACAAGACTATGAAGGGTAATAGGACCAAAATCATTTCTGTCTGTATCATGCATACTTAATAGGTTCCAGAACTTTCCAACTTAAGTGGGCTGTATGTACTGAAGACGATATACTCTAGTCACCACCAGAGGAGATATCTATATTTAGAGTTAGAAACAAGCTAAAATAGTCATAAAAATCTTCAAGACTTGAAGAGTAGTAAAATACTGAATGATTATTGTGAAGACCGTCTTTCTATTAGTGGGCTCTTTGAAGTAATCACAAAAAGGGAAGCTCCTTTTGTCATTCTTTATTTAAACTTACGGACAAGTACTTTTTCTAATTATCCTTTCCCTAAAGCTTACGTTATACCTAACCAACCCAAACTCCGTGTGCACTCAGGGCCTGCACGCACTTGTTCATGATCCAGGCTACAACTGAAAATGAATCGTGGCATGAAGACCGCCTTGGGGTTGTTTGTCTCTCTCTCTTGCGCATGAAAGAGAAAATATTTTTAAAAAAGTGTTCAACTTTTAAGAAGAAAAGAAACTTCGGTGTTAAATATAAAATATACATGCTCTAATTGCATAGAGTTGTCTGCCTACCTCTGGATTTTTTTATTAATTTCACATTTTACATAAAGTTCCCACCACAATATATACGATTTACATTTTTCCATCTGTCAAGTGTTTCCTTCCCTTTGCACCTCATACCCACCTGCCACCACCCACTGTCTACCATCCACTCTCCTCCCTGTACAGTCTCCAGCATTCACACCCCTCCTTTCCACTATCACATCTTCCAATCTCTCAATCTCTGCCCTAGAGTACAGACACTGGGTACGATTGAGTGGAAATATGCAATGTGTATCTTTCAATGTCTGGTTCACTTTGCTCACCATTAAGTCTATATTCACCCACTTTGAGTTAAACAATAGGGTCTCATCATTTCTTATAGGTAATATTACATAGTATATATGGACCAGTTTTTGAACCCTGTCATCAGTTTCTGGACACTGAGGTTGTTTCCATGTTTTGGCAATTGTGAATAATGCTGCAATAAACATGGATGTGCAAGTATCTTTCTGATCGCTTTCCTATCCTTCGGATAAACACCAAGGAGTGGGATTACTGGGTCATATGGTAGTTCTATTTGTACGTTTTTGAGGAAACTCCATGTTGTTTTCCACAGAGGTCATACTAATTTACATTCCCACCAACAGTGCAAGAGGGTTCCCTTTTCACAACGGCATCACCAGCACTTATCATTGTTTTTTGATCCTATCCATTCTAACTGGAGTTAAATGGTATCTCATAGTTTTAATTTGTGTTTCCATTATGACAAGAAACTTCGAACATTTTCTCATATGTGTTTGGACTATTTCATAAGTCTTCTTTGGATAGTTATTGGTTCAATTCACTCGCTGATTTTTAAATTGGATTTTTCAGTTTTAAAGGTGATCTGCTGAAGTTCCTTATATATTCTGGATATCAATCCCTTGTCTGAGAAATAATTTGCAAATATTTTCTTTTATTCCAAGGGCTGTCCTTTCACTTTAATTATTGTTTCCTTTACTGTGAGGAACCTTTTTAGCTCGATGTAATCCCACTTGTCTGTTCTGGGGATTATTGCCTGTGCTTTAACGGTTTTAAGAAATCTTTACCTACTCCAATATCTTCAAAAGTTTCCCATACATTTTCTACTAATAGTTTCGTAGTTTGAGGCTTTGTATTTAAATATCTAATCCATTTTGAGTTAATTCTTGTTGATGGTGACAGATAAGGAACCAGCTTCATTTATTTGCAAGTGGATATCCAGTTCTTCCTGCACCATTTGCAGAAAGGACTTCTTTTCTTCCACTACACTCTTGTATCCTTTGTCAAAGATCTGCTGAGTCTACTATTTGGGGTTTATTTTTATACACCTCTGCTGGATTTTACAACACAAATACCAGCCACAAATCCTGTTTTGTGTATGCAACTTCTTTATCAGACTCCTCCTTTTTGACTTTCTGTTCTCTCTCTAGGTCTCTGAATATTGACTTGACATATATTTTGACTCTAGGATATAAAATGTACACTGGAATCAGACATGGATTTAAATCTAGGTTCTGCCATGTATTAGATGTTATGAGACTTTGGCACATATTTTCTGCTCTTTATCTTGCTCAGGTCTAAGGTAGATTATTGTTAAGAAACTTTCATAGGAATAAGAGAATGTGATGGTACAATGCATACAAAGTACTTAGCATCAAGCTAAGTGGGATAGGATAGGACATGGAAATAGACATTTTTTTCTACTCTCTTGCCCACCTTTCCCTGTGAATGCAGATCTCACCATGTACTAGGGCTCCAGCTATGTCTGTTCTTCAGTTTGCCTAAAAATCTGGGACCTGACCACTCATATGTTAAAGCTACTGACCTCATTTCACCAAGAAAAATATTGGCACCTGTTTTGCACAGAAGAGGAATTTAGGAGGAAGAATAAACCGGGCCAGCAGAAGGCATAGCAGTTATATCACTTGACTCCCACATGGCCAACTGCAGTTTGAGTCCCAGACCCAGCACTTGAAATTCATGCTGGGTGTGTGTGCATACATGCCTAAGATTCTGGGAGAAGAATGGAGGGGAAGGGGTTGCAGTATGCCATCCTGGGGGCGGGGGTGATTTCTCACTTTCCCTCTCCCTGTCTGTCTCTCTGGTGAGTGCATGCACCCTAAGGCAAAAACCTATCAAGGGAAAAATAAAAAGGAGGAATAAATCCTAGGACGGCTTTCTGTGAAATTCTATGACCTCTATGAGATAGAATCCCAATTAAGAGAATCATTGTCTTGGAAGGAATAATTTAAAGAGATATTTCATTAAAAAGGTGGAAACTTAGAGGACCATAGTCAGAAAGAGCATTCTTTATTATTAGATGAAATAAAATGGATATGCAGAGGAAGGAAGAAAGGAAGGCTAATTTTGGAAGGAATGGAAGCTTTAAACCTTCTTTTATACCCAAAGTTTGACATGTCAGCTCTGCCCTTTTGAATTGAGTTGCTTGCACTACACAGGAAAAATGCCTTTTCCAATACATTATAACTCTTCGAACACCATTTGCTGTAACAGGCGACACTTATTTGGTATATAATCAGTAGTATAAGCTCCTTGAGAGTGGGAGTCAGATTTTTCCCTCCTTCTCTTTTCCCTCTCCACTTTCTGAACTTATTACAGTGGTAAACATTCAGAATAAAATATACTTATTGAGTTGAACATAGGGTTCTTTAAATTCAGACATCAATTATGTCCCACTGAGGATTTTGTATGTAGGTAACAATACCTATTAATCCTGAAACTTAAAAGACTACCAAGGCCTTTTATGGATGGGTATGAACTCCAAAATGTGAAGTAGGAGAGAACACACTGGGGAGAAGTGTGTGTTACAATCAGACAGGTACATGTTCCTGTATCATCTTATTTTTTTTACATAAAACTGTTAATTTCTCTCATAAAATGAATCTGAAAGCAGGTATCCAGGAGAGAGGTGTAGTTCTGTTGTCATCAGACTTTTTGTACCATTCTCTAATGTTCTCTGCCAGCCAGAACTGTTTATGGTGCCAGGCCATCTTTCCAAGAGCTCTGTTGGTTTACTTGAGAGCTACATTAGTTCCATAGTTTTCTGGTTTAATCTTCAGATATGACATTCCAGTCAAAGGCCTGTACAACAACGAGTATTTCCAATGTCTGATTCAAGGCAACAGATATTGAACTTATGGAAATAACCATTCTGCCACAAAATAAGAATACTTCCAAATATTTTCCAATTCCAGAGGGATCAGGAAGGGAGCAAAGTTTTTGTTTCCATTTAGAGAAACAGACAAGAAGAAAAAGCATTTCAACAAATAGCTGAACCTATCAATAGCTCAAAAGAAAACAAAATCCTTAAACTGGGAAAACAAAGCATAGTAAAGAAAAAAATCAGTAATATTTTACTCAAAAGTCATAAAATTCTACTTCACCAGTTCAATCTCACATAACTAATCTCTCTTCTGCAGTGTTACTGTGGTCCAATCTTTCTGTTTAAATCCTGGAAGTTAACATTCAACATTATTATTGATATTTCTTGTCCCTAGCATTAAGTTGGTCATTTTCTTGGTTGCTTTTTGCTCTCTTATTTCTGTCTGTGTGTCTTCAGTTTTCCTGGTAGAGCACTCCTTTCAGAACTTCTTGAAGAGCTGGTCTGGTGTTGGTAAATTCTTTCAGGTTTTGTTTATCTGTTTTTTTTTTTTGTTTTTTTTTTTTTTAACTTTTCTTCCCATATGAAGGATAATCTTGCTGGGTATAGTATTCTTGTTTGAAACTTTTTCACTTAACACTCTGAATATATTTTCCCATTCTTTCCTTGCTCGCATTGTTTCTGATGAGAGTTCTGATGTTAGCCTGATAGGATAAACTTTATAAGTAACCTGACATTTCTCTCCTGCCAATTTTAGCATCTTGTCTTGTAGATTTTGCCAGCCTAGCTATGATGTGTCTTGGAGAAGATCTTCTTGGGTGGATTCTATTAAGGAACCTTTGTATTTCTTGGGTCTGGATATTTGACTGTCTATATATTTGGAAAGTTTTCTTCCACGATTTCATGGAATAGATTATCAATGCTCTTATTTGTTTCTTAACCTTCTGGGATAATGATTATCAGGATGTTTGGGCACTTGATGGCATCTAGTATTTCTCATACAGTATTTTTTTTTTTTTTTTTTTTTTGGTTATTTTCTCAGGTTTTTTGGTGATTGTGTTTTTTAGGTCAGAGGTTTTTGTCTTCAACGTCCAAGATTCAATCTTCTGCATGGACTAATCTGCTTTTAATACTTTCAAGGGCGGTTTTTATTTCCTGAATTGCAGCCTTTGTCTCTAACAACTCCATTTGATTCTTTTTTTTTTTTTTTTTTGGAGAGGTTTTTGCTATAGGGCACATGCACTCACCAGAAAGACAGAAAGAGACAAAGAGACAGAAAACAAGAAATCAGCCCCCCTCCCAGGGGGGATGGCCATGCCACAATCCCTTCTCCTCCAGGTATCTTGGGCACACATGCACACGTACCTGGCGTGAGTTTAAGCCACCAGGTCTGGGACTCAAACCACAGTTGACTACCTAGGAGTCCAGCAACATAGTCATTATGCCAACTGCTGGTCCTGATTTGATTCTTTTTTTTTATGGTGTGTATTTCCTCTTTTAGATCATGCAAGCACTTCCTCACCTCCTGGAGCTCATTGCCTCTTTTGTTCTGCATCTTCTAGAGTTCATTGTTTCTCAACTTTTGCATCTCATTTAGTTTTGTCATTATGAATATTGTGGTGTGGATGATGAAGGATTGTTCTTTTCCCTTGAGGGAGAAATATTTTCTTGGTTTCTCATATTTCTTGGGCCTTAGTGGTGGTTTCTGGCCACTCAGTGAAAAAATCTCTTCTCTACTGTATTTTGCAACATGGTATCCACAGAATGATTTTGAGTTCAGTTTTATAAAAAGGAATTTCTTCCTTAAGGCAGGAGGTTCAATAAGCATCAAGGATTTCAATGATCCTAAAAGTATTCAGATGCTTGGCTACTGTGCACCTAGGCCTGTCTAGACACTCAATGTGTGGAGACTATCTCAGTGTTTTGGGGGTCTAGAAGATGGAGTTTAGAGCATATTTTCAGATGCCTGGTCCCTGAACGCCCCAGGACACACCTCGGATTTTAAATGTTCATGTATCTTCTTATAACAGAAAAACAGGAACATTTAAGGACAAAAAAAAATGTTTTTTGAAGGCTATTTTTACCCTTATATAGACCCAAGTTCAAAAGGACCCAAGTCACCTCCACAGCCATAATAGGATCCTAGTCACAGAATCCCAGCATTAACACCAGTTGCTTGAGAAAGAAAAATTCCTAAGTCCATGTATATGCAAGGCAGAAGACAAGACAGAGTAGATCCCTTCCTCTAGTATCCAGATCAAATCATTTTCCTCAACACTTAAGATCTTGATATGTCAATTTTTCTTTAAAATACTTCATTGGGGGGTCCAGCAGATGGCATAACAGTTACATCACTGGACTCACACATGGCCAACCACGGTTCAAGTCCCAGACTCAGAGGCTTGAAAATCATGCTGGGCACATGTGCATGCCTGCATAAGGTACCAGGAAGAAAACAGGGAAGAGATTTCAGTGTGGCCATCTCCCCTGGGGGGTGATTTCTCACTTTCCCTCTCACTATTTTTCTATCTCTTTTCTCTCTCCAGCAAGCACACTCTCCCCCAAGGCAAAAAAAACTCTTAAAATAATAATAATTAACTAGGATAGGCAAAGTTTACCATGGCCTCGGAAGGTGGGTCCTGCAGGTACCACCCCAACCTTGTGCAGCTTTGGTCCTAAATGCCAAGGGTTCTTTTCACAGAGCTTGCTCTAGAGTCTCCAGAGAGGTGTAGTCCATCCCTTCAACTGATCCCCTGCACTGTGACTCTGAAGTCTGCATGCGTTTAGAGAACAAATAAGCAAAAATATCCAGGCGTGTCCACAAAGAAAGAAAACCAGAGGAAATGATGCTGGCATTACAGGAAAAGGACTTGATTGACCTACCAGATTATGTGTGTAGATTGAACTTTTCTTTCATTCTCTATTCAAGCCCCTCCCCCCCAGAGAGAGAAGCTGGTAAAGGGGCTGAACATGATGAAGAATCAGGGCAAGGAATACCTATTTCTGTACCTCTAAAGAGAACAGTTAAAGAAAGATACCCAAACTGGATGCTCAGAGACTAAGCTAGTTTGATAAGGCAAAATTCAAAGGTAAAGGTCAAGAGGTTGAAGACTTGAAGACACTAATGAGACACACAGAGCACAGGGCTCCTGGGCTATTCTCTAAACCAAACTTGAGGGGTTTTATTGACAGAGTTGAATACCGGGGAAATAAAAAGGAAGTTCAGACTACTTTAAAGCAAATCCGACTCAATCTCTGTATTGTGCAAGAACATTTTGTTAGCAATACGATGAAGCAGGGGGAAACAGTGACCATGATGTAGCTGCTCTAAATTAAGTATCTTTTTGAGACATTCAGCTGAAAGTGAGAAGTTTACTTCTGAGTCAAGTAGAGCCTCACGGAAGAACAACAAAGAATGAGAAAAGTAAGTAACTGGCCTTGGAGAGAAGGCAGCAAAGCTGCTGAGTAATAGTCCCTAGGAAATGACATGTTAACGATCACATCCAGGATACAGAGAGCTGAAAAGGACCAAAAGGAAGAGTCAAATGGATTAAACAAAGACATTCCCAATAAACCATGCAATGATGTTATTGCCGATGCTATAAATGAAAAGGAGGAATTAAAATGAGAGGAAATGTAACTGGACCAATCTAAATTTTGCAATAAGGCACATGCACTTGACAGAGATAGAGAGAGGGAATGTGAGAACCTTCCCTTCACCCCTTCTCCCCTCACCAAGGAAATGACCACACCACAATCCCTTCTTTTCTATTCTCCTCTCTGGACTTTAGGCAGGCACACACACGTCCGGCATATTTTTTAAGCTTCTGGGTCCAGGACTTGAACTGGGCCATTGGTCTTGTGGGATACAGTTTCCTTAACCACCACACCACCTAGCTGGCCCAGAATTTTTTTTTAAATGTGCAATGGTAACTTTATAAATCATCCAAAAATGGGTAAGGTTAGATACTCCTCTGCTAAGAGGAAATATATCCTGCAAGTTTGGGATTATCATATGTTTTGTTTACTTTGAGTGAAAATCCTAAGGTAGTATAACTTTTGCATATTCATATTTAAAGTATTAGTTTTATAATTACGTTTGTCACTTAATAACCTTAGTTAAGTCTATTTGCCTCCATGTTTATTATTTACATATGACCTCATAAAAGGCTAGTTAATAAGCAGCTTCTGCTGCTAGTGTGCCATTGAGTGTCCTGTATTTGACTATCTTGGTGATGATTTAAGATCTGAATATATATGTAATATTAATGTCCATTTTTTTTTTTTGGAGAGGTTTGCGCTCGCCAGACAGACATAGAGACAGAAAGCGAGAAATCACCCCCCAGGGGGGGATGGTCACGCCGCAATCCCTTCTCCTCCATTCTCCTCTCGGGATCTTGGGCACGCACGCACACGCGCCCGGCGTGAGTTTTAAGCCACCGGGTCTGGGACGTGAACCGCGGTCGACTACGTGGGAGTCCAGCGACATAGCCATTATGCTAACTGCTGATTCCCTTAATGTCCATTTTTTAAAAGGAGTAAAAAATTATTTTATGGCCCTCCCTCCAGAAAAATAGCTCTTTGAAAATTCCATTAGGAACAAAGATTTAAGCTTTCCCATAACTTATTTGCCTTTTTTATTCCTCTCTAGATCAGTAATTCTCAATTCTGACTGCACATTAGAACCACCTGAAAAACTTTTAAAGCTTCTGATGCCAGGACCCACCCCCAGGAAATGGTCTGAGTTATGAATCTAGAATAGAGCCTGAGCTTCAGAATTGTTTTAAAGCTCTCTAAGTTCTTCTTTCTTCTTCTTCCTTTTTTTTAAGGCAGAGATTTTTGCTATAGGGCACATGCGCTTGCCAGAGAGATAGAGACAGAGAAAGTAAGAAACCACCCCCCAGGGCTGATGACCATGCTGTAAACCCTTCTTCTTCATTCTACTCTTGGGATCTGAGGCATGCACACACACACAACCAGCCACCAGGTCCAGGACTGAAACCATGGTCAACTATATGGGAGTCCAGTGTCTTAACCACTACACTACCTTCTGGATCCACCATAAGTTATTCTAATGTGCAACTGTGCATTGAAGACTGTTGTTCCAGGCAATCTCATTCATATGCAGAACATCAATTCCTATCTGTGTTAATGACACCAACATGCACATTCTTAGCCCACCCTTATCTCTGAGCTCCAAGTCTAGGATTATTCTGCATCCATCTTACCCTACTCAAAATCGGACTCTGAGAATGAGAACCATCTTGAGTTGCTGCTTGCCCATTTGGTCCAAACACTAAACACAATGCCTGTCACATGGAAGATGCTTATTAAATATGTATTAATTTAATTTTTGACCATCTTGTAAGATCAAAGAAGTTCATGTGTTCCGGGGGGGGGGGGGGGAGATCTCATTTTTAGCCATACCAACATTTTTCATTGACGAGAGAGTGAGACGGAAGAGGAATACAAGGCACAAATGCATCAAAGTCTAACAGACCACATTTAATTCTGGAATCTGCTGCCAGGATAAATTTGGTCTCTTTCTTATACACACACAAAATTGAGATAATAATGGTATTTCCCAAGTTGTCTTTCAGATATGTTCCTAAGGTAAATTTATATAAAATTGCTTTGAACTACTTAAGACATGCTACATTATATTCATTATAATTTTTACTGATTCTACTTTAAGATTATGTCTAAAGAAAAACAAACTGCTCTAAGTAAAATTTTTGAGTTCTTTCTGAAAAATTAAATTTTAACTTATCATCCTTTAATTCTCAAAGCTACCAATCAAAAAACAAATGTAATTCCTAAATTTCTATACAAAACATCCTATTACTTTACCAAGTATACCTTTTATGACTAAAAATTTTACCTACTCACAAAATCTTCAGCTCAAGTTGAAGCCATTTTCAAGGTGTGCACACAAAGGGCAAACAATGCCAAGTAATCTGGACATTCTGTATTATCTTCTTGCCCCTTGCAGAGAAAGGGGCCAGTCTTACCATGGCCCTTTCCTTGGGAAAGAACATTTTAAGCACTTACCGTATCATATAATAAGGCAGGCCTGCTTGGTCACAGGGAAAAGCGGCACCAGTGTAGATAATTACTGTGGAATGCAGTGAGTAATTACAGGACTCCTGTTCTTGAACCAGAATAGAACAGAACTCCTAATTATCTCAAAAGCCCAACTTCATAAAATCAGAAGCAGTTACCAAAGAAATTACACAAAGTGGTAAAACCTTAAACTGTTGAAATGGAAAAGATACAAAGAATTTTTCTAACAGGGAAAAATAGCCTGCCCGAGGAGCTGCAAAATCATTAGCACTTCTCTAGGTATTTATTCTCAAAGTGTCTGCTCCATGCAGCCTGACCACAAGTTCATTTCTTTAATACATTTTGCTCATCAGTTAGTTTGAAGGATACATCTAAAATTCCAAGCAGTATATTTCTTCCTTTTAAGAAGTTTTTATGGCAGTATTATTTTTCGTTTCTCATATTTTCTCCCAGTCTACATTATACTATACTATATATAAGTCAATTAATCTTCAAGTAAGTTCAATGATCACTTACATAAAAAATATCCCCAGTCATGTACATGAAAATGAAAGCTTCCTTGGCTATATCTTATCACACCTAAAAGAATGCCACTGCTTTTTGGCTTCAATCGACAAAACACTCGAAGCTGATTAAGTGAGGGAAACTTCAACATTTGTACCATTTCTTGAACATCTCTATGCCAGCCACTGTGCTGGATGCTTCACATATATTATCTGTAATAAAAGTCACAATTTTATAATTAGATACCATTTCCCTCAATTTCAGAGAACTGAAACTCAGAAATAAAGCACCTGGCTCTAGCCCTTTGTTTCTTTTTTTCTTTTTTTTTTTTTTGGAGAGATTTTTGTTATAGGGCGCGTGTGCTTGCCAGACAGACAGAGAGAGACATTAGAGACAGAAAGCGAGAAATCACCCCCCAGGGGGGATGGTCACGCCGCAATCCCTTCTCCATTCTCCTCTCGGGATCTTGGGCACGCACGCACACCCGCCCAGCGTGAGTTTTAAGCCACCGGGTCTGGGACACGAACCGCGGTTGACTACGTGGGAGTCCAGCGACATAGCCATTACACTAACTGCTGGTTCCCAAGCCCTTTGTTTCTTAAGGGGCAGTTTACAGATCAGCAACACTGGACATTTTTAGGAGCTTATTAAAAATGTGACACCTTGGGCACAGACCTACTGGAATCAGCATTTACATTATCAAGAACCCCAGGTGATCTGTATACATTTTAAATTTTGAAAAGCCATGCTACCTCCAACATCTTATAAGTGACTCAGACAGAACTCTAGCCCAGGTATGCCTGTCCCCAAAGGCTGTGGTTTTCTCGCTGTGCCACCCCTCCCAGTGCCATTGTAATGGATCAGCATTTTGGCATTCTGGCCTCCTCCTAGAAGCTCCTAAGCTCCTTCTGGACGTGTGCTGGAGATGCTTGGTCAATCTCTGTCAGCTCCCCAGAGTTTTGAGCACACTGCTTTAGAGACCTGTGTAGACTTTTCATCTGAATTGGCCCTTGCTTCCTGTGCTCAATAGTCATACTATTGATTTCCTTCAGGAAAGCACAGGATAGGTTTTATATTCCATTTCCTCCTGCCCAGGATGTGTCTGATGAGGAGAGAGAGACGTCCTTACACCCACAAAAGTTGCAGAGGCATATGATGGCTTACCATTTTTAGCGTTTAAGTTTTGTTCTTTGTGTTTTTGCTTTCCCTTTCATCATGATTCAGTAGGAACTGAATCACTGCACAGGCAAATGGCTGTAATTGCTTAGGAAATGTAAATAAAGAGCTGCAATCACTCATACTAAATGGTGAAACCCAATTTCACAAGGAGAAACCTCTTTATTTGCATGGCAATTTTCTCCATTTGATGACCACAACTTTTCCTATCTTGAGTAACTGTCATTGAATTTGATTAGTTGTAAAAACAGCAAAATTTGGAGAAATAAAAAGCATACCAGGCCTAATGGCCAGCCAGGCACATTTAGTGATCCAGGACTCAGTTATAATATTGCAAAAATGCATCATGACTTTAAATGACGTTAAATAAAATAATTTTTTTAAAAAAGGAAAGTATGTCATGACTTTCCCGACACACCCTAAAATAACATTTGGAAACGTTAGTTTCTTGCTCTATCCTTTTCTCTAAGAACAGAATAATTTGTTAGCCAAAAGGATGTGTTGGGACGTGCCTAACAGGAAGAGACCAAATTAAATATAACATTTAGAACCTTTCCTTAATAAAGTTAAATTAGCAAAAGTGGAAACAAAACTGTATTATATGGGCATTTAGGACAAAGAAAATGTAGTTAAGAAGAAAAGCAATAGATAAATAACAAGCCCATGTTATGAAAATATCAAAATATTTATTGATAAAGTTTTAGGGAACAAGTTCATGATAACCAACTAATATATCAGAATGGCTTAAATAAAACTATGCTCTTAGGGCTCGCAGGTGGTGTGGTGGTTAAGGGCACTGGACTCCCACAGGGCCAACCATAGTTCAAATCCCTGACCTGGAAGCTTGCTTTCTCACTTTGCTTCTCTCTCTCTTTATCTCCTTCTCTATGTCTCTCTATGGTCATACATAAATAAATAAATAAAGTTAAATAAAATAATTAAAAGAAAACTGTTCTTATACAATATGGAGCAATGTATAAGCTAATTACACAGGAACTAAAACTTCAAAGAAAGATCCTATGGTTAAGTGAGGGCCTGAGAATACTGTGGTGTGTGTGTGTGTGTGTGTGTGTGTGTGTGTGTCTGTGTGTGTGTCTGTGTGTGTATCTGCGTATCTGAATGGGTCATAAGAATATAAGACTCTATACTTATTTGAAATGAAATTATCTTTAGTTGGTATTTTCTTTGCCAAGCTGATTCCCCAAATCCCACAAACACATATTATAACTGTTCAAGGCTGAAATTATGACTTCTTCTAAATGACGCCAGCCACCTGCATACATGAGACCTGGAATACAATCCTTTAAGCAAGAAGCAACAAATTTAAAACGTACCCCTTTAACTCAACTATCTAGGAAAGAGGCATGTAAATGTCCATTCATGGCAGAATTGGCCATTTAAGCGGTACTGTCAGAATCTCCAGACAAATGTGTATGTGTGTGTGTGTGTGTGTGTATGCACACGTACACATATTTGGAAAGAGATTAGAAGGAACTGTCTCACGTAATTACAAATACTGACAAGTCCTAAGAGCTGCAGGTGAGTTAGTAAGCTGGAAACCCCAGACGGTGTAGTTCTACTCCAAGTTTAAAACCTGGAGAACTAGGAAAACCAACAGCATAGTGCTAATCTGAAGGCAGGACGTTCAAGACTCAGGATAAGCACTGTTCCAGTTAGAATTTGCAGACAAGAACCTGATGGCCCAATTTGAAAGTAATCAGGTAGAAAAAATTCTTATTAGAGGGAGGGTCAATCCTTTGTTCTAGTCAACTGACTGGATGAACCCCATCCACATTAAAGACAATCTGCTTTACTCAATTCAAATGTTATCCATTTAATGTTAACCTCATAAAAAAACACCCTCATAGAAATACGTAGAATAATGTTTGACCAAATATTTTGGTACCCTGTGTCCCAGTCAAGTTGACACTTAAAATTAACCATGACAATGACATATAAACAGAAACCATAAATTCTAATTGCTGAAAATACCTAACCACACACCTGGAGAATACCAATAGGAGGAAACTTGGTTACATGCAAGTATGATCAACAATGGATGGCCTCAAGAAGTTCTATTTTAATAATAGCAAAGGTAATCAATACATGGCAATAAATAATAAGAAATGTGTCATATGAAATCATTCCTTTGTGGAAAAAGGCTAGACAATTCTAACATTGGATCAAGGAAATATGGATGTCAATTGAATTAAAATTATGTTACTAGTACTTTCACTTTGAGAGCTCCTGTTTGTAACCTGTGGAATCCTAATTTACTAAATGATAACAATCCGCACAGACAGTAAGCCCAGCAGAGGGAGCTGCCTGTGGTCACATGATGGAGCTCTCCCCCAGAGGAGCTGACACCACGCCTCACCATCAGGCACATTTAGTGATCCAGGACTCAGCTATAATACTTAAAAAAAAAGGAAAGTATGTCATGACTTTCCCAACACACCCTAAAATAACATTTGGAAATGTTAGTTTCTTGCTCTGTCCTTTTCTCTAAGAACAGAATAATTTGTTAGCCAAAAGGATGTATCAGGACATGCCTAACAGGAAGAAACCAAATTAAATAGAACATTAAGAACCTTTCCTTAATAAAGTTAAATTAGCAAAAGTGGAAACCAAACTGTATTATATGGGCAATATAAAGCCCACACTGCTATTGTTACGCCATCTTGAAACTGGAATTACTGCTGGATTGTCTCTTGTTCTGGGGATGAGATACTGTGAACACTGCAATCCCCTAGCTGAGCTGCAACTACACCCCATTCTGTGGGCCAAGCTGCTATGGAGCTGCTCCAGCTGTCCTCCCAGTTGTTGCTATGTCCTGCTCTTCAGGACCCAGGCTGATGGTGCTCCTCCTTTCTGGGGAAACAGTGCCTTGATGGAGTTGCGCCATCTGTCTTTC
Organism: Tupaia tana; assembly: GCA_026018925.1. NCBI lineage: Eukaryota > Metazoa > Chordata > Mammalia > Scandentia > Tupaiidae > Tupaia > Tupaia tana. Next base: position 143,134,966 of record JAKSZU010000006.1, read on the forward strand.
CCAATCATTGCAGCACCCTAGCCCTAAGGGCCTGAGCTGAAGCTGCACAGTACCCCTGGGGAACTCATGCTTTGACACAGGTTCTCCATGAACCCTTCCCAATAGCTGCTGCCACTGGCCTAACAGTGCCTACACATAAGCGGTCTACTTCCTCCCAGGAGAAGGAAATGGTATCTTGGCAAAGCCGTTTCAAGTACCCTTGGAAACCCTGCAGCATTCTGCCCTCATTTTAGAACATAGCAGAGAGAGAGATTTTTATATAAAGGTAATTAAGGAATAAGTTATTAAAATTTTAGAGCTATCTTTTCATTATACATCTTGTGAAGCTGGGTGTTAGTTATCTAGTTGAAAGTAGCTTAAGTAACAGTTGAAAAAATACCCTAAAGGAGAGAGTGGACACTATTCAACTCTCCTGACAATACTACATAAAAAAAAGAGTATTGTAATTTTGAATTGTCAATGATTCAGAAGATTTGAACTCTGAATGTGAAAACGTTTTAGGAACACCTTTTTTCATGTAGATTTTTCCTTTTTATGTGTGCAAAAAGTGATAAATGGAACCCCCTCAAGTTTAAATAAACTTAAACCTACATTTCAAATAAGTATAAATTCTAAAAAATACAGCATCGCTAGATGGTTTATTTGGCATTTTTCTCCCTTTCTTAATGGTACATAAAATGAGAATGTATGTTACATTCATGGCATTTTAGTTTTGATGAAACTTTGTCATGAGAGGATTTATGTTCCACAACTGTGCCAAGCATCAAATAGATGATGGGAATACTGTTACATGTAGTATTAAACCAGAATTAGTTATTGTCAGTGAATTTATTTGGAAATTGTTATAGATTGAAGGACTACTTAACAAAATTCCTTGCGAGTTCCAGGCTTTCTTGTAATTTTATAATATGTTTTAAAATCTTGAGATCTCTCCAATTAATTTGACTATTATGGTATTTTAAAACTATGTCCAGGCCAGGATAATGGTGCAGTGATGATGCTAAGTAAGGGACCTAAATGGGCAGGTCCTGGGTTTGCATCCTGGAACCTCCCTTTATATGTCAAGTGTGTGCACATGTGCCCCAAATCCAGGCTCCTCAAGTCCGGAATTGAACTTGAGGACCCTGTTGGGGTGCCTCCCATGTATCTATCTCTCTGCTTGCCTCTTCTTTCATGGAAGACATAAATACATGAATACATAAACAAAATATGTCCACAAGCTCTTTGAAGCTCCTTTCAATAGGTGTAGTTAAACTCACCTCCCTGTGAGTATTGGTTGTTCTTAGTGGCCAAATTCTTTTTTTTTAATTTAACTTTATTTATTTATTTTTAATTTAACCACAGGGGGACAGCAAGAGCAAGAGCGAGAGCAAGCCACAAAGCAAGCTGCCAGGTCTGGGACTCGAACCTATGTTGGCCATGTGGGAGCTCAGCAGGCTTAACCATCACACCACCTGCTAGCCCCCTTAGTGACCAAATTCTATGAATAGAACATAGCACGTAGTAAATGAGCCATCATGGAAGTCAGTCTTCCAATACCAGGTAAGCCTGGATGCCTGATGTCCTGGCCAACAGCTTGTCTATAACCTCATGGAAAATGCTGAGTCAGACCCCCAGAAGCTTCTCTCTGATTCCTGATGTTCAGAAACAGTGTATAGTAATAAATGCTGTTTTTTTAAGCAGCTAAATTTGAGAGTAATTTGTTTTATTGAAATTAACCACTAATAATACTGTTTTTTTATTTCCTTTATACCAAAGCAGGGGAAGTAAAAATAACTGTCATCATTACATTGACATTTATTTCCAAGTGGTTGGCCAGTGTTTTTACAGATGTACTGTACTTCTGAAAAAATGGTTATTACTGCTAAGTCTTTCATCCAAGAAAATATATACACTGTGAATCTTACATTTCATTTTGAATGGAAGTCTAAGTCTTCATGGTTCTTGCTGGCAAAGACATCATAAAACATCCTCTTTCTTTAGCCGATATTCTAGACAGTTTTTACTGTAGACCTGCTTTTTATTGCATAATAAATTATATCAGTATTTTTTCAAGATCTAAGCTGACCTCTGAAACGTTCGTCTAGCTCCCTTCTAGAAGTCATAATGGTGACTGCACATTTCTGTGCTCTCCCTTTGAAATGAAGGCTGGCGATGTGGGGAGAAGCTAGCACTGATGCTCTTGTTTGTCCTCCCACCTGTCTAGCCAAGGCTGGTACGAGACTCTCCTCAGCCTGATGCATCCTCTACCATCGCACACTCCAAAATGCAAAGCCAAAAGAAAAAAATTACATTGACGAGAACACAACCAGTGATAGGCAAAGTGCACACTGCCATTTTTGAAATATGTCATAGTTCAATGGAAAAAAAAAGACCACTTCATTTATGAACACTGAACAGAGAGGGTAGACTGGAAACCACCATCTGCCAGCACCTTTGACTGGTAAATTTGTTACTCACATTTAACCTCTCTTCCTTGATGATCTGAGTGTCATCTGCCTGAGGTCAAGCCAGAGGACAGGTCTTCAGCCTCAATCTACTGTCATAAAGGCCAAAACAACACTCAAGTATCAAAAAATATAGTACGTAGTGCTGTTTTCCTGGAATCTGAAAGAGAATTTGAGGTCTTGGTCAGTTGTAAAGTGAGGACAGAGAAAGTATGTATTAAAGTATTTCATAACTAGGTTGTCAGAAGCTACAGTGACCTAGGAGCATCTAACTTACACAGTTGAAACCTGTGGCCCAGAGAGGTCAAGTGACTCACCCGCCATCACAAGCTGCTTAGTGGTGATTTACCTTAAGGATGTAACACTCCTGATTTCTGACCAAGGGCATTTTCTATAATACAACTATCACAAGGCTTTGATAGAATCAGTTCATTTCAGTTTTGACTTTGTTAGTTTTTAATCAGAAGAGTAAAACACACATGAGGCAAAAAATGAAAAAATAGGTATATGTCCCTATATCCTCATTTCTGTAAAATTTTAAAGCAACACTACATATTTTAAGATTTAATGTATAATTAACCTATACAAATATAGATGAGAAACATTCATACCAACCTCAGGGTGCTGGTAGCTCAGGGAATTGAGATAATAAAAAGAGTAAAAAAGAACTTAAATTGTCTCACTGTAATATATCTTTGCCCCGAAGGACTTCATTGAGTCACTTACAAATGGCCAGTAAAATTATATATATACTCTTACGTATGTACACAATGCCATATACCTAAGTATGTAAAACACAGCCAAGCACAGGTAAGAAAAGTCATAAAAGGAAATAAACTACATGAGGCCTATTATATTCACCTCCTAAACGGAAATGCTATGTTAACACAAATGGGTGTCCATGGCAATCTTTGCTAGTTAGGCATGGAATCTTATAGGAGGAACATATCATTGCATTACTATGTGCTTTGGAATAATTGTGTATTTGCAGGTGACTTATACTCGCTACTCTTATATTGTTTTTAAGGAGTCAGTCCACTTTATCTAAGTTATCACATTTGGGGGCACAGAGTTGTTCATAATATTTCATTATGATTCTTTGAATGCCAGTGAGATCCATAGTAGTGAGTCTCTTAATATGTGATAATTATAATTTGTGTCCTTTGTTTTTTTATGGTTAACCTGGCCATATGAGGTTTATATGTTGCTTTTATTTAAAATAAAGAAAATTATAACAGTTTAAAATAGGTGGCTATTTAAATTCATATGTTTTATTCAAAAAGTCTTCTTTCAAGATGAAATATAAACTTTAAATTTTAATTTCTTTTCTAACTAATACAAATTATGAATAAGCAAAAGACAAAATTAACATGTAAATTTGGTTTTTTCACAACATTTTTAGAAGGTAATTATTCAGTGTTGCCATCAGAGAGACTAAAACATGCATATAAAAGTGTCTCTTGTGCACATATAAAAGATCTACAACACCTACATACGATATTACTTGAGGGCTTATCATTTAAATATGCTTTCAAATAAGATCCAATAACATTTCCAAAATACGAAAATGTCTATTTGAATGCAGTTAATAGAACATGAATAGCATAAGTATGTGTCCTGAGTAAAGGGCAGAAAAGTGAAAAATATTAGTGAACTTTCCAAAATTGTTACCATGGTCAGTTAAATACAAATACACTTAAACAAAATGCCGCTTCATATTAAATCTCTAGAAAGTCTTATAAACATTTCTATCATTTATGCCATATCAATTTGTGCTTTTAGTATTTTGGTATTGAGAGAAAATAGGCCAAAGATGCTTGGAACTCCAGAGGTTGTTGGTTCTAGAAGTGACTTTATGGCTCAAAGAAGCACTGCCTTTTCTTTCTACTCAACTATCTTTAATCTTGTTGACTATTGCCTATGCTAGCAAAATGGCATCTGAAGATACAGAAAATAAAACCAGTCCTCCGATCACAGCATCGCAGCTAGGAAGGACAAAGCAAAGGCAAAGGACTTTTTCTTGCACAGTTTATGCCTTTTTTTTTTTTTTTTTTTTTTTTTTTTTTTTTTTTTTTTTTTTTTGAGAGGTTTTTGCTATAGGGCGTGTGCGCTCTCCAGAAAGACATAGAGATAGAAAGTAAGAAATCACCCCCCAGCGGGATGGCCACGCCGCAATCCCTTCTCCTCCATTCTCCTCTCGGGATCTTGGGCACGCACGCACATGTGCCCAGTGTGAGTTTAAGCCACTGTGGTCCGGGACTCAAACTGCAGTTGACTACATGGGAGTCCAGCGACATAGCCATTACGCTAACTGCTGGTCCCCAGTTTATGCCTTTTTGATGGGGAAGAAAATCTTTCTGAGAAGCACGTATCATGTTTTTTTCTTATATATTACTGACCAGAACAGGGTCAGATGTTCTTCCCTCAGTTGTTGAGAGAAGCATGAGAGTATCACATTGGCGCTCAAAATGGCATTGTCTTTCCAAGGGAAAAAGGTATGCTATTGGGTGGATAATCAACAGTGTATGCTACACTTTCTTTTGTTAAAGCAAATTTTGAAGAGTTGCACCATAAGCCCACTATTAAATACATAACATCGGTGGCTGATCTCCAAATAGTCTTGCATCTAGTAAAATTTATGACTTGATTAAATGATGAGCATTCATGTTCGTCAAATCTACGTGCAAGACTAGATAGTGCAGAATTCATCATTTGTGCAAAATAGGTAGGAAAAAAATCAATTTTCTAATGAAGGTACTAAGTGCCAAATTAACAAAAAATGGCCACATGACTGTTAAAAACAAAAGAAATAAATCCTGTTTTAAACATAACCCCTGAAGTTAACACCTGTGTCAGTCAAGATTTACCTTTGAAAAGAAAAGATCAACATTTATTTAAAAAGAAAGCAAGCAAACAAAACTTTTGATCAGGATAATGAGAAAATGAAGAAAGAACAATATTTTGAACACCTACTAGGGCTACTTTGACTCTTAGAGTATGGTGCTCTTTTAATCCTTACCATAACCCAATGAAGTAGTGGTATTATCTCTCTCTACAAAGAAGAAAACCAAGGCTTAGAAACATCAAATAGCTTATTCAAGGTCATTAGAAATAATGAAGCAAGGATTCAAACATAGACTTCTGCCTACCACTCTACACTGATTACATACAGAGAAGGAATTAGCACTTAGAGCAGTGTTTTCCCTCACATCTCCTGATGAGATAGTAATAGTTCTTTGTATTAGGGTTTATATCAAATCACCCCAAGATTGTCTGACTCTGCAGACAAATAAAACAGATTACCAGAACTATAAAAAGAAAGAAGCAAAACACTTCAGGGACACAAAAATGGAAAATTATCTGTTGATAGTAATATGTACGATAATATATTTAACTAGACTATAAGCTATAATGATATACAGTGATTGAATGTATAAAAAATAAATATAAAAATGAGTTCTCTACAAAGCAAAATTTTTAAAAAAAAGTAAAGTAAAGGTTACTAGAACTATACACAAACAAACGGACTTAAAATAACCATACCTAAAACTGGGTCTGTTGAGGTATCAGGCCAGAAATCACATGCCAATGAAGTAATTTCCTGAATAGTTCATTCAAGGAAAAAAAGTCACAGGATTTTGAATTCTAGAAAAGGGGTGGGCATTCATGGTATCTGTGATAATTAAGCAGGAAAGCCAGCAGTCTTGATGAGGGCAAATAATTCCATATGTCTGTGTTGAAATTAAAACAATGCCCATTGTTGATGAGTCAATTCAGTTCAGTAAGGGTCTTCTCTCCAAGGGTTCATCCCTTACCTGCTTTACCATGCCATTATTTATAATTAGTGGCAATGAAGCAGTTTCATATCTCCTAGTGTCATAGATGAACATCTTTCCATTTATAGTTCAAAACTACAGAAGTTTATTTCGCAAACAATCCACAGCAATTTCCAATAAGGCAACTGGGCACTGTCTCCGCAGTCATTCAGCAACCCAGGCTGACAGAACCTGTGTACTTCAATATATTTAATATATTAAAATCCAAAATTTCCCAGGGCGATGGCCAAGGGAAAAAACTGAAATTATCTTTCATTAGAAATACTGCAGGGGCCAGTCTGTGGCATGGTAGTTAAGGAGACTCAATCACACATGGTGGACTGTGTGGTTAGAGTCCCAAACCAGTGGCTTAAGAAACATGCCAGTCACATGTGTGTGCCCAAAATCCCAAACAGAGGGAGAGATGGAGGAGAAAAGATTGTCACACAATCGTTCTTAGAGGGTGGGGGGCGGGGGGTATACTCGCCCTCATGCTCACACAATCTCTGCCAAATAATAATAATAATAATAAGATGCTTTAAAAAATAAAATAAACTTGGGGACCAGGTCTATTGAGCAGCACATGTTACTTCAACCAACATGCAATTGCAATTAGACAAACCTAGTCACATGACCATACCTCATTCCAGGATCAGGATAGAGTGGAAATGCCCACTGCTTCATGGCTTCTCTGATGGACACAACCACTTAAGAGAAAAGGAGAAATCTGAAGGGGTGGGAAGAAAACCCGTGTATGTTGACTGCGAGTACTAAGCTGTCACTCACACAATTTCCTCTATTGCTTTCCAAAGTCCAGTCTCTCACCTAGGAGAAGCCATGGTTCCAGTGTAGGAGCTAGAGAATTTCATCTTCCAAAGGAAATATTTGCTAATCGGCCACACTATCCAGGAAGACTGAGCATGGAATGCAAGTCAAGCTACGTGGAGAAAATGACTGATAGCCTTTTCTTAGCAGAAAGAACAAATCCTCTGATACTCTTCGTCTTTTCATCCTGTAGCACTTCCCAGACATACGTAGATGGATAAGGACAGGTGCCTGCACCCTCAGAGATCAGTTTTGTTCAGAAGCAAAATCACATGTGTCTTGGGAATATTCCATCTTTGCCCCAAGGGTACCAGGTCAGGGAAAGCTGCCTCAAGCAGGGAGAGTGCAACTTGTAAGCGTTCTTACCATACCTCATTCTGTCTGTTTCTTGTACTAACATTTCCCCCTTGAAATCCAATCCCAAAATTATTAAACTGTGAGACAGATAATTAGTATAGATTTTAAGCCATTTTTTAAAATATGAATACATGTAGATGTTAACACTTGTTTCATTTTTTTCCAGATTATTGAAAGGGTTCTTGTGCTTTCTCTCTGGACTTTCTGAAGCCTGAACTTATCACTTCTTGATATTTAATTAAAAACATGCCATTTAACCACTAATGATATGAATTATAATGCAAAGATAGAGAAATAGCAATTGTAGTATTCCATTTTGCCTCAAAGGAGATAAAAAGTACTATTATGTACTATTTTTGACTCTTAAATATATGAATGAAACTCTTAAGAAATTAATCAGAAAAGTTCTACTCTTGGTTTTTCTTAAGCAAGGCTAGGTTTTGAAATCCAAGATTTATTTAAAACAATTGCTAAATACTTTAATGCTGACCTATTTTAAAAGTTGGAAATGTATCGAAACAATTTTTTTAAGGTTTATGCCATAGGGCATGTGCATTCACCAGAGAAAGACAGAAAGGAAAAGTGAGAAATCATCTCTTTTGAGGGGAGGAGGGGAAACAGGGAAGGATGGCCACATTACAATCTCTTCACCTCTATTCTCATCTCGGGATTTAGGGCATGCTCACACACACACGTCCAGTGTGATTTTTAAGCCACTGTGTCTGGAATTCAAACTGTGGTCAACCATGTGCAAACTCAACACCTTAACCACCATACTACCTGCTGGCCTGAAGAAACCTGTTTTTTTTTTAAAGGGCATTTAATTTTATTTATAATCATTACTATATTAATTTGCTACAGGTCACGTGAGCTCACCAGAGAGAGAAAAAGCAAACATCCAGGTCTCGGACTCAAACCACAGTTGGCCATGTGGGAGTTCAACAGCTTAATCACCAGGCACCTGCTGACCTGCACAAACCATTTTTAAACCTTTCATTTTTGTCAAATATCAACTTTGAACAGTATTTATTATACTGAGAATCTAAAAATGATCCTATAAAGGGTTTTCTGTGTTCTTGTTCTGATACAGACAATGGGGTGTACATGAGGTAATACTGGTGATGAGCCTTATTACAGACATGCTCTTGAATGTGACAGCACATGAACACCCAATACAAACACGACTCAAGCGCCACTTAACCAAAGGAAGTTGAGCAGTAACTAGGGGCTAAAACAACACGCCTGCATTCAATCATCAATGACATTCACCACAGGATCACTCAGCAGGTTAAGTCACAGTGGAAGTTTTTTCAATGTTAAAATTAGGAGGCTTCGGGGCCAGCAAACGGCATAGTGGCTAAGGTGTTGGACTCCCACGTGGCCAACGATAAGTTTCAAGTCCTGGCCACTGGAAACAAACTGGGCATGTGTGCATGCATTAGATCCCAAGAGAATAGAGAAGAGCGATTGCAGCTTGGTCACCCCCTCTGGGATTTCTCACTGACAAGTTGTATGTGCTCTATTGTAAAAATCTCTTTTAAAAAATTGAAGCCTTCAATTCTAGTCTTATTTCAATAATGCACTAATTAGACAAGATCTCTTTGTATTCCTGAGACTTGGTATTTACAGCTATAAAGCAATAGGACTGAAGGAGATGACCTTCAAAGGGAATTCTCTGGATTCATTTCTTTATGATTTTAAGAAAAATTTCTTTTTCTTAAGAATTATTTTATTATTTTATTGAACTTTATTTATTTTTTATTTGTTTATTTTAATTTGACCAGAGAGGGACAGAGAGAGAAGGGGTGGGGGAGAGTGAGAAAGCAAACCGCCAGGTCTGGGACTTGAACCATAGTCGACCATGTGGGAGTCCAGCACCCTTAACCATCATGTCACCTGCCGGCCCCAAGACAAATTTCTTTAAAGTTATATAGAGATATATTCATGTGTCCTATAAATCCAATCCCAGCATCAAGTTATCATATGGTAGATAAGAGTGAGTTTTTCCCCTCACTCTCCCAACTAGATTGTGCTGTAAAGGGAATCATTTTGAACTTCAAAATGATGAAGAAAAATAATCAATAATAATATATTCCTAATTATTTATAGTTGCATTTTGGTAGAGTTAATTCTTCAGTTCTATTTTAAGCTCAATAATAATATATTCCTAATCATTTATAGTTGCATTGCGGTAGAGTTAATTCTTCAGCTCTATTTTAAGCTCATGATTCTATTAAATTAACGAATTTGAATTGTTAAGGAAAATGTTCTAGTTTTTCAATAAAAATAAGTTCCTTCTATAAATGAAGGTTTTGGTAACTATAGGATTTGCATCAAAGTGCTGGTTGCTATGGAAACCAAAGGACAGAAAAATTAAGTAAAATTTAAATTGGCAACTGGTAATCCCTGTTGGGATTTTTTTTTTTTTTATCTGTAAAAAGTGATTTTATAAGTTCTGCACCAGAGAAAAAGGTTCGTAATGCTGACATGAATGTACCCTTCCGGGAGTCATGAGTAAGAAAATGGAGGACTAAGTCTTGTCTTCCCTATCTGTAACAACAGTGTAATGAAGGAGACGGCCAATCCAGAAAGGAGCCTGCATCCCAGGGGGAAGCAGGGGGGCATTCTTTGATGCCACATTGATCTCATCCACAGAAATATTTGGTTCTGTGGAACCTCAAAGAATTAAGAGGTGAAAATTCAATGACAAACTATGTAGCAGGTGTCATGGGATCCAGGTCTTCCCCCTTGACTCCACCCTCCAACATTAGTTCCTTGGTTTCTATTTAGTCTTAAGAGGAATAAAGTTCTAAATCTTCTCTTTATCTCAGTGGAGCCAATGTCCTCAGTTCAGGACATTGTCAGCTTTTATACTGCAACTCAAAAAAGAGGGGGAAAAAAAAGAGGTGTTACAGATAATAATAATATTCACACTTTACTAAAATCATTGGTTTTTAACTTCAAAACTAAATTCCCATATCTGGTATCTCAATTATCTGCCTGTTATCACGTAGCCACTTATCCATTAATGAACAACTATTGGTACCTACAATATACAAGACACTCTGTTAGCTTCTTCCTGGGCAAAAGAAATAAATCAACAGATTCTTCCCCGTAGTGAGCTCATAGGCTGGGTGGAGACACAGAAACATTGATAACTATAAATCAAGGTAACGAGCTTTAACAAGAAGGATGCAAACACACGGGAGTTCAGCGGTGAGAGAAACTCCAGCTGAGCAGGTTGATACGTCCTCGAAGGAACAATTCTGGAAGCAGAGGCCATGTACTATTGACCAATTAGTTCTACTAGAATATGAAATACTAAAGGAGAGAAATTGGCTGTAAGAAGCAGGTTCTTGTGAGGAAACATGGAAGGCAAAGTTTAGATACGATTTGTCTAAAATCTTTGTTTAAAAAATCCCGGAGACATCCAATATAGAGTTGAAAAACCTTACACCAAAATTGCCAGTAAGTTGTAGAGGGATGACCGTTGAAGGAATGAGATGGCTGAGAGAGACCATAGAGTGAATGCAGGGGAAAAAGAATATGACCGTTAAGAACAAGTTCAACTTGCTGTTTTATTCATGTGTTCGTGTGTTTCAGCAGTTCAAGCCATGAACCTAAAACAATCAAAACCAGAAATTGTTGAATGCATTCACTGTGATAAGCACTTTATATATTATCTTACTTTACCATTACAAAAACCTTAACAATATTCTTTTCAGTGTTTAGGTTATGTTTTTTACATTCATTCACTGTATATCATTACAGCATACAAAAATGAATTTTCCCATCCAGAATATACTGTACACTGACTCAAAGATATTACCATACATATTATCTTCACATTGTAACTTTCCATTTAGTGTCTCTTAAATGTTTTGTATCTTTGTCTCCTTGATTTCCTCCCTTTCATCCTCCATCATTTCCCCCTCTCCTTTGACACTGTCTCTGGTTTCCACAGCTGCTCTCCATGCCGTTATACTATCCAATATTTCAGATTCTGCAGACATTTGGTTTGCAAAGGGACATACAATGCCTCTCTTTCATAGTCTGGCTTGCTTCACTTAGCAGTAAATCTTTATTTCTATATTACATATAAGGAAAATCATTTCTGTCAAGGTCACAAATCTAAAAATTCCAAAATAGAACTGAAATTGAGATTTAGTTTGGTCTAAACTGTAAATCATTGTGCTATCCTGATTTCAAAATATTGTACTTCTCTAAAAGCTGCTGAGAACCTAAATCATTGGGTCAACTAGGGTTGTTAGATTTTGCATTAAGAATAATATCTGGTGGAGCCAGCAAGTAGCATGGTGGCTAAGGTGCTGGACTCCCACATGGTCAACTGCTGTTTGAGTCCTGAACCTGGCAACTTGCTTTCTTCTTTCCCTCCCCCCACAACTCATTCCGTCCCTCTCTGATCAAATTAAAATTAATTAATTAAAATTTTTTAAGTAATTTTTTAAAAAAAGAAATTATCTGGGAAATAGTTATACTAAAAACTACTTTAACTAGGCATCTCGTATTTTATTTAGCAAATTTAGGACCAACTGAAGTGTGATAAATGATGTCAATTCTTTTTAAAGACATATTATCATCAGCCCATAGTCAATAACACAGTAGGGAGGCAATAAATGAGTCATAGATGGATAAAAATGTTTAAATGAATAAATGACTAATACATTATGAAAAACATCATTGAATCAACAATCTTAATTTACTAAAAAATAGTCATTGTCCTATATCTGTCTTAGGGGAGATCATTTCTTTCATACTTGGAGGATGTGGGGAGGAGGCCAGGAAGCTCCGGTGCCCCATGGCTGGTCTTCTATGTGCATCCTCCGGATGTCATTTTCATATTATTCATGTCATTATGATAGATTTTTAGATATTATCATATTTAAAAATATGGGGTTAAAATTCCCCATAAATACTTCAAATAGAAATGAAACATTGGAGGGCCCAGCAAGCAGGTGGTGTGGTGGTTAAGGAGTTAGACATTCCCATATGGCCAACCATGGTTCAAGTTCTGGACCTGGTGGCTTGCTTTCTCACTTTCTCTCTCTGTGTTTCTCTGGTCAAAATAAAATAAGTATATGAATAAATAAAATTTAAAATAATTTTTTAAAAATATGAAACACTGGGGCCACTAGGTGGTGTGGTGGTTAAGGCACTGAACACTCCCACATGGCCAACCATAGTTCAAGTCCTGGACCTGGTGGCTTCCTTTCTCACATTCCTCTCTTTTTCTATGTCTCTCTCTGGTCAAATTAAAAATAAATGAGTAAATAAAATTATAATTTAAAAATTTTTTAAAAAATAAATGAAACACTAACTCATACATTTTAACTTTGATTTCAAAAAGAAACATTGCAGGAACCAGCAGTTAGCATAATGGCTATGTCGCTGGACTCCCACGTAGTCGACCGCAGTTCGCGTCCCGGACCCGGTGGCTTAAAACTCACGCCAGGCACGTGTGCGTGCGTGCCCAAGATCTCGAGAGGAGAATGGAGGAGAAGGGATTGCGGCGTGACCATCCCCCCTGAGGGGTGATTTCTCGCTTTCTGTCTCTCTGTCTCTCTCTGTCTGTCTGGCGAGCACACGCACCCTATAGCGAAAACAAACATTGCCACAACCCAAATCAATGGCATGTACAAAACTGAATTAAAATGTCTTCCTGTTTATACAAAATTACTAGATAGGAGTAGGTTCTAATGTTCTTTAGGATGAGTACAGTTAATAATTTATTGTATATTTCAAGATAGCTAGAACAGGGACCAACAGGTGGCATGGTGGTTAAGGGTACTGAATTCCCCTATGGCCAACGGTAGTTCAAGTCCTGGGCCTAGCACCTTGCTTTCTCGCTTTCTCTCTCTCTCTTTCCCTCTCTCCCATCCTCCCTCTCTGGTCAAATTAAAAGAAAGAAAGAAAGATAGTTAAATAAAATGATTCTTTAAAAGAAAAATAGCTAGAACATTAAATGCTCCTAATACAAAGTAATGACAAATTATTAAGGTATATTTGAGGTAGTAGATATGTAAAGTATCCTTATTCAATCATAATATATGGCATTTCTGCCTTCTCTTCTCATGTAATATAAAGGGTATAAACTTTATAGAATAGTATTTCAATTTATTGTTCACTTTACCTCATAGTATTTTAGTTACGGAATTTTAGGAAGAATATGTTACCCAAAGGCTTTGTACCCTAGTCTGAGAAGAGAGTTACTTTTTGGTTGTACAGGATAGCTGAATCCTGTTATGCAGATGTATCACCTTGCTATTGTCTTTAACTGGAGATTAAGTGTGGCTTAAGGGGTCACATAGGTGCCATGGAGAGAAGAGGTTAAAATGTGATAGTTAATTTTATGTCAACTACAGTACTCAGATATTACGTTCCTCTGGATGTTCCTGTGAGTGTTTTTGGATGAGATTAACAATGAAATCAGTAGACTTTGAGTAAAGCAGATTGCCTACATAATGTAGGTGGGCCTTATTCAATCAGTTGAAGGCCTGTTAGAATACAAAGACTTAACTCCCCCAGGCCAGCAGCAATTCTGACAGCAGAAGAAATTCAGGCTTGGATTGCAATACTGGTGCTCTTCCCTGGGTCTCCAGCCTGCCAGTCTGCCCAAAAGATTTTGAACTTGCCAGTCTTCTTAATCATACTTGTCAATTCTTTATAATAAATCTCTCTATGTACATATACTCATCCTATTGGTTCTGTTTCGCTGGGGAAAATTATTATAATTTAACTTAGTTTTCTGTTATTTAAGTCATAGTCCATCCTATATTCTACTGTGGCCATTCCCTCTAAGCCCTTTCGCGTGTGATTCTAATTTACATTTAAGATTTTTAATGGTTTCTGATAAAACCTAAGAAAATTTACAGCAAGGTCAAGTTCTAAATAAGGAAATAAGTTGTCATAAATTTAACTGCATTCTTTTTTCATTATTCTGCTTTGAATTAAGGAAAATTTACTTGAGAATTTGCCTCAATCTGAACACTAAGGCCTCAGAAGAATTTTAAAAGATATATTTTTCTTCTTTCTACCTTCATTTTTCTTTTTTTAGGAATTATTTTATTTAGCTTTATTTATTCATTGATTTATTTATTTCAATTGGACCAGAGAGGGACAGAGCAAGAAAGAGAGAAAGCTGCCGGGTCCAGGACCCGATCCATGGTCAGCCACGTGGGAATCTAGCGCCCTTAACCATTATGCCACTTTCCAGACCCATTTTTCTATGTGGTATTGCTATCTTTGAGACTTTGCAAGCGGAAACCTGGTTGATTTAATCATTTGTACTTTTTCTTGTCTAACTTTCTACTTACCAGCTTCCTTCTTTCCAGGTCTTCTATGTTTATATCTGCTAGTACTAAGAGATAATGCTCTTTCTGCTTTTAAAGATGGTATACTATATTATTACTTCATAGGGCATGTAACCAGCAAGAAAACTTAAATATTTTTATTCAGGTCCTATATGCTCAGAAAACTCCAACTTGGAAAAAAAAACTTAAAGGAAAAAAATTTAGACACTTTTATTTTTTTTTTTTTTTTGAGAGGTTTTTGCTATAGGGCACGTGCACTCACCAGAAAGACAGAGAGAGAGAGAGAGAGAGAAATCACCCCCTGCGGGGGGAATGGCCACGCTGCAATCCCTTCTCCTCCAATTTCCTCTGGGGATCTTGAGCATGCACACACACGCACCCGGAGTGAGTTTAAGCCACCAGGTCCAGGACTCGAACCACAGTCGACTACATGGGAGTCCAGTGACACAGCTATTACGCTAACTGCTGGTCCCTAGGCACATATTTTAATTACTTTTAAAAAAAATAGATAGTCTAAGTCTTGAAGGTGGGAGAAGGGCTGGGGAGGTACCTATAGAGAAATGAAGATAACAATTGTAGCAGAACTCTTAGAGGAAACAATGAAAGTCAGAACAAAAGGAAGGAATGAACTTAAGATATTGGGGAAAAAAAGTGTCAGTCCACAAGCCTATGTCCAGGGAAAATACGTTTTCAAAAATGAATGAGAAATAAAGACTTTTTCAAACAAAATTGTTAATATTTATTACCAGTAGATCTGCATTTCAGAAACTACTACATTTTTTTAGGGAAGTAAGGGTATAACTAAAGGAAGAAATATTGGATCTACATAAAGAAATGTAGATTATTGAAAAGGCATAAAGAAGCAAATATAAAATGCTTTGTTGTTTTATACTTTCGTGCCCTAAAAGATAATCAACTGTTCCAAAAAAAAGCAAGGTACTGTGTGTTTATGTATAAAAGAAAAATATATACCAACAATAATACAACAGATAAAAAAAGTTAATAGTATTAGGTTGTTGGAAAAGTCATAAAGTATGTTTGTATAGAAAAACAATGAAAAATATGTCACAACTTTCCCGACAACCTAATATACTATATTAATGTATATGAACCTCTAGATGTGACAGTAGAAACAATTAAGTTGTTATTATAAATTAAAAAAAAACTACTAATAGGCCCAGAGTGAACTTAAAAGGAAATCACAAAAATAAAGTGGGATGAAGGCAGGGTCAGTCCTATAGTGTAGCTGTGAGGCATTGCACAAAGGAAGCTGGATTTCACAAGGTTGAACATAGAATTCCAGCACTAATGGCTTCAAAAAACACTGCTGGCTGGGACCAGCAGTTGACCAAATGGCTATGTTGCTGAATTCCTATGTAGTCGACCACGGTTTGAGTCCCAGACATGGTGGCTTAAACTCACGCTAGGTGTGAGTGTGTGAGTGTATGTATGTGTGTGTGTCTCCAAGATCCCAAGAGGAGAATGAAGGAGAAAGGATTGCAGTGTGGCCATCTCCCCGGGGGGTGATTTCTCGCTTTCTTTCTTGCTTTCTGTCCCTCTGTCTCTCTCTGTCTCTCTGGAGAGCACACGTGCCCTATAGCAAAAACATCTTAAAAAAAACAAAAAAACAAAAAAAAAACACTGCTAGCATTCACATGTGCCCAAAATCCTCACAGGATAACGAACTGGAGAAAAATAAATTGTGGTATGACCAGGCTCTGTCAGGGGGTTCTCTCTCTCCGTCTCCTTCTCCGTCACACACACACATACACACTCACACTCTGGGATAACAAAAAGAAAAAGAAATGAACAGTACTTAAATAAACAGAAACTATATAGCAAGATGCTATATTTTAACCCAACAATATCAGTAACTACATTAACTGCAAAGAATCTAAGTATGCCAATTAAATGATGGAGATTGTCTCAAATTTAAGAAAATTAAACCCAGTGATATGCTGCCTTTAAGAAACCCATATTATGGGACCAGCAGGCAGCATGGTGGTTAAGGTGCTAGACACTCTACATGGCCGACCACAGTTCGAGTCCCAGACCTAGTGGCTTGCTTTCTCATTTTCTTTCTCTCTATCTCTCTGTCTCTGTCTCTCTGGTCAAATTAAAATAAATGAATGAATGAAATTAAATTTTTTTTTAAAAAAGAAACTCACTTTTTTTAAGGTTTTTGCCATAGGGTATATATGCTCACCAGAGAGAAGACAGACAGTAAGAGGAAAAGTGAGAAATCACCCCCCAGGGTGGATGGCCATGTCACAATGCCTTTTCCTCCTGGGATTTTGGGCTTACACACACGTATCTAGTGTAATTTTCAAGCCATCAGGTTGGAGACTGGAACTGTGGTCAACCATGTAGAAGTCTAGTGCCTTAACCACTACACCACTTGCTGGCCCCAAGAAACCCATTTTAACCAAACAATCTAGATGGGAAAAAAATAAATGGATGAAAAAAGATATATAAACACTATTCAAAAGAAAACTACACTGCTTATATGAATGTCAAAGTTGGAAATACGGGATCATTGGAAAAGTCATTACGAATTTTTCTGGTTTTCTATGAAAAAATGCATCAGTTTTCTGACAATCAAATATGTAATCAATCAATGGAATATTACTCAGCAGTAACGAGGAGAGAACTGCAAACAGCATGGATGACTTTCAAATGCAGTGTGCTGAGTGATATGAACCAGACCTGAAAGGCTACTTACTTTCATTTATATGACATTCTAAACAACAAAAGTCTGTAGGGACAAAAACATATCGATGATTTCTAGGGGCTGAGCTATACAGAAGGTTGATTACAAAGGCACATGGGAGAATTTGGGGGTTGATGATTGTTCTTTATTGACTGTTGCATTGTAAAAATGAAATGCTAAAATGGTTGAGTGTTACTATATGTAAATTATGCCTTAGCAAACAAAGGAAAAACATGTAACTTACAGAAATATTAATAGAAATACACATAAAATTACCGCAAATGATGTGTAATATCTGATTTCTGACTCTGGCGTTTATTTGAAAAATCTTATGGGAGAATAAATAGTTTTTCTAGGTAATGTGCAAACATCATTGACATTTATTCTTGTTACTTAAACATGCTTACTCATTTGAAAACATGCTTTCTGGTGTTAGTTTTGAAAAAACAAATACACTTAAAACTTTTTGTGTTATTTCTCAAAAAAATTTACACACAAATAGAATAGGTACATAAAAGTCAATTGTGTTCAAAATAATCATTAAATTGTTATTTCATATTTATAATATTTTCATAGGAAGTTAGGGTGATCAGGCCCAACACCAGTGCCAAATCCGGAGACACCATCTGACTAGGTTCTTGTCTCCTGCTTACAAAGAATTAGAGACAGAATCACAGGGAGGGGAGAGCAAAGCAAAGTTTATTAAGAGAGCAGCTTCCAAGCAGGGAGTGGTCCCAGGAATGGGTTGTGAAGAGGAGCTGGAGCAAGGGATTTTTATCCTAACAAGTAGGGACTTGTGCATGCATTTCCTTGTGGGGGTTATATGTTAGGTGATTCACATCATTCTTCTACTTGGGAGTAGGCTTATAAAACACAAGACTTGAGACAGTCAGACCTCAGTTAATTGACATTCAGCAGATATTTGTCTGAGGTCTGTGGCCTCTAAAGTTTCTAGTTTTTAACATGTTTCCTATTGGTCTAAGATGAAGCCTTGTTCTCTGCATTTTTTCCCTGTGTTTCTAAAATGTAAACTTATTCAGAATCCCTTGTCTTGCAGTTGCAAGCCTGCATGTCATGTTCCCATGTTCCAATTTCTCACACGACAGCATGTGGTGAGTTATTGTTCAAGATCCTTTGCTCTCTTGGTCTCTAGGGCAAGAAAGACTACACTCCGTTTAGAATGTAGCAGTGATATGGAAAAAATGTTAATTTTATCTGTCGTTATTCAAGTAAGCTATAAGCAGCTCTCGTTGTAAGCAGTTCTCTGTGTGAGCAAGAAGAGCTAATACTTGATTTCTAGTGAGAATAGTGAACGATTTTTATTAAAACCTTGACCAGAGTAGCTCCATCTTAGAAGTTGTCTCTGTCTTACAGGTCTATACCTTAACTCTATGCGTGTGTCCATGTCCTATCATAGTGACTCTTCCTCAGGGGCCCCATCCCATCTACCTGCAAGTTGGGGGAGGGGGGCTGTAACTTCTGGACTCAATATGTAACAAGTATATATATTTTTTTAAGATTTAATTTTATTTATACTTATTATTTTAAAATTTGCTACAGGACATACTCACTTGAGAAACAGAAAGAGAGCAAAGTGAGAAAGCAAGTTGCCAGATCCAGGACTTGAACCACAGTTGTCCATATGGGAGTCCAGCACCCCAACCACCATGCCACCTGCTGGCCCCAGCAAGTACATTTTTAATGGACTTGTACTATTGTCGGAAAATCAGTAAAGTAACTTTATCAGCTGACTCTTAATAATTCAGACAAGATTTTCATCTCAGAGGATTTGTGTTTATTGCTGATTTGCACAGAAACACCTCACTGCTCAAAATAATAAATCACATCTGGATATCAGGCAGGGGACCTTAAAACAGATGGAGACAAAATAAAGTTAAACATTTTCTTCAGCTGATAGGATAAAAAATGAAAAAGTGGAAGAAAAAAATGCTTGTTTTTGTTTTTGTTTTGTTTTTTCATTTTTGCCTGGAGTCACCACAACAGTGCAGAGTGCTCAAGAAATAAGAAAGAAAAATAGAAGTAAGGCAAAATGACATAAATATAATGGCTGAAGCTGAGTAAAAAATGTTACAAGGAAGAGTTTGTTTATGCAAGTCTAGAAATAATTTGATTCTCTCCTCTAGCAATCTTACGCGGTTGACCCTTCGGGGTAGTTATTTTGGCCATCTGCTAGAAAGAACTCTAGGCCCACAGGCCAGTATTACATAACACGGTCTTTCACTGCATGCTTCTTGGGAGGCTCTTGTATGAGGATGATCAGTCCAGTTCTGGAAGAGACATCTGCTGGTATCCATAGCCTCTTTTTTGGACTCATTAAAGGAAGCAGTGGAACATTGTGATGATCTGTCATACTATTAGACTAAGGTCATAAGGATTCTGTCTTAAGTACCGTGTCACAGTCCTTATGGGCAGCTTTGAATGATTCTAGTTCAGAGTACTAATTAGGCCACTTAGAGAAAAGGACTGTATCAGACCACCGTATCAAAGCATTGAACAAATTCTAGAGGTTAAGACACAAAGTAGCAGCAATTTCTGACCAGGTAGTGATGGCTGTAACTTGAAATAAAAGCTGGAGCTTAAACTAAGTCAGTAAATAAACATACCAGAATCTCTACTGTCCACTGGAACTTTAAAAAGAGAACATAAAAATCTGCTCTTGGCCTTAGTGAAAGTGGAGGCATTCGATAAATGTTTCTACCTAGACTCACCAGAAATCAGACAGAATATATGAAGGGACAGTTGCTAGACATGTGAAACAGACAGCAGAGGACTGTGAAATCAACTGAGAGACGGGAAATAAACAAGGTAAGCCCTACAATTCCATCACTTTTCTCTCTTGAGACAGTGTACAGGCCACAGAACAGAGATGGAACCCAAGGAGAGGCTGGAATTCAGAGTGCCCAGCGCAAGAAGTTGTGGGGCCATAGAAGGAGATTGTAGGTCTACTGAGGGGCCCCCTCACGTTTTTCTTTTTTCATTTTTTTCTGGATTATGTAAGCAAAAGAGGAAACTATCTGAAGCCAGGGAAAGCATCAGTGAAAAGGAACAGACAGAACATTTCTTGGAGTCCGCCCAAGGCCAGAGTGGAAGTATCCATCGTGCACAGGTCAAAGGGTAGAATCCTAATGATGGTATGGCTTTAGTAATAAAGCTAAATTGTCCCAGTGCTAAAGGTTTCTCTGGACTTGTTCTAACAATGCTTAAGCAAGTTTTGAGAGGACCTAACTGATAAGAACTAACTTAAACTCATGCCAGAAAGTTATTCAACACTCTACTTAAAAGAATACCATGAAATACACCAACAAATACCTGAAAATTCACGATGTCCAGCATTCAATTTTTTAAAGAACTGTTTAATTTTGTTATTATTAATTTTTAAAATTTCACCAGAGAGAAACAGAGAAAGAGAAAGTAAGAAAGCAAGCCACCAGGTCCAGGACTTGAACCGCCACCAATCACGTAGGAGTCCAGTAACTACCACACCACCTGCTGGCCCTCAAATTTAAAAATTTTATTTCAGATAGGAAAATATGATTTATAAACATGGTGAAATCAATAGAAATATATCCAGAAATTACAACAATTATGAGACTAGTTGAAAAGGAAACAAGAGCTGTTATAAATATCTTCCACATATTCTAAAATGGAAAACAACAACAAAATGAGGACCAAAATAGGAGATGAAACAGGCCAAAAGATAATTTCAAGATTTGGAAAAAAATACTTGAATACATTGGATGAAATTAACAGCGTAGTAAGTACTACAGGCGAAAACATCAGTGAACTTGAAGCAATATTCAGAAACTATTCAAAATAAAGTGCAGAAAATAAAGAGTAGGAAAAAATGAACAGAGGCACCTGGCCTATGAGACACCACCAATAGTTGAACATGTGCATAACAGGAGTCCCACAGGGAGCAGAGGGGCTTAAAAGTATTTTAAGAAAGAATGCTGGAAATTTCCCAATTTGATGAAAATTATAATCCCATAATTTCAAAACGTAAAAAAAATCTAAAGCAAAATATATCTAAAGAAACCACATCAAGGGACCAGCAGTTAGCCTCATGGCTATGTCACTGGACTCCCACGTAGTGACCGCGGTTCACGTGCCGGAACTGGTGGCTTAAAACCCACGCCGGGCGCGTGTGCGTGCGTGCCCAAGATCCCGAGAGGAGAATGCAGGAGAAGGGATTGCGGCGTGACCATCCCCCTGGGGAGTGATTTCTCGCTTTCTGTCTCTCTGTCTGGCGAGCGCACGCACCCTATAGCGGAAACCTCTCCAAAAAATAAATAAATAAATAAATAATGGGAAATAAATAGGATTCTTTGTTCAGCAAAAGCATTTTCCAAAAATAAGAATGAAAATAAGACTTTTTCAGACAACAAATACGGGGAAAATGTCAGTAGCAGACCTGTACTACATGTTTTAAAAAGTTCTTTAGGTATAAGGAAAATGATAACAGATGGAAATTCAGTTCTACACAAGTGAGTAAGGGACACTGGAAATGCTAACTATTACTATATGGATCAATAGAAAAGATTTTTTAATGTCATTAATAGTTTTAACCTTTAAAAATACAAACCATAGCTGGGAAAAGATGATCTACATGTTTTAAAAAAATGTGCATATCCGATGCCTATTTTGCTTGTTGGGCTGTGGGGAAGTTATTAACCAAGGATAAAAGATATGGTGGTTTCATACTCGCAGAGAACTTACACACTTACGAATGGATAAACGTAGATACCTTCCTCCATCCCTGCGATCGCTCTCCCTCTCAGAGCCAGAAACCCTACTCTCTCATGGTCTGGTACAAGAAGGAATTTTTCTAGACAATGCTTGACAATAAATTAGGTTCCTATGGAAACAGTCCCAGATGAGGTGCTCATTATTAACAACGGGGACCCAGCAATTTGAAAGACGGGGAACAGAAAGAGTAGTGCTACCAGGAAAATAACAGTTGAGCAAACAAACTTATCTGTCACAAATGTACCAAATCTAATGAATATTTTATTTTTATTGGCAACGCTTTTTTTTTAATTGATTTACCATTGGGCCTATGTGTCTGCTGGGCGGGGAGGGCAGGTGAGAAAGCACCCCTCAATGAGGCATGGTCTCACTGCAATCCCTTCTCCATTTCTCCCTTCTCCCAGGATTTAGGACATGCGCACACATGCCCAGCATGTTTCTCAAGCTGCTGAATCCAGTATTTCAAACTTTGTGGTTGGCCATGTGGGATCCTGTTCCCTTAACTTGTAGGCTGTGGGCTGACCCTTTATTGGCCATATTATAGCAGTAACACTTTTCTAAAGAAATTCTATCAAGACACAAGAGAGTTAATTTAATCTCCCTAAGCTGGACACTGGTAATTTAGAGGCGCCAGTTATGACAACAGGTATCTGTATTTATTGACTTCATCCTAAGTTAGCTGAGCTATTCTTAGTTCTTTACTATAAACAGTTTAATGGTCTTGAAAACATCGGGCTTTGGGAATCCGTGTTAATCTTTTTGGTACAACGGAGTCTCCTGTACCATGTCGCCCATTCAAAACATACTGAAAAATAGCAAGGTTGGCTCCAGAAAATGGGACGTTCTCCTAGGCCTAAATCACCTGCCCCACCCCTGTAACTGAGGAAGGGAACCCATGCAAAGTATGCAAAATGAAATGGCACGGTGGGGTGATTCCCTGTATGTTCTAGTCAACAGTAAATAATAGAAAGTTAAAATCACCAAATACAGTGTCAGTTTATTTTGTCAGTCAATTCAAGCTGCTATGGCAAAACCCCTATATAGTGTACGCCTTAAACAATAGAAATTTCTCACAGTTGTGGAGGCTGGAAACTCAAGATCAGGGTACTAGCATGGTTGGGTTCTTGGTAAAGACCTTATTCCTAGTTTACAGACTGCTAACTTCTCCTGGCGTCCTCACATGGAGTTTACTGAGACAGCACCTCGGTCTGGTCGTGCTTGTATAAGGGCACTCGCCACAGTACGAGGGCTCTGCTCACATGACCTAGTCTAACCTAGATCCTTTCTGAAGTTCCTACCTCCAAACACCATCATATTGGGGATTAAGGCTCTGACACGTCGACTGGGCAGGGGGGAAGGAGAGGTTTATATTCGGTTCATGACACATTTATAAAATCATTCTAGTTGTAGATAATGATCAAAATCCTAGAGTTGGCGAGCTTATGGTGGTACAGCAGTACGAGATAATACTCTGAGAGGCTGACCCACATGGAAGATACAGGATGCGAGAAATTGGACCTAAATGGGAAACCTAGAGACGAAAAGTCCAAAGATGCCAGGAGACCTAGAGAGCTGCCAGGCTATTATATTTTGCAGAAGAGGGCTCTCAGAAAACAGACTCTATGAAAAGAGAGGATACCATGAAATATGACCAAATGGCTAGGAAAAAAATAATATGATGAAGACAAATGCAAAGTCTCAAGAACATTTCAAAATACCAGGAGGGCCAGCAGATGGCATGGTGATTAAGGTGCCAGGATCTCACATGGCTGACAGCACAGTTCGAGTCCTGGACCCAGGGGCTTGAAAACCACGCAGGCTATGTGTGCATGTGTGCCCCTAAATCCCGAGAGGAGAATGAAGGAGAAGGGATTGCAGAATGACCATCTCCCCTGGGGAGTGATTTCTCACTTCCTCCACCTGTTCCTCTGTCTCTCTGGAGAGCACACACACAAACCCTGTAGCAAATTTTTAAAATAATTCAAATATCAGGAAGCTTTTTAAAGTAAAATGCACTTAGAATACACTACAAAAATTCAAGATTCAAATACAAAATTAGAATATAGCATTATTTTAAACAATTGGGATCTTTTTTTTTTTTTTTAACAGATCATAGGGTTCTCAGATATTTAGTCAAATAATATTCTGGGTGTTTCTGTAGGGCATTTTGGGATGAAGTTTACACTTGGAAAGGTAGACTGAATAAAGGCAGGTGCCCTTCCTAATATGGGTAGCCCTCATCCAATCTGTTTTCAAGCCTGAATAAAACAAGAAGGCTTGCCCTCCCCTGAACAAGAGGGCACTCTTCCTGCCTGGCTGCCTAAACCGGACACTGCTTTTCTCCTGCCTTCGGACTCAGACTGACCAGAACATTAGGACTTCCTAGCCTCAAGCCTGCCTGACTTTCAGATTGGGAATTACACCACTGGTTCTCTCCAATTTCCAGTTTGCTAACTGTAGATCTGGGAACTTGTCAGTTTCTATAATAATGCAAGCCAATTCCTTCTAATTAATGTGTGTGTACACAAATATAGTGTATATGCATATATGCACATATAATTTCATTTATTTGCATATATGACATTTTATACATACATATATTACATAAATAAGAATATATGCATACACATCCTCTTGGTTCTGTTTCCATTGAGAACACCGGCAAAAAGAGAAGAGGAAATGTAATCTTAGCATCCCTTCATCTCATTGATCCATGTAAAAATAGAGATATAGTCGCATTTTTCAGTTCATTGAGGTAGACACCAAAAGATGAAAACAAATGATCAAAGGAGTTTGCCTCTAAGGCATTGTGTTTGGAAAATAGGCGGGCACAGACAAGAGTTTATTGCTTTCCATCATATAAGGAATTAAATAAGAAATAAAATTTTTTTAAATGTTAAATTAGTCAAAAGGAGAAAAATAAAAGAAATTGAGGAAATAAAACAGCAAGCCAAGCATACATACACTTAAAAAAAAAAAAATCAGTATTTCCTCCAGGGTGGATGACAGAGCTTTTGCATTTAACTATCAATAATTTTTTTAAGAGTTTCCTGCTGACTTCTAGTGATTGTTAGAACCATCAGTCTGAAAAGAGGAAGGTGGTGAAAATAACCTTGCTTACTTCAACTTCAAGATATTTTAGGAATAAAGATGCAGGTTCTTTTTTCACTCGAAAGAACAAAATCCGCCGGCTCCATAGGATTATTGACAGTCTTTCTTCTACCATATGGGTTTTATTTTATGTAGCAGCATGAAACTACAATGCCGAGGTCTCGTTTTCTACCTTTTATTTTCTTCTTTCTTTGGGGAAAAAAAAGACATGCTGATTCTTAGAGAATGAATTCATGCCTGTGCTTCCTTCTACTCCTTGGAGAGCGGATTTTTTTATTTCCTTGGAGAGATGTAATGCATTTCTATTAGCTAGAGTCATGTTACCAAGCAGTACAGCACAACACACACAGATGGGTATTAGACACATCAAAAACTAAAAGAACAAAAAATATAAAAGGCAGTTAAACTGCTATGAAAATATTATAGATCATAAAAATA
Source organism: Tupaia tana (assembly GCA_026018925.1). Taxonomy (NCBI): domain Eukaryota; kingdom Metazoa; phylum Chordata; class Mammalia; order Scandentia; family Tupaiidae; genus Tupaia; species Tupaia tana. The sequence continues at coordinate 143,160,767 of JAKSZU010000006.1, forward strand.
TTATAGATCCGATTTTATTTTAGTATGCACCTTGGTATGTTGGGGTTTAGAAAATGACTTTTAATGGGCAATGAGGGGTTAAGGATACTCTGGCACAAAAGATTGAAAAGAGCAATTGTTAGTAAATAATGAATTTTTTGAGTTAGGTTTTTGATCAGCTCAAGTCTGTCTGTCCAAAAGAAAAAAAAAAAAAAAGAAGAAAAGAAAACTCACTTAAGTCTTGACCAAGAAACACAACCCAGTAGCATAAAGAAAAGTTCAAAATCTCAAAACGTAATAGAGAAGATGACAAATGCTGACAACATTGGAGGACAAGACTGGCATATCGAGGGAAAACATGTGTATCTGTTGAAAGAATGAATATACGCCATTCACGGATGCTTCCTCAGCATGTAAGAGTTAGGTGCACAGTACCGATGGAGTACCCTTACAGCAGTTACTCAGGAGACAAAGCAGTGAGTCCTTCCACACAACGTAGAAGGATCAGAAAATATCAATGCTAGGTTGTGTTGTTTCCGCATTCTTAGTGCCATGTGATTTCTCTTTATTCTTTATACAACTATCTCCTGGAATGGTTCTAAAAACTAATTTCAACAAGATGCCCATAAAGTGCTTAGTGTAGTGTCCAGCAAAGAGTGAGGATCCAGCAAAAGGTACTACACCAGGGCAGCAGCATCTGGTGTGGTTGAAAAACAGAACTTTTGGAATTATACAAGATTTCAGTCCTATAGCCAAAACAGCACACAGTGCAAAGTAAACACTAAATAAGTGTTTGCTGAATAAGTGAGCAAGCAAATCCCAGCTCTGACCAGAGTCTTGGGTTGCCAAGCCTTTGCACTCGTTCTACCTAAAACAACCTTCCCCAGATGCCTGCCTAGCTCCCTCCCTTTCCTAAGGTCCTATTTAAATGTCTTCTTAAGGGGAGGCCTCCCTGAAAACCCTGATGCATTCCCTGTTTCCCTTATCTTACTTTTACTGTCCAATACACAGCCACGCACCGTATGTCAACATTTTGATCAACAGACCACATATACTATGGTGGCCCCGTAAGATTATTCCAGGGCCGAAATTTTTCTATTACCTAGTGACCCCATAGCTGTCCTAAGGTCTTAGCATAATGCATTACTCATGTTTGTGATGAAGCTGGTGTAAAACCTACCACACTGCAGTTGTATGAAAGTATAGCTCATATAATTATGTACAGTACTTGAGAATGCTAATGAACAACTGTGTTACTGGTTTATGTATTAACTGTACATTCCATCATTTTAGGGTACACTCCTTATTTTAAAAGTTCACATTATGCCATGTTACACCAGCGGCAGCCTCAGACTTTCCCTTTTTTCCTGCCTCTTTTGGTTGCATCATTTTCTCTAATATGGCACTGTTTTATTATGGCCCTTCTAGTGGGATGAGAGAGAGAGGTGGAAGATAGCGAAACTGATGATCTTAACTCTGTATAGGCCTAGGTCAATGTGTGTGTTTATGTCTTTGTTTTTAACAGAACAGCTTTTTAAATTATTTTTAAGTTTTAAAAATATGAAAAAAAATAGGGACCAGCAGTTAGCGTAATGGCTATGTCGCTAGACTCCCATGTAGTCGACCGCGGTTCGAGTCCTGGACCCGGTGGCTTAAACTCATGCTAGGCGTGTGGTGCATGCATGCCCAAGATTCTGAGAGGAGAATGGAGGAGAAGGGATTGTGGCGTGACCATCCCCACTGGGGGGTGATTTCTCACTTTCTGTCTCTCTGTCTCTCTCTGACTTTCTGGAGAACGCATATGCCCTATAGCAAAAACCTCTCAATAAATAAATAAATAAATAAATAAATAAATAAAAATTTTAAAAAATAGCCATGGAAGAACAGTTTTTGGGCATAACCAACTTTAACCTGCAGCACTGAATTTGAACTAAATTATGAAAGGTCTATTAGTGTATTCAGTAGGAAAGACCTAAGAGAAAGAGATCATATACGGTTTCATAGGGAAGGCATTGGGACATTTTTTAAAAATCTGCTATAGGTTATGTGCGCTCACTGGAGTGAGAGAGTGTGAAGTGGGAAACACCCTCCCCACCCTGAAACTGTGGCCATGCCAAAATCCTTTCTCCTTCATTTTCCCTTTGGGATTTGGGGCATGCATGCAAATGTATCCAGTGTGTTTTTTGAGCCACCAAGTTGGGGATTCAAACTACAGTCAGCCATGTGGGATCCAGCCACCTTACCCACGTTCACCAGCATTGGCACATTACACCAATTGCTGGTCCCTTCCATGGCTATTTTGAGCTTTCTAGATAGTAGCTAAGTGGTAATGAATTTGTGTTTTCTTAACAGTTAGAATTTTATAGTTGGGTGAATAAAAACGCTTGCCTAGACCAATCGACTCATCTTACACACTAGACCATAAAGACCAGAGGAGTGATTCAGCCAAGATCACACAAGATTAGTGGCAGAGCCAGAATAAAAGCCCAGCTTGAGATCCGAAATCACATTCATACAGTAAACCCTGGGTCATTACAAAGGGCAGCTCCAAGAACTCAAATATCTTCCTGACTCAGAGTTCATTCTTTTTCCACTCAGTCCCTAGCACCTCCAGTCTTGCTGAGGGCCATGCTCATTAAACTTACCTAGTGGAAATAGTTTTATATTTCTAGAAGTCAGATTATCTCCTGACAACTAAGATAGAATTAGTGACAAGCAGTCAAAGCCTAGACTCATTAAGAGCCTGAGTTCTTCCGAATCGATTCTTTATTCATTGTCCTCTGTCCTGCAAAATTTGCTTCTGTGGTTTCGTGGGACACATCATTTTTGCCAGTCAGAATCCTCAAACTTCCTAAGGCTGCTGATGGAAACTTAACCAGTTAGCCACTGACTTCATTAAATACTCACTTTGTTTTAAGGCTCTAGTTCTACAGATGCTATTTAACCATCCTGTCTTTTGCTGTAATTTGACTAGATTCTCCTTAATATCTACGGGCAGTCAAAATTAATCAGTTTTTCCTACTCACACCCACATCGAATTCAAACAAAAAATGATAAATTTTCCAATCTACAGTCACCAGCACTGTAGTGGACATTACTGCCCCCTGGTGGAAACTACTAAAAACTGTTCCTGCTAATATTCCCCCAAGGATCAAAACGTGCAGTCTAAAATGTTCTACAGCTTTTCCAGGAAAAAAAAAAAAAAAAAATCGCAAATAGCAAGGTAATGAATCCCAGTGACCATGTCACGACCCCATTTCCTTTTCCCCTCTCTAATCTCTCAACCTCTAACTCAAATTGCTTCAGGCATCCACAACTCATTATCATTTGGTCTTCTGGATAGTGACAATAAGACCAAACTATCCTCAGTTAATGAGCACAGACAAGACACCAATCACCACTTAGGACGAGGCCAAAGTTTACATGCATAAACCAAAATCGTTACACTGTGGGAGTTTATGAAGAACTCTAGTTCGCTCATTTACTAAAAATGTGGCTTCTCTGCAAATGTACCAATCACTGAATTCTTAATTTGCAAATTAATTCACTCTTAATTTCTCACCAGTTTTTGTTATAACCCAGGTCTTTTTTCCTGTTGAAAAAGTTGAAGGAGTGGGGTAGGTGAGTCCCAGTGCCTTTTATTTTCCTCTGCCAGTGAGAGGTGGGGTAAATAGTATAAGAGCAGTTAGGAAAGAAGCCTTCCTCAGTCACTCCAATTTCACTCTTTTGAACTCCTATAACTTATTTTCTAAGCCCATGTGTATGCATCAGAAATGCCTACAAAGTTATAGTTTTGTTATTTTGATTGTTTTATGTTGTCATTGTTCAATTACTATGAAATCCGAGATACTGAGGCAGGATTTCAGAAAATAGGAAACCATGTTTGTGAATGAGTAAAGTCTTTAAACTTCCTGAGAATGATACTTCTTACATAACTGGCTTTATAAAATTGAATGTTCTTCCCTCTTTCCCAATTCCCACCACTTTCAATCACATGTAACTATCATCTGTGGGCTATTCCAATGGACACAATATATTGGGTCATCAGAAAAGTCATGACACATGTTTGCATAGAAAAACAAGTCATGGCTTTTCCGATGACCCAGTATTATAGAACAGAGGACAGCACCTTCCCACATCCTTGACACGACATTCATAGTGATATCAGACACCCTGTGAACTGTAATATTCCCCTGGGGAGAAAAAAACCTTTTGATGGTTCTCCATTTGGCATATAAGATTCTCGTTCCTTAGCCCAACATAAAGCTACGCCTCCACCAGACCTACAATTACCATTGTAATTGAACAAACCACTATTTTGAGAGTCCTAGCCCTTGCTGAACGCACTACTTGGACTGCTTGTCATCATCTCTACCTTTTTTTTTTGCAGGACTTCCATGTTTCAAGACTCGCTAGTTGCCCTCTTTTAGAAGGCATTTTCCCAACCAGGTAGAACTGAGCACAGTCCCTGTAACACTGAACTGTAAGTTTGTGCGTTCCACCTCCCCCTGGTAGACCAGGACTGCTTGTGAGGGTGGGAGAATTACGTCTGAGTCCTCTTTATATCAAAAACAAATTATGGTCAAATGAATGACTAGAAATATTTTACATGTACACTATTTCAGTTTGAGTTAGTTTCCCAATGCCCAAACTGATGAGAAAAAGCCCTGTGTAAAAGAACATAATCAAACACACCTGATTAAAAACTCTGCCCCTCCCAAAAGTCCTCCTTTTGGTGGACTGTGAAATAAGTAGCTTCACCTGACAGGCCACAAAGTACATCCTACACAGGTGGGGCAACCAGCCACATAGAAGGAGCTCGCCCCTGCGACTGGCCACTGTCCCTATTCCCCCACATTCTGGAAGGGCTTAGTTCAGCCCAAGCTGTCATGTTCATTTAATCATTAACTGATGAATAATCAGCATATCACTTTACTCATACTTGTATTTTGCTTGTTTTATTATAACTATCACCTGGCCCTACAATGAATAAATCAATTTGCTATATAACCCGATATGCCTTTAATACCATACTACTAAGAACCAAAATAAAATAAATGTTTGAATATTAAATTTAAGACCAAATAATAAAATATATTGCCCTCCAAGTTCCTAAATGTATGGCAACATAATGCATCTACCTTGACTTACAATTGCATCCATGTGTAAAACAAGTAAATCATTGTTAAATGGGTAAATCCAGTTTTTCATCCTTTAGAAGTCTTTGGCAGTGAAATATGTGGCAATAATTTAAAGTGGATTAAGCAAATTTTCATAACCCTTTTCTCCCTGTATAAAAGAAAGATGGGGTGGGGGGGGAGTGGATTGGCAGGCAGAAAATTCAGGTGTTGTCCTTCATCCACATCTGGAATAGTTCTCTGGTCTATTTCTAAAATAACTTTTGAAGTAAATCAAATATTGTCCTCATTTTGTGGTACAACTAGATCTAGATTCAAGTTACAAAGAAGGAAAAGTGAAGATAGGAAGAAAAAGAGAAGATGCCTTGTCGGCGTCACTTCTGCAGAGACGACACGACATCCGGTTCTTCCTCACGCAGTCTTTATTCACAGGTTTCCTTTACTTTTTCCTTTCTTTCCCCCCTCTCCCTCCCTTTACTCCCGTATATATAGGATCCTCCCGACGGCCCCGCCCGCAAGTTCCTTTGCCTGTCCGAGGCAAGTACTGGAGACACGCCTCCCTATGCAGCCAGCAGCGTTATCTTGGCTAGGCGGCCAAAGGCGGCGGCCAAAGGCGGCGGCCAACAATGCCTAATTTCTTGGTTTTGAATTTCAAAGCCATTCCTTCAAGTAAAAATAAATAAATAAATAAATAATAAAAAACAAAACTACTCCACATTGAACACATCTTCTGTCAACCTGTATAGCCACCTGTGAGTGAGTTAGGGACACTTACAGAGAGAAGGAACTAACCCTCTAGCCTCCATTAATTCATTGACTAATTGCCTTAATAGCTTTGGGGAACAAATTCTAATTTCATTGCTGTCCTAATTTTAAAAAGAAGTTTTGTGCCCCATTTGTTTATATTAGTTTCTAAAGTGATAGTCCATAAAACATTCCCAGTTCCACAAATAGTTGGAGATTAAGCAATACTCTTCTAAGTAACAGATGAGTCAAAGACAAAATTTCAAAAAAATTTAAAAATATTTTTAAGAAAATGAAAATACAACTTATCCAAATTTGCAAGATGCAGCAAAAGCAGTGTTTAAGAGGTAATTTATAGCTTTGCATAAATTAGAAGTTTCGGAAATCAATAATCTAAACTTCTACCTAGAGAAACTGTTGGGTCAGAAAAGTCATTACACATGTTTCTAGGCAAAACAGAAAAAGGGGATCAAATTAAATCCAAAGTAGCAACAATAAATAAATAAGAATTAGAGTAGAAAGTTGATTTTTTTACATCTTCATCTTTCACTGACTCTCCTCAAAACCATTTCATAACAGAAGAAATTAATTCTGTTGAAGTTCTTCATATCATTCACTAATAATTTCCAGTACAGCTGATAAACCAAGCAGGAAGGGAAAATAACTTATCATATTTTGCAATTTTTGTTCAATTCTTTTGAAATATGACTCTTCCTTTGGACCATGTTTTTAAACAATGAGAGGACTACAATGTCTAAACTTTCCCTTTAAATTTCAGAATGTGAAATCTTTACCAACTTATCAGCATGTTTCTTTGTGAAATAATCTTGACAGGTTCATTGCTTTAATTAAAAAGCAAATCACAAATGAATTTAAAAAAGGCAAATCACATTGGCAGATTAGGCTAACTCTTGAAACTACTTATTTGCGAGCAGATGGGAAGTTCAATTTCAAATATTCAACTGAGTATTCGTCAACCTTTGCCTTCAGTTTTGACATTTGGAACCTACCCTCTTGTAAATCTGGTTACTAGATAGTCCCCTGGGTTCCCTTGCAGAGCATCTCAGTCCCCAACATCCAAGACAAAGCTTGTGATTTTGATGCTCTAGCAAATTCATTTCTCATCTAAAAAGTATTCATCGAGCTCCTACTATGGGGCAGGCACCGTCAAATGCAGAAGATACAGAGTGAACAAGTCAGGCAGTCTGCTCTCAAGAAGCTGGACGTCCAGGGGAAGAAGGCACCCAACCAAGCAAGCACGATAAATGCAGACAGACACAGGTTACGCAAAGGGGAGAGTTCTGCAAAGAGGAAACAGGAATTCACTCCACGCTGGGGAATCAAGATTTCCTAAGGGAGTCATACTTAGAATAAGATGGGTTGGGGGAAAAAAAAAAAAAAAGAATGAGATGGGTTGAGATGGGTTATAGTTAACCAAACACACGAAATAGAGACCGTGTGCAAAGATTCTGTGAACAGCTGAAAAAAAGTACATGAGGGCCTGGTCAGAGAGCAACAAACGCCTCTGTCCTTGGCTGGAGTGCCATGAAAATCCTCTGGATTGCTCTAAACAGGAGACCGGAGTAAAACTGTATTTGGAAGTTATCTCCACGGAGAACAGTTTGGAAAGGTGATCAGAATGGAGGAGAGCAGTGGTTATGGCAGTGGTCCAGGTCAAAGAGATGATGGTGAGTAGGAGCAGTGGAGATGGGGGGTTGAGGTGCGGTTCATCAGCAGACAGGGCACAAGAGAGGTGCAAGGATGACTTCGTGACTTTCACGCTTATCTTGTGGCACTACATCCACTCAGTTAATCCACAGCAGATCAGTGCTTTAAAGAATCCTTTTTGTTCCCTGTAAAACTACTGGCTACTTCTTGCAGTCAGTGATAGGAGAGGCAGAGGCTAGAGAAGGGAGTTTAAACAGTTACAGAGAGACAATCAGCAAGTGCCATCAAACTGTCTCGAAATACTCAACGTGTTCTCAATATTTACAGGTACAAGACACAAGCACAAGCAAATCATTCCTCACTACAGTCAGCGTCAACCACCTTCTCCTGAGTCGTTTCCCTGATTCGTTCAGATACCCACTCCTGGCTTCTCAGCTGACCGTTCCTCAGACCTCCCTATGTAGGAATCAGCACTTGGTCAGTGAATAGTCAGGGCCATATTTAGAAGCCTTTCTTAGCCTCACTGTGGAACCAAAGTTCAAACTCCTTAATTCAGTATGCAGTTTTGTTTTTATTTATTACTATTTTTGTTGTTATTAATTAGCCCCTGATTTATCATTCATTATTACCATCTGGAACTGCTTCTTCATCTCCTTTCTATTTTTAATTCCTCACTCTCACCTCTCTGAGAGAAAGGGAGAGGATAACTCTTAGTTTTCTGTGTCCCTGAGATAAAAGTAGATGAAAGCCAGTTTGGGCTCAGGGAAACTGGTGACCTCAAGTTCTTTCAAAATTCTTCCTGAACTACACGTATAGGCACACCTCTCCCGGGTAACCTTGAGTCAATCAGAGTATTTCAAGTTGAAAAGAAACCCTAGCCCAGACATGCTTAACCATGAAGGTCTTTGTCATCTCACATAATGGGGAGTCCCAAGTTTTGGCAGGTTTAGGGGCAGCCTGCTCTGACATTCACGTCGCTGTAATCCTTCCAAAGCTGGATTCCTTTGTGATCATAGCAGGCTTCAATAGCCACTGAGCATCCTGCTGAATCAGTCCAGCAAGAGTGGGCAGTGGGTGTCTCCCAGCCATGTTACAGTACTGCTTCGGACAGACCTAGGAGCTCGGTCAGGAGTCCACGCCTCGTTCTATAGCTCTTGCCAGGGGAATGCCAGATTCCGTTGTAAACTTCTGTTCTTGAACCAGGTTCCAGAACCACTTTTTTATAAAAGGGAACAGAATCAACTTACACTGGTAGTCCCCAACTGGTGGGCCTTTTCCCAGCAGCACCAGTACCATGTGAGAATTTGTTAGAAATATAAACTCTGTGAATTAGAAACTGAGTGTAGAGCCAGGCAAGCTGAGCTTTCACTAGCCCTCCAGGACGTCTGATCCATGCACACTAAGACAAAGTCACTGGTTTAGACTAATTTGAACGAGTTATTGAGATTTCCTGACTCACGTGGACTACAGTGGGTAAAATGAACTTCTGAACTGGAGTTTGAGAAAAATTGTGTGTATATGTCTATCTGAATTAAGGTCTGCCCAATTTGAGACTATCTCCCCTCTCTGTTAGATTGTACCTTTTTATTATAATAAACTTTTAGTGTTACTAAGCAATAGAGAAAAGTTTTCACATGTCTGTCATTCACTGCCAAACGCAATACACAATTGTTAGATATTACTCACCCACACCTTTCTTTCAGTCTTCTGCCTGAAAGTGCGTCTCAGTCTGTCTTTTTCCTGGGTGTTTTTATAAATAAGGTAGAAGCTTAGTCACAAACTCACGATGGCTACAAAGTCCGAAGTCTTCGGCCTCAAGTACCCACCCGACAAAAGCACAGAAGACGGCAGGAACCTGCAGAGGGCCCGACCAACCTCACTTTTATACCATCCAACTCTCACGAGAACAAACCCCCTCACAACAGCGAGAACTCATCATTAATCTATTCAGGACACTTGCCTCCAGGATGCAATCACCATGAACCAATTACGCCCACTAAGCCTTACCCTAGACACCAGGACGAATTGTTTTCAGTTAATACCGTCACAACCTCGTCAATGAGACCAAGTCCTGGGCCAGCTGGTAGCATGGTGAGGGCGTCTGACGCACACACGGCCAGCTGTGACATTCCGGGCTGGACCCAGGGCCTTGAAAAACATGCCAGACTTGACAGGTACAGTAGATGGCTTAGCGGTTACGTCACTTGGTTCCCAACCCGGTGACTTGAAAATCACACCGTGTGTGTGTGTGTGTGTGTGTGTGTGTGTGTGTGTGCATGCGCACACCTAAGATACTGGGAGGAGAATGGAGAAAGGATTGTGGTGTAGCTATCCGCCCTGGGAGGGGGTGATTTCTCGCTCTCTCTCTCTGTCTCTCTCTCTCTCCCCCGCAAGCACAAGGGCCTTATGGCAAAGAGAAGAAAAGAAAAAAACATGCCTGTTTTCTAAAAGAAAAATAAAACATGCCAGGGGCATGTGCATGCACCCAAAATCCCAAAAGGAGGGAGAAATGGAGGAGAAAGGATTTGCAGGTGACCATTTCATGGTGGTGGGGAGATTGCTTTTTCACTTTCTCTCTTTCTCTCCTCTCTCCATATATCCTCTGGCAAATTTTTTTTTTTTTTTTTGGAGAGGTTTTTTGTTGTTGTTGTTGTTGTTTTTTTTTTTTTCTTTTTTTCCCCAAAGGGCATGTGCGCTCACCAGACAGAGAGAGACAGAAAGTGAGAAATCACCCCCAAGGGGTGATGGCCACGCGGCAATCCCTTCTCCTCCATTCTGCTCTCGGGATCTTGGGCATGCACGCACATGCGCCCGGCGTGAGTTTAAGCCACCGGATCCGGGACTCGAACCGCAGTCGATTATGTGGGAGTTCAGCTACATAGCCATTACACTAACTGCTGGTCCCCTCAGGCAAAATTTTAAAAGAAAAAAAAAAATTCAAGTCCCAACACAATTTTCTGAGGAATATGTTCAAACCATAGCAAGGTGGCAATTTTTAACTATTGAGATGAGCTGCCACGATGTTATTGCAAAGTGATGGGGGCAGTTGGCCATTTCGCACCCTCACCCTACAGCCAGACCCCGCAGAGATGATAAGACCATTTTTCAACAAATGGCATGTTCCTACCCTACATAATATTTTCCCTAAGGTAGACAAGACGAGCTCACAGAGAGATTCCATTACAAATTTTGCCGTGTTTGGGATACAAATGGACAAGTTTTTCCTGACAAGAGAGAGGACTTCAAGAAGCTCACAGGAAAGTGGAATTAAATTAAGAATTTATTTTGGTTAAAATTTTTTTGGGGGGGACCAGCAGTTGGCGTAATGGCTCTGTCATTGGACTCCCATGTAGTTGACTGTGGTTCAAGTCTCAGACCCGGTGGCTTAAACTCACACTGGGCGTGTGTGCATGCGTGCCCAAGATCCCAAGAAGAGAATGGAGAAGGGATTGTGGCATGGCCATCCCCCCCGGGGGGTGATTTCTCACTTTCTGTCTCTCTGTCTATCTTTCTGGTGAGCACACAGACCCTATAGCAAAAACCTCTCCCCCCCCCCCAAAAAAAAAACATTTTTTTTTTTTAAATCCAGGCATAGCTTTTTTTAATAATATATATTTTCCATGAACTTTTTGAAGATACTGCATACCTATGGAAAACTGACTATCAAATAAACCAAATGAATAATAATGCTAAATAAAGACACTTTAAGCTAGAGATTACATATGTAATTATTTTCACTACAGGCAGCAAGTCATCTGGAAAAGGACACAGTAACATTGGCATGTCTTCCTCACAGATCACCTATCAATAATCCATGACAGAAAAATCTTTTTATGAAAGAACCCAGAATCTCAGAGCCTTTCTGGAGATTTTTCTGGGGCTCTTGCATAGGAATATGACATAGATAAGGGTACTTTAATCCACGGAGATATTTAAAACAAAGTGTCAAAGACAGATAAATGATGTACAGTCATTTGTTCTCTGTTGTTGACAGCTGTGTCACTCGGTGGACACTCAGTTCCCAGCAGACCTTTGACATTTGTTTCAGCAACCAACTCCACTACTTCAATCAGAAAAGTAGTTCACTGGAAGTTGTTAGGTAAGCTGTACCATTCCTGAGCAGCCAGTGGGTCTGGAAGCAATACAGCCGGGAGGAGTGTCCACGGTCACACTTCACACCCTGCTTCTTTCTCCAGGCAAAGGCCCCGTGGCTTGCCCTATGGTCCCTGAGACAAATTTCTGCTCTTTCCATGAGAAATGGTTTTAGCTCCCACCGTCCCTATCAAAGGATTCAGTGAGGAGCCAACATCCATGTGTCACTAACTGGCAATTCAGAGCATGTTGTCCATGGGTGAGTGAGTAACATGCACGGGGAGGTGAGGAAATGAGTAACTGGCATCCAGAGTAAGAGACGTGGAATTCGTAAGATAAAACATCCCTAATACAGGAAGCTGTTCAAGGATACTAAGAAATCCAAAAATGGCCACTAACTACCAGATCCAGGCCTGCGATGCTTCATTGGTTTACACTCGTTTCCATTTTATGTTTTGCAGTCAGGTGTGGGTGCAGGAAGCACGCAAGCACAGCAGTTGCACATCAGCCAAAGCAACTCTGAAGGAGCTGACTCCCTTGGTGCAAATCAGAGAAGGCCAGTGCCTTCACAGTGCCCTGTCCTGAGGTCTGGCACTGCCACCCACATGAACCTCGGAGACAACATTAAAAAGTCTCTGTTGGGACCAGCAGTTAGTGTAATGTCTATGTTGCTGAACTCTCATGTAGTCGACCACGGTTCAAGTCCTGGACCCAATGGCTTAAACTCACGCTGGGCGCATGTGCGTGTGTGCCCAAGATCTGGAGAGAATGGAGGAGAAGGGATTGTGGCATGGCCATTCCCCATGGGGGGGGGGTGATTTTTTGCTTTCTGTCTCTCTGGCAAGTACACACGCCCTGTAGCAAAAAAAAAAAAAAGAAAAAAGGCTCTGTTAAGTGACATTCTCATCATAAATTTGCATTATTTCTAGAATAATGGGTTATTACTCTGAAAGAAATTGTTAATATATCATCTTTTCCAAATCCTTCCATTTAAATAACTAGTTTTTGTTTTGAATTTTTTTTAATTTTGCTGTAAGACACATGTGATCACTGGAGAAAGACAGAGAGGGAGGGGAAGTTAGACGAGCTCCTCTTCCCACCAGGGGACAGCTATGCCGTAGTCCCTTTTCCTCCATTCTCCTCTCGGGATTTTGACCCACACATGCATGTACCCAGCATGGTTTTCAAGATGCTAAGTACAGGACTCAAACTGCTCAGTTGGTCATGTGAGATCCAGCCAACTTAACCAACACGCCACTGTCTGGTCCACCTTTGTTTTTAAAGAAGCACATGTGGGGGGCCAGCATATGGCATAGTGGTTACATCGCTGGACTCCCACATGACTGACTGCGGTTTGAGTCCCAGACTGGTGGCTTGAAGATCACACTGGGTGCATGTGTGTGCGTGTCCAAGATCCTGGGAGAAGAATGGAAGTGAAGGGATTGCAGAGTGGACAGCCCCCCTCGGGGGTGATTTCTCACTTTCCCTTTCACTGTCTCTCTCTCTCTCTTTGGCGAGCACATGTACCCTAAGGCAAAACCTCACAAAAAAGAAGAGGCATATGTGACAGAAAACTGTGGTGCTCAAACTTTGGAAAAAAAAATGGGGCTTGGCCACACCATAGACCTTTCTCCTCCATTTCTCCATCCTGTTGGGACCTTGCACATGCACACATACATGCTTGGTGTGTTTCATCGAGCCACCAGTGCCAGGATTCAAACTGCATGATCAGCTGTACAGGGTCCTGCTCTTTTAACCACTAGACCATGGGGTAAGCTCAGCATTTTTAATGTTTTAAGGGGCCACAACCCCTTCTTCATTCTCCTCTTAGGATTTTAAGCATGCATGTGCACACACTCAGTGTGATTTTCTTTCTTTTTTTAAAGAATTATTTTATTTAACTTTATTAATTTATTTTATTTGACCAGAGAGGGACAGAATGAGAGAGAGGGAAAGTGAGAAAGCAAGCCTCCAAGTCTGGGACTCGAACCATGGTTAGCCATGTGGGAGTCCAGTGCCCTTAACCACCATGTCACCTGATCCCCCACCCCCAGGTGTGATTTTCAAGCTGCCAAGTTCAGTGCCCAAACCACAGTTAGCCATGTGGGAATCCAGCACCTTAACCACCATGTCACCTGCTGGCCCCTAGCAACCAATATTCTTCAGGGAAGAAATGCATTACTTTTTTTTTTTTTTTTTTTTTTTTGGAGAGGTTTTCGCTATAGGGCGTGTGCGCTCGCCAGACAGACAGAGAGAGACAGAGAGACAGAAAGCGAGAAATCACCCCCAGGGGTGATGGCCACGTGGCAATCCCTTCTCCTCCATTCTCCTCTCGGGATCTTGGGCACGCACGCACACGCACCAGGCGTGAGTTTAAGCCACCGGATCCGGGACTCGAACCGCAGTCGACTACGTGGGAGTCCAGCGACATAGCCATTACGCTAACTGCTGGTTCCCGAAATGCATTACTTTTGAACTGATCTTACTTAACTGGGACTGTTTTTAACAATAGAAATAAAAGAATTAACTACCAGGGGCTGCTTTTACCAGACCATTTGCACTATTGTTCTAATTAGAGAAACCACCTCCTCAAATATGTTTTTTACTTCATATGTTGAGAATTTATCATTGTATTTTTATATTTTTAGGACAAGATGATTTACTGCCTTAAACTTATAACAAATACACACATTTACAATGTCTGAAAGTGAGTGGTATCTCCTTGAGCTGTGCAGGCCATGACGGCCCTGAAGACATAAATTCCTTCATATGTTGCGATGCGCGGTGCATCACTGGCCCACTCTCTCTGCAGAAAGATCTTTTCCAGAGTAATTCTGGTATAAAGCATTAGCAACATGGATATGCACCATATTAGTTAGATTGCTGTAATGAGATCTTAAAATTTAGTGGCTCCAAAAAAGATGGCTATTCTCTCTTTCTCATGTAGCAATCTAGAGCAGAGGTCAGAAAATTAGCGCCTGTAGGTCCCATTTTCTACCCCAATTTTTTTTATACGTTCTTCAAGGTCAGATTAATTTTTATCTACTTAAACAGTTGTGAAAACAAGAATGTGTAACAGGGACAATATGTGGCCTGCAAAGCCTGAACTATGTATGATTTTGCCTTTTACAGGCCTTTTGCTGACCTACCAAGTTTGATTCCTCCGAGAGAGAGGAATTTCTGTTCCACCAGGCCAAGTAAGGACTCAGGTTCCTGCTACCACGTTCTTCCTTCACCCGGAATGTCGTCCTCATCTGCATCGTCAAGATTGGATCCCCATCACCACTCCCACCGTCCAGGCAGCCCAAATGGGAAAGAGCAAGTGCAGTTCGAGCACTTCTCTTCTTTAAAAAAGTAGGAGTTTGCATGTATTATTTACACTTAAATCACATGACCAGAACGCTAGCACATGGCCACAGTTAACTGCAAAACCCTGTGGGAAATGGATTCTTGGGTTAGGCAGCAAGCGCTCAGCTGAAATCCTCAGGCTTTGATATGAGAAGAGGATGGGGGAGACTGGTAGAGTGAGAAATTGATCTGACACACATGCTAGAGTCCTCCTGATTCCTTAGTTGATGCTGAGTTATCTTAGATGACCCAGAAATAGGACTAAATGGTTGCAGTGGGGAAGGAAGTGTGAAAATAGGCAATACTCTCCACCCCAGCTCTCCTGAGTAAAACACCAGGCAGGCCCAGAAATTCAGTCTGGCTGTTAAGGACAGAACTGTGGATGTGCACAGAGAACAGCGATACCTCTGAAGGCCTGCTGTCCTGGGAGGACGGCCTGCATCTTCCAGACCCAGCAGAACTTCGAGGCAGCTCGAGTTCCAAAGGTAGTTCAAACTATCCAAAGGTAGTTCAAAAAGTCATGGAAATGGAATTAAGTCCAAGTTTACTTTGGTCCTAAACAATTTTAAATTCATGCATAGTTTTCTTATAATACGGTTTTCCATGAGTTTTTTGTTTTGTTTTGTTTTGTTTTGTTTTTTTGCTATTGCTATAGGGCGCATGTGCTCGCCAGACAGAGAGAGACATAGAGACAGAAAGCGAGAAATCACCCTCCAGGGAGGATGGCCACGCCGCAATCCCTTCTCCTCCATTCTCCTCTCGGGATCTTGGGCATGCACACACGCGCCTGGCGTGAGTTTAAGCTACCGGGTCCGGGACTCGAACTGCAGTCGACTACAAGGGAGTCCAGCGACATAGCCATTACACTAACTGCTGGTCCCTTCCATGAGGTTTTTTAAGTCATCTCTCCCAACCCCCATACAGGGGAAGGCTAATATAGATTGGGAGACAAGGGAGAGCAGAGAGGATTTCCCAGGCTGATCATTTGTCCTGAACTGCAGGTCCTTCAGAGTGCTGTGTGCTGCACTAGCCACCCACAGTAAACAGAAGCATGAGCAGGCAGAGACAAATAACAGCACATCACACCTAAGGGGAACCGAGCAACAGGAGGGATCGAGCAACACCAGAGATGAAGAGAAAGCAGAAAATAAAACGGCCAGAGGAGAAAGAAGGCAAAGACTTTTAAAAAGTAATAGCACTTGGGGGACCAGCAGTTAGCGAGCGTAATGGCTACGTCGCTGGACTCCCACGTAGTTGACCACGGTTTGCGTCCCAGACCTGGTGGCTTAAAACTCAAGCCAGGCGCGTGTGTGTGCGTGCCCAAGATCCCAAGAGGAGAATGGGGGAGAAGGGATTGCAGTGTGACCATCCCCCCTGGGGGGTGATTTCTCTCTTTCTGTCTCTCTGTCTCCCTCTTTCTGGTGAGCGCACGCGCCCTATAGCAAAAACCTCTTCAGAAAAAAATAAATAAATATAAAAAGTAATAGCACTTGGGGCTAGCAGGTGGAGTAGCAGTTTCATCACTGGACTCCCACATGGCCAGCCACAGCTTAAATCCTGGACCCAGGCTTGAAACTCACATGGGGTGCGTGTGAGTGCCCAAGATCACGGGAGCAGACGACGGGAGGAGAAGGGACTGCAGCATGGCCATACCCCCTGGAAGATGCTTTCTCACTTTCCCTGTCACCGTCTCTCTCTCTCTACCCCCTCCACCCCAAACCCCCCCACCTCTGCAAGCGCATGTGCAATAAGTCAAAAACCTCTCAAGGAAAAAGAAATAGCAGTTAAGAAGATTACATTCAAAATATTAAGAATCTATATAACTTAAAAAAAAATTCCAAATAAAAACAGCAGTGGCCAACAGCAAAGGGGTAAAACCATATACTCTGTGAGGCTGACCCACATGTAAAGGTGCCCAGTTCAAATCCAATGACCTCCCTGTGGACACTGGGCATGTGCCGATGACCCTGGGCTGACTGAATGCCGGAGGAGGATCACAGCATTAAGACCCTATTAGTGTTGCCTAACTGTCTGTCTGTCTCTCTCTTACTCATGAAGCTTTAAATTGAAAAAAAGTAGATTAAAATGAGAAAACAGGATGGCCATTTTTTTGAGAACTGAATTAAGTATCTGGAAAAAATAAATGGAAAATAAATGTTTTAAGAGATTTTTGCTCTAGGGTGCATGGGCTCACTGAAGAGTCAGAGAGACAGAAAGACAGAAAGCAAGAAATCACGTCCCAAGGGGAATGGCCATGCCACAGTCCCTTCTCCATTCTTATGGGATTTGGGGCATGCACACACATGTGCCCAGTGTGAGTTTCAAGCCGCCAGGTCTGGGACTTGAACTTCAGGCAGTTTTAGGTCACACAGAGATAATACTCGGGAAATCACATCTAACTATACTGCATGGAACATCATGTAATATGTTGATATAATTTAAATTTTTATAAAACAATCCATATCAGCTGAGAATGAAATAAATGAATGCGGAGAGGTGAGGTAGAGCGGATTTAATGCACAAAACTTTGTCACTACTCTTTAGCTGAAATGGAGAGGTTTGGATTTGAAAGAAGAAATATAACCTCAGATAAAAGAGGGTAATATGTGTGCATGGGGGGGGGCAGGCATATATTTAATACATAGTGAGAAGTAATCCATTTTTAAGTTCGATGCATATTGTTTTAAGAGTTACTTTAACTTTCTGGATGGAATCCGTAGGAGCTAACATTATGTCTCAAAATGTAAGTTCTTTACAAAGACTTGAACATACCATTCCGAGTGACGTAAGTCACATCCTCAACTAGCTGAGCCTTCAGTATTTTAGAAGGTCAAGTAGACACTGGGCTTTGTGCTTTGCCCGCAAACAGCTCAGGGTCTCCACTTGGACCTGCACTCTGGACGCTGCCTCTATGGGGTGCTAAGGCACCCACTCTGTCCCCATCAGAGCATTTACTAAGGAGCTGTTCTGTGCATGCAGGCTTTCCTCTCTCCCGATCACAGGGAAGTGTCATCTCAGTCTCGCTATTTTTTTCTCCCCACTCACAGTACCTTGCCCCCATGTATGCTCAATAAACACCTACAGAATAAACCAATTGCTGAGCTAATGAAGTATTGGGCAATAGTCCTGTGAAAAGAAACACTCCAAGAGACTTGAAATTCAAAATAGTCCTGACATTCTCTTGGGTCTGGGCATAGAACCTTCCCTGAGGGAAGGAGGCAAAACTACAAAGTAGCTATGTCTTTATAGGAAAACCCCTCCTTTAAAAATCTTTTTAAAAATATTTTCCTGTGAAACATAGCATATACATAAGAGAGGACAGAAAAACATATGTACAGTTTAACGTGTACACAGTGGTATGTGCTGTGCATACACACAGGCATACCACTTAGGAAACAGCAGGGCCCCAGTCTTAACACAGAGCACTGCCGGGATCCCAGAAGCTCCTGAACACCTGCCTTCTCCCCCAACTCGTCTGCTGTGACATTGCCAGTTACCACCCACATCCTCCCCTTTCAAGGTAACCAAGGTCACCGCTGCCATAACATTTATGGGAATAAGTTTTTGTTTTACCATCTATGTTAAAATTCCTAAATTCCATGGTTTGACTTAATTCCTTTAGACATGAGTTTCCAAGGTTCATCAATATTAGAGGACAGTTTAAACTTTGTAAGAATATTTCCAGTTTACTGAACAAAGAAAGAAAAGAATTAATATATAATTGGTAGGATAATAAAAAGAAGTCTTTCCTTATATCACACATAGATAAAACAATTTTGCAAACACTAGTTATTTTCTTACAATTAGAAAAAGAACAATAGAATAAAAATAATTTGGAGTGATATGTTTATTTAAGTTCTGGCTATGCTTTCATTTACAAGCAAATATTTTCAAGGGAAAAAAAATCACATAAGACAATATTTTCAAATGTTATACCATCTACATAAAAATTAAACTTGCAGAATTTACAAATTAATATTCTCAGAAGACAGAAATATTATACATCCTTTTGCAAAATTCAATCTACATCATTTAAAAATTCATACCAGCACAACAAATGAGTCTCTCTTTACAATCTACCTATTTACATAGCTTTTCCCACCACAGAAGGTAATAGTTCTCATCATAGCTACCAAGGTTTGCAAACATGGTGTATTTAAAATATATTTAGCAGCATATAAAAAAATTAGAGGAAAGGAGGAGATACTACTATTAAATAAAAATGAAACGAAAGGTGATAATAGAAACAACATCATAGGAAAATAGATCAAAATATATTTCTGTTAGGACATCAACAATGTTTGCCGTCACAGAATGTATGCACAGCACAAACACAACAAAAATTTAACTGCATTTTAGTCCTGAGCACAGAATATAGCACAGCTGTAAAACTTTGGTCAATACGAGTAGAGGCCAACACTTAATACAAACTGTTTAACATTCTTGGTTAGTTGATTAAAGTCAATTCTGCCTCATGAAAAACTTTGATAATACTTTCGCCTTATTCTTTCCATTACATTAAAAGAACTTTAGAATTTGGGAACTCTCTATAGATTGATATAAGTACCTGACAAGTGGACCACAATTTGACTCACATTTCCAATATATTTAAAGAGAAATCACTTGAATAGACTATATGAATGAGTTAGCAGTGGGTTGCATTGTATTCCAGGGGTGTTTTTTGACTGTCACTAAAGCAGATGCCTTGTCATTCAAATAATTTAAAGGTGTTTCTTACAGCGAGGCACAAAAATCCAGCCACAATAAAAGTGTGAATCAAGCAATATATCAATTGTAGGAGATAAGAGTGTATTGGTAAATATTAAAGTTACTCACACAGGATAGTACACAATTAGAATGCCATTTCTATTCAGCAGGTGGATTCATATATATTTTCCAGTTAATCCCATTCATAACATTTTCCATAATAAATGCAGGACAACATTTTCCATAAAGAACATACAGTGTTTTATCACAGTATTCAGTTTATGACTTATCTTCATTCATGTTTAATTACTGGCAATATCTTCTCCCAGATCTCCTATGTCAGAGATCTGACCGTCTTGCATATTGCGAGCCTTCCAAATTCTCACAGTTCGATCACTACAAAATAATAAATTAAAAATGGACATATGAGCAAAGGCAAAAAGATGGAGAAAATAGCTCTTGGAATCACTAATCACTGAAACATTTTCTAAATAGGTCTTTAATAAATGCAAGTAAAAATATACATTGTCTCATAAGTATAGTAAACATGTATCATAACAAGGATGATAATAATAGTTCATATTATCAAAGGTTAACTCTATGCTAGGCAGAGTTAGTACGTGTTCCTTATTCCCTTAACTGCACCTAGATATAGTTGCTGCCACAATATTTAAATTAATGTACAAATTGAGGCCCAGATCATAAAGTAAATGGCAGCTGTGAGACAGAGAAAACATCCAGAGAGTAACCAAGCTAATGCTCTAAGGTAGGAGGTCTGCTCAAGGAACAGCAGAAAGATTACTGGGGGTTGCAAGAGACGGAACAAGCCAGAGGACTGGAAGGAAAGGAAGGTCAGGCCAAGGATGGCCTCAGTTCTAAGTGAGATGGAGTACTGTAGGGTTTTGGCTGAGGAGGAATAGGATCCAACCTACATATATTTATGGTTTTTGTCATAGGGTGCATGTGCTCACTGGAGAGAGACAGAGATTGGAGAGAAAGAGAATGAGAAATCTCTCTCCAAATAGAAGAGAGATCAATGCAAAGAAAGAACTCTATAATAATCTACTTACCCCTAAAATGTTTGACTATATGCTAAGTTGCACATAGGTAGAGTGAGGCTATAAGGCCAGACAAAAACAGCTACTAGGTACCTATAAACTGAACAATTCTGAGTCCACACAGGATTATGAGATGTTCATGGCTGATTAGTGAGGTAATGAGGTATCATCGAAGACCTGATTATGAGATGCTCATGGCTGATCAGTGAAATAATGAGGTATCATTGAAGACCTGAACTCTGAGAAGAATGAAACCTTACTAGAAAAGGTAACTAGCCCTGTACTATGAATCTACCTAATGAAGTTTAAAAAGAAGTCTCAGAAAGATAAAACTAAACTACACAGTAACTGAACTGCCTAACAAAGCCTAACACTCTTTAAAGGAATACAAAAATATCAAGACACATAAACATTATAATGTCCAGCATTCAATAACATACTACTTGACATGAAAAGAAGCAGGAAAAATGTGACCAGTAATCATGAGGAAAAAAAAACAATCAATCTATAAATGACCAATATGATGGAATGACTACATAAGGATTTTATAAAGGGCTTCAGTTTTCCACTCATAAAATGTAGATCTTACTAATAACATTTACCTTATAGAGTTAGATAAAGATAAATGAGTTAATGCCTGCACAGCACTTAGAGCAAGGCCTTAAAGACAGTAAGCACTGCACAACTGTTTGTTAAATAACAAATAGGTAGAACTAATTTTAAGATAGACCTTATTTTATTGACTATTTTCCTGTAATTTTGTAGTACATATATTTACATCTGATATGCCATGGGTAAACTGAGAAAAAGTTCAGCTCTGTTGAAATGAGACCATGTCATAAAAGGTAAGTAGTTACATTATACCTCAATACCCAAGCCCCTATAATACACAATACTTAGTCTTATGCTGAGTGTTTCATAGCTTTGAGTGGCATTAAACTATTTCCAGTAAATTATCAAGGACACAAAACGTTTTGAAGGAAATAAACAGAAGCCGTGACTTTTTTTTTTAACTTGCCAGAGGTACATGCACTTGCCAGAAAGAGCGAGAACGAGCAGCGAGCACTCTCAATGGTGTGTGACCGCATCACTGTCCTTTTTTAGCCCGCTTATCCATCCTGTAAGGACTTTGAGGACACTCACATGTGTCCATGTCTTTCAGGCTGCCAGGCCTGGAACTCGAAAGGTGGTTGGTCATGTGAAATATGGCTCTCTATGCATAGGACTTAACTGCTGCACTATGGGACTGGCCCAAGTGGTGACTCTGAAAAAAGTAATGCATCTCAGATGGGCCAACAGGTGGCATAGTGGTTAAGGTGCTGGATTCCCACATGATCAACGGCAGTTCAAGTCCCAGACCTGGCATCTTGAAACTCATACTGGGCATCTATACATGTGTGCCCAAAATCCTGAGAGGGGAAGGGACTGTGGCATGGCCATCTCCCCAAGGGTGATTTCTTCTTTCGGTCCCTCTGTCTCTCTGGCAAGTGCAAGTGCCCTATAGAAAAAAAAAGTCTTAATAAAAAGAAAGCAATACATCTCAGAAATAGCATCAATGGTGAGTGGGAGGGGCAAAGGGAAGAAATACTTGAAAGATAAAAAAAGTAATCTGTTGAAAATCATGTATATATGGTAATATTCTTGATTTGATTGTCATGTACTAAATGCATGCTTTGAGAAGCCATACTGTGCACTGTAGAGAGGTACAATGACGGAATATAAATAAAATTTTATAAAAAGAAATAATATCAATGAACCATTGAAAGTAAGCACCTTAGAGAAACAAAACAAAGACTTGGATTTGATGGTCCTTAAAGAGGAAAGAAAATAAATCTAAAAGAAAAGAGATTCAATGGTAACAGTATAAATTATAGGAAAGAACAAGCATAAAAATAGGGCTTTCAAAATAAAATGCGAGTATTTAAGCATTTGGAATAGACTGAATCAAGGCAGAACTCATTAAGTAACATAACTGATGCACAAATGAAATAGGGAGATATTCATGACATTACATTTCATTTGGATAGACCAATCCCTCACACTGAAATACATATACTTTCCTTTCCCAAGTACTTAGATACATATTATGTCATTTTTATGGTCATGAGATCTTCCTACATCTTTCAAGTCTCTTCTTAAATGTCACTTTATCAATAAGGAATATTTTGGAACCCTTGATCTATAAAACTCCCATCCCCTTTCCTTGCCCACGTTCCACCATTGCACTTACCACAATCTAACATATTCTACTTATTCATTTTTTTCTTCTCATTAAAATGTAAACTGAGGTTTGAATTTGTTTGTTTACTGTTCTATTCTCAAGAGTCTGGAACAGAACCTAGCACACAGGAGAGTCACCATGAATGAACAAATGAAATCAATCCATCAAGGCATCCACAGAGGGAGGAAGCAGATGTGATTACTTTGTACTTCATAGGGAAGAAGCACAGAGAGATTTTTTTAAATAATCTTGTTCTAAATTCAAAGAATAGAAAATGTGCTGCTTTTCTGAACAAAAATATTTTAAAATTAGTCATCTATGATTTTTTTTTAATTAAAATCACCAAGGAAAGATCTGGCAGCAGCTTCTTGTTGTAAGCAGAATGCTAACAGAAGAAGTAACAGCATCATCATGTAGACTCCCTGGGGCATCTGAATCCAGTGCCACAACATATATGAGAAAATATAAACAAGACATCTTAAAACGAACATTAGCAGGACTATGTAAAAGAAGAATACCCTGTGTTCAATGTTTCTAGACATTTACAACTTATAACATGTATTAATCTGAGCACAATTTGAGAAAAATTGCATAGGAAAACTTACTCAGCCGCAGTAAAAATGTGGGTGGAATTAACGCAGATGGCGTTGATAGGACTATCATGACCCTTCATCTCTCCAACTGGCACAAAGGTGTCCATGTTCCAGAGTTTCAGAATGCCCCCTCTGCAACCACTGAGCAGAACGGGGTGGCCTGGTACCACTCCCAGGGCACAGACCCAATCCTTATGTGCATTTGGAACTTGCTGAGAGAAAAAGAGAAGAATCAGCAGATTAAGGAGAGCCTTCCAAAATGAATTTTCACGCCAAAATAAGTCAGAAACATTTTTTACTAATAGAACTGAATATTTAGAAAACTGAATAACCTGAAAACTGTAAAAGTTTATTTTGTACACAATCACTCTTAGACACTTAAAGAATCTTTAATCTTCTCCCCAATATTAATTTTCATCATTGTTATTAGTATTAAAGGCCTACAATATTAATAATCTATAGTACTAATAATTCCATATCTGGATCTAAAAGACACAGACTTTTTCAAACATCACATTCTTTTCATGGGTAGTAAATATTTCACATTTCTCCAAAATGTGCTTAATAAAACAAGTTTGAAACTATAACCTAGTATGTGAACTTTAATGACTGCTTCATGAAATCACTGTTTTAAATCTTTGGTAAACACAGACACCTATTTATTTCATAATAAGCAAACAATTATTACTTGGTCAAACTATATAATCATGCTTTATGCATAAATAAATTTTTATGCACAATATACAAATCACAACTAAAATAGGTATGATATGTCTATAAACGAAAAGGTTTTGAATGTAGTATATGTATCTGTGACCAAGTTTTTTGATTAATATTCATACTACATATTCATTTTACTTTTATCTGCTGGCTGTAAGCAAAAAAGTGGTAGCAACTGCAGTATATACACACCCATACACACGTAAGAAAAAGTTTGGGACCAGCAGATGGTGTAATGGTTATGTCACTGGACTCCCACATAGTTGATTGTGGTTTGAGTCCCGGACCTGCTGGCTTAAAACATGCTGGGCGTGTGTGCATGCATGCCTAGAGTCCCAAGAAGAAAATGGAGGAGAAGGGACTGCAGTGTGACCATCTGCACTGGGGGGCTTCACTTTCTGTCTCTCTCTCTCTCTCTCTCTGTTTCTGTGGTGAGTGTACACCCCCTAGAGCAAAAATTCTCTTAGAAAACAAACACACACTTGAAATTGAGAATGATCTCATCTGTTAACTAATTTCTTCCCCTTGGGAGTTAGGGGGAAAAATTCAGTTTTTGTATTGAATGACAGAATACAACCATTACTTTGAAGGAAATGAGAGAACCACTACTCCTGGGTGCATGAAAATGCTTTTGTAAGTGAAGAATCATTTCTATTATTCTTGACTTTAGCTAAGCTTAGTATTCTTACTTCATAATACATGCAGCAAGAAATCCCAGTCTTTCAACTCTTCAGTGTCTATTTCCCTCTTAGGTAACAGGAATTATTAAGTGTTGAGTGTTGTCCTCTCAACTAGTAACTGGTATGACCATGAAATAAACATTCTTCAAGAGGAAGCCCTGATTAATATCATCCCTAAACAATTAAAATCTATCTAGAGGCTTCTCAAGTTCTTATATAGACTTTGAGTGGTTTTGAATTCCCAACTTCATACCATGAAAAGGCTTTCCATTACCTGAAGAAGGTCTTTTTGAGCTAAGTCCCACTTCTTGATTCCATTGTCTCTGGATCCACTGAACAGGTTGTCCCCTTGAATGGTTAGTGCTTCTATACCGTCATAATGAGGGGGTTCAAAATTGTGGGTG
The DNA here is from genome assembly GCA_026018925.1 of Tupaia tana. Lineage (NCBI taxonomy): Eukaryota > Metazoa > Chordata > Mammalia > Scandentia > Tupaiidae > Tupaia > Tupaia tana. The sequence goes on from JAKSZU010000006.1 coordinate 143,186,119, forward strand.
GGACTCACAGTTCCAAGAGCCCCTTCAGTTACATCAAACATCTAAAAATGCAGAAAAAAAGCAGTCACCTCATTTACTTTACAAATTAGTACTTATATATGTACATTCATAGAAATGCATACACAAGAATTTTAATCAAACACGAAATGCATACACAAGTATGTTAATCAGACATGATTTGTTTTGTTATACTGTTTAAGCTAATTAAGTTAGTTTACTATGAATGACTCTGAGAATGAACCTAAGTCCTATTTCACACTACTTTAGCTTGCATGTCACAAGCATAAATGTCTGTATGCTTTTAAGAAAGGCAATAGGACTGTTCCTGCATGAGTGCACAAATGATATGTTCAATAATAAAAGTACTATATATGGAGCCAGCTGAAATTCAAACAGTGTGGTTGTTTTGTTTGTTTGTTTTTTTCTTTATTTCAGAGAAGTTTTTGCTATAGGGCGCATGTGCTCACCAGAAAGACAGAGAGACAGAAAATCAGAAATCACCCGCCGGGGGCGATGGTCACGCCGCAATCTCTTCTCCTCCATTCTCCTCTTAGAATCTTGGGCACGCACACACACCCAGTGTGAGTTTAAGCTGCCAGGTCCAGGACTCGTACCATGGTCAACTACATGGGAGTCCATCGACATAGCCATTACGCTAACCGCTGGTCCCAACAATGTGGTTGTTAATTAGTCACTACTAGGTGACTCTGCAGTCCTAGAGGTTATCTCCAATCCCCCAAAGCTGTTGTTCAAAACCTTTTTGATTTCCTTAGTTGCCTTTATCACTTAGTCAATGATCATAGGCTTTTCTGAAAAATTAGTACAATCAAAAATAAACTCAGGGGACCGAATGGTGCTACAGTGTTAAAACACAGGGCTCTGCAACACTCACTACATAAGGAAGTTCCAGGTTAGTGTCCAGAGACCTCCCTGAGTATGCCAAGTGTGAATGTACCCAGGATCCAGGGCTGGCAAAGGTGGGATTGGATCACAAGGTCAAGACCAGGTTGGAAGTGCTTTCTGTCTGTCCTTCTCTCTGTCTCTCTTGCTCATGGGAGAAATAAACTTTTTAAAACTTAAATAAACAAACAAACTTTCCAAAGGATCCTCTCCTCCATTCTAAAAGTTCTACTTTGTCTCAAACATCCCCTTACTCCTCCTTTCTTCTTCAGAGGCTAAAGTAGACTTACTTCTTTCCAGGGTTCACATTTTACTAGAACCGCTCTTACCACCTTCATTAATTGCTACTTTTTTTTTTTTTTATTCCCTTCCCACTGAGGCCATTTGCTAAGCACATAAATACATTCAAGTCTTCTGAATATAAAATCTCTTAACTACTCTGTTTCCAAGTCACTAACTCATCCTCTCATCTCTTAGTCAAAGTTTCTAGGAAGATTATTTGAATTCATACAATCCTTCCTTCTTACTGCATCTTTTTTTTTTTTTTTTTAATATTTAATCGTTTATATAGGTTTCCCCAGAGACCAAGTCCTCAGGAAACTTCTCCTTCCCTTGGAATTGTTATTATCTATTGACTCCTTGGACACGTACTTCTATTTAAATGGTTCACACACCTATATTGTTAGTTGCATCTTTTTTTTTTTTTTTTTTTGGAGAGGTTTTTTTTTTTTTTTCGCTATAGGGTGTGTGTGCTCGCCAAACAGACAGAGAGAGACATAGAGACAGAAAGCGAGAAATCACCCCCCAGGGGGGATGGTCACGCCGCAATCCCTTCTCCTCCATTCTCCTCTCAGGATCTTGGGCATGCACGCACACGCGCCCGGCGTGAGTTCTAAGCCACCGGGTCCGGGACGCGAACTGCGGTCAACTACGTGGGAGTCCAGCGACATAGCCATTACGCTAACTGCTGGTTCTCTTTTTTTTTTTTTTTTTTTTTTTTAGCGGTTCTTGCTTTAGGGTGAGTGAGCTCTCCAGAGAGAGGGACAGACATGGTGAAAGGGAAGGTGAGAACTCATCCCCCAGGAGAGATGACCAGGCTGCAATACCTTCTCCTTCATTTTTCTTCCAGGATCTTGGGCATGCCACCCAGCGTGATTTTCAAGCCACCAGTTTTGGGACTTGAACCATGGTCAGCCATGTAGGAGTCAAACAACATAACTACTATGCCATCTGCTGGCCCCCACAACTTATCTTGAGCTCTGGACTTGCATTTCTAATGGCCTGCTGACCTACATGTACATGTCCAATGTTCTAATGTTTTATCTCAAATTTAACATTTCTAGAATGAAATCATACATTTTTCCTCACTTTATCTGCTAATTTCATAAAATTCTGAAGGCCATAATATGCTCAGTTTAAAAGAAAGTGATGGGGCCAGCAGGTGTCATGGTGGTTAAGGCACTGGGTCCTACATGGCTGACTTTGTGGTTTGAGTCCTGGATCTGACAGTTTAAAAGACTCATGGCAAGGTAAGGGGGTAGCAGTTGACATGGTGGTTAAGGTGTTGGACTTCCACATGGCTGACTCTAGTTCAAATCCCAGACCTGGTACCACTAGAGTCTATGGTTTGAATCCCAAACTTGGCAGCTTAAGGGTCATGTAAGCTGCATGTGTGTGTGTGTGTGTATGCCCAAAGTCCCAAGAGGAGAATGGAGGAAAAAGGACTGCGACTTGACCATCCCCCCCGGGGATGATTTCTCACTTTCTTTCTCACTGTCTCTCTCCTCTCCAGCAAGGATACACACCACTATGATAAAAACAACAACATTTTAAAAAAAAACTTTAAAAACAAACAAACACAGAGACAAAAAAAAAAAAAAAAAAAAAAGAGAGCCCACACATTGTGTGTGTGTGTGCATGTACATGACCAAAATCCCAAGAGGAGAATTGAGAAGAGATTGTAGCATGGCCATCCCCCAAGTGGATGATTTCTTACTTTCCCTCTCTCTGGTGAGTGCACATGTTCTATGACAAAAATCTTTAAAGAAAAAGAAAAAGATGGTAATAATGAGACACAAGTTGAAAGACTGAATTAAAAGTTCTTTAAGAGGAGAGTTGAGCCCTTCTCTGAGAAGACTCCTCATGGCTACTGGGAACTAGATATTTCAGGGAACAGGAGAAATGAAGATTTTCTACTCATAATTCAGCCTCCAGCAAGCAGAGCTAGTGTGCGATCACAACAGAACGGCAAACAGATTCTAGAACACCTCTGTCTGCTTGCTCCTGAACATTAAGGCTTAACTTCAAGAATTTGAAAGAAACACGCCATTCATCAGATGACAAGAAATCACCACCGGATCACGAGAAATATGGGAAAACGAGAAAATACCTCTCCTCCACGGGAAAAGAGTAACTCTCCTTCATCCACAAGCAGTTCGGTGAAAGTCATGGAAATGTCTGATAAGGAATTTAGAGCATTCGTAATGTTGAAGCTAACAGAGATGGAAGAAAAGAGAGATAATGAACTGCTAAAGAGAAAGGAGAAAGAAGTTGCCGAGTTCCAGGAGATGAGGAAATTCTTGCAAGATCTAAAAGAGGAATTACACACTTTACAAAAGATTCAAACGAACTGCTAGAGATGAAGTCTATAATACAAGAAGTCAAAATCTCCCTTGAAAGTATTAAAAGCAGACTAGATCATTCAGAAAATAGAATCTCAGATGTAGAAGAGAAAATGGCTGGCTTAGAAAAATCCACCACGAAGACTGAGAAAATGGCTCAAAAATTTGAGAATGATATGCGAGAAGTACTGGATACCATCAAACGTCCAAATATCCGGATAATTGGCATTCCAGAAGGTGAAGAGACCCATAAGGGCATTGATAATCTATTCCATGAAATCCTGCAAGAAAACTTTCCAAACCTAGAGAGGCATTCGAAGATCCAGTCCCAGGAAATACAAAGGACCCCAAATAGAATCAACCCAAAAAGATCTTCTCCAAGACACATTATAGCCAGGTTGACCAAAACCGCAGACAAAGACAAGATACTAAGATTGGCAAGAGAGAAACATCAAATTACCTACAAAGGACATCCCATCAGGCTAACAGCAGATCTCTCATCGGAAACAATGCGAGCGAGGAGAGAATGGGAAAATATATTCAAAGTGTTAAGAGAGAAGCAATTTCAGCCAAGAATACTGTTCCCGGCAAGATTATCTTTCAGGTGGGAAGAAAAGACAAGAACATTCTCAGATAAACAAAACCTGAAAGAATTTACCAGCACCAGACCAGATCTCCAAGAAGTTCTCAAGGGTGTGCTGTATCAAGAAAATTAAACACAGACACACGGAAATAAGAGTCCAAAAACTATGAAAGTGGCCAACTTAATCATAGGCACAAGTCTGGAGTTGAATATTATATCCCAGAATTTAATCAGGAAAATTGAACCAGAACAGAAGATAAAAGTACATGGAACTGACAGGTTCATGCACCTTCCATTTGAACAGAATCCTAACTTGTCTCCTGGCTTTAAGCAAAGTTCCTTGGCATTTCTTTGAGTTAAGTTAAAACTGGTTTTCTTAGTAGCAATGAGTGAACTCACCACTGAAAGTAGTTAGATTATGTAGGAAATTGTGTGATCAATGCAATGTGGGTGGGAAGGGAATGAAGGACAATTGTAGACACCGGAGGTGGTGTGAGAGGAGGGTGGGAAGGGACAGAGAGTCAGAAAGAGGGGTGGAAGTAATTCTAGGAACTAGTAATGGAAAATTTTTTGTAATGTGCATGATTGTATCACTATGCAGTGTGTACTGGATGGGAGATTGCATTTTGTATGCTGTGATGAAGCTTAGGGAAGGAATGTAAATTGAGTTACAAAAAAAAAGTTTCAGAAAAAAAAATATATATATATTCAATGACCGCAGTAGGATATGTAGCCACAGCTAGGTGCTACTTTATAGGATACGTAAAGTAAGACTTGTGTTCATGGACATGTGGGTATCACCTGTGTTTGCTATGAGGGTATTTGGATTGATTAGGGTCTTTGGCGATACAATAAAATGTGAGGAGAAAACAGTATAGAAAGCAAACATAGATACCAGAGACTGTGGGAGGAGAGTGGGAGATGGCAGAGGGTAAGAGATAGAGAATCAAGGATGGGGGGAAAAAAAAGCAAAACATACAGAAGACAAGAAATGGAAGATCATTTACTGACAATAACATGTTTGTTGATGTGCTTGATTGAGACAATATATAGTGTACTTTGGATGGAAAATCTCATTTTGTATGCTGTAATGATGTTCAGTGAATGAATGCAAATAAATAAATTGAAAAAAAAAAAGTTCTTTAAAATCCTTCCTAATCTGTCTTCTATGAAAAAATCAGAATACATGATCAAATAATAACACAATAAAATTAGAAATTATGGATGAGGAAAAGAGTAGAACAAAAAAACAAAAGCTAAGAAACAGAAAAAAAAAAAAAAAGAAAATTGATTAAGAGAACAGAGTCCTGGGACCAGCAGTTAGCATAATGGCTATGTCGCTGAACTCCCATGCAGTCGACCGCAGTTCAAGTCCCGGACCTGGTGGCTTAAACTCACACCAGGAACGTGTGCGTGAGTGCACAAGATCCCGAGAGGAGAATGGAGGAGAAGGGATTGCAATGTGGCCATCACCCCTGTGGGGTGATTTCTCGCTTTCTATCTCTCTGTCTCTCTGGCAAGCGCACACACCCTATAGCAAAAACCTCTCCAGAAAAAAGAGAGAACAGAGTCCTTAGATGAGACTAAATATATCAAACCTATCATTTAATAGGCACATGAAATTCAACAATTCCATTATACTCACTTTGATGTAATGATCCTTGGATCCAGTGATGATTAGATCTTGTCCATTGGAAATCTGATCTACAGTAAGGCACATAACAGGCCCTAGGTGTCCTGTTAACTTTCCTGTAGACTGAAATCTTTAAAAGAGAAAAATAATTTTATTTGAAAAAATTTCTTAGTATAATAGGGCTAAGCCTCAACATAATCTACATTCTTTCATAAAGTTGTCCATTAATTTTCTTTTTTACTTTAGCTCCACCTGTATGGAACTCCATTCAAATTAGCATAAGACAATGTTCAAACTAACATATTATATACTGAAAATGAGGGGATTCCTGGGACAAGTGGTTAGCATAATGGCTATGTTGCTGAACTCCCATGTAGTCGACCGCAGCTTGAGTCCCAGATCCAGTGGCTTAAGCATGCCAGGCGCATGTGCGTGCGTGCCCAAGATCCCGAGAGGAGAAAGGAGGAGAAGGGATTGCGGTGTGGCCATCCCCCCAGAGGGTGATTTCTCACTTTCTATCTCTCTGTCTCTCTCTGTCTTTCTGGCGAGTGCATGTGCCCTATAGCAAAAACCTCTCAAAAAAAAAAAAAAAAAAAAAGGGGGGATTCCTAAAGAAGTTATTTCAAAGCTGACTAATATCATCTAAGTAGTAAATAAAAATGCAGCAAATACCAAAAAAAAAATGCAAAGGCTAATTTTAACTCTAACTAAATGCAAGTACTCTTTAATCTGTTCAATGTCTGAACATGTGACAGACATATAACTGATGCAATTAGGCACAAGTTAGAATTTGAATAAAACAACTTTATCATTGAAGCAACTAGAAATCATTAAAAGTATGGAGAAATATTACTTTATACCACAAAAACATACATACATACATACATTTATTTTAAAAAATCATGCCTAGAAGAAGTGACACATAATATATACAGAACTTTGCACATTTTTACATAAATACACCTAGGCACATACATATATATGTACATCAGAAACAACATGATTCATTTTATCAATTATTAAATTCACCAATTACAATAAAGATGTGTCATCTAGCTGGTAGAAAAATGTGTGGAATACAGAGTTGCATTTGGCTTCTACCATGACTTAAAAATGTTGTTCTGGACCAGCAGTTGGCGTAATGGCTGTCACTGGACTCCCATGTAGTCGACCGTGGTTCGAGTCCTGGACCCTGTGGCTTAAACTCACACCGGGAGTATGTGCGTGCGTGCCCAAGATCCCGAGAGGAGAATGGAGGAGAAGGGATTGCGGCGTGGCCATCCCCCCTGGGCAGTGATTTCTTGCTTTCTGTCTGTCTCTCTCTCTGTCTTTCTGGCGTGCCCCATAGCAAAAACCTCTCCAATAAAAAAAATAAAAAGAGTTGCTAATTACTTTGTTATAAGAACCTATGTTTAATCATGTTGCTAAAGTCAACCAAGTTTCAAAGGATCTAACTTTTTGGCTAAATAAAAGTATGAAGATTTTCAAAAGCTGTATTTTTTCTGTCTATGACAAGAATTTGACTATCTCCCTCCATGATCTTCCTATTAGGAGTTAAATTTAATATTTTTTAAAATAAATATGTCCTCACCTCTTTTCTAATTTTCTTAAACAAGTACTGTTTTTAATTTTCTATATTTTATTTCTAATACAGTATTTGGGACTGTGGTTCTTCCCTTTTCTCTCTTTACTTATCTATAAATTATGTTCTTTATACTTTCTCAGTCATGCTTTAAAATGTTACCGATTCAACACTGATTTTCTGCTAGTTTTTCATGTAAATATCCATTTGATTTACTGCTGACAAAGTCCTTCTGGATGACAGACATACTATGTTACTTGAATTATAAACTTTATTACAGGATTCTGCAATAGCCTAAAAGCCTTAGTCCTTTATAATAAGATGAGCTCTAAGAAAATAGATACCACCACAATTGTCACACTCAGTCTTTATTCACAGTACCTATCATATTATTAGTACTATGCCTACCAAATTGGTGTTGAACAAACATTTGCTAACTAATAAATGAATGTTCTCCTGCTGCCAATATTTTAAGAATTAGAAAAAAAGCTAAAATAATCCACTACAAAATAAAAGCTCATACTTCATGCCAATAAAAATCAAACAAAATGTAATGCTTTACATTCAGTTTATCTTTTTTTTTTTTTTTTTTTTTTTTTTTTTTTGAGAGGTTTTTGCTATAGGGCGCGTGGGCTCACCAGAAAGACAGAGATAGATAGAAAGCAAGAAATCACCCCCCAGGGGGGATGGCCACGCCACAATCCCTTCTCCTCTCGGGATCTTGGGCACGCACGCACATGCGCCCAGCGTGAGTTTAAGCCACCCGGTCCGGGACTCGAACTGTGGTCAGCTGCATGGGAGTTCAGCGACATAGCCATTATGTTAACTGCTGGCCCGTCATACTTTTTCTTTTTAACCACTTTATATTCTTAATCTTTTTTAGTCAAAAAATATTTTACTTTATAGTCACAAAAATTCTGTATTTATGCCTAAAGATGTTAAATTAATTTCATAAACTGACAAATTTGAAATATAAGATATTTAACTGATAAGCTACAAAAAAATGTTTTTCAAAGGTACTAGTGAAACTGGGATGAGAACTTTGGCTTCTAGATTCTAGGCAAATATTAAGAGAGCATAACATTTCTATTTTTCCTCCCTATACTTTGTTTGTTTGTTTTTAAAAATGGAGATTAAGAGAATGGAAAACTGTCAGTTTGTTAAGGAAGACAGAATATACATTTAGAGGTGGTGGGCTGAAAAAAAAATCGTTTTAGAATAGCTTCTGGAGTTATCAAACTGAGATTTCAAATGTACTGATAGGTTATGAATGTCTGAAGTTGTACTTGTCACATGCAAGACATACACTTCCTTAAAATCTCTACCTTTTAAGATCCCACATTCTGACTGCATTTCCAGAAGCTGCGTAGAGGAAGGTGCCAGTCGGGTTTAGTGCAATTTGATTGATCTGGTTCTCTCCAGAAGGAATAGCTACCGTCCGGCTGGTACTGGCAGAACAAGCATCTCCAAGAGTAACTTGACCTGAAGACCTTGATAGATAGAAACAAAAGCAAAACAAGTCACATTTCCAGATAGGAGTCTGGCTCGGAATTTCTCAAATTCCTAGCAAACTGGCTGTAGGCAACAAAAACAAACGAATCCTTTTGTCCGTGTATGCGAAGTGCCTAGCACTGCACCACACACACAGCTGGCACATACGCATGAATATAAGAAATGCATGTTTGCTGAGTAAGTATATGAATGAACGTACAAACCAGGATGACACAATTCAAAACTTCTCATTTATATGTCCACTGTAATGCTAAAAATTCCAGACTCTAAGTTAGGAATGGCTAAAACATTTTTGAGAAAAGGTCAGAAATCAAAGATTAAAAACTCAATAAAAGATACAGTGCTACAAAGGTCATTCATTTTCCTTCAGCTTTCAGAAGCCCCTACAGACCAGGCTTACCAGTATTACTTGCCTATAAGAATTGTCTTTTAGGCACCAGCAGGTGGCATGGTGAGGTGCTGGATCCCCCACATGGCTGAATGCGGTTCAAGTACCAGACCCCATGGCTTGAAAATCACTCCAGGTGCCTGTGCGTGCAGGCCCAAAATCCTAAGAGGAAAATGGAGGAGAAGGGGTCCCCCTGGGGGATTTCTCACTTTCTCCAGTGAGCACACAAGCCCTATCACAAAAATCTAAGAAAAAAAAAATTTTAAGTAATATTAATGATAATAATTGCCTTTGTGGATTAAAGACACTAGGGACCTTTTAAATTATATGCAGTTTTTATTTACTTTAACCTTACACAGATGGAATATCTACTATGTGCTAAAAATTTAAAAGCAGATAATTTCTTTTTCCTCAGGTAAGTTCTATATGGTAAATATTTTGTTTAATTTTGAAATATTTTCTCAGTGAACTTCTAAAATACTATATTGTATTCATTTTTTCAAATTTGACTTTAGAGATTCAACATGATTGGTAAATTTCTAAATTAAGAAATAGTGTTATTTTTCTACAAAATTTCCCAAGAGACTTGGGTTTAGTATAGGAAATAATCAGCACTTCTCAAATTGCAAATTAGCAGTTAAACATTCATAATCTCTACTGCTTCTAGTCTATAAATTAGTAAAAATGAAACTTCCCAGTGTTCCCTTCTCTCATATAAACAATCCATAGATCACTCAATCTGGATTATGTAAACAGTTTAAAATCTCAAGACAAAAAGAATAAATATTTCTTCTACACTATTTTTTATTACCAGAAAGTACATGAGTTTTTCAGAAAGAGAGAACTTCGTTCCAAAGGGATGTGGTCATGCCACAATCCTTTTTACTACATTTCTCCGTTCTGTCAGAATTTTGGGCATGTGTTCATGCACCAGTGGTGTCTGTCTTCCTTCCTTCCTTTATTCCTTCCTTCCTTCCTTCCTTCCTTCCTTCCTTCCTTCCTTCCTCCCTTCCTTCCTCCCTTCCTTTATTCCTTCCTTCCTTCCTTCCTTCCTTCCTTCCTTCCTTCCTTCCTTCCTTCCTTTCTTTTTTTTAAAGACTTTTGCTATAGGGCATGTGAACTTACTGGAGAGACAGAGACAGAGAGACAGAAAGTGAGAAATCACACGCCAGGGGAGATGGCCATGCCACAATCCCTTCTCCTCCACACTCCTCTCAGGATTTTGGGCACATACTCACACACACCCAGTATGAGTTTCAAGAGGCCAGTGCGGGACTTGAGCCACAGTCAACTATGTGGGAGTCTAGCGATGTAACTATTATGCCACCTGCTGATCCCAGGGGTGTTTTTCAAGTACTTGGAATGAGGGTTCAAACCACAATCAGCCATAAGGAATCCTGCTCCCTATGCACAGTGCTTAACCACCGCACTACAAGGCCAGCCTCAATTTCTTCTACATTTTTAAAGACAATTACAGTAAGAAACACAAGGAAAAAAATTAATCCTTTAGTTACCCAACATAATTTGCAGTTATAAAATTTGTCCTAACACCAAAGTGGTCTTAGTTTCTAAAAAAATACACCCTCAGTTAACCAATATCTATTAATTGAAAGTTACAAATACTTTTTCACTGTCTCCAATGGTGATTTCAGCCAATTTTCCATGGAGTGGTATAATATAAATCGTTTACCTCCATCAAGTAACAAACCAATATGAAAACATAATACATCAGCATTTGGGAGGGAGAGAGAACATGAAATGTATACTTAGCAATGGATCAAATACAGCTTATTTCTTCCTATTTAATACTGAGCTCTTTTATTTTGTTAATAGTTTTTTCCTCCTTGTTTTATCTATGCTTTTATTGTGAACATTTTAACATCTTCTGAGAAATGGACAGATACTTAAAAATTAGCATGAATGCACAGTCTTACTTTTTCTTATACTTTGTGGGAAAACAAAAACAAAAACAAAAAAAACTATTTGCCCTTTATGTTGTCTTGAAGTTACTTACGTCAATGTTCGAATACACTTTGCTGAATCTCTGATATCCCACACCTTAATATAAGATGTTGACACAGTGAAGACCAAACTGGTATAATTACAGTATTTTACAGACACGACATTGTTGGGATGACCCCCCAGTGACATGATCTCCTGCCCAGTCACGAGATTCCATACTTTACAAGTACGATCTAAAACAAATTTAAAAGAGGAAATACAGTTAATATGAACTGCTCTAGGTTCTTTCAACAATAAAAAATTATTTAAACAATTTCTCTTTAAGATAAGGAAGTGAGAAAATTAATTAGAAATTATTCAGTTAACCTGCAACAGGCATCCTAATGCCATCCTTGACCCTCTGCTGCAGGTTCAAAGATGGGCATAGAGGGCAGATGAAAGTCAGGGAGGTTTGGTGTGTATTACATGGTTTAAAAATATAATTATATACAATTTTGAAATCATCATAGTAGAAGAGTCTTGCTTCAAATACCCCGAATTTAAAATGGCCATCTCAGGCCTCTTCAAAATATTCTCCTTTGGTCATGAGTTTCTACCTACTCACAACACTCTCTACACTCATAAACGCACACATGCCCTTCTTTTTTGGGGATCATGACTGATAGATTTTATTTTACTTATTACAAAAAGGATTGTTTTCGGACCAGCAGTTAGTGTAATGGCTATGTCGCTGAACTCCTATGTAGTCGACCGTGGTTCAAGTCCTGGACCCAGTGGCTTAAACTCACGCCGGGCATGTGTGCGTGCATGCCCAAGATCCCGAGAGGAGAATGGAGGAGAAGGGATTGTGGTGTGGCCATATCCCCTGGGGGGTGATTTCTCACTTTCTGTCTCTCTGTCTCTCTGGCGAGCATGCATGCCCTGTAGCATAAAGCTCTCCAAAAACCATAAAGAAAAGGTATTGTTTTTATGACATGCTGAATATCTAATTATCCTGCAGAAATCAATTTATTTTGAATCATTAAAAAGTTGTGATATTTTCACAGAACAGACTGTAGATTGGAGAACTGCTTGTTATCATTCTCAATTCTTAAGATTCAGCTAGATTCTTATACTTCTCTCAAAGACAATCAGCAATAAATATATGCTGATTAAACTGAATCTGGGAATATGCCTAAATGCTAAAAAACAAACAAACAAACAAACAAAAAAACAACCTTTACTGGCTCCCCAAATTCCTGTACATACTTTCTTTTACCTTCCTAGCCTCAATGTCTGCCACTTCTCTTTATACATATTCTACTCTTCAACACAACTGGATGTATCAGGTCGTCAGAAAAGTCATGATGCATTTCTACATAGAAAAATGTCATGACTTTTCCAACAACCCAATAGTTCCAAACACACCCCACTTTTTTTTTTTTTGGAGGGGTTTTTGCTATAGGGCACGTGCGCTCGCCAGACAGACAGAGAGAGACATAGAGACAGAAAGCGAGAAATCACCCCCCAGGGGGGATGGTCACGCCGCAATCCCTTCTCCTCCATTCTCCTCTCGGGATCTTGGGTACGCACACACACGCGCCCAGCGTGAGTTTAAGCTACTGGGTCCGGGATGCGAACCGCGATCGACTACGTAGGAGTCCAGCGACATAGCCATTACGCTAACTGCTGGTTCCCAAACACACCCCACTTTTACCACTGTGTCTCTTCTTATGTTGCTGTCATCTTATTATCTATCCACCCTTACCTGTCGATATCCAAAATCCTAGAGAGTTTAACAATTCTACTGACACTATGGTTCATCTGAAATGCCTTCTTGTCAAAACCTTTCTTGTTTCTCACAATTGGGCACAGATGTTCTCTGTTCTGAAACCTCAAAGCTCTGTAACTCTTTAAAGTCTACAACTATTTAAAGCATTTGTAGTTGATTTCTAGCTGTTTCCAATTGTACAAAGGAGGTTAAGAGTATAAGATTGGAAATGAGTAGACCAGGGTTACTAATCCCGGCTCCCCAGTTCACGTACTAAATTTACCTGGTCAAATTATTGAATCTCTTGAATCCTAGGCTTAGTCATGGTTATAAAGAGTATCCAACATGTATCTCATGAGGTTTTTGTGAGCACTAAAGGAAATATATTTGTGTAGTGTCTACCTTAGTACCTGACACACAGGAAGCTTTCAAGAAATGGTGTTGACTTTATTCTCCTTACTGCTTTGTACATTTTAATGGTTTTATAAATCTGTATGTAACTTGCATTATGAAATCCAGGTAGGTGATTTTGAATATGGTAAGTACCCAGATACTGAAAGGAGATGTATTCTCTCACCATTGTATTCATAAAACATTAATAGAGGTTTCACTTTCTTCCCAACTGTGCGATGATTTTACATTTTATGTAATTCAGAATTTGAACCAGATTATCAGAAGATTACTAGTCTTAAATGATTGATTTTTTTTCAGAGCCTGTCTAAAACTTAATTTTTTTTTAATTATTTATTTAATTTTATTTATTCACTCATTTATTTTAATTTGATCAGAGACACAGAGGAGGAAAGAGAGGGAAAGTGAGAAAGGAAGCCACCAGGTCCGGGGCTCGAACCGTGGTCGGCCATGTGGGAGTGTCCAGCACCTTAACCACCATGCCACCAGCTGGTCCCGTCTAAAACTTAATTCTGAAAACCTCATCAAACACACACATTAAATAACTATTAGCACCTTTTGACCCAGTGAAGAGGAGATCATCAGTAGAATCCACGCAGAGCACAGCTTTTGTGTGTCCTTCAGCTATGTGAATACACTGAAGTGGAGCAGCTCTGATTCCTTTTGAAGCAGGAAATGGGTTGATTATGCCCCTGAGGTGGGAAAAAAAAAATAAGCACACAAAACAAGATTTGCTTTCATAGCTATATTTTGAAACTAGTTTAATTGACTCCCCCAGACTTCAAGAAGACTTTATAAGTAGTTAGCAATAAAATCCAAACTAGCTCATTTACCTCTTTTTCAAGCAAAAGGACGAAGTATGAAATAATATTAGTAGTTACAAAATGTTTCAAGTAACTAGTCATCTACTGGCAGTAGTAGAACAAAGCCCATGGTACATCTGGATTTTCTTATTAACAATTTCATCTCTTCAAAGTTTAATAGAGTAATGTTGGGGGTTCTCTGAATGTACTGACATTAACTCTGACAATAAGGACAAAGAAGAGCTGGTTAACTGGAAGACCTGACTCGATCATGCCAGAGTATAAAAAGGGACATGCTGGGGCAAGTGTAACACATACCATCTCAAACAGCAAGAAAGCAGTGCTCAAACAAAAACTGAAGAAAAGACAGGAATAATGGCATGAACAGATATTCCAGGGGGAGAATGAGTCAAAAAAATTTTTTAACTTAAAATGAACAATCTCAAAGAAGAGAGAAAAAAAATAAGAATTTAAAAGAGTGATAAATTGAGGCCAGCAAGTGCCGTGGTGGTTAAGATGTTGGAGTCTCACATGGCAAACCACAGTTTGAGTCCCAGACCTGATGGCCTGAAAAATCACACCAGGTATGTGTGCATGTGTGCCCAGAATCCCAGGAGAATGGAAGAGAAGGGACTGTGGTGTGGATGACCCAGTGGGGGGATGGTTTCTTACTTTCTCTCTCACTGTCTTTCTCTGGCAAGTACACTCACCCTATGACAAAACAAAACAACAAAAACAAAACAAAACAAACAAACAAAAAGAAAGAAAACTGTAAAACTCTTTGGAGAACTTTCTTATAAATTTAACATATCTACAGTTTCTTCTTTATGTCACTAAGCTATGCACTATGGAAATACAAAAATTATCAACTCATTGTCCCTATTCTAAAGAAGTTTAAGATAGGGACCAACAGTTAGCGTAATGGCTATGTCGCTGGACTCCCACGTAGTCGACAGCGGTTTGCGTCCCAGACCCGGTGGCTTAAAACTCACGCCAGGCGCGTGTGCGTGCGTGCCCAAGATCCCGAGAGGAGAATGGAGGAGAAGGGATTGCAGCGTGGCCATCCCCCCTGGGGGGTGATTTCTCGCTTTCTGTCTCTCTGTCTCTCTCTGTCTGTCTGGCGAGCGCATGCGCCCTATAGCAAAAACCTCTCCAAAAAAAGGAAAAAAAAAAAAAAAAAGAAGTTTAAGATAGTATCTAAATTGAAATAATCATGTCAGAAAGTTCAAAAATAAGAATTAGGAATATGATCAACATATCAGCCAATGTACCTTTGTTCATAGCAGAAGAGCAGGAAGAAAAAATTATATTGAGTTTATATCTATTACTTAAGACAGATAGCCTAACATTAGAAAAAATATTAGGACAAATAAAGCCAAATATTTTGTTTTTATCTTCTTAATAATCATCAAGATGCAAGGGCCAAAAATGATTAAGAAGGAAGGAGAGCAGAAGATAAGTTACAGTTGACAATGAGTTCAAGTATTTCTGTTTTTAAGTCATTTTATCACAGGATTTTGGAAGTGTATGTCATTATGGAAGGAAAATCATTGTTGGTACTCTAAGAAATTACAAAGATCTATAAAGGGGACAAAATATATCAACATAATTTCCCCAAAAGTAGAAAGAAAATGGACTTTCAGAAACTATAGATGGTCAAAACTTCTTTTTGAGTCTCATAGAAAACAATGTTAAACAACTCATCATAAATCCTTAAAACTAAATGCTCATTAATAAGATATAATGAGCTCATCAATCTCATGGGGGAAAGTTCTTTGTAAGGTTGATAGGCATCAAACTAGGGAAATGTCACATTCATCATCAACACTGACTGCAAGAAAGTTTGTAGACTAAGTCTTTCAAATGACATCCTTGTGGACCAGGTGGGTATGCAGAAACTTTTGTAGTGATGTATAGTCATGCACTGCTTAACGACAAGGACAGATGATTTCATCATGTGAGAATATCGTGGGGCCTTCTTACACCAACCTAGATGGCACACCTAAACCATATAGCATGGCCTATTATAGGACCCCTATCACATATGTGGTCCAATGTTAACTGTAATGTTTCATAGATGGCTGAAGAGTCACACCTAAAGCATCAATGTCACTGTCAATCTGGAAGATCTTTGGTATCTAGTCGATATTTTCTTACCCCTAAGGTCAAAGATAGTAGGCTTATTAAATTGAGATATTAAAAAGTTGGAGACTGTATTATATTGCCTAGAAAGGTCATTGAAACAAACTTCATTTATTTTATGCACCTACTTGATACTAAAAATAATCACTGGATAAAATTTAAACATAAAACCTTAGTAAAAGTCAGTATGGAATATTACAAATAGAAAAGAGGCTGAAGACAGTTTGTGTCTGAAAAACTAAAGGACTTTGTTTACTGAACATGAGATCAATGGATTAGCAACTTAGGTTCTTCTACCAACATTATCAATGATTTGTTCAACAGAGGTAAATACTTCAGTAGAAAGATGGTATTAAACCTATTTTATTCTGCCTAGGCTACTTCTGAATTAGGATTTAGTTTTAGATCCCACATTTTAAGAAGAACATTAGAAAATGAAAGCCATTCCAAAACAAAAGTGACAGAATGAAGGCCCTGTAGACACATTACATAGGGAACAGATGACAAAACTAGAACTGAGCTGATGAAAGAACATTGATTGGAAAGAATAAAATAGTATAGTTAAAGGAATGACTTTTTAAAAGGCCATGTATACACAAAAAAGAGGTATTAGATTAATACCGGTATAGTTCAAGAAGGCTGATGAAAGACTTATGAACAGAAGTTTAAAGAAGCTAAATGCAGACTCAGAAAAAACTAGTTTTAGAATTTCATTATAATGATTTCAAAAGTGAAAGGAGTTCCTTATCACTAGAAATGGTAATAGGAATTGTTATCTCTGAGAACATAATTATGAAATCTGATGTATTTATTCACATACATGTGTCAATTTGAGAATCTTGAAATTACATGCTCAGTAACTTATTTGTACTCTAATGACTCAACTAAATTAGAACTGAGAAGGGACGACCAGCTGGAGTAGCAGATGCTGGTTGACACTGCTACCTGGCAAGCTGAGGCCGTATGGGAAGCCCAGGTTCAATTTCCGAGCTACCCTAAAAGCCAGGCATGGTAATGTGCTCGTGGTCTCAGCTACATGGAAGGCTGAGACAGAAGAACTGCGAGCTGGTGACCAGCATGGACAACATAGCAAGACCCTGTGTGAAAGAGCCAGCCAGGCACGGTAGTGTGCACATGTAGTCCCAGCTACTTTAGGGAGACTGAGGCAAGAGGATTGTCACATAACAAAATCCTATATAAAAACAAAACAAAACAAGCAACTGATAAGGGAGCAGACTCCCATTCAAAGTCTGAATCTGTCATCTTAAACTCCTGTTAACATTAAGGTCATAGCTGTGAACTGAAGCCATTAAATTTACAAATAGTGTTTCAAATGTTGGAAAGATATGACCTAATAAATAGGTTGCCACTGTCACTTCTCAAACAAAAAATTATATATTTGTATGTATCCCCAAAAGTTGATTATTAAAAAAATTTTCATATTAATTGCATAAAAATTGTTTTTTTAAATAATTATTTATTCAATGTTATCTTTTTTTTTTTTTAATTTGCTACCAGGCACATACAGAGAGAGAAAGAGGGAAAATGGGATAGCAAGCCACTAGGTCCAGGACTCCCAGACTCCAAACGTAGTTGCCCACGAGGGAGTCTAGTGCCTTATCCACCATGCCACCTACTGGCCCCAAGAACTGTTTTTGATGTGTATTTAATAGCACAAATAATCCTAATGGGGGAAAAAAAAAAAACTAAACAGTGCCTCAGTTATATAATGCTGTATCTCCAAAATATTTTCTTCTTTCAGATTACTAGCTTTATCCTAAGAGTCTATTAAATGTTACTCTGATGCTATGACATCCAATATAATTTTGGTCATGTCAAAAATTTCAATAGTATTATGAAAGTACTCAGTCCAGTGAGTTGTATATGACATGGTTATTTCCTAGAGGGCAGGATGACTCTTTTCTATTTTTATGTATTTTAACATCCTTGATTATCTAGTCTTCTGAAGAAAAATAATCTCAGTATAAAATAGCATTACATTAATTAGATGCTTAAAATGTTATCGCATATTTAGAATATCAGGGCTAATATTTTATGTAATATTTTACCCTACACTAAAGATAACAGAAAAATAGAGAAATTGGATACATATATCAATGGTGCTTCTTTCTTTGTTAAAATTAATCTATTCACATTATGAAGAATAAAAATTAACTTAAAAATTTTTATTTGAGGTTAAAATATTACAAATTTGTATAATAGCCCTGATATTAAGGGGAAAAAAAAACCACTTATCTTTGCTCCATACAAACCAATAAATTCTTTATTATTATGAATAAGATTAGTTTCCTCTCCCTCCCCCCGCCTACCTTCTGGAGGATCTGCTGAAGATCAGCAAATGGGCCATAAAAGAGTGAAACAAGCACAAGATGGAGGACACGAAATGATATGTGGGGGAGAGGAAATGAGAGAGAGACAGAAAAAGAGAAGTTAATAGTCCAAAAAAAGTTCAGAATATGAAAAATGTAATATTGTTATTTTTAAAAACAGCATCAGTAAAAAAAACTTTTTTTGTATTAAAAAAAAAACCCTACTTCCTATGTCTTTTTCTTACAGTTGTTTTGGTACCATATCACATCTTTTTTTTCCTTAGCATACCTTCTTTATTTTTTTTAAATCACATAATCTTTTTATTTAAAATTGCTAAGCCATCAAGGAAAAAATACATACCTCCCACTTTGAGGCACTGAAAATAATCACTGGGGAACAAACCCTTCTTGACATTTAGGCACAGAAAGAAAAGACATGTCAATTTTCTAAGCTACATACAAAAAAGTTTTCCACTATTTTACCTAATAGGTATGATTACAAAAATATATGAAAATTAATATGTTTTAAAATATTAGTGCATTTATATGGCTTACAACAAGCAATGCATGCAACAAAAATGAGACTTGCTTAGAATTTCTAGGAAGGCATTTAGAACATCAATGAAATGCCAGAATGTAGGAAAGATAGAAAGAAAGTACCTGTGTACCTCCGACAGAGAGGAATCACTTTCATCAGACCTACAGCAAGAGAGTTAGAATTATGAGGAGAAAGAATACAGATGTCAACAGGTAAAGACACCGACATCGGACTGAAAACCAACAGCATGAGTAACAGAAACACAGCAAACGTTTCCTTCATAATGCCCTGCCTTGCTATTTGCACTGAATACCAGTAAGTTTAAAGTGTAACTGCTAAATATTAAAAAAATAAAAATTATTATTATATTTTCTACCAAAACTCTGGGGGAAAAAGCTGTCTATTACTTATCCACAGAAACTCTCCTCACTTCTAATATAATATGGAGAGTATATGAAGTATATGAAATACATCACTTCAAGGTTGTTTTGTTTTGTTTGATTAGTACTAAAAAATGTTTTCCTGTTGTAATAATAATAAATTTTATTCATCTCAAAAATTATTGTTGTCTTAAGAAATTTTACTTTAGACGTATGGTATAAGGGATAAGTTGCAAAAATACATTGTATATTTGCATGGAGAGCAAATCACTCAAAATTTAATAGTCCTTATGTTTTAACTTCTCTCAAACACAGCGTTCTTTTGACCAGGGAGTCACTCAATAGTTGGGGGGCTTTAAAGAGATTTTAAAACTAGAAAAGTTACTCCTATTAGCTTTACCCTGAAGCCTCAAAGACTAGCAATGAACCCGCTTGTTAGGAAAACCTATTTAGCTTGTACATATACCAAGTATGGGGAGAATGAAGATAGAAGAGTATGTGTTGGGACGAAATATAACCAAAAACAATGTGTGAGATCAACATCTCACTAGCAAAATACAATGGTCTCAAAATGAGCCCCAAAGAATGTGATACAAAAGGTAGACACATTTTTGAATGTATAGAGTAGCTAGTTATTCTAAGTCTGAACTTTGCAGCAGTGATAACAGAGTCAAATTATTGGTAGTTTATAAAATAGCTCAGTGAAAAATAGGGAAGTATGATTAGATGGTCAAGCTTTAACCAAAGACTGAAAGAAAATTTTATGACAGTGAATGCAAAATTTACCAATTCTTCACATAATTTAGTAAAGAATTTCCCAAAGAGAGTCACAATGTTCATTAACTTCTCTCAGTGATTGAACAATATTGAGAGTATTACATTTAATATATTTACCTATTCAGGTCAATTTAAAGGACATGTTGTCTACTAATTAAACTATATTAGAAATTTTTAATGAATTTTATCTATAAATATAGTATTCAAAATGATGATGCGTTTCTTTAAGTTTATAGAGCCATTTTACGGCCAGATTTTAGCACCTATACATTTCAGAGACTACTGATATGTACAGGGAGATTATAGCATAGAAAACAAACAACTGGGGTGAAAAAGGTAGATACCAGGTACATCCAAAGTGTTATCATTCAAAATCCAAGCAGATAAGTCAGAGTTAATAAATGCTTTATGGCAGTATTGTTAGTATTGAATTCTTGCAATAGAGATTCTGGCTTAATGTGGATACACTTTTCCACTTTGAATTTAATAAAAATTAGATTTTCCACATTACTCTAACATCTCCTCCACCACAACCCAGTCCCGGGTCTACCCCCCTCCAGCCATAGAGGAGTTTTTAAATGCCAAGAACACAACTACTCATGTTTTGTGGAGGACTCATCTAGAACAACCAAGTAATAATATGTTATGTATACAACAATTACCTCTATAAACTGCTATATCCAACAAAAGTAAAACAATTTGCCTCTTTTCAACTCAGATGATTTGGGCTAGAGGCTTTTGTGAGTTCATAAAAGCTGAAGAATCTCAAGAAGTTTAACTTTCAAGTGGCCTCAAAGATTTTTTTCATTCTAACTTACTTAGAAAAGAAAAGGCAAGACAGGTGCTGAAAGTATAGCACTGGAAATCTACAACAGGGAATGGTGTTCAGCAGGAAAACAGTTTTCTGTGATTTGGCCTATATGGTTCCTTTCCCATTGAAAAAAAAATACATAAAATATGGCAAGAGTTCCTAAGTCCGACTCTATCTCCACACAGAGATAGATAGATGTTTTGTATAGACTGTATTGAAAGGTACAGAATATTGTATAAATAGGTGGGCTCTTTTTCATAGTGACTTACTTATCCTGCTGAACTGATGTGTTTCCCTGAGAAACAGTAAGACGATTAAAAACATTCAGTTCATTACGGGGCCGGCTTGGTGGGGAAGAAGGAGGTGAAAGACTAGCCTCTGAGGTTCCAGAATCTGAGCTACAAGAAAAAAAGAACATTAAATAGGTGGCTTTAATTGGTTATGATTCGTTAGGAAAGTTACAAGGAAACATGCTTCTTAAAAAAAAATGCTTTTCATTCCTTCCTTCTTTCCTTCCTCTCTTCCTCTTTTCTATAAAATAAAAAACACTCAATACTTTTTAATGAAAATTGTTTTCCACTTGATTTTGTTACATTGGCCACAAGATGGCACTAAAGAAAAGGTTCTGCCTGCTGAAATCTGAAGTCAGTATAAATAAAGCAAGCCAAATTTTAAATTATACAATTTTAGAGTTGAGACCAACTTGCTCACTTTACAGATGAGGAAACAGAACCCGAGACATTGAGAACAATTTGCCTATTCAATCAATTCACTCATTTATTCTTAAATTACTTATTTGCTCCATCCACCACATCCCAGTTACTCTTGAGATATCTTAGTAGAAACAAGCAAATTACATCTTGTAAAACAGGAAGTGAGGATCATTAGAAGGATCGTTTCTATGGCATTCAAGTCAGCTAAACCAGTGGTCAAAGTAGAGTGTGCAACATGGTACAGGGAAGGTGGATGGCATAAACTCCTCCTCCACCTGGGTACAGAAAATAAATGAACACATATATCTGTATTTAGATTTATATTAAAGGAATTTTCTTTACTAATACTTAAATCTAGGTTTGCATAGATGCTCTCCTTGGAAGTCTCCCTTTCAGACAGGTAGATCTGAGATCATGTGCACATTAGGTTACCTAAGAAAAGGATGCTAGGGTAATAGTGACACTAAGCCATTCAACGTCTACACTGTGCTGTTCAACTTATGAAGACCTGGTTAAATGGATCATCAGATTAGATTATGTACTGCTAAGTAAACTAATACTCATTAAACACACAAAAGAAAAAACTGAGGACAATACCAACAATTTAAACATGAGAGAACAGCAAGAAAACAGTGCAACTAACCACCCTTATGATTGATAACAATTTTTTGTTAGCCACTCTAAAGAAGTAAAGTGAACATCAGTTTTATCAAATGATAAATATGACAGTCAAAATTAATTTCAGGACTGGGCCCAAGACCTAGTGATTAAGGGAGCCAGATCCCATATCGCCAAATGCATAGTTTGAATCCTGACCTGAGTGACTTGAAAAACATTAGCGGGTGAGTGTGTGTACATACCCAGAATCCCTACAGGATAGGAAAATAGAGGAAACCATGCCCCTTTAGGGAGTATTTTCTCCTTCTCCCTTTCTGTCTGTCTTTCTCTGGGGAGTGCACATGCCATCTGAGAATTAAAAAAATCATAATAATTTCAAAATTTTCTAGGAGATTATATCAAATATAGATTTAATAAGCTTCACCTTAAGTGTACCTTAACTCTTAAAATAATATATGCAAATAATTGAAAAATCAGTAAGTGGATGTGACTGGAGGACAAGTGTTCAAATATTTTCACAGAGGTATGTGTGTGACCAAGGAAGTCAGAAGACCACTGAGCCAGGCCAAGAGCTGACTTGATTGTCTTGATTAGTCAAATCAGGCATAACCACAGAGCCAGTCCGAATCTGGAAAATCATTTCACTGCTGTCCTTTAGCATCTAAGTGCAGCAGATATTTATACGGTCTAGCAGATACAAAAGCATTAGTAACTTACTGCTTTTGTTCCTTGGCCTTCGATTTTTCTGTTTTCTCATACGCCTTACGCCTTGTTACAGGAGAAGGCTCTGGTATTTTTTTTTCAGGTAGAGATGATTGTCTGGAACTAAAATAGAAGAAAATTCTTTGATCATGAAATCTTAAATATATACTTATCTATGGTAGATAGTCAATCTAAAAACTTTAATGGATTAATAGCTGGAACCTATGAAAGATTATTACTTGAGAACAAAAAATAAAGGTAGAATAGAAAAATATAATACAAGTTATATTTAGTTGATGGAAACTTGACAACTATATATTTTTTAATTGGCAATTATTTAATACAAGTAAGCCTATTGTCTTTGAATGTAAACACCAATGCAACGTTGCTCAATAGATGTAATAGATATTTTAAACACAAATGTTGAGCATCTTTGGAAATTGCTTCAATTGAAGAACATATGTCTTTATAGTTTTATAAGAACAAAAATATTGAAATATAACAATGTAAGAAACAATGAGATTTAATAAATTAATATTAAGACAAAGTCACAAAATGGTACTAATTGGTAATTACACATACAAAAAAACACAATTATTTTATTTAACTACTATTTAGGTATTAATTAGTAGCTTTAAATAGTTTAGTAATAAAATATTCTTGCTTATAAATTTTCAATGTTCAGGGGCCAACAGGTGGCATAGTGGCTAAGGCCGACTGCAGTTCAAGTCCTGGACCTGACTGCTTGTTTTCTCACTTTCTCTCTCTCTCTCTCTCTCTCTCTCTCTCTCTCACTCTGTCTCACTCTGTCCCTCTCTGGTTAAATTATAAAAACAGTAAATAAATAAATAAAGTTAAATAAAATAATCCTTTAAAAAAGTGTTTTCAATGTTGAATGGCTTCTATGTAATTAAAAATTCAAGACTATGATTTTTACGCATGGTGGTAATGAATTCTAACTGAAAAAAATTTATCTTTACTATACTTTGGCTAGTTATGTTAATAAAAAAAAAAAAAGAAAGAAAGAAAATACTAAGTAATTATAAAGCAAGAGCTCCCTGAATGGGTTTTTATGATTCTACTTAAAAATGATAACTAGGGGTACAGCAGGTAGTGTAATGGTTAAAGTGATGAACTCCCACATGGCTGACTGTGGTCCTGGTCCTGGCAGCTTGAAAATTATACCAGGTTCATATGCATGCATGTCTAAATTCCCAAAAGGAGAGTAGATGAGAAAGGATTGCAGCATGGCCATTCCACCAGGAGTTAATTTCTCACTTCCCCTCTCACTGTCTCTCTCTGGTGAATGCATGTACCCCATAGTAAAATCTTTAAAAAGTAAAAACCAAACATAAACTTTGTGTGTGTCAGTGCATGGCTGGTTCAGTGGTAGAATTCTCGCCTGCCACACGGGAGGCCTGGGTTCAATTCCCAGCCCATACAGCTGTCTCTTCTACTTTGGGGGACTAGCAGTTAGTGTAATGGCTATGTTGCTGGACTCCCATATAGTCAACTGCGGTTCAAGTCCCGGACCCAGTGGCTTAAATTCACGCCCACGTGTGTGCATGTGTGCCCAAGATCCCGAGAGGAGAATGGAGAAGGGATTGCGGTGTGGCCATCCCCCCTGGGGGGGGGGGGGTGATTTCTCGCTTTCTGTCTCTCTGTCTCTCTCTCTTTCTGGCGAGTGCATGCGCCCTGTAGCAAAAACCTCTCCAAAAACAAAACAAACAAAAAAAAACTTTGTGTGACTGATTTTATTAACCAAATACAATCAAATTTTAGAAATTTGGCATCATTTAAATCACAAGTAATACTTTAGTAAATGATTTTATTTCATGCAATAAAAGTTGTGCAGTAATGATTTATAAGAGTTACTGCACCAAGAGGCAGGAACGTGAGGAAGCTGAGAATTCTGTTCAAAGGCATCTCTGAGCCCACCAATAGGTACCATGAGCAAAGCTTACCCTCCTGAATTGAAAAAACTTAGGGACAAGAACTTATTGAAATTAAATGGTGGCAGACATGTCTAAGGAATATTGCAGGGATTTGATCCATTTATGAATCATGTGATAGGTGAATGTGTGGAGATGCAACTAGTGGGCAACAGAACAATATTGGACTGGTGGTAATACGAGGAAAGAGTATCATCTTGTTAGAAGCCTTGGAACGACTATAAATAATGGCTATTCAACAGAAAAACCCATGTACCCTCATCCAAAGGCCTGTTTTACTATGACATAAAAATCAGGTCATGTACATTTTCATAATAAACATTTTGTTAAGTAAAAAAATAAGTTACTACACGAAGAATGCAACCAGTGTTTTAATTTGTCAAAAATTATAGATCTAGATGTATCAGTATAAGTATCTGAATTTATGAAAACTTAAAAATAAATTATAGAGAGAATCCAAAGATATTTTCTATAACCTGTCATAAAGGATACAATTTTAAAATGAAAAAGGCAAAATGAAGGTATTACCTGAATCTGGATTCCAGCCATAGACTTAGTCTTGAAGTTCCAAAGACTCTACTCATCTGACAGACTAAATGCTGAACACATGCGACTTCCTACAATTTATACTCAGTTCTAGATCACCACCTTAGCCAAAAGCATTTCTTCTACTCTCATCTTATCAGAAAAGCACTGAAGCCATAAGCTATCCTGGTTAGCAATCTCTAACAGCAATCCAATGGTTAACTACAAAGGCCACCTCAAGCACATGCAAGAAAGTTCTGTCATCACAAAATTAATCTTAGAACTCAAGCCAGCAGATGAGATTACTGAATGGAAGACAATGGCAATAGCTTCATAAGGTGAAGAAAGAGATATTTAAGGGTTGAAAGTTTGTTATTTTTTTTATTTGCAGAGTCATATAGTATGTGCCACATTTGGGGGGGAATATTCCTCAACGTGGAGTGTATTTATTTATTCCATAAACTGTATGTGTGGGTTGATTTGAAAATGTCTTTAAAATCTTTACAGGTGAATGACTAATCTAATTATAATGTAATTAACCAAACATACATAAACACTAAGTACACACACACACACACACACACACACACACACAAATACACACTGGCTTCTGGGACCAGCAGGTGGCGTGGTGGTTAAGATGCTGGACACTCCCACATGGCCGACCACGGTTCAAGTCCTGGACCTGGGGGCTTCCTTTCTCACTTTCCTCTCTCCCTCTCTGTCTCTCTCTGGTCAAATTAAAATGAAGGAATGAATGAATAAATAAATAAAAATAAATCTTTAAAAAAAAAAAATACACACTGGCTTCTGTAGAGAACTCTTTCTTTGACCTCAAGATAACAATGAAAAATTTCTAAGGAAGATTTGGTTTAAACAGAAAGGTTTTTGTTCAGATTATCATAAGTGGGAGAGAGAATTCTTCAAATTCTTCAAATCTTTAGTAATACCAACAATAATACTTTAGGCATACATTCACTCCAGACATGCGATGTGCTTTCAGGTGAAGAATTAGAAAAGCTCAAAATGTATTAGCTTTGTTATTGGTATTCTTTTTTCTTTATAAGGGTCAGCAAAGATTTACTATCTTGATCAGGCTCTAGGAACTAGGAAATACATCATTTAGAGTACATGAAAGATTCTTCAAAGTTTCTATTTTTATATAATGGTTTTATTTGTAAAAATTTTTCTTAGCTTAGATGTTTCTAAATCATATTGTCTGTATTACATAACTCAGCCTTTATAAAAAGTATACTCCTTAAGAGCGATCTTAAAACTTAGAGACAAGACATAGCAATTCAACAAAGAACATCTCATCTTAAATGATTTTAACTATCCAAAAAATTAGGGGAAACAATACCTAACAGAAATATCTTTGAAAATCAGAGCTATCATTACATAAATTATAAGAAAAAGAAATAAGAAATTAGCAGCATGCATTAAAAAAAAAAAAAGGCAAAAGAAAGGAAGTTAGTGTTGCTGGGCCAGACTTACATGCTGCCTATCTTAGAAGGTAAGCCAGATGGGGGAGGGAGCTCTTTTTCCCTAGCAGAGGTACCACTTGTCTCTGTATTCATTCCAATCTCTTGCCCTTCTGCAACAGGTGTAAGAGGGCCAGGCAAGGAGGCATCTCCTGCACTAGTGTCTGAGGCTAGTTCACCGCTATCTGCATACAGCAATTCCATTTGAGTGGTGGTTCTCCTTCGGGCCTGGTCAAAGAATGGAAGGAAAAGCAATCAGGAGCAAACTTTCGCATAGAAGGTGATCGGAGAACAGAGATTCATATTAGTTTGAAATAGGTAAAAACATTTAGCGTGTCTTTTCCTAGCAGGTGTGTCAAACATAGCATGTAAGAGAGTGACAAGTCAGAGCTATAGCCAGATAAGACCTTTACAAGCCGTAATAATAGCCAACATCTGTACGGCACCTGTGTACCGGGCATGGTTCCAAACACTTTATCACAGTAGCATGTAGAGTGATAGTATTATTATTCCAATTCCCAAGTCATGAAACCGAGGCACACAGAAGCTAAGTGATTTGACCAAGGCCATACAGCTAGTACGACAAAGTCAGGTTCAAAGCGAGGCACTCTGCCTCCAACATTTTTACTGCTATTTACCATGCTATCCTTTCATTCATGCCAGCCCCCTCAACATACAATAGAGAAAAAGAGAGAGAGAGAAAGGGAAGAAGGAAGAAAGAAAAAAGGTGTAGGGGAGGAGAGGGAGAAAGAAATTAAACCAAAAGATTGTTGCAGGGAAGTTCAATTAAATTTCACTTTTTTTCTCATGTTCAAATGCTTTATTTAATATACATTTTTCCCCATTTTTTTGATTCTGCTCCCTTGATGCCTTAAATGTATATGTTTGATCTACTGTCTGGATAATTTCACACCAGCCAGCACCAGCTTTTGGCAGTATAGTGAGGCAGGTAAACGTTATTTTCCTAGAATCTAAATTCACTATCAGCATTCTTTTCCTTACTCTTGAATACCAAGGGACTACCCTCCTATTTCTTAGAGTTGATTGTTGATATCACTAAGGTATTAAAGATCATCTGTTAATAATCTATTACTCTATTAAAGTATTAACAGGTAAGTTTACTAGATTATAACCCTTGAGAGGACAGACACCCAGTTTTATTCAACTTTTACCCTCTGGACTTAACACAGTGCTGATACATACCTATTTAAAATATATTATCAGCTTCGTTTTTTCAATGAGTGAAAAAAAGAAATGATAAGAGATCCTTTAAGATACCTTTCCAGTTCATAAATAAGGAGCAGGTAGTATTTCAGAAAACTTTTGGCAAGAGAAAGCCCTGCAGCCATTTTTTTACATTGTCAATTCTTTCCACTGCCAAGGGCCTAGAAAAAAAATGAAAATTTTCTCCGTAGGAGAAAGTGGTTCTTTCAGGAGGCGATCTTTAGGCCACCACTTCACATCTCTCTGGGGTGCCTCACAACGGCATGAGTAACTAGGATCTCTTAGGGCCTGGAATACAAAATTTACCTTAAAAAATTCTCTTCTCTGTTTAGGACTGGATCCAAACCATAATGGAATGTTTTCATTGAGTTTCAACAATCTCTGCTTAGTCATTTGAAATAATAAAAGGCAAACTACAAGTTGTCAAGCCAGTAGCTCAAAGAGCATACATAAGAGTTTAGTGCTTTCTGATTGACTTGCCTAATAGTTCAAATATCAGGAAATTCTACATAAAAATACTTATTTCAGATTTCTCTTGTAGTCCTAGACTCTATTCTCACATGGCAAAAAGAGTAAAACTTGATGGTGGCTATTTGCAAAAAAAGGAGCATGTCTCTCAAAGTAATCACAGTGATCCCTCGCCCCCATTCATTAGTCTATACACAACCAAATTATTCATTTACATTACTGGTTAATCACTATGGGCCTTAAATCAAACCTGTCTATTCGCACTATTCGCAGTATTCTTCTTTCAGGTCCTGATTCTATCCATTCATTCAACAAGATTTACTAAGTATTTTCATGTATCTTAAAATCCTTAGTTAATTCATCTACTATCAAATGCTATGAAACCCACTCTGAAGTATACCATGAGTATCTTACACATTTAACATTATGTATCATTTATAAATTTGTTTAAACTCTATAAATATACAATATGGTTTCATATCATTTTAAGACAAATTTATGAGTTGGCCTGTTATTCAAATCACTTATTTAAAAAAAATAAATAAGAAACACTTAAGAACCTACTAGAACACTAAAATTTCAAAAACAGTTCTGCCATTGTAAACAGTTTAATCATATACCACCAGAAAATCTACAATTTAGCTAACCAGCAACTTAAGAATCGACCTCCATTATAATATCTTATCGAGTGTGGAAAACACACAAGAATACAATGAAGTTCAAGTTCCACTAAGGAGGATTTTTTCAATGTAACATTTTCCAGTTACCACTTAAAGGGGAATATGCTAAAAAAAAAAAAAAAAACATGAAAGAACTTTGGTAAGAGCATGACTACTTTCTAATCTGTCAAAAGTCAAATACAAAGTCTATGTGTTTAACAGAGATAATAAAGAAAGTTTGCCTGGTATTTTCTGTTCTCCTTACCTTGTTCTTAGGTTTCACTTCACCACAAAGCTTCATAAGGTCTGAAGACAGAGTGCTATATGCAAATAAGTAATCACAAGATTAAACAGAAACTTACTATAGAAAACTATACGTCTGCTATGTTTACAACTATGAAAAAAATGCACCTACAGAAAACACAAATAATATTTAAAATCAAATTTAAGAATAATTCATCCTCTTCCTTAAATACTTCAGTTTGTTGGCTTTTTCCTTTTTTTTTTCATTTTAAAATTTGTTTTGGCTAAGCATGATTTTGTTTGGATCCCTGTAAGTGCTTCAGTGCTATTTACTTAGCCATAAATTCAAAATTATTTCTGCTTTATGGCAATTGTTTAATACAATAAGATAAAAGTATTAAAAATATTATGGAAACAAATCACATCTATTAAGTTTCTAAAGTCTCTCTTACCTTCCTTCAGATCCTGGGCTGTTTAAAGGTGCATCTTCATCAGTACTATCCTCTATATTTTCTAAAAAAAGAAGTCGAAAATGTAAATGTTGTCCACATTATAGTTTGCTGCTTTAAATAAACATCAGCTCAATATCTCAACATAGCCACTTTAGTTTTGGTAGCTGAATCAAAATAGAATTGTAGAAAAATGTTTCCAAGAAATTCCTTTGATTATATGTCCTAGGATGAGGAAAAATGTGTTCAAAATAGGAAAAGCATAAGTTTAAATGTTAAAACCAAGAAATAACATTCATAGTATGGGAATGAGATTGTGTATTTATCTGAATGTGTGCGTATGTGTGTGTTTATATCAAAGTCATGTATTTATCCTGCATCATCTAAACATACAAAAATCTATTGATTAAAAATAGAAATACAAAGTTAGGCCAGCTCATGGCCTGATAGTTAAGGAGCTATATCCCATAAGGCCGACCACGCTGTTCAAGTCCCAGACTGAGCAGCCTGAAACATGTCAGGGCATATATGTGTGTGTGTGTGCCCCAAATTTCAAAAGGAATTGAAATAGAGGGGATTGTGGTGTGACCACTGCCTACTTGGGGGTGTTCTCTCTCTCTCTCTCTTTCCCCGTCTCCATCTCTTTCTGGAGAGTGCACATGCCCTCTGGCAAATACTTGTAAAAGAAAAAGGCGATACCAGACCTACAGCACAGAGGTTAAGCACTATGTAAGAGAAGCTGGATCTCACATGAACAACTGCAATTCCAATCCCAGCCCCAGGGGCTTGAAAAATATGTCGGTGCATGTGTGCCCAAAATCCTGATGGGATAGAGAAATGGAGAGAAAAGAAACGCAGAGTTCCCACACCCTGTTACAGGGTGCTTTCTGTCTTTCTCCTTCTCTCTCACATGTACCCTCTAGAAGTGAAAAGAAAATATTATAAGAAACCCTACAATGTCAAAGCTCATGTTTCATGAGCTTCCTTTAATGTACTAAGCTAAGCATGAACACTATATAAGTTTACATACTGGGTAATACTTTTTCAGTATGACAAATTACTTAAATATTTTCCTTTTTTAATTTTTAATTTTTGCCTTTAAGTAGAAGAAAAGTATGTGTAAAGGTATTTATAAGTCACATATCAGCATGCAGCTCATTCACATACATGTACACAAGAGACAAAAACAATGTGTTTCATGCAACAGTCTATTAACTAGTACAAATAAACCACTGCTGTTTCAAAACAACTGTAGCAGACTAATAAGAAAAGGAAAAAAGTCAAACATACAGAACTAGTAGGAAGTCAGTAAATTAAACAACCAGAGAATGTAAACTCTAAAATGCCAACAAGCCCCTAATAGGTACACAGTTTAAAACATTCGTCTTTTGTTACAAAATTATTCCACAAAACTAAAGACAATATTATGAATGACACATAAATGAGGAGACTTCAGAAAGCCTGTGGAAAAATAGAATTAAAGTATGAGTTTATTTTGATGCAAAAAAAAAAAATGTTAAGGTCTATCCATAGTTTTTCCATAATTGTCATTTTCCATGAACTTTTTGAATAACCCCTCATATTAATGAAAAATATGCAGGATTCATCCCCTTTCAGCCTTTAATTTTATATAATACAGGTAGACTGTCACAGATGAGTCAACTAATTCCTTTCTCTCCACTGATGTTCCCTTCCTTCCTTATCGTTTAGCAGATACCACGATAGAAATTCAGTCATACTTGGTAGTATTAACTAAATTGAAAGCACATCTAGGACGCAAACAAAAACAAAAAGAGTTTACTTTCTAAAGTGAAGAAAATCATGGTCTTGAAGATAATGTGCTTGCAAAGCCCACCATTAGAGGAAGGCTCAAGGATTTGGTTCATAGACAGGATAACTGAGTGCTTAAGTGACCAAATTAGTCAATGATATAAAAAAAATCAGATTATAAAGAAATGACAAACCTAGCCTCTGTTTCCCCAGGCTAAGATTTACTAGCATTTTTCTTACAGGAATTGATTAAAGCAAATAATGTTAAACATCATGTGAATGCTTAGTAAAAACCACTTAATTCCTGCATATGCAAGTATGCTATATTTAGAGATAATTATGTCTCAATATAACCAACCTAGCCAGAGCCTAGAGAACCCCACCCAGTCACCAGAACAGATTACTCTTCAGGCCTGAGTTTGATCTGAAGCACTATGTTTATGTGGGCAGCAGGAAACACCGTCACCTCACTGTTGTACTCTCAACTCAGAACATAAGGTCAGCGTCTGTTCTCATCACAGCTGCCTTAAAGTCAAACCTCCCAAATACCCTAAAGTTCATTAATATCAATGTAAAGCTTCACAGTATCACTTCATTCAAAGTTAATCAAGCAGTGGAATGCTTTATTCTTTTTTAAAAATTTTTCTTACAAAGGTGTATATGATATACAAGGGAACTTCATAAGTTCATAAAAAATACTTACTATGAAAAAACTGCATAAACTCACTTATGTTTGTACCAAAATAAACACGTACTTTTTAATTTATTTCCATGAGAGCAAGACAGAAAGGGACAGAGAGAAAGAAACAGAGAGACGAGCACCCAAAGAGGGCCTTCATGCACCAATCTACCCCCCAGTCTCAGCCAGCCTGGATGATGGGACAATGCACAGGTGTAACAAGGGTGCTCAGGGAGGTCCCAAAGTGGGAACCCAGGACCTTCTGCATGTGGGTCCAGTTGTGTTACCAGTGCACCACTGTCTGGGCCCAAACTCATACTTTAATTCTATTTTCCCACAAAAGTTCTGAAGTTCTCTCATATGCAAGTATGAAGAGTTAACAGAGCAGCCTTGAGACTGCTATCTTTAGAAAGGCCTAGTTGGAAAATTGGGTTTTAGCTGATATCTGAAAACTTAGTTCTCGTAATGTCCCCAGTCAACAGTTAAGTAATAAAGCAGGCCCACTGGACCTAGACCATCTGTGCAAACAATATGGCTTATACTGAATATCTACTTTCTTTCTAAGAGTTTGGAATTCTGACTTATGCTAGACAGGGGTTACCTATAACTATCTCCAATAAAAAACCTTGGGCTCAGGACCAGCAAGTGGCGTAGATGCTAAGGCACTGAATCCCATATGACCAACTGCATAGTTCAAGGGTCAGACCCACAGCTTGAAAATCACACCAGGTGTGTGTGCATTCATGCCCCAAATCCCAAGACCGGAGGAGAAAGGATTGTGGTATGGCCGTGACACAGAGGGGTAGGAAGGTAAAGGAGCAGAGGGGGGATTATCTCTCTCTCTCTCTCTTCTCTTTCTCTCTGTCTCTGGTGAGCACACAGACCCTATAACAAAAACAAACAAAAAGCCCTTGGGCTCTAAATGTCTAAAGGACTTTGAGCATAAACACCACACACATACAAGAGGTCTTCAAAAAGTTTACAGAAAATGCATAGTATTAATATATATATATATATATATATGTGTATATATATATATATATATATATATATGTACAGATTTCAAAAAATGTCTGCACTAAAATAAACTCCAATTTAATTCCACTTTTCCATAACCTTTAAGTCTCCTCATATTGCTGCAGCCTTCTATTCCTGTGGGAAGATTACACTTTATGCGATCTCTCATAGAAGGGAGAGAGCATAAAGAAGCCTATATATGTGGATTATTCCAGAGTCCACTTGTGTCTTTTTCCCCTTATGATATAGCCATGTCCTTGCCACAATGCTCTCATAAATCTTAGCTACGAGCACAACTAAATGCCAAGCCCCAGGAAGCTTCTAGCAAACCTATAAAGATAGGTATCACCTTAAGGACCCCAGAACACATAGGAGAAAATAAGAATGTTCTTATTTTCTGAAATAAAATTGAACAGTTTAAGTCTGAAATAAAATTGGACAGCTTACCAAATGTTTGCAAAGGGAATATATTTATAAATATCTGTTGGGTCATTGGAAAAGCATGTTTACATAGAAAAACACTTCAGGACTTTCTGACGATCCAATAGCTACAGGATTTACTAGGTTGTTGGGAAAGTCACGATGTGCTTTTCTATGCAAACGTGTGCCATGGCTTTCCCAACGATCCAATAAATTTCACTGTTTTCTCCTTCTATGCTTTTCCTTCAGCTCCTCTATTCTGGATATGACCCCAACATCCAGGGAAAATTTCTGCCATGAGTCACAAGTTACATCACCTGAAAGGGATTCTACTCTGCTTCCAACCCTGATTTAAGCTACGGGTAATTGGAAGTCATTTGAAACTTAGGAAACAGTAATACTGCTCATCAAATTAACAATTTAATACTTTTTTGCACAAAAGAACATAAAAATTTTTCTTCCAAGTTAATTTCTCTCCCTTAAGTATCTAGAAAACTTTGGACAGTTCTATAATTAGAAAAAATAGGATCAGATTTTTAAATAATTTTAATTAAATAAAAGCTGCTTCAAAATAATCATTCAGAAAAATATCAAGTAATAAAAATTTCCAATACTCTTGGTCGTGCGTGTGTATCATCACTAAGAGGAAGTAGACGTGAATGGGTAGGTACAGTTCATGTGAATGTTTGAAGGCAGGAAAAATGGCTCAAAAATATTATGCTATGATTATAAATACTGTTTCCGCTTGTTCAGATAAAATGCTTTGAATGGGTTTGTTCAATTTACAATATTAAAAAATATGTGCCTACTTTTACAAAAATGAAATAGATAAAAATCTAGCCATTCTATGCCAAAATCAAAACTATATCAAAGATATATAAAAAAGAAAGTTATTTATGAGGTTAAAACACTAGATGTAAGTTAATAGATACATTTTAAAAAGTAAAAAGGAACATATATTCCATATTTTTTCTACAAGAAAGAGAAGGAACTCAGAAGGTTCATGAAACTAGCACTGTGACTGGAGCTTACATAGTAAAAGAGAAAACTAACTAAAGTATACTTCTTATCTAAGAATTTTAAATCAGGAATGTTTAATGAAGACAAAAGACTTAGTGTGTTCATGGTCGTGGATACACTTCAAAAAGGATCATGCAAAAAACAGTTGATTGCCAATAACGTTTTTAAAAATAAGATGTACCACAATTAGTGTACATGAACAATTAGTACTTCATGCAGCTGTAGGGTACACAGAAAGCTAGACATACTTACCTACTTGTACGCTATCTAGATCTGTGTAAATAACAGCAAAAAGGAAACAAAAAGCAATACTCCAATCAAAACAGATCCAATGTTAAGAACTTCCACATAAAACAAGATTATGTATCATTTATAAGGTATGCAGAATAGATGCCATAGCAAACACTTATAAATTTATTTTTTAAAGCAGTTAGATAGGCAGAGTAAAGTCGTGAAATGTGGTTAATATTTTAAGTAATTTAAATAACCAATTTAGAAACTGGAATGATCTTTTTTATCCATAAAAACTAATTGCTTAATAAGGTTAAGTAAGCCTTTTTAACTTAATAATCATTTCTTAGAATGACAATAATTACTTCCCCCAAAATTTACACATGCAAATTAAAGAAGAAATAATTATTCAAAGCATAAGTAAATACAGCATCTATTCAGTGAAGTCATAGAGGAAAGAGAGCATAGCACGTTCAAAGAGCAAAGCTATCATGCAATTCTTTAACTAAAATTTAGCCCAAATTACCTTGTAAAGCGTGGCCCAGTAAAGCATCTAGCTCAGGGTTTAATTCTGCTTTCTCTTTCAACATATGGAATAACAGCTGGTTTTGTGTGGCACTGGTGATTTCAGTTTGTTTGAGTCGACCTTCAAGTATCTTAATTTGAGCTTCTTTCTGAGCAGCCTGAAGACCCTTCGATGACAACAAAAAATTATGTTAGGTCGTATGAAACAGAATCTACCACACGAAGATCTGTATCAAATAATAAGTGCAAATCATATACAGAGAGAACTTGATTCATCCCAGCTCCTTCATCACTAATGTGGTGATCCTGGAAAAGTTCACTTGACCAAGCTGTTATCTTCCCTGTTCTCATTTTCCTCATCTGTAAAATGATATGAATGATACCTACTTCCTGGTACAACACGAAGACTAAGTGAGAGAACTTAACCCAGTCACACCATGGAGGAAAAAAAGGAGTCAGAAGTCATCGCCTTTAAAAGGTAGGCAGAAGTTTCTCTCAGGTGACAAATTAGAGAATTTACACTTAAAAGAGCAGGAATTTAAGACCTAATAAATGATGTGTGTGTTGTACAAACAAAAAAACTGTGTTATAAAATCAACAGAGATATCTGGAGAGCAGGAGAGAATGGTATACTAGAAAACCTGAGAAGCATATTAAACAATAAATAGTACAAGTTTATTTTCTCCTTTCTGATTTTCTTTGAGCCATAAAGAACTAGAATTAAACTAGTAACAACACCAAACGTGTCTATGCCTTGAGAAATATTTTTTTAAATTATTTTCTTTATTAAGGTGAATTATTTCTTTATCTATTCCTTTTTTTTTCTTAACTGCCAAAGGGTGCATGCACTTGCCAGACAGAAAGTGAGAGAGAAAAAAAAGAAAGCATACTCCAATAGGGTGTGATCATACTATAATGTTTTTTTCTTCCACTTCTTTATCCCATCAGGATTTCGGCCTCACACACACACATGCCTGGCAGGATATGACCCACCATGGGCCATGTGGGATCCTGTTTTCTATGCATACAGCACTTAACCACTGAGCTTCAGGGCTGACCTTAGTGGTTTATCTGTTCTAATACACAAGCATAATAAACAAATCTAAAGAAATTGATCAAGATATTGCTGAATCTTCTTTGAAAAATGGTAGAAGGAACACTTTCCGATTAAGAAAAATCTTCCTTATTACAAAGAGAAAGACTATTGGAGAAAGTTAAACCAAACTACCATGAATTAGTCAAAACTTAGGTTTGCAGTAATGGAGTGGTTCAGTCGTACCTTATTGATGCCCATTGACAGGAAGTGATCCAGCAGGTATCGGGCTTCTGTAAGTGTGCAAGCATTAATGACTGCAGTAACATCCAAAGTCTCACCTTCCTCCTACATCAAACCAGCAAATTATGATCATTACTTTGAGCTGAATACATTCAAAATGATACAAACTCCTGTGTTTCATGTGGTTGTGTGATGGCACTGCATTAACTGATGAGACTGTTCAGAAAAGTGTACATGATTCTTACCCCATGAAACATGTGGTCTAGTTGAAAAGACAAGACATTCAAGCAATTAAGAATTTAAGGCAGATGCAATAAATTATCCGTGTGTTGTACAAACAGTAAAACGGTATTATAAAATCAACAGAGAAATCTGGAGAATAAGGAACGTGTGTTGTACACATACAATCTAAGAAGCATATTAAACCGATATGTAGAAAATTCCTTCGTGTAAATATTTAGAGTGCTTTTTAAATGTTTATTTATTTATTTCTTCCATGAGAGAAAAAAGACAGAGACACAGAGAGAGAGAGAGGTATGAGCAGCAGTGTCTTCACTCCACAATCCATACCCTGCCTCAGTCTGCCAGGATTACAGGTACATGTGCCCCCAGGGTGTACAGAGAGACAAGAAGACACAAACCCAGGACCTTTGCTCATGGCCTCAAGCTCAGAGCACTGTGTTCCCAATACGACACCCCAGCTGGCCGCAAAGTACTTTTACTAAACAATACGAAAATACCTGCAGCAAGTCATTAGACATTTTTCACATTACAAACCTTTGCTTCTTCCATCTGCATGATGTTGGCCTGACAATCAGAAATACTGTCATTGATGTAATCGATGTTCGCCGTTAGTGATTCCATCTCCTCATTGATGTTAGCCACATTTTTATCTCCCTCTCCATTCTCCTTGACTAGTTTGTCCCTTCGTTTGGAAAGCTTCTCTCGCCTTTTTGTGAGTTCTTCCCGTTGCTATTGAGAGAAGAAGTTGGATTTTAAGAAATGATTCATACACAGTACAATAAAACCAAAGAAATAAACTGGTAAGCACTAAATTGACCCAGGGAACAAATTTGGAAGAGCAAAACTAACAGTCAGCTAAGGAGGAGCGTATCTACTTTCTCATCTACACACCTTGAGGAGCCGATTCATATCAGCCTCCATATTGGAAATAGTCATTTTCTGCATGATGATGTCTGTGACTCTGCGCTCAAGAAGCTGCCACTTCATGCGAGCTGTCTTGGAAGTAAACACTCGGCCAGTCAATCCTTTCCTCTGATATTTTTTTCTATAATCACATAAAAACAGACAAACATAAGTAGACAGGCACTTATTTGATTGTGTGCTGGCAAGTAATGATTTGTTTTGTTTTAAGCACAACGTTCAATAATAATTCCCGTGAAAGTCGTCAAGAGAAAAAAAAAAATCATAGGGACCTGGTTCCATTTGTTGAGGGCGTTGGTAAGGCCTGGACTCTTGCCATAGGAATTCTCATTTTCTGCTGGGCTCCTGCTCTTGATGCATCTGTTTCAACAGCAGCTGCACTGGAACCTGTGTCCTGAACAGAGGCTTCAGATGAGCTCAGCTTTCTGGTGACTTTCCCGGCCACTTTATCAGACATGGGCCTTACTTGCCGACGAAGAGCAGTAACCTAGAGTAGCAACAGAAGTTGATTCATTCTTGTAGTCTTTAGAAGTGCGTTACTATCTCAGAGTCAGAATGTTTTCTCCAAATGGCCAAGGGGCTTACTGTACCTCTTCAGTTTTGCGACGAAGAACCACTTCTTGGTTTCTTTTTTGGGCTTCTAGAAGTCTAAGTTGGTGCTATAAAATAATATTGAGTAATGTGAAATAGCGAACTAAGATATACAACATTTCCTATGCCTACATTAACATATCCCCCAACTCCCCCAGAAACTACAAAGGTTCTTAGCAGAATCTAAGTCAACTACCTCATATCCATTATACGCATAGATTTACTTTATTCCAACAACCACAAATACATATTGATATATCTATCCCTATTTGAAAAAAAAAAGTTATCTCTGTGCCACATACTTTTATTTAGTAAACACTTACAATGTGCAAGCATTTTTCTAAATGCTTTACTAATATTGTCTCATTTAATTTTTACTTGATATTTTGTTTTAGTTGTTGGTTGACAGAACAGGAAGAACATAGCTTAGAATATTTTTAATAGAGTCATCATACAATGTATATAATAATTATAAGCATTTAAATATATGGAAACATACTAATTGCATTAGCCCTTTATAATAACTTTAGAACTATCACTATGGTGGGTAAAGTAAATGAATAATAAAACATAAAACATGTATTGACTACCAGTTTATTTCTAGGTACTCTAAATTATAAAAATAATTAGTTATGCATCACTTCAAGCCATTCTATACTAACGTAATTTATGAAAGAATTTTGGACTTAAAAAAGAGTATATATCCTAATTTTGGTCCAATTTTTCAACTCTGTGATCTTGGACAAAGCTTGTGAATTGGACTTCACTATGAATATTACTTCTAGCATTTAAAATCTGTTATATAACAAATAACCCCTATTTTTTTTATCCTAGATTCAAATAGGTCATTCATTTCATGTTTATGAATATTCTTATCTCATCAGATACAAATTCATTTATTCTTTTTTTTTTTTTTTTTTTTTTTTGACCACATGGTGCATGCTCTCACCAGAGAGAGACAAAAAGAGACAGTGAGAGGGAAAGTGAAAAATCACCCCCCCACCCTCACCCCCAAGGGGATGGCCATGCCACAGTCCCTTCTCCTCCATTCTCCTCCCGGAATTCTGGGCAAGCATGTACACATGCCCAGTGTGTTTTCAAGCTGCTGGTTCTGGGAATCGAACTGTGGTTGGCCATGTGGGAGCCCAGTGCCTTAACCACCCTCCCATCTCCTGGCCTCCAGATACAAAGTCTTCAAGAGAACTTTCTCTTACCACTAATATATCTTTCTTGCCTTCCACAATAATCAAAACATTAGCAAAGTTAGTAAGTTTTTTAAATGCATGAACAAAATCTAAAATTAATATATAGTTTGAAAGTTATGGGACCAGCAGATGGTGTTAATGGCTATGTCACTGGAATCCCGTGTAGTTGACTGTGGTTCAAGTACCAGACCCGGTGACTTAAACTCATGCCGGGCATGTGTGCATGCATGCCTAAGATCCCAAGAGGAGAATGGAGGAGAAGGAATTGTGGAGTGGCCATCCTCCCTGGGGGGTGATTTCTTGCTTTCTGTCTCTCTGTCTTTATCAGTGCACATGCCCTATAGTAAAAGCATCTCAAAAAAAAGTTATTACAGTAAATTTCTTTCTATTAAAAACCAAGTTTCAAGTACAAAATTTTTTTCTATTATATGCAAATATCACACTTAGTTTCCTAAGGGTTCAAAGATAAATATAATAAGGATTTATTTAGAAAGGAGCTCAATATGCACACGAAGAAACAAAATAAAAAGGAGAGGGAGTCTGAATGTTAGCTTTAAATGTGATTAGCTAGAAACAGGCATCAAGTTAGAGATAAGAGTCCTCCAGAATTCTGTCCCAAGACTCAATTGTTTCATATTAATCTTTCCATATCTCATTTGAATTAATAATAAAGAAATAAGTAGCATACATTGTAAGGAACTTATTCTGTTCATCAGAAAGTTTTAATTAGAACAAAATAAATAGCCAAAAAGTGAAAAGAACCAAAATGCCCATCAACTCTTCGATGGATAGACAATAAAAAGGAATGAAATACATGCTACATCATGGGTGAACCCTGAAAACATCATGCTAAGGAAAAGAAGCCAGACACAAAAGGCCAGTATGGCATGAGTCTACTTTTATACAATGTCCACAAAAGGCAAATTCATAGAAACAAAAAAAATTGACTAGTGTCTGTCAAGGTAAATGGGGAGCAATGGAAAGTGACAGCTAGTGAGTATAAGGTTTCTTTTTGGTGAATGAAATGTTTTAAAATTAGATTAGTGATGATCATTGCACAATGTTGAGACTTTACTACAGACTTAAATCGTATACTTTAAAAGCGTTAATTTTTTTGGTATGTGAATTACACATTAATTTTGTTAATTAACAGAAAGAAAAAAAGTATGTGCTACTATCTAACTTCAGTAGAAATATACTAAATAAACAAAATAAAAAATGTCTGGGGGGGCAGGGAGAACCATCAGATAGCATAATGGTTACATCAATGGACTTCCATGTAGTTGACCAATTCAAGTCCCAGACCTGGCAGCTTAAAACTCATGCCGGGGGGGGACAAGTAGTTAGCGTACTGGCTATGTCCACTGGACTCCCACGTAGTTCGCGTCCCGGACCCGG
The DNA here is from genome assembly GCA_026018925.1 of Tupaia tana. NCBI lineage: Eukaryota > Metazoa > Chordata > Mammalia > Scandentia > Tupaiidae > Tupaia > Tupaia tana. The sequence continues at coordinate 143,227,572 of JAKSZU010000006.1, forward strand.
TGGCTTAAAACACGCCAGGCGCGTGTGCATGCATGCCCAAGATCCCAAGAGAATGGAGGAGAAGGGATTGCGGCATGGCCATCCCCCCTGGGGGGTGATTTCTCGCTTTCTGTCTCTCTGTCTCTCTCTGTCTGTCTGGCAAGCGTACAAGCCCTATAGCAAAAAAAAAAAAAAAAAAAAAAAAAAAAAAAAAAAAAAAAAAAAAAAAAAAAACCCATGCCAGGTACATGTGAATGCATGTCCCAGATCCCAAGAGGAGAATGGAGGAGAAGGGACTGTGTCATGATTCCACCAGGGGGTGATTTCTCACTTTCTGTCTCTCCAGCAAGTGTATGTGCCCTATAGCAAAATAAAATAAAATGCCCAGGGGGCCAGATGGTGGGGTAATGATTGAGGCAGCTGGATCCCACATGGCCAACTAAGCAGTTTGAGTCCCAGACTCAGCAACTTGAAAAAAAAAAAAAAAAAAAAAAAAAACTGACACATGTGCATGCAAGCCCAAAATCCCTAGAGGAAAATGGAAGATAAGGGATTGCAACACTGCCATCACCTTTAGAAGGTACTTTCTCACTTTCTTTCTACCCTCCCCCCCATAAGCACATGCACCTGTAGGGAGGAAAAAAAGCAAGCACAGGAGTTGAATGTGACACTTACTATCTTATTAAAATACCTAATACTAAGAAAAACAGAAATAAAAATAGCCATAAAATGGGGAAATATCTGGTCACAGGATCTACTTGTTTATGTCACTCCTCTCTCCTTTCTGTCTTCTTAAGTTTTCTACTTATCTCCCAAAGCACATTTCCATTTTCTAATGTTTTATGCTATATGCCCATATTTTTCCCAGGGAGAATTTAGAAACAGTTGAACAACAACAAAGAAAAATGACTGAAACCTAATCGATAATGATGAGAAAATAGGGGTGAGCTTTTAAGAAAATAAAAATCATAAACATAATTTAATTTTTTAAGGTTTTTGCCATACGGCACACGTGCTCACTAGAGAGACAAAGAGAAGGAAAGTGAGAAATCATTCCCCATGGGAGATAGCCATGCTGCAATTCCTTCTCTTCCATTCTCCTCTGAGATTTTGGGCATTCATGCATACATGCCCAGTGTGATTTTCAAGCTTCTAGATCCAGGACTCAAACTACAATCGGTCATACTGGAGTCCAGTGCCTTAACCACTGTGCCACCTACTGGCACCCATAAATACAATTTTTAAGTAAAAAAATTTCATAAAAATAGTTTATAATTTTAAAGAAATAGCCATCATTGCCAATATTTTGGATGGAAGAAAAAAAAAATCAACCATAACTTATAGCCCTAATACAACTATCATGAGCATGTTGGTGCATACTGTTCAGTTTTTCCCTCATTGTAATTAAACATTCATATATTAAATGCTGCTTTACACTTAATGTTAAGTCATAGACATTTTCATATAACTATAGCTATAGTTTCTAAATCCTAATTTTTAATGGATAAATAACAACCTATTGGGCATGGTAGCACCTGCCCTATGGCAAATAACAACCTATTAAATGGAATGGAGCATAATTTATTTAACCTTTTCCCCTATTGTCAAGTATTTGGATGTTGTTAGTTTTTTCCACAATTACGAATAACCCTACAATGAAGATCTAACATAGTAAAATTATTCCTGCCTTGGATTATCTTCTTAGTCTGAATACACGGAAGTAGAATTCTTGAGCCAAAGGATATGAAAATTTTTATAATTCTCACAAAAGGTTCTTCTACTGAGTACTAGTTATTATTCCAGGACCATTTGTAAGAATCTCTAGTAAAGAAGCTTGTCTTCGGAGCCATCCTGAAATTGTTACCTTACATAATATTCTAAGTACCGCCTTTGCTTCCCTACAGATAAACAGTCATTCTTTGCCATTTACTTCTATTTCATCATCTAGAAATAAACCCCAAATAAAATGTATATTACAACATAGGGCAAAATGTTTTTCATAAGCTTCTATACTGAATTACTATAATCCACATACTATAATAAATGTCATTTACAAAATTAATGCTTATTGTCCTTAACCTGAATTTAATAGTTGCCGTTAGTTTTCTTCCATTTATTAAACAATCGTGTCCAATGTATGGTATTATTATATAACTGAGAGTTAGAGTCTACTCACATCTCTTTTACGTTGATCCTTTTTCAACTGAGCAATCTCTCTGTTTCTTCTAGACTCTGTCAATCTGGCTTTCTCTTGTTCTTCTTTCATTTGTTTCATTAGGCGAACCTAAAGTTAGATGTGTATATATATGTATAAATTATTCATTAAATAAACCATATGTACAGAAGTAAGTCCTCAGAATTCTGAATATGTATAGAGCGGACACACATAGAATCTTACATTCTTATTTTTGTAGGATTCATACATTTCTATTTCTAATACATTCCTATCAAATTGCTTAGTGTTCTATGCTTTTTATATTCAATGTTCAGTTGTCCTATAACTTAAATAAAATTCTGATACTTAACTTATCAGTAGCAGTGTAACTTCAAACAAGTTACTGCACCCCTCTAAGCTCTGGTTTTCTCATCCATAAAGTGGAAATAATATTTCCACAGCACTGACTATTGTGAGAATTCAATGAGTTAACACCTGTACAGCACTTATCACAGGGCCTAGCATGCAGTAAGCACCTAATAATTTATAGCTACGACTGCTGTTAACAGCAACTATATGACATAGTTCTCTTACCACTTTCTAAATCATTTTCATGTTTGTTATTTTAAGGAAACTACACTGAGTTTCATACCAGATGTTAAAAGAAATCAATCTCACAACAGAAACAAAAAATAATGAATCAGGATTCATACTTACTGATGAGGGGAAGAGAATTTTTACTTTCAATGAAGGGAATGATAAATACCAAACTAAAGATAGTCAGTAGTATCTTCAAGAATGGGAAATAGATCAGGAAGGGATACACAGGAGGCTTAGAATGTAACTGTAATGTTCAATATCTTAAGCTACATAGTGGATACATTGCCTATTATGTTTTTTAATGCTCTTTTACAAGTTTGCAACGTTTTATACTATCGTTAACCTATGCAAGAGTTTTAAGAGGAGAAATGTTCATCAAAGTCCAGGAAAATCTGTTGACCATATGATTTTCAGCTACTCTGAAAAAGGACTTAGAAGAGGGATGCCTATTGGAAGCAACTCCTAATTGCCAAACGGAAGGGCATCATTTGTGAAACTGGGTTACCTTGTACGAAATATGGAAAAAAACACAATAACTTTTCTTGGCCTAAATTACAAAAACATCCGTAACAGCAAACTCTAATGGGAAATACAATTAATACCTTTGTTTTTTTCATTTCCATCACATCCTGCTGCAATTTCTTCAACTGCTTTTCATATTGAGACTGATTTTTAAGCAATCTTGCATGCTCTTTTTGAGCTGTCTGAAGTCTCTGCAGTTCTTTATTCATGGCCTGGAGCTTCTTTTCATATTCGGACCTAACTTTTTTCGCCTTTTCTTCTGAGTAAGATTCCACAGAGCCTGAACGATAAAAGGATATTTGTATCTGTTTTCATGACGCGCAGGTTTCTCTTTCACAGATTTACAGCTCATGACCTAAAGGAGAGCGAGCTCCCAAACATCCAAACTTCAAGAGGCCAGGATGCCTTTCAATCACTCTCTTATTATCTACTCTGAACCAGATCAAGGATTATTGAAGTTTTATTCATTTAAAAATGTCCCCAGCAGAAATCAACACATTAGAACAATTAACCACTACTTTCGATCAAATAAATAGCCTAGATAGATATCAGTATGAATAAATAATAAAGAACAATATTTAACATATGAGACAAATTTAACATTTAATGTAGTCAGAAAATCCTGATAGGCCATATATTGGGTTGTCAGGAAAATGACTCATTTTTCAAAACATAAGTTTTAAATAAAAGCACAGACTGATTTGCCACACACCCACACAAAATTAATGTCGTTTCTTATCATTTTTTCCCCTAAAGGAAAGGAAGATAAAAACCCATTTTGATGATTTTTAACTTTCATTTGACTTAAATACAATGCTAACCTAGGTTTTGAAGCACCTGGTCCCTTTCAAGCTGAGTGTCCCGAATTTTATGTTGCAGCATCATCAACTTCTCTTCATACTGCTTTTTCAGTGTCTGTAGTCTTTTCTGGCTGTTTTCTAGTTCATCAATCAGCTTTTGCTTAATTGCAATTTCACAGGTAATATTTGCTAAGTCTGCTTGATAATTGGCTATATACAAAAGAAAAAATAAAATACTGAGAATAGGCCAAAATATCATTATTCAAACATTCAAACCAGAACATTACAACCATCATCTATTCATTCATCAAGGTGTTCAATTGTCAGCTATTAAGAACATTTCCTGGATAAACCAAAACCAAAAGGTGAACAAGATAATGATTGTTCACATTGGTCAGGGGCGACAAATACTATTCATACTAAATAAGAACAGCAAGTACACAGTGACTACATCCAATAAGGGAAGAAACTCTTCATGTGCTTAGTGCAGGAGTCTTAAAAGGCTGATGAAGGTCAGTTGTCATAGAAGCTCTTACCCTTAAGGATGAAATGGAGAATGTTCAAAGTTTTCTGTCATCGCTTAAGCACATTTAGAAAATGAATTTCTGGGAACCAGAAGACGGCATAATGGTTACGTTGCTGGATTCCCACATAGTCAACTGTGGTTCGAGTCCTGGACCTGACAGCTTAAAACTCATGCCAACTGCGTGTGCATGCATGCCCAAGATCCCAAAAATGGAAGAGAAGGAATTGTGGCATGGCCATCCCCCCTTGCTTTCTGTCTCTGTCTCTCTCTGTCTCTCCAGTGAGTGCATGCACCCTATAGCAAATATATCTCTAAAATTAAAAAAAAAACACACACACAAAGAAAGGAAATTAATTTCTGTACTTATACTAAAGAGCAAGTACCTTTTTCATCTGATTCGGAATCTGATTCATCAGAACTTTCACCCCCTTCAATGTCATCTTCTTCCTCCTCTTCCTCCTCTTCCTCATCCTCATGATCACTCACTTCTTGATTCTCTTCCTAAAATGTAATTGTGATTATTAATAGCATGAAATTGGCCAAGGAAACTGATTACCTCATTAAGAGACACTGCTGGAGTACAAGGTTCAGAAGAATAAAAATTTCACTCTTTTTTTGTATTATTACTACATATCATTTCAATCACTGCAGATCATTTCAGCATGCAAAATTAATTTTACCAGTATGAATATACTGTATATTAGTCCAGTTAAAGATAGTAACATTTTTCAGCAGTTTGAAAATTATTCCAAGAGTTTAGGTTATTATACATAATGCTTTTTACAAAGCATAAGACTGAGAGTTGATAATATTTTATATTGTATATTTCTGAAGAAAAGTCCTCAAGGAAACAGTTGAAATCAGAGGCAAGATAATCATTTCCTTTTTCTGCAGTTCTCGACAACCAAAACCAACCTAACCTGGTGGCTGAAATTTACAAGTTTATTCTTTCATACTCACCATTTCTAACTCATTGTTTTCTCGTTCTGAAACACCCTTTTCTTCTTTCTTCTCCTGGTCAGTGTCTGCATTATCCTCCTTACCAGCCACGCTGAAACATGGAACATGAGGGTATGGTATTAAAGTAGAGAGGAAAACTGTTCACTCTATTTTTCCCTCCAATTTTTAAAAACCATCAAAAATTTGTGAACACTAACTGCAAGAGGTGGTCACTTAACTGAACAAAGCTATACTGTCTCATGACCACAGAAAAATAGAAATCACAGTTTAATCAGTAGAGTAAGGATGTATGTCATTAGAGTAAAGCTTATTTTCTAGAAACACTGAGGAATAGATTTTACCCTGAAGCATGAGACCTGAGGAGATAGCTGAAAACTAGTCACAGTAACCACCAATTAACTAGAGTATAAGGCAATTTAAAGTCAAAGGAAATTAAAACATCTTTGTTTTCTCATATAAGGTATAAAAAACTGAATTTGTATTGGTATCCTAATAAATTTAAGAATACATTTAAAGACCTAAAATAAATCTGTTCACAGTAAGTTTGTCTGCACTGGGCATATCCACGTGTTCAGGCCTCTTTCTTCCGGTAACACAGGCTCTCTTAAGGCTATGCCTAGAGCTCAGGGCTGTTTCTCATGTTCCCACACAGCAGTCTTCTATACCAAACTGTCAAGTTTAGGCTGCCTTTTGTTGTGAATAGAAATTCTAGGATTGACCACAAAGGTTCTCCATATAATTGCAAGCTCTCCTTTCTAGGTATTTATTCATAGAACCTACAGCCATAACTGCACAAGGCTGTCAGGTACCAGTTATAGCTAAATGGATGCAGCCCAAAGGAGAAGACGACAGAAAGCTGCTTTTGCACACTGAAATCATTCTGATCCTTTTTGGGTTTAGCAACCATGCTCAGCTATGCAAAGAAGTTACACTCTGTTCACTAAACTGATAATAATGTTAGTAAGGTGGATTCTCAATCTGTATGTGAAAGATTTCTTTTTGTGCTACAGTGATATTTTTAAATCCTTAAGGATGAAAGGAATACCTGACAATGGCAATATTTCCAAATGAAATTCCCTCTGAAAGAGCCTAAAAACTTTCTTAGAATAGCTTAATAACAGCCATCATTTCTCTTATTTTGCTGTATAATAACTGCCTTGATACGTGGATTTATCTTTAGCTTCTAGGCTAAAAAATTTAATCTTGTTTAGGCCCCGTTATTCTTATTTAACTTCAATATTTATTTCTAGGTTTCTATTCTCACAAATATTTTTGTACTCACAACAAGATTAATATATTTTTGCTTTGTAAGCACTGTTTATAGTTCGCAATTTATGTTATTATTTATTTAATATGTGTGCTTGCCACTAGATTGTAAGCCTTTTAAAGGCAGAGATCACATCGGATTGGTTCAGAATTACACCTCCAGTACCCAGGGCCTGGCACATAGTAAATGTGCAGTGGCGTGTTGAATAAACCAATCTCCATGACTGAGCACCTGCTTGTTGGAGTGGAATGGTAAAGCTTGAAAGGTACATGAGAGACAGCGTGTCTCTGGAGTGAGAAGACAGTAGCGGTAGAAGCACCAGTAAAACAGTCATAAGTGGGAAGGAATCAGGTAAATTTTAACAGGGATCCATGAATATTACAAAATCATTTCATTCGAAAAAAGTAAACTTGAAGAAAACTAGGAACCATCTAGGTAAACTTTAAGACAAATAAATATTTTTATGTGATACATGGAATGCCTTCTCTAGGTTGCTATAATTCATCGGGACTGCTGATTTTCAACTATCACACAATTTGAACTGACAAACTAGAAAGAAATTCCCATTCACCCAATCATCACATTAAAAAGTCAGCACAAAATATTCAAAGAGTGCTCTACTTGAGGTTTATACCCAAGGTTTAGGGTTAGGAAAGGAGAATGGGTTGAGAAGTCATCTCCCATCGGCTCTCCCTATCTCTTCCCCTACACAATCTTCCTTTCTCACCTGCAACTGTTGTACACAGTTTTCATTATTGTCAGTTCCTTCAATACTTCAAGTTCCAACTAAACACTCTTTTACTCAGGTTTAAGGCCATACGATTAACTTATTCTGAACACTTAATTCAGCACATTCACCTATTCCCCCAGGTCACTGACATCCAACTTAACAAGGGTTATCTTTAAATTAGCTCTCACAATTAACTTATGATGCAAAAAAATCAGCAGTCATGGCCTCACACGATGAATTTGCCTTTACAAACCACTTTTAAAGTTTAAGCTCTTAAAATACAAGTTGATTCTTACAATTATTATGCTTCAACTGTTCGAGTTTTCCTTGATAAACTGAGGCAAACTGAGATTGAAAATAACCAAGCAGTGAGGAAGATATTAAATTTGCACTTTATACTGAATCAGAATCTTGGGCGCTGGAAGGAGCATTGGCCATTCATCCCTTCCTCTGACAAACAAAAAAGAAACTGTGGCCTAGGAAAGCTAATACACTCAAGAGAACTAAAACAGGGTGTCCTGACTTCCAAACCAGTCCTGGGAATCTTATACTTGAAGTTTGGTGCACAGATAGGAAGCATCTGCGTCCCAGGAACTTGTGAGAGATGCAGTCTTGGGCTGCACCTCAATCCCATTAAATCAGAATCTTCATTTTCTCAAAATTCACAGGAGGTCTGTATGCAAATTTATGATTGAGAAGCACTGTCCTGCAACACCAAACTGTTCAGCTTTAGCCAATGTCTGGGAATGTTGGAACCAAACACTACTCACTAAATACATTTAAATGACTTTAATATTTTAAGATGTTAAGATGCTTCCACATTCAACTTTAATGATGAATCTTATTTTGCATTTTAAAATAGAGAAATTTCACAATTGAAATGCCTTAATTTAGCTCCAATGATATACGATCCTAAATGTATATTGATTAGGTCAGTTCTAGTGTTACCTACAATGAGAATTATATTCTAATTATAGAGTACTTTAAAGAAATTAAACACTTATAGAACATAAGTACAGAAACGTTTGAGAATTCTGTAATAATTGGTTTGCATTTTTGCATTAAAAAAATAGAAAAATATGTCAAGACTTTACAGATGACCTAACATATAAAATATAATTATAGATTGTAAATTATAAAATAATTAAACCAAATAAAATTTTTCAGCTTAAAGATATTTAAAGTAAGATACTCATTTAATTGCATAGAAATTTCTCTAGTTCTCATTTCAAATAAGAGATGAATTTCTACAGCAGTGCTTCCATGATATTAAAATATTATTTAGAAGCCAGTTTCTTTTCTTATTATTTCTGACTACATAATCTGAAGACTTAATTAGAAAAACCTATAAAGAAAATTTCTGAGCAGAAGTAAAACACCATTTGATCTTTATTTGAATAATCATAATTATAAACTGCTAAATTTTAGTATACAGAGTTCAAGATTATACTTCTAAATTTTGTTCACTTCAATTGGAGACTATACTCATTTTGATGCTCACTTCAAATACATTTTAAAAGCAAAAATTCTTTTTTAATTCAACCTTCAGAATGTCTCATTAATTTTATCTGTATTTAAGCCACAGTTTCCTTTTGTTTGCTGCTATTTTAATGTTGTTTTCCAACAATGATTACACAGAGAAGAAGAGAGGAAAGAGAGGCCCACCCATGACTTAGCCTGTACCAAAACAAAAATGTCAGTTCTCACCCAATTAATAATTTCCACTTTGATCATAAGGTTTTCAAAGTTATAAAATTACTGGTATTTTTTTTTTCAATTTTTTGTTTAATTTATCAGAGGGTGAGTGTGCTCATCAGAGACAAACAGTGACAGAGGGAGAGGGAGAAGGAAAAAGTACCCACGAAGGGGCATGATCACAATACAATCCCTTCTCCATTTCTCTATCCTGTCAGGATTTGGGGCACATGGACATGCATATACAACCAATGTGTAAGCCACCTGAGAAGGGATCCAAATTGCACAATTTGTCATGTGGTATCTGTCTTTCTTAACCACTAGGTAATGGAGCTGTCCCAATTATTGATTTTGTTAAGAAATCAAAGGATGGCTTTTTTTGGTCATCTTTTTTTCCTTAAAAAAGTTAATTTATCATCATAATTGTGATAGTTTATTCTGAAATCACATAAAATTAAATTGCTTGATTTCAAATTCAGGCAACTAGAAAAATTTTTTTGTGTTTTGTTATTTTTATAAAACCATCATTACTTTTGGGAGTACCCAGCTAGTCTAATCTGAAGCAATCTATAATTCTACAACACATTTCCTTGTGAATGGCAACTAAATATTTACATGACATTTTAATAAAAAACCTGGGAAATATTCCAACCTTCTTTCTTCTCGATTGCTTTCCTCAAGTTTCTGTAGCCTTCAAAATCACGAGGCACAGTATTGGAAGGCCAAGCCAATGAAGGACAAACCAGACAGTAAAAAGCGAAAGTGATAAGAAGGTAAAAATGATACATGAGCTTGAAGACTTTAAAATAAATTTTAAAAGATATCATCAAAGGACAATACACAGTAAAAAGGCAATACATTTTGTATGAATAAAAAGTAAGTAGAAAATCAGGTAGTATTACATCCAAGAAGAATACATAGACTATCAGTTGAAATTATTTAGCATTAAAATGTATAGTCTCAATTTATGTAAGTTTAAAAGTGGTAAAAATATTTGGATGCCATTGCTTTTTTTTTTTTTTTAATCCAAAATAAACCAGTTTTCTCGGCTTTCCCCAAAAGAGCCAACTTTCAGTGATATCCATCTCCTTTTAATCCTTTACAAAAAAACTTCTTTTATTGAGCAAGAGAGAGTGTGCTTGCCAAAGAGACAGAGAGACAGAAAGCGAGAAATCACCTCCCGGGGGGGATGACCACACCGCGATCCCATCTTCTCCATTCTCCTCTTGGGATTTTAGATACACACACACATACATACCAGGCATGAGTTTTAAGCCGCCAGGACCAGGACTCAAACCACAGTCGGTTACATGGGAGTCCAGCAATGTAACCATTATGCCATCTGCTAGTCCCTATAGAAGACCTTTTTATGGCATCATTAAAGGTACTTCACAAAGTAATGCCTTTATACCATAATATGAAAATACTAATACTACATACAAAGATACTACTTTTTAAAACTCGTTTTCTATTTTAATATCCTACATGTGATCATTAGATCTAAAAACAAGTAAACCCTACTTTAAAATTATATATGAAATGGTATTACAGGCAAATGAGTATGATTGTTATGATATCAGTAAAAAACTATAATTTTATTAGTTGAAAATAAAATCTCATAATATTGAGATTAAAAACTTTACTGTACTAATTATTATAAATTACCAAAAGGGCAAACCTAAGGCAAAAGAGGGACTATAAAGGGAAATATGGTACTTTCCATCAGTAAGATATTTTTAATCAGAAGAGCATAAGAAATAAAATAAATTTGTAGTTAAAGGCTTTTAATTAGAACAAAGAATATTCAACTTAGAGATTTTTACTAAATGGAATGTACTATATACCAGTATTGGTCATATAGACAAAAAGATAGATGTGCTAGGCTCTGATTAAGCAGACAGCAATGTGGATACAGCACAATTCTGCCAGAATTTCAAAAACATTTTCTGAAATCAGCAATATTTTAAAATGAAGACATTGGACTTGAGAAATAAATTATTTCATCAAGCCAGTTCTCATTTTAATTTTATGTGTGCTTGTATGTGATGTTTATTTGGTGATCTGTGTTTTTTACAATCACCTTATATATCACTATTACAAAATGAGGCTAGCAATCTTTCTGAGAAAAAAAGTCTAGGGTGATAGTCAATAGGGATCAAGTGGTCCAGTATTCTGACTCAAAAAAGGAAAGTAAAAGCATCACTTAAGATATCTATGTATTTCTAGAGTTTCAACCCAACACCACTAAATAGAAATACAGTGCAGTCTGATGGATAAGTGACTTTTTAATATCGCAAGTCATTTAAAGCTAGATATCCAAAATATGGGACTTAATGTATAAATACTGAATTTTCTTTATATACATTTAAAAATAAAAAAAAGTATGTCTAATCTAGGCTTCTATTGATAATAGATACAATGGCTAAAAGGATAGAGTTTCCTGGTAAACAGCCTAAATTTTTGTTTCCTTTTTTTTTAAATATGCTATAGGGTACATGTGCTCACCACAAAGAGAAGGAAAGAGAGAGAGTGAGAGAGCACCCTCAGGGCCTGGCCATGCCACAATCCCTTCTCAGTCTTCTCTCAAGATTTTGGGCATATATATATATATATATATATATATATATATATGCCCTGCATGTCTTTCAAGTCACCAAGTCTAGGACTTGAACTGTGTGATTGGCTATGTGGGATCCAGTTGCCCAAACACCATCACCAACTAGCCCTCTATTTTCCACATAAACAATTTTTGCTTACCATAAATAAGCGAGTTATATTAAAGTATATGACTGACAAAAGCTAGTATTAGGTTGTCAGAAAGGTCATGATGCATTTTTGCATGGAAAAATATAGAAAAATATGACATGACTTTTCCGATGACCCAATAGATAAACTTTACATGCTTTCCTAATTGCATCTTTATAAAACTCTGCAATCAATAGTTCAAAGAGACAGGGGAAGTGTGGGAAAATAAACTAATAATCTGACATCTAGCCATAGTTTAAGAATTCTGTTTTTACTTCATTTAATTTTATTACAGTACTTCTATAGAAAGAAAAAGAGGGGGAGAAATCTTCCCAATCATTCTAACATTTGTGTAACTAATTATTCAGCCGCAGGAAACCCAGTTAATAGGATATGGATGACCATTGATACTTTCAAGCCAGCAGCATCCAGGAGTTTTCTTACTAGTGACGCCTTTAGGTTATTTTGCAGCTCAAGAGAAAAGAGCAAACTTTAAAACCCTTGCAATTAGCCACTGATTGTAGCTCTGGTAAGAGGATGAAACTTTCATGTAAAATAGGATATTTCTGGTATATCCCTTGAACACAAATGCACCTTCTGACAAATATGACCCAGTTGCCAGTTTTCCTACCAATTTTGACAGTATCAGAGTTCTTTCAGCTACTAAAATCTAAACTCAACAACACACATCAAAGACATGGAACTTCGGAGGAATCTGTGAATCCAGTAGGAAGGAATGGAAGCAGCTAGGAGAGCTAGGATGGCATAAGAGAGCTGAACCCAAAGGCCGAGTCCCATATAGGTTCTAGGATGTCCCAGCCATAAAAGGGTAAAAGAAAAAATAATAATCTTCCCTAATTTTCTTGATTTTTTTATTAGATTATGTCATCTGAAATTTTACTATTTTGATTAACGTGTCTTCTTTCAAAATTACAAACATCTCTAGAAAAAAGCTTATTGGTTATCAGTCTTTTCCACTGGTGCGAATTCCTTTGGTCAGATGCCTTTGCTCCTGAGATTGAATTCAAGATGAGAGAAGTAGACGGTTTTCAATTGGGAGAACTTTAGGGCTGTGTGGAATTATTGGACTGTATAGAGGAGGGGAGGAAGGAATGAAGGAAGCATGGGGACACAGAAAGTCAGTAAGAAAAAGGTTTACCTACACCTGTAAAAGAGAAAGATTTCTTTCCTTGTTTTTGCCTTTTCCTACTCCCTGTTAAGTTGCTCTGAGCACACTACAAAATGGGCAAAAGTCATTTCACAATAGTGAACGGAACATCATGTATTTATAATACTTTCTAGAAAAAAGTGAGTTCCCTCTTCCAACAATTTTTCATTTGTATACATAAGTTGAGGCAGAACCTAAATCTTGCAATGCCCTCTCTGACCTGTAACAAAGATAAAGAAGAGGCATATAAAGTAATTTAACTAAAACGAATACATCCAAATAGGAGCTATTGCCACCAAGGCATTCCTGTAGAAGATGAAACACTAACTTCAGTTAAGCTGCTGTCATTTTAAACACTTCTGAAACGCTTGGCTTATTGTTTCTTGTTTAAATCTGTAGCAAATCCTTTGGCAAAAATGAGAGTATATACGTATTTTTATAAGGTGAATTTATATTTCATACAGCTAAAAGTTATTAGACCCTGAGTGTAAAGAACAAAATGTTCTGCAAACTGAGTAAAATAGTATTAGTTTTTCATTTTTCAATCTAAAACATTTGAGTATAGAATGGTAAGATAAATTCTATTTTATAAATTTTGTATGTAGTAAGATAAATTCATAAACTTACTCTAAGGGTTTTTATAGTTATCAAGTTCTATAGCACACAAAAAATAATTTCTTTTTCTTTTTCTTTTTCTTTTTTTGGAGAGGTTTCTGCCATAGGGCGCGTGCGCTCGTCAGAAAGACAGAGAGAGACAGAGAGACAGAAAGTGAGAAATCACCCCCCCAGGGGGTATGGCCACGCTGCAATCCCTTCACCTCCATTCTCCTCTCGGGATCTTGGGCGCACACACACACACACACTCGCCCGGCGTGAGTTTAAGCCACTGGGTCCGGAACTCGAACTGCAGTCGACTACATGGGAGTCCAGTGACATAGCCATTACGCTAACTGCTGGTCCCAGAAAAATTTTCTAAGGTTCCCAAGTTATATAGTGTCAGCTTTACAAAAATACACTATAATGTGTGTGAAAATGATTTATAAAGTATTGTTTATAAAGCATTCTACAGGACTATTAAGCTTTAGTAAATATTAATTTTTCTCAGTTTAAACTTTCAGTTATCTGGCTTGTTCTTTTTTTACACAAATATTTTTATCTACAATTTTATAGCTTTTTGTTGGGAAATAACTCATTTTTAAATCTAAATTTCTATATTTAAATGTAGTTATTTGGTGAGTTCCTATTATATTTGCTATTATTTTTATCGTAATAGTTACATCTACCATAATCTCTGAATTTGTCACAATTTTTTAGCTTGAAGTAATTACTGGCTTATTTAAATTTTATATACCTGACAATGGATAGGAGTATTATTATAAACTAACAAGGAAAGGACAAATCTTAATAAGATGTGTTTTCATTAGTACTATTTGTCAAAAGTGCTTAATATCATGCATTATCATATAAAATAACCTGAATCAGAGGTATTAATTTGGGGTACCTATCGTCACTATAAAAATGTTAAAAATAGCATTTATATTGGGATCTATAATTTTCATTATTCATTCTCAACAGGTGATTAAGGCAAAAGAAAGAGCAGAATCAACTCATAATCTTGAAAGATATACCCTTGCTTATTATTCATGAACAGGAACCACCTAGACTTTTAAAAACAAGACATCTCATTGGACATTTTGACCAGCTACAGAACTGGATTTTACAAGCATGGATAAGTCATGTGCAAAAGTTTCATGTTCAACCAAGCAGTGTACTGGGTAACACTACTTTTGATGATACTATGATCGTTATTTTTGTTTTAATTGCCCTCCATATTGGTAGGGTTAATCATTATACATTTCTTAAAGCTGTCATAATCAGTCATCCATGAAAAACATTTACTAAGGACATTAGTATCTCAAGAATGCAGTTTCAGTTGCAATGCCTCCTAACCGTTAAGTGTGTAACTCCTTGTTTTAATTACTTTAATTGTTCTTTTTTTTAACTCAAGTAACATAAAACACAGTTAATTTGAAAAGTTTAATCTTCTACTAACTTTGATCAGCTATTTAAGAAGAAAATGCCTGGTTGCCTAAATAAATTTCTAAATAAACTGCGCAAAGCAGCAAGTACACTAAATGTCAACAATAACCATACAATGTGCTTTGCCTGTTAGAAACCACGTAATGAATAAGATGGCTTTGTCTCCTTTTGAATATCTAGCCAAAAATGCTTAATTTGCCTGACATGTTCAAAATATATTCTCATTAGTTAATACGACTGCACCATAGAATCAGTGTGTAAACATGTACAGAATTTATGAGTATTTAACCACTCACACATCGTAAGTGGTCAAATATCTTCTTTCTTTTATTGCACCCAGTTGATTTCAGAGGGAGGTATCATCAGGATGCAAGGAAGAAAAAGATTAGAAGAGGAGTGGTGAAAAGATGAGTAACTCCTTGTTGAAAGATTCAGGAAGCCTGAAATAGCATGAATAACTTTCACATAATCAAATTAGAAGCCCTAAAGAAAATATTTGAGAGACCAAATGACATTAAATGACATTCTAATGGATTAGTTTAGCCTTTAGTTAAACTAATCTATATGAAAATTAGAATATCCATGAGACTACTAAATTGCATTAGAAAATGGGGAAAAAAATGAAAACACTTGAGTTGTAATGGTACAGCAAGCTTTGCAGAAAAGCAAGATGAATGGAATGCAAAAGCAGCTATTTGAAGAAATTAAAAAAAAATTTCTAATAGTAATCTTACCTTTGCATAGCCTAAATAAAATTCATTACCATACTGTTATAATCATACTTATTTTTCTTACATACAAGTAGAAAAATCATTAAAAGGTATACAGTTGTAATTGTCAGCTAATTTAAATAATCTATTTTATGTATTAATATGCTTATAATACTACATATACTCACTGTAATCACAAATTAATATACTCTGAGAGGAAAAATAGGGATTTATATAGCAGTGATCTTATAATGCTACCTTTTTTTCTTCTTCTTTTCTTTCCTTTTCAGCTTCTCTAGATCTTTCTTAGCTAGATCTATAATTTCAATAGTTTCTTTATCCGAGGACAGGATAGTAGGAGAGAAAGCTGAGGATCCACTGAAATATGGTGATCTTGCTGTAGCTCTTGTCAAGTTTTTCCGAAGGTTCTCATTCACTGCTTCACTTTCTAATAATTTTGCCCTAATGAATAAAAATACATTTAGATTAAATACTTTTTAATTGATAATAATATGGTAAAAGATACACATAAACAAAACTGACCATCCCGACCATTTCTAAGTGTACAGTTCTGCAGCTCTAAGCACATTTACACTGTTGTGCAACCTTTGCAGGTCACCATCCATCTCCTGAAATTATTTATCTTTCCGTAATGAAACCCTGTTTAATGTACCCATTAAACACATTTTACCTTCTTATCCCCTCTACCCCAGCCCCCAGCAACCACCATGTTACTTTCTGTTTTTATGAATTCAGCTGCTCTAGAAATAAAAGGAGAACATCTTAAATGAGTTGTTCTGCGAGCTAAAAGTTTTCTAAAATGTATTTCAACATTGTTAATAAGGTAGATTTTTTCTTAAGTAAATGTGTTTATATATATTAACATTTAGGATGTTTTTAAATCTCTGACTGAATCATTATAAGTTCAAAATCACACTCTCAGTGCTCAAAAGAATTTACTATCTGAAGATGCCAGTGATAACAGATTACTTGAATTCTGGCCAGTGGGCGTCAGTTGTCCTTGCTCTGTAAATCCATTACTTAAATTTGGAATAAACAAGCAGCATGGTCCCCTTAAGTTCAGTTCCTCATTTATCACACAATAATAGCATCTGGAAAACTCTGCAAGGAGTCGTTACTCAAATTTGCCCTTAACAGCCTGACAGACATCTGGCTCCTGAATATGGCATGGGAAAACACAGTATCTCCAAGGAAACCTGAGTTTGGTCATTGAAAACATTCTTTTGTTTGTTCAAGCAGTCCGAATGGTGACAGGACAATAATGTGTGTAGTGTGAGTAACATGTGAAAACATAAAATGATGAGACCCTGGGCTCTTGAGACTAAAAGGAATTCAGAAGGTCCTATAAGTCAGTCCCCTTACTTCTATGTGATTTACACTGTCAACAACATAATTATCTCCTTCCATATATTTCCAATGTTAATTTAACACAAGAGTAATTAGGAAAGGCCTATATGAAGAAAATACTACGTATCTGTCTCAACACTATATTGCAAAGCACTTTTGCTATATGTTCAAATTATTTCAAAGGAGGATATTATCAGTAGATTATCTGCAACCACAAAGCTCTGAAAGACATAGCTCAGTGCTTTTTCAATGTCTATCAAAGCTCTTCATGATATTGAGGCCAGCAGAGGCCATAGTGGTTGTGTTGCTGGACTGCCACATGGCCAACTATGGTTCAAGTACTGGATCTGATGTTTTGAAACTCATGCTAGGCACATGTGCATGCATGTCCAAGACCTCAGGAGAAGAATGGAGGAGAAAGGATGGTGGCACAGCCATGCCCATTGTGGGGGCAGGGTGATTTCTCACTTTCGCTTTCACTGTCTCTGTCCTTCTCTCTGGCAAGTGCATGCACCCTAAGACTTGCAACTCTAAAAATATAAATAAATAAATAATTTTTTAAAAATACTATTCATGATAGTCTTAAAACCAGCTGTAGACAGAGTGTACATAAAATCAGTGAATATGTTGAAAGTTAATGCCCTACTCAATCTTTAATGAAGTTGTTTTATTATATATCTGGTATCATCTGTGAGCAGAACAACAATTACAGTATTTTTCCATCATTAAATTGCTGTGTATGAACTTCTAGGTTAATTAATTTAATTACTTTAAAACTGTCTTAAGGTAATTCTAAATTTCTCCTGATTTCTAAAACCTTGCCTTCTTTTTTAAGGTTTGTTTGTTTGTTTATTTATGGCACAGAGAGGCAAAGAGAGAGGGAGAGTACCCTTGACAAGGTGTCATGATACCATGATCCTCCCACCCAGCCAGGACCACAGGCACATCACCATTGCAGTATGTTGAGGTCAACTCAAGATCTAAACCTAGGTCTCCCACATAGCTCCAGCACTACACACAGCACCCTAGTATTTACGTCATCATGGCTGAGCTTGCTCTCATTTTTTTAAAAAGAATTATTTTATTTAACTGTATTTATTTATTTATTTATTTTGATTTGACCAGAGAGGGACAAAGTGAGAGAGAGAAAGAGAGGGAAAGTGAGAAAGTAAGCCACCAGGTCTGGGGTTCAAACCAAGGTCAGCCATGTGGAAGTTCAGTGCCCTTAACCACCACACCACCTGCCAGCCCCCTGCTGTCATTTTTTTTACACAAGTAAGCAATGCAGGTATAAAAATTCAAAGTCTGTGATTAGCAAACAAAAAAACATGCAAACAATATTTTACCCTTTTCTGTATTTTCAGTTTCTAGCACAAAGTGTGGGTATATAATAATGAATGCTAAGAATGAATGAAATATATAATAAATCAGCTAACAATAATGCTCTTAATTGCTCATTTATTATGAAATAAATGACATATTTTTTTCCTGACTTTAAAAGCTTTCATTCGGGGGAACCAGCAGTTAGTGCAATGGATATGTTGCTGGACTCCCACGTAGTCGACCGTGGTTCGCATCCCGGACCCAGTGGCTTAAAACTCACGCCGGGCACGTGTGCGTGCGTGCCCAAGATCCCAAGAGGAGAATGGAGGAGAAGGGATTGCGGCGTGACCATCCCCCCGGGGGGTGATTTCTCGCTTTCTGTCTCTATGTCTCTCTCTGGCGAGCGCACGTGCCCTATAGAAAGAAAACCTCTCCAAAAAAAAAAAAAAAAGCTTTCATTTGGGAAGGGCATATTCAATGCTTCTCCAATCCTGTACTGATGAAGGCTGAAACCCATGGGCCTCAACCCCATAAACCCCAGGCTACTTTAACAGAATCTGGTTTTTTGTATGGGCTGTAGAAAGAACATCTCTCTTTTACCTTTTCTCTCTCCCCCCACTCACCCATGTACCTAAGACCCACTTGAAATGCTGCCTGCATTTCATTTAATAGAGACTAATCAGTACATCATGAAGTGAAATATACAGACTTTCTTTTATCTATGTCAGTTTCATTACAGTATGTGTTGAAAATACACTGGAGAAATATATCCAAATATTAAAATCAGTTCTTCGAATGGTGGAAATAAGGGTGATTATAATTTTCTTTTTTATATTTTCCTATACTTTCAAATTTATTACATTGGTGTAAAATTTAACAGAAAAAAATGGAATGTAAGTACATGGACCTAAATAATAACACTTTAGCCTCTTATAGCACCTTTTAATTTAAGAACTTTCACATCCTGCTCATTTATTTGAGCTCTATAATAACTCTGTCAAACTAGTAGGTATTCTCTCATTCTTACAGATGAATGAACTAAAGCTTAGAGATGTTATATATTTTGCTAAAGGTTGTATCTCTTATTAATAATTCAAAGCTTAAATTTTAATCCAGGTGATCCAATTTAAATTCAAAGTTTATTTATGCATATCCACATGTAAATTTTTTATACTATATATTAGAGCCCTAGGATTGTAGAAGCCTAGTCACCAGGGGTGGAACATACTTAATTAAAGAGTTATGAAAGAAAAATTGGGAACCTGGAACAAACAATTACCCTACATCAGGAAAGAGTTAATCATTAAACTCAGGAGTCTATGAGTCATCTGTTTTATAAATGGCTTAAGTAAGGGTCTTAACTCAAGACCATGAAGAAAGTATTCGATGATTATTTTAGATTATTTATTAGATGATTATTCTACTCCTTCCATTAGAAGGAGTAGAAATGATTCATGCAGTTTTCTTGGAAATATTGACCCCACTCAAGCTATTTGTCTAATAGCTAGATCAAGCCCTAGAGAAACATGGTAGGAGAGAGTAAACAGCACAAGAACCAAAACATGCCATCAGCTTTAACAAGTGCCCAGTATCAAGGAAGTAGAAAATGGGTGTTCAGGTAGCTGTGAAAGATGATCTCTTGCCACTTTGGTGTTTTCTGCAAATGGGTAAAAGTG
This sequence comes from Tupaia tana, assembly GCA_026018925.1. Taxonomy (NCBI): domain Eukaryota; kingdom Metazoa; phylum Chordata; class Mammalia; order Scandentia; family Tupaiidae; genus Tupaia; species Tupaia tana. The sequence continues at coordinate 143,247,836 of JAKSZU010000006.1, forward strand.
AGATTTGAATTTTTGGGTTACCTAGAAAATCATAATACATTTTTGCATAGAAAAATATGTCATTACTTTCCCAACATCCTAACATTTAAATGCTCTCCCAAGGAGCTGACTGGTGTTTTACCCATCAGGAAAATAGCTCATCCCTCAAGACAAACCATAGAATATCACAGAAATGGTTAGTGTACCTGACCTTTTCTACCTCTATTACCGCAATCTGGGTTTAGTGATCTCCTTCCACATTCCCATACCTGGCATGAACATTCCTTTCTCTAAATCCTGTCACCCCATTTCTATACGCAATGCTCGACATAGATTTATCAACTCTTTGTTTGTCATACTTGCCCCTACCCGTGGCACAGTGTTGGCATTTGGTAAGCATCTGTGGCATGTTGCATGAACTATAAATGGATATACCAAAGGTAAGCAGGCAAACTAGTAGGAATGCAATGATTCTAACATACAAATAAAGGAAAAAGTAGATAAGAACAGGTATTATAGGAGATTCAAAAGACCAAAATGATTCATAGATATTGATCTATCTCCAATTGGGAAGAAGCACAAAGAGAAATGGCACCAAGGATAACTTCATTAATACCAATATTGCCTTTCCTGTATGTCACATTAGGTAACAATTGGGGAATAACAATAAGAGTAGGAGGATAATATGGGAATAAAGAGGGAGAACTAATACAGAATATGACAATATGGGAAAGACAAATTCCTAGTCCTCTCAAGTTAACCTGAAATACCACCATAAACAGCTACTGAACAATAACCTCAACAAATATAAATATTACAATATTGCAAAATATAAACCAAACATGTGTATTATATGTCACAGAATATGAACCATACCTGAGATCTTCAATTTCTTTAATATAACTGTGAATCATATTACTAATCTCCTCATTCCCTTCGCCTACAAAATAAAACATAAAATGGAAAATTTCCTTAAAATTAAGACTTCCATAACACAGGAGACAAAACAAAGCTGGGGAAGAAAACATTGGCTCAGGAAAATCATGACATTTTTTGCATAGAAAAATATGTCACAACTCTCCTGAAGACCTAATACCTTTTTAAAACAGCAAATTTTCTTCTTAAAAAAATTCTTTTCTTAAAGAATTATTTATTTTTCTAACCTTATTTTTTATTATTATTTTCAAATTTGACCTGAGAGAGAAAAAAAGGGAAAAAGCAAACCACTAGTTGCAAGACTCAAACCATGGTCAGCCACGTGGGAATCAGCACCTTAACCACCATACCACCTGCCAGCCCCAAAACCACAAATTTTCAACTTCTAATTACATGAGCAGAATATAAGATAACATGATGCAAAAGGTACATCTTGTTTATGTAATAATGTATTACTTTTAAAAATATGTATTTAACTTAAAATCACATGTTGTATACATACAAATTGGCATTTCTACTTCAACTCTTCGGGTAATTAATGAGGACAAAGAATGTTCCCTGCCCTCTAGAAGGTAATCCCTCACTCATCCCAGCCCACAAGCATACCTGCTCTGGCAAGCACTTGGTTGGCCTGATCACTCACAAGCTGTGTGACTCTGGTCCTCAGTGCATCAACCGTCTCTTGCATGGCTTTAATTCTTACACGCAGGTTATTATTTTCGGTCTGTAGCATAGCATTCTCATGAAACATATCATTGATGCTTTCCACACCTTCCTCGTCAATTATTCTTTTACCCTACAAGAGAAAAATATTTCCTTATTGGTTGAAGAAACTTAAATAGACCAGAGTGTTGTTTAAAGGAACTTTGGGACTATGGAATTCTATAGTGAAGAGCCCTTTTATCCTACCATCTGCAAGACAAAGAGACCCTTTTTTCCCTCTATTCCAGCCCTCTATGGTGCACTGTCACTTAAAAAAAAAAAAAAAATGGGGGTAGGAATCCTTTTGAACAAGCCATAGCTTAGGTCACACTGAACATCATTACAACACATTCACAAGAAGACTAGAGAAATCAAACTCCAATATGAAGGAGGCCAGTATTATGACAATTGAGAGACTAGAGATACACATGTGCAAGTCATTGCAAGAAGGCATCACTGTATTCACAAAAACCATAATGCACCACAAAACGCCAAGTCAAACCCATCAGCTTACCGTTTTGTACTCCATGAGCTCCATCTGCAGTCGTGTGATCTCACTACGGAGTGCATTGATTTGCTGACTAGCTCTGTCCTGATTGACCATCACTTTGTTCTTGATATTTCTAGCTCTATTGGCATATTTCAGGGTGTTCAACGTTTCCATAAAATCTCTGTCTGAAGGGCTGACACATGCTATCATGATAGTTTGGCTGAAAGTTACAAATAATTATTAGGGGTACAGATAAAGTAAGTAAAACATTCACATCACCATCCTTAAATTCCTCCCATTTGAATAGTACCAAAATATTCCCTTCAAGATACCAAAAGATTGATTCTAACTTAAAAACAAAAGCAAACTGTAAAGCCCTCCATATTTTAAGACTGTCTTTAAAAGATTTTGTTTATTTAGGTAAAATTGGAGAAAATAAAAGGATATTCTCCTTCTTAGACCATCATATCTTGATAAAAACCAAGCACATACATTTATTTTTCACCTCTTCACAAAACGGTGTGTGTATGTATATGTGTATGTGGTATTTTTTTTTTCTTTGTTTTGAAGACAGTTTTGGTGTGCTGTAATTATCCTACCTCAGCCTCCCAATTAACTAAGATTACAGGCATTAACTGTAGCATTTGGGAATCAACTCCAGGCAGCCCATGTGGCCTCAGCCTGCTAAGCACAGCATCAAGCTGGACCTCTTTACAAAAAATCCCTAGCTTTTAATAGATTAATTTATTAGTTCAATATAATATACTGAACATACAAAATTATTTTTCATTAATTGCTTGTTATTTCAGTACTTTAAAAAATTTAATTTTATTTAATCACATGTAGCCTCAGTTTTACCATCAGCCAAGTACTTAACACAAAATCTAATCACATCTAAAAAAAGAAGAATACTTAGTATACCCCTATGTTTCACAATATTAAACAAAATTTGTGATCAAATGATCAAAATTTCAGACTTTCTGGCCAGATTAAACAGCAAAAATGGGAAACACTTCATTAGTTTATGATTACGATAAACTGCTTTACCAGCCAAAGAACAAGTCAGTGCAACGTTCAATATGCTCTAGCTATTATGCCTGTCAATAATCTAGCGGGAACTCACAAACTACCGAGTAAGTAAAAAATGGATAAGAACTGCACTTAAGGATCTCATTTATATACTCTCATAGAAAATCAATGCCTATTAATCCTAATTTACAGCCTCTTAAGTAACCTTCTGCTTCTTTTCTTGTCTCCCCTGAAATAATTTCAACATAACACTTATAGTGGCCCCTTTAAAAGGGGTCCTGGGACCAGCAGATGGCATAGCAATTATATTGCTGGACTCCCTCATGGCTGACCTCAGTTCAAGTACCGTACCCGGTGATTTCAAACTCATGCTGGGTGTGTGTGTGCCCAAGATCCCAGAAGGATAATAGAAGAGAAGGGATTGCAGCATAACCATCCCTCCCTCCCCCGGGGTGGTAGTAGTGGTGGTGATTTCTTGTTTTCTGTCTCTCTCTCTCTCTCTTTCTCTCTGGCAAGTGCATGCATCCTATAGCAAAAATCTCTCCCAACAAAAAGAAATAAAAGGAATCCGATTCCCACACCTTTTTCCTTTTAGGAAAGCTTGCTCATCCTTATCTACCCTTACTATTATTTAAGATTCAACTAAGGTATCATCTAGTCCAAGAAAGCAACCCTCAAACTGGCTATACCTTTTCTCTGCTTCCTCATACCCTTTGTTTCTCTTCTTTATTCCTTATGTTGTTGTTAAATTGAAATTGTATAGACTCCAACTCTTAGACCCTAAACTCCTAAACAACAAGGATCACCAAAGTTTATCCATCAATGCATTTATAAACATTTAACGTAACATTTGGAACGTAAGGAAGGAGAGGAGCTGGCTAAGAGCAACTACATAGGAAAAGGATCACATATTAAAAACCAAAAGATATAAATTTGAAGAGTTATTTTATCTAAGAAAAACTCAAAGAAGAAAATCATTACAGCTGCCTATTTTTAAAGGTCACATATAAACCACATTTCTGGGCCAGCTGGTAGGATGGTGGTTAAGTGCTGGATTACCACATGGCCAATCACAGTTCAAGTGCCAGATCAGTGACTTGAAAAACACACCAGGTGCATATGCATGAATACCCAAAATCCTGAAAGAAGAATAGAAGGGAAGGGATAATGGCATGGCCACCTTCCCTGAGCGTAATTTCTCACTTTCTCTCTCTCTCTTTCTTTCTATTTCTCTCTGGCAAGAGCATGTGCCCTACAGTAATTTTTAAAAAAATTTAAACACAAACACACACACACACATACACACACACACAAATTAAATACATACAAACACACAATTCTGTTTTAAAGGCAACTATACCACTTAAATATATTATGTTATATATTTTTGTATATTAAGTATTATACATTTAAAAGGAAATATATAACAGTGTTAATAGTTCTAGGTAATTATTTTTTATTTACTTTTTGTTTTAATCGCCAAAGGGTACATGCACTTGACAGGATGAGATGGGGGCAGCAGAGAGGGGTGGGGCAGGGGAAGGAAACACTCCACAGTGAGACATGGTCACACCACAATCCTTTCTCCAACACTCCATACCGTCAACATTTGGGACATGCAAGCACATGTACTCATCATGTTTTTCAAGCCACTAAGGCTGGCATTCAAATTGTAATCTGCCTTAACCACTAGGTTATGGGGCAGCCCTAAATTTAATTTACTTTTATTTATACTATATATTTTTCTGTTATTTCCTAGAATTTTGGCTATAAATTTATGTTTATTTTAAACATTATAAACATAAAGTCAACTTAATTTGAAAAAATAAATGATATCATGCACATAAACATACGAAGCTTATTTGTAAAAATATCTGATGTTTCTTTCTATTAAGTTTCATTTGTATAACCTTTAAAAAATAAAGACATTTTACTCTCTAAAGCTTCAAAATACAATGCTTTTTGAAACCTGAACTTTTATTTTGAGAGGTTTTTCGCTATAGGGCGCGTGCACTCGCCAGACAGACAGAGAGAGACATAGAGACAGAAAGCGAGAAATCACCCCCCAGGGGGGATGGTCACGCCGCAATCCCTTCTCCTCCATTCTCCTCTCGGGATCTTGGGCACGCACGCACACGCGCCCGGCGTGAGTTGTAAGCCACCGGGTCCGAGACACGAACTGCGGTCGACTACGTGGGAGTCCAGCGACTACGTGGGAGTACGCTAACTGCTGGTTCCCGAAACCTGAATTTTAAGTAGGACTTGAGCCACTGTAAGAGTAGAATTAGAAGGAGTCATCTTCTCTGTGGGAATACCACCCACTAAGAAAATGGAATAGAAACATCTGACACTATTTAACTGTACCCTGTCTAAAACTCCTTGAAAATTCAAGACCCATATTTAAAATCTTCAGACTGTTCTCGGGGCAAGTAAACTTGCAAAAGTAGTGAAGTATTCTAAAGTACTTAAGCTTATACAGAGAGGGCATTTATCACCTCTGCTTTGTTTTATAGTTAAGAAATACACTCAAAAAAAGCTACATTTGGCTTTAAAAAATTATAATACAACCCAGACCAATATTGGAATTCAGACTAAATATAAAACTCAGGACATATACAACAATAGAAGAAAATTGCATCAACATAAAGGATATTCTGGAAGAGAGATGAGTTAAGACAATGTTAATAATCCATAAAAGGAAAAAACATGAAAATGATACTGTTGAACTCTATAAAAAAAAACAAAACTTTATTTCTAAACCACACTATTTTCAAACCTAAGATTTAACATTATCCAAAATTCTTCGAATTTTGTTCAAAAAGAAAGTTTGCAAGTTTAATTATCAGATGATCATTGTATAACATCTAATGATTTTTTTGGGGGGGCGGGGGAGGTTTTAGCTATTGGGCGCGTGTGCTCACCAGAAAGACAGAGAGAGAGAGATAGGGACAGAAAGCGAGATATCACCCTCCAGGGGGGATGGCCACGACACAATCCCTTCTCCTCCATTCTCCTCTTGGGATCTTGGGCACGCACGCACATGCGCCCGGCGTGAGTTTAATCCACCAGGTCTGGGACTCAAAGCAGGTTGACTACATGGGAGTCCAGCGACATAGCCATTACACCAACTGCTGGTCCCCTAATGATCTTTTAAATAAGCATGACTTGTTAGACCAAGAACACTGTAAAATAGATTCATTTTGGTTGTTTGTAACTTGTTGAATTGTGTGATGACTGCATTTAAGTGTCAAAAACGTTTCCACTTATAAAGTCAACATGTTGACCTTTAAAGAAGGGAACACATTACTAAAAGGATGTGTTCAACTGAGGAAACATCAGAATGATGTAAAGTCTTGAAAGGAAAAATGTCATTGATATTAACGAAAGTTAATAACCAGCAGACACCCTATATTTCACTCAATTGAAATTTTCTGAAACTTTTTCCACATATAAAAAAGTTTGAATTTTTAGGAGACTTTGCAAAAATGTATCAATAAAGGTAAATCACTTGGTAATTATTTAGAAGACAGTACTTACGTTTTCAACAAAATTTTATTAGGTATTTACAATGTGCTCAGCAATTAAAGCAGAAATTACCATAATAAATTCCTAATAACATAATTATCAGTTTCTCTTCCTATTAGTTTGCTTTATAATAAAAGCAGTACTTATAAACTACCTAACATTCTTACTTTAAAAATAATGAATAACCGAAACTCAGTGATATAGAGAATAACTTGCCTACCTATTACCCCCGAGGGAATCCTGCAGTAGTCTTGTCAGCTTGGAGTCTCTATAGGGCACATGGGTGGCCCTTTTGCTCTTGTCGCCCAAAGCACTTATTACATTGCCAAGTGCCAACTGAGAGAGAGAGAGGAAAACAAGATAAATTTACTAACTATAACACTTTTGAATCATAAGACTACTTTTAAATTATAGAAAATTATATGGAGACATGACAAAATTGAGAATATTTGTTTGATTTAGCTTTACATTTATATTTTGAATAACAGAAAATTTCAAAGTTTTCTGTTATTACTAATAACCACCACTCAAAATTTAGTACTATATACAGTATACCCATAATGCACAAATACTCAAATGAAACTATGCATTCAGCACCCATTTTTTTAAAAACCAAGTCAAACTACAGCACTCAGTTCACTCTTCCTGCCACTCTTGCTGTTTTTGTTGTTTTACCATCACTGAACTAGCATAACACTGATGCCATGGCATAAGTGTTATACAGAATGCTGGTTCCACTTTACTTTGGTAATAAGGACGTCTATAATTCTATCTTTGTTAGGGCCAAAGGATCATGCAGGGAATGGTGTCAGGATCACACTATGTCTTTTACAGAGAGGCTACAGTCTTAAACAGGGGCCACAATGAAACCCTGCTAAATGTGTCCCAACATGTCTCAACAGCCTAAACAAGAAAATGGAGCAATGGCTTTGTGCTCCTGACAGCACAAATGTAAGTACCACCATGAGTTTTATCTAAGAAATGTAAAACAATACTCAAAGTCCAGGATCCAGGTCACACCCTTTTATACAACATTCAACTCTATGGTGGGAGCCTCAGGGTGAGTATTAGAATTGGAAGGTCTGGCTCTCTCTTCTCAGCCTCGGTTGATAATTCCCCCACAGAAAGATCACATCAATAAAAGAGCAAATACTGGGCAATCATAAACAGAAAAAGGACCATATGTTTGGAGTTTCCATCTCCAGGATGGGAGAGAAGCAAAACAGGAAGCACACCCCTAAAGCTGGCAGCACCACAAAAATGTAAGGATATATTTAACTTTATGCAGGAACAAATGTATGATTTTTATAATAAAGACAACAAGAAGAAAAACTTTTTATACAAAAATTTTTCTCTAAAATTTTCTTCCATATAGCAGAAGCTCTATGCTAATTCAATCTCTGAGTGTTTTCCACTCAAAAACACCACTAGATGGCATGGTATAAAAGTTCATTTCTAATATAACCTAGAAATATTCCCATTTTGACAAATTCACTACTAAAAAATTTTTTTGATTGTAACTTCCTAAATCAATAAAATGACTGTCTTAAAATGTTACCCAAAAAGTTACTTTGAAATTTTATCCCATGAAATACTAAATATTTAATGTTGATTCTGAGAGCATATTTTAAAATATAGAAACAGTTTTTATATTTTTTAAAGAATTATTTTATTTAACTTTATTTATTTATTTATTTTGAATTTGACCAGAGAGGGATAGAGCAAGAGAGAAAGTAAGAAAGAAAGTCGCCAGGTCCAGGACTTGAACCGTAGTCAGCCACTTGGGAGTCCCGTGCCCTTAAACACTACCCCACCTGTTGGCCCCGAAACAGCTTTTAAAATAATTTCTCTATATGTAATTTTCTGCATATATCATAAAATTCAATACAACTAAAATTATACACATGACGAAAACCCCCAATAGGAAAAATAAGAGAAAAGCCTTCACTGTGAGGTCAGAGATTCAGTGCATTACTGGAAAATTTACTTTCATCTTTCAGTTGGACGTGTGAAGGATTTCTATTTAGCTATTATGTACTACAAAAAAGAAAAGAACAGAAAATCCCTGATGTGTTCCCAGCCCAAAGCTTTAGCCTTACAAGTCCACAGTTGATAGAAATGCCTTCTCGTGCCCTCTCGCCTGTAGCTCCAGTCCGCTTCAGTCTTTCTGATCCTGCCAGATCAACAAAATGAAACTTTGCGGTCAGGGTTTCAAATTCATTCATCTGGGATGATTCAGAAATCATCTTATTATCAGTTGCATTTTCCTGCAATTAGGAAAATAATTGAAAATACTTTATTAATGTGACATTCATTATTCTCCAATCCTATCTTGCCCTAATCTCATATACATATACGAGGGGAACTTCAAAAAGTTCACAGAAAATGTACTCAAAGTATGAATTTATTTTGGTGCAAAATATCTTTGCAATCCATGCATAGTTCTTTTTTTTTTTTTTTTTTTTTTTTTTTTGGAGAGGTTTTTCGCTATAGGGCGCGTGCGCTCGCCAGACAGACAGAGAGAGACATAGAGACAGAAAGCGAGAAATCACCCCCCAGGGGGGATGGTCACGCCGCAATCCCTTCTCCTCCATTCTCCTCTCGGGATCTTGGGCACGCACGCACACGCGCCCGGCGTGAGTTGTAAGACACCGGGTCCGAGACGCGAACCGCGGTCGACTACGTGGGAGTCCAGCGACATAGCCATTACGCTAACTGCTGGTTCCCCATGCATAGTTTTTTCATAAGATGCATTCTCATTAACTTTCAAGTTCTGTTGTTGAAGTATTACGAAAGAAACAGTGATGTAGCCCAATATACATAAATGCAAGAACCACTTGCTGGCAATTAGAAAGTTAAATTCAGAAAGAAGATGAATAGGCAGAAGATAATTCTTACAAAATGAGGCTTTGCTTATGTTAATAAAGGGAAACCTATAACGGAGTTCTCATAAGCAAAGGGTCCCTGGTGACTACATCCATCACCGTATGACCACGTATGCTTCCTGACTGTTACAGACACATATTCTATTTTTGACTCAAGATCTTCCACTTCTGACAAGCGTCCACTTAAATAGGATCAAAAGAGAAAACTAAGAAAATGATTAAACAAACTGAATTTGGTTCAAATACACTCTGCTGGGATTCATGTGATTTTAAGCAAAGAATGAAATTTTTAGAAAGTCGAAGTAATAACTCACAGCATCTATTGGAGAACACACTCTAGTTTGACACACATGAATGGTAAAAATGGCATGGGACCGAGAGCTCTGAACATTCATCTGTGTACTAGCCGTGGTTCGGGACAAAGCACCCAACTTCAAACACTGCATCATCTGGAAAAGAGGGAGAAAGAAGGGCTTTCATAAATATTTAAACAAGATACCACACAATCCGAATTCCGAGCTAATGGCTAAAGCCAACATACTTAAAAATGTAAGCGACATGTATTTTCATTATTATTTTAGTTACAGGCACTTTTTGAACTGAACTTCTCAGTATAATAGTGTATTATTTTTTAATAGGAGAAAACACTGAGATGCCATTGTTTGTCTTGCTGACATTTGCAGCTTCCACCAGAATTGTTACAGTAGAACACTTGGGTACAAACGGAGTGATAACTGACTTGCTCAGGCTTTCTGCACCCTCTGTTGAAATACTTTTTGTTTTATAATTTTTCTTAACAGTCTCTCTTTAGGAATCATGATTCTGTCCTGTATGTGTTACAGCAAAAAATACAGAGTGTTACCTCGAATTCACCTACAGTTGTCTAACCCTCTTTTTCTAGCTGTGACAGAAAACTATCCTATGCCTTACATTCTTTTTTTTTTTTTTTTTTTTGAGAGGTTTTTGCTATAGAGCGTGTGCGCTCGCCAGACAGACAGAGAGAGACAGAGAGACAGAAAGCGAGAAATCACTCCCCCGGGGGTATAGCCACACCGCAATCCCCTCTCCTCCGTTCTCCTCTCGGGATCTTGGGCATGCACGCACACGTGCCCGGCGTGAGTTTTAAGCCACCGGGTCCGGGACACGAACCGCGGTCAACTACGTGGGAGTCCAGCGACATAGCCATTACACTAACTGCTGGTCCCCCTATGCCTTACATTCTTTTGATGCCATAAAAAAGGTACTAATTTTATTATAATTCTGATATTTTTACAATATCCTGACTTTTTTAATATGAGGAAAAAAGATAAAGCTTTAAATCCAGGTTATGCCTAAAGATACACATTTTATGTCTTGCTCTTAAGCAGACTATTACCAAATCTGACTGTTTAAACAAAGCTAACTATTCTCTACTTTATCTATAACATAAATGTCACCTCTGATTCTGTATTCACAGTACGTGTTGTGACGCCCACAGTATAAATTCCTCCAGTTGAATCTTCATGAATTCTTATATTCGATTTTTTATTTTTTGCATCAATATCACGAGTGGTATCAAATAAGTCAAGGACCTCTTCATTGTAGAGCTATCAAAAAGAAAAAGGTTCTTCAAAATAATACACACTTCTTCAAAGTAACACATAAAGATGAATAAAGCAGTTATTATTATAAATACAATTAAATGCCAGATTTATTTATTGAAAAGAAGAATTGTAAACAGCTTGTCATGTACTAATAAGTTGAGGACTAGCAAAAAATGCTCTGCTAAACCTCACAAGACATAAGCAATTATTTACAAATACAAGCAAACTTTAGGAAACATATGCTACATGTAGACAAATTTAAACTCTAGAAAACATTTTAAGAATTTTTACTACTGAAACTAAAAATACATTTTCTGTTGCTCCTTTAGTCTTGATGCATCTAAACATTAATAGCTAGCATTTTTGCCAAGTCAGCATTAGCATTTCTGTATCAACAGGGGCTGACAAAATCCAGCTATCTTCTTTCTTTAAAGAACTATTTATTTTAATTTTATGTATTCATTCATTTATTTTCATTTGACCAGAGAGAGACACAGAGAGAGAGGGAAAGTGAGAAAGCAAGCCACCAAGTCCAGGACTCGGACTGTGGTCAGCCATGTGGGAGTGTCCAGCACTTCAACCACTGCGCCACCTACCAGCTACCTTCTTAGGAGAGGATACACACACCTATTTTTTTATAAATAAACTTTCAAGTCACAATACCTAAAAAAGTTTTGGAGGGTAAAAGGAAAGATAGAAAAATACTTTGTCTTTTTCCACCACAACTTACCTTTCTTTTAGTAGAAACACAAAGGTTACCAAATAAGGATGTCCATTAAAAACATCAATAAGAACTGATATCAATTTAAGTTTCATATTTTGTGCTAATCAATGCAAATAAATATTTCATCAGTGACTAACATGATTAGCTTATGAATCAGGTAAGGTAGATTAGAACATTCTTTGGACCAAGGACCCACAATCAGAATGTTACCATTCACCTAGCCAAAATATTTTTCAGATCCTAAATATTCTCTTTCTGTTATGTCTCTCTCACCAGACTAGACAGCCCTAAATTATCCAGACCTGTCCTAACCTTTGGATACTGAAGCAGAAGCACCTAACTATCTTTACAGGGATACAGCTTCTACAGCCAAATTAGTGCTAAAGCCTCTATCCCAATATTTCTCACATTCTTCCCCTCTCCCTTTCAGCTGTAGCTGCTTAGTTCCCAGCACTTTGTGAGCCTTTCTAATTTACAATAATTTATTTTTAGTTCTTGCTAAAGAGAGTTTCTGACATGTAGCTGCTTAACACTTTGTGAAATGAATTTCTGACATTCTTTTACTCTGTGGTCGCTGATCAACTACCAATATTTATAGTTTTACACACCAACATCATTGTCCAGAAGTAAAGAATACTCATTATTATTACCTAATATTAATTTACTCAAACAAAATTTATTAAGCATTTTATGAAAAGTACTATTCTAGAAGCCAACAGTATAAAATCATAGGGCTTATCATCTTAAGAACAAAATTTTAAAACATTAATGACACAATTAGATTACTACCTCTAAGAACTGGGCATTCACTTTAAAATCTGGAGGAGGAAGTCCATTTTTAATTGCAGTATGTTTTTTTTCTTCAATACTCTTGAAAAGGTGTTTAACAGCACGAGAAATAATACCCTGTTCTTCCTCAATGATGTTTACATCAAATCCTGTTCCCATTGTGTATGTTTTGCCAGCTCCAGTCTGAAAAAAAGAACAGAGAAAAATGAGTACACAACCTTGACATAACCTCAAGAAAAAAAAAAAAAGTACAACTGATTGACACTTCTGAAAGGTTATTACTCCTACACTTACCTGTCCATAAGCAAAAACTGTAGCATTGTATCCTTCAAAGCAGCCTTCGATTAGTTTTTCTATACATTGAGTGTAGATCTGCTCTTGCTGGGAGTCGATGTCAAACACATAATCAAAAGTAAAAGCTTTATCTTTCCCTAGGAAAACCTGAGGTTCTCCTGGTGTGACAGATGTACAAATATGGCATCCTTCAATCTTTTCTTTGGCAAGCTGTGGTCTTATTCTGTGAGAAATAATAAAAGGAATAGATAAAAATAAATGGGCTCCTTAAAAATAAGAGTTTAAAGTTCTTGAACAAATCTTTTTTAAAAGCGCTATTGCAATTACCTACTGTTGAAAAGTTTAAAATAAACTGAGTTATACTGAATCAATTTCAGTATATGACACGACCTACATAACTATCCCAATGAGTTATTAACAATTCCCCAAAATCATGAACAAGAATAAAAGTCATCTTAAAATTAAATACTTATCCAGGTGAATGCTTTTCCTCAACTCTGTAAGAGGTAAGCACCCTGCCAAATAAATTCTGCTATCAAAATGCTGTTCACTATATTTTAGATTTGTCTTTATTTCCAATGATACACAAACATTAAAAAATTACAGACATAATATTTATCTTGATGCCTTAATGCTGTCCCCAGTTGTTTCCAAATTTATTTAACCATTACCTTCTTTTAATTTAATATGTGTAAGCATATTCCCACTATAATATATATATATATATATTCATAAATTACATCATGTATTATCACATTGATTTGTCATATAATATATTGAAATATATACAAAAGCAAATTTTATTTTAAATTTTAAAATAAATACAAATAGAAGTTCTGTTTAGTATTTTATCTCCAGATCTCCCTCCACTTGTAAGACCGCAGCACTGTCTCTACCCTTCATCAGACTCCAATACTTTCCTATTCTGTCTTCCATTTTTTATTTCAAGGCCTATTTTTAAAGAAGGAAAGTAAATAATGTAATATGTTCATTATAGGACAACCAAAAATCTGGCTCTATTCTATTCATTCTAGAAACAGGACTATGCTGGACATATATGCCCACCCACTTACAGGCCCTATGATATTAAGGAGATTCCTAACCACCATGGAGAAAGAGAAACAGTCTAAGGAAGAAAGACAAGACAACCAGGGGTGGAAAAAATAAAATGAAAATGACAGAGTCAGGAAAAATATTTAACGGAATCTAGTCCCACATTCTTATTTTTTATAATAAGAACAACAACTCAGATCTATAGAGTTAGAATAAATTCATCTATTTATTATAATAAAGTCAAGACTAAGTCCAGATCTCCTGACTTCACTCTTCCCAGTTCATCAGGATGGAAGTCAATGGAAGGATACGAAAGACAATTTTGAGAAAGGACTGAATTTTTGTAACTCCAGTCGTCATCTATGGAGGAACAGAATTCTTTAATCCCAAAAAACGTGTGCTAAGTAAAGAATATGTTTATTTATGAAATGATTTTCTTTCTTCTATGATACTGGTGTTTTCCTGTAATAAAGTCTTGTAGTTTGTTTGTTTGATTTAATGGAATATAATAACCAATCTGGAGCCAGTACTGTGGAAAGAGCAGTGGAATGACCACTGGGAGACCCGGGTTCTATTATTTCTGTCACTCCACAGATATCAGTGGTCTTCACTCAGAACTCCAATTTACTCACTCGTAGCGGGAAACTGTAATTTCCAAAATGTCTTTTAGATCTGACATTATTTAAATATAGGATACTATATTATAAAAAAGAAAAAGAGGGAAATAATACTTATGTACTATTATAAAATTATAACAAATAAAACAAAGGATTTTTTTAATGAGAGGCTCTATCCATAGACTATAAAAATAGCCTCTGATAGTACCGCCTACTTTATTTGTTCCAGTTATGTGGAAGAACCCGTAACAAAACTTACAATCCTCTTTGGGAGAATCGCCATCTTGATTGCTGTCAAGCCAGAAATAGGAGAGCCAGAAACAACCTCAATTTAATATCATTTCCTCACTCTTTACAACTCTACCTATCTAATCTAGCTCCAAGACCTATTAATTATCTCTGAAATAGCTCTTCCCACCAACCTTTTTTCCCTTTCCATTAGCACCACTCTAATCTAGGCCTTCATTACCTCTTACTTAGAATATTGTGAAAGTCTCAACAGCCTGTGTTAAATCTTACCCCACCAATCTGTTCCACACACACTGCAATTAGAGAGGGGCATTAGTCAAATAAGAATGTGATCAGGTCACTGCCTTGCTTAAAACCTTTCAGTGCTTCCCTAATCCATCTGCTTTTGCCAAGATCCATCTTTGCATTAAAGAATCTTTGGCAGTGGTAGTGGTAATCATTTATTCAATCAGTTTCATTAACAAAGTATGCTCTCTCTTGCTTCTATGCCTTCAAATAAATTCATCCCTTTTCCTAGACACTTTTCTTCGCCCTTTCAATTCACAACTCCTTTACCAGCTTGAACATCTCATATGTTCAATCTGTTTAGATATCACTTCTTTTAGAAGTTCCCATGAACTCTTTGCATTCCAACATAAAGCCATTTCTGAATTTAGACCATTCATTCTCTTGAAAACCACCTCATTAATCCCAGGTCTCTGCTTTATGCCAGCTCTGTGGCTGCTAGGCTACTCCATAAAACTTAACAAATCCCATAAAATAAAACAGATAAAAAACAAACACAGTTGTCTACATGAAAATGACTGCTGGGCTACAATTTGAAATCAGTGCCTCATCAATTTTAAGTTAATGATTATACATAGACTTTATTGTCTATAAGGTACTTTTAATTTCAGTTTAACACAATACCAGGTGCCATTTAGCATACAGATTGATAACCAATTTTAGAATGTCAATGTCACTCAGAATGTCTTTAACTTACTCTCTCAACCTATACTCATCTGATTATTATCCTTGCTAATGGTAAAGAGGATTTTGTTGAAAGTGTGTGATGAGTAATTCCATCCATTTGCAGGAATGGAGAAGATGAAGTGTTTTAAAAGCCAACAACATGGGTGGAACCCTTTTCTAATGGATCTGGGCAGTGGCAATTTCCGGGCAGATTTGAGAAATTGCTACCTAAAAGGGGGTGGTCTCTCACACATGCAGGTAATTGGAAGCTGATTATACTTCAAAGGTTAGGGATATATTTGCCTTTCAGTAGCCCTTCAGAAATTAGTAATTTAAACTCTCCAAATCCCTGCATTCAAATCAAGAATTCTCATACGAGGGCCAGCCAGTAGTGTGATGGTTAAGGCAGCATATCCCACTCAGGGGGCTGACTTCACAGTTTGAGTCCCAGACAAAGGGGATTGGAAAACAACTGGGTGCCTGTGCCTGCCTAAGAAAGTCCTGAGAAGAAAAGAGAGGAGAAGGGATTATAGTATAGTCAAGTCATCCCCCCATCCCCCACCCCGTGGGGGGGCAGGGGGCGGGGGCGGGGGGAGAAGGGGGGCGGTGCTTTTACACTTTCACTAGCTCTCTGGTGAGTGCACATTCCCTATATATAGCAAAAATTGAAAACAAAGAATTATCTGATGAAATCCCAATCCACACCAACTCATCAACTCTGAAGTGTAAAGTTTGAAATTTACCCAGCTACAAACCCCAGTTTCAAAACTATTAAAGATTATGTATTTGTAAAAATATACCAATCCTTCTGGGAGAGAGAAACTGAAAAAATAATCTGACATTTACTAATCTGTGTATTTTAAAATTTTTTCTTAGTATTCTTAAGTAAAAAATTAGACCATTAAACACACTCATCCAATCCCAATGCCAATAATGCATCAATATTAACATTAACATTAAGAAATGATAAAGTCTTGCAGGCTTTTAAAAATGTGTAATCAGGGGGCCAGCAGGTAGTATGGTCATTAAGGTGCTGGACTCCGATATGGTTGACCATAGTTTTGAGTCCTAGACCTGGGGACTTGCTTTCTCCTTTTCTCTCTCTCTCTCTCTCTGGTCAAATTTAAAATAAAAATAATAACAAATAAAATATTTTTAAATTGTGAAATCATATAATTAGATACATTTGAAACCACTTCTTAAAGAAAAACAATTATGCATAAAGCTTAAATCTTAAATATTCAGGATATATATTCTAATATTATATTATATATATAGGATATATATTATAATATTATTAGATTGTCAGAAAAGTCATGACATATTTTTCTGTTTTTTCTATGTAAAAATACATCATGACTTTCATGACAACCCAATATATTATAAAAGGCTACAACAATGTATATATATAACAAACTATATTATAGAAAACTATATATAATAATTATAGATTATCTATAATTTTATGGTATATATCTAATCTATAATTTCATATTTACATTTTTGTTGGATTTTATATATTATAATAAGTACAGATTATATACAACTATATTGCATGTAGATAATTATGTTATAAAATTATTTTAAAATGCAGTTTTTGTGCCTGGTTTGTGAAGACTCAAAGTTTTAAACAATAGGTTAAAAGATGTTAGTAGTCAGTTTTAAGAAAGAAACATGAACAAATGTCTTCATTTTCTTACATCTGAATCTTTGCTCAGCATAAAGCAACCGTTTAGCTTCTGCTTTCACACACTACTAAAACCACTTTGACAAAAGGTACCGACTTTCTTATTTCCAAATACTGAGGACCTTTTTCAGTCTTTGTCCTACCTGACCTCTCAGAATTGAATTCTATATCCAACCCCATATTTCTCACATCCCTACGTGCAATTTCCTTTTGCAATGTCCATTTTGTGCCAATTCCAATTCCTGAATCTTGTTTTCTCTTTTATTTTGTGCACCTATGTGCCTCAAAATATCTATTGTTTCCTAAGAAAAAAATGTCCAAATTTTTAGCTGGATTTAAAATTTTTTCCCAATGTGGATCCTCCCAGTCTTTCCAACCTCAAATAACATCATGAACTCAGCTACTCAATTTCATTTTGCCTGATTAACTTGCATGCTTTCATTCAGCATGCCAATCAACCTACGTGGCTTCTCTCTGCTTTAATGTTGGGCCTCATTTCTCTGCCTAGAAAATCTGTTTATAATTCTTCAAGACCCAATTCAAAATCTGTACCTTTATAAAGATCTCCCTTCTACCTCAAGATAAATTACTTACTCCTCTATGCAATTTGTTCATAATTTTAGAATAGTAGATATCAAACTCAATTTTTGTTTCTCCACAAGTAAATGGTTCTTTGAGAACAGAATTGGTCTTATTCATCCATAAAACAAAGTAATTCAACAAATGTTTACTGACTTCTATAAACTACACTAGGTAAAAGGGAGCATTCAAATATCAGGCATATGCTAATCATAATATCTAACATCATTTTATCACTAGAAATTTATTCTTGAACAAAGATTTAACCATTCTGCATCTCAATGTTCTTGGATAAGGATTTAACCATTCTAAATTTCAATGCTCTTATCTATAAAGTGAGCACCTGGATTTAACATTTCTAATATGCTTTTCCAAGTTCTAATTCCATTTTCAGTAATCCTTCAAGAAAAATTAAATTATCTGTGTTGTTGTGGTTTTTTTTTGGTTTTTTTTTTTTTTTTTTTTTTTATGTCCAGAGGGTATGTGCATTTACCAAAGAGAGACAGAGACAGAGAGGAAAAGGGAAAAAGCACTTCACAATGAGACATCGTAACACCACAGTCCATTCTCCTCCATCTTTCCATCCTGTCAGAACCTGAGACACACACAAGGACCCAGCATGTTCTCTGTCAAGGACAGGACTGAAACTGCACAGTCAGCCATTTGGGATCCTGTTCCCTCAACCACTAGACCACAACTGTGTACCCACCATGCAGGTTTTTTTTAAGAGAGATTTTATTAAATTATTTATTTAATTGTATTTTTTATTATTGTTATTTATTTTTTAATTTGACCAGAGAGAGAGAGAGAGAAAGTGAGAAAGCAGGCTGCTAGGTCCAGGACTCGAACCATGGTTGGTCATGTGGGAGTCTAGCATCTTAACCATCATGCCACCTGCCAGCCACTTTTTTTAGAGAAATTTTTGCTACAGGACACATGTACTCACTGGAAAGACAGAGAGACAGAGAGACAGAAAGCAAGAAATCACCCCTCAGGGGAAATGGCCATGCCGCAATCCCTTCTCCTTCATCTCTCAGGATTTGGGGCCTGCATGTACATGCACCCAAAGTGACTACGTGGGAGTCTAGCGACATAACCCTTCCATGCAGGTTTTTAAAAGGTAACAATAACCTTTTCTTTTTTTTTTTCCTGTTGTGCACTACATCTACCATTAGTTATGCCACCTGTTCTTCTTTTTTTGGAGAGGTTTTTGCTATAGCGCATGTGCGCTCGCCAGAAAGACAGAGACAGACAGAGAGATAGAAAGCGAGAAATCATCCCCCCCAAAGGGGGATGGCAACACCGCAATCCCTTCTCCTCCATTCTCCTCTCGGGATCTTTGGGCACGCATGCACACGCGCCCGGTGTGAGTTTAAGCCACTGGGTCTGGGATTCGAACTGCAGTAGACTATGTGGGAGTCCAGCGACATAGCCATTACGCTAACTGCTGGTCCCGCTCCCTGTTCTTTATTTCTTCATGGTTCCTATTAAATACTCCAGCTTTTGCTGTAATTTTTACTGTGACCACAGGGAGAAGGGACTTTCTTTATGAAAACATTATCATTGCTCCCTACCCAAAAGTACCTAGTCAAAACTAGAGGAGGTCGTGAAACTAAATCAAGTTTCCTAAAATTGAGACCTGCCTTCTGTCTTTGTCTTCATAATATTCAAAAGTAAGCCAAAAAGGACTAGTTTCAAGATGTCCTGGGTATTTTGGGAGAAAGGGTTATACTTACTACCTTTTCAGCAAGAGTTTTAGTGACGAAACTCAGGGAAAAAATGAGTTTTACATTTTGATTCTGCCATATTCTGTTGTGAGAAGCAATCACCCATGCACTTGAGCATCCTTGCACATTCTGGCTGGACGTGACAAGAATACAAGACCCTAACCGCTCTTTTTATGAATCATTTCCCAAGGTTGTGTTTGCAACAAGCAGCCTTTAACAATGAAGTCATGTCTTCCATCTGATCAAAAGCTGGCTTGCTTCTGCTTCTGTAACAGCAGTGACTCTGCAAGCTCGATGTTTTCCATGCCCCACTGCTTGCACTGTATCCATATAGTATGTGTACCTGCACTGTCCCCCCACTGGATTGGGAGAGAAAGAGGAACCAGTTTAAATCAACATGAAGCTTACAATGCTTACTGTCCTGGGAGTGATAAAAGTTCTTAGTCCCCAGCTCAGGAGTCTGTGTCTTCTACCACTATCCATGAAAACAGGAGCAGGCTAGCCTGTACACAGGGAAAACTCTCATACTTTTCACAGGTCTTAACAAATACTAGCTGTACCTTGGGCAAGTTACCCCTCAGCTCCAGTTTCTTTCTCTGTATGCTATTATTACTGCCACATCCACATCATAGCATCTTGAACAAAGGAGTGAATAATAATGTGGTGATGGGGCCGGAGGCGGTGTGGTGGTTGGGACAGCTGGACTCCCACATGGCTGACTGCAGTTCGAGTTCTGGACCTGGTAGCTTGCTTCTCACTTTCCTTCTTTCTCTCTGTCTGCCTCTGGTCAACTTCAAAAATATAAGAAATAAAATTATAAAATAATAATAATAATGTGGCAATGAAACCCTGGGTAGCTATGAAGTATTGTTATTATTGTTACAGCATCACTTGAAAATCTTCCAAGTTAGCTGCCTCCTCATAAGGCACCTTAACATCTAAAATCAATTTGAGCCTTCCAATACACTAAAAAATGCATGATTTACTCTTTGGTTCCTCATACTATTGCTATAATATTGGGTTGTTGGGAAAAAGTTCTAATAATTCATTTTTGCATTTAAAAAACAGAAGAATGTCATGACTTTTCTGACAACCTTAAATAATTAAATGAACCTAAAGCCTTTCATAAGAGTGATCAAGTCTCATTAATCCTGCTATGTGCATCAGTATAGAGTACAAAAGAAGTCAAATGGGAATTTTTATTTTTTAAATATTATCATCTTTTTTTCTATCTCCATATAACTAGTAAGGTCATGTCATTCAGAAAAGAACAGAACTGAGATCATGAGTAATAGGTTTAGCTAAAAGGGGGGATTAAATTTTTATGGTATAATTTATCCTTATATTAAATTAAATGGAATACCATGCTAGTGACTACAACATTGACAAATGACTGATCAATGATTTGTAGTTACTGATGCAATGCTGACTTTAGGAAAAAAAGTTCATGACATGAAAATTTATAACTTCCTACTGCTTTTATAGACACCCATTTTTTTTTCAAAATTAGAAGATTAGCACTAACATCACCGACGATACACAAACCTATATTTTTAAATGTATGTCGTTTTTGTATCACTCTTAAGACTTTCTCTTACATCTCCACCTCTCTTATTCCTCTTTTTCTCATTTTATTGAAAACATCATAAGGAATAAACCTTTCTTTTACTAATTTATTTGTCAAAATTTCCCCCCACAAACAGAAGAAGAATAATACATAAAATGTCTTTCTTTTTGCAGTTGGCTACTGCTAATTTATTGTGCTGTTCTTTAGTCTACACTTTCACAAGTGTAACAAACTTTTCCATTACTTAAACTTTTTTAACTTTCTTTTTTTCTATTTGAGTTATTCTGATGTCATCCTCACGCGATTGTGTCGTTCTCCAGTTTACTCAATAATCTGACCTGATTCCCACTTTCTGTGGCTCTTTTACTCTCACCTATCTGTAACTAGCCTACTTGGCACTTTGTGAGCACTTTCATTCTTCCCACATAATGCCAATAAATCTATACCCTATACAGATCGCTTGTCTTTACCTCATTTGTTAGTGTTTTAGATGATTATTACACTGGCTGCTACTTAACTATTGTTCAATTTGATTTCTTAATGTTAATTATATCTTACTAAATTCCTCTCTTTCATTTCCTAAAAATTAGGACGGTGATCATTTTGTCACCACAACTGAGCCACTGGGGTTTCCAGTCCCTTTTTTTTAATCCTCCTCTAGTTCATTCCAGTTTAGTAGACACCACATCAAGGAAGTATCTGCCCTACTTTAACTCTCCACCTTCTGATGTAGAAAAAGGATTTCTGACACGGGTACTTATTAGTCCATTTGTGGCCTTGCTGAGTTGTTTCCCTCAAGATCAGCCATAGATAATAAGCACTGAGGTCTGCAAAAATAAATTCCTCTCCCTCAAATGGGTCTTTAATTACAATGACGGTTGATGGGAAGAAAGGTATTTCTTTAAGACATTCAAGGAAAAAACACACTTCTGTAATTTTATTAAAGAAATTAAATTAAAAAAACAGGGTTAGCCCCATAGCACAGCAGTTAGGTATATCACAGAGGAATCCACATGGCTGACTGAGGCTCAGGGGTTTGAGTCTTGACCCCAATGGCTTCACGTATGGTACAGGCACATGTGCCCAGGATCCCAAGAGAATGAAGAATTGGGAGGGAAAAAGAACTATGGCATGATCATGATCAGGCTCCATTAGGGGGTACTTTCTCTCTCCTCCTCTCCTCTGTGAAGCAGGTGGGGGGGAGAGGGGGGTTTGTCATTTTTATCTCTGCATTTTAGATATAAAAATAACATTTTTTGAGAGACTTTTGTTATAGGGCACATGTGCTCATCAGAGAAAGACAGAAAGCAAGAAATGGCCCTCCAGGGGGGATAGCCACGTTGTAATGCCTTCTCCTCCATTCTGTTCCTGGGATCTTCGGTATACATGCACATGTGCCTGGTGTGTTTTAAGCTGCCAGATCTGGGACTTGAACCATTGTTGACTAAGTGGGAGTCCAGCGATATAACCATTACACAATCTGCTGATCCCTAGAAATGACATTTTAAAAGTATAGATAATATTGTACAGATTGAGATTCTACTTCTATGGTAATGAACCTAAGTTATTAATACCACTTTTCATCTTCAAGGAAAAATAATTCCTACCACAAACAATAAAATAATCCATAATTTTGTCACCCCCCAATAAATTGTAAGGAACAGGTCAGAGTCAAAGCAGGATATTAGAAAGAACATTTTATTTTTGTAAGGTAAGTGTGATAGGCAGATTTTTAAGATGATTTTCAATAATCAACACTCATATAATTCCCACTCCTTAAGTGTAGATAGATTCTGTGACTATGACACAATACCAGTTTCCATTCTGTTACTAACCAGTTGACCTGGAATTACCAAAGGGAAATCATCCTGGGTGGGCCTGATCTAATTGGGCAGGTGAACCCTTAAAAGAAGGTGAAACATCAAAGAGACATGCTCCTGCCGGACTACAGGAAGGGATGTAACAGTCATGCCATGAACTGCCCACAAAGGAGGCAACCTTTAGGATCTCAGACAGTCCCCAAACAACGATAGCAAGAAAATGGGGACCTTAGTCATACAACCACAAGGCTCTGAACTTGGCCAACAACTTGCACAAGTTCAAAGGAAGACAGCCCTGATGACAGCTGCAGTCCCAAGTGACACCCCGACTGAGCCTTCATGAGACCTGAGCAGAGGAGCCAGTTAAGCTGGGCCTAGATCCTTGCGCCATGGAAACTGAGTATAATAAATATGTGTTATTTGTTTCAAGTTGCTAAATTTGTGATAATTTGTTACAAAGAATAGACAATTAATACAGAAGGATAGTTTATATTCTGCATTATACTAAATCCTATTGCTTCAAGACCATAATCCTGGAAAGTACTACTTAATACGATTTTGAATTCAAAAGAGTCACATGAGTGACATGTGACATATTACAATGACAGTATCAGGTCAAATAAGGGCCATTCATAACACCACTAATCCACCTGTCCTTTTGAGGAAAAAGTGAACTCATTCCATTTCTAAATTACAAATCACAAATCTCCAACTGCCTTTCTTAAAGTTTATTTTTTTTTTTAGTTACAGAAACCCTGAATCAAATGTTTAGCAATAGCCTACATTTCCTATATGTCTTAAAATAAAAATTAAAATAATCCAATTTAGAAACATGATTTCCTCCAAAGTACAGTATTCTCTAGTCCTGCAATTCAAAAGCATTTCACCACCACGCTTCGCACGTCCAGCAATCCCTAAGGCTCCCCCATGAAATCCCAAGGCTATGCTGAGACAGGCCTATGAAAGCATTGCCTCTGTATCAGCAGAAGTAAGCAGCTTCATCATATCCATGGTCTGCTATAAGAACCCCACAGCAGCAACTTTTAAAATTATGTACTCAGGGATTGTTTTGATTGATATAATAAATCTGGCATTGTCATCCACTTTGTAAAACAATTACCTTTCCTTAATGTTTAGTTCTTCTTACTAAAGATACCCTAAGTTCAGGGTTTGGGTGGTACACAACTTATCTGTCAGGGCCAGCAGGTGGCGTGGTAGTTAAGGCGCTGGACTCCCACATGGCCAACCACGGTTCACCTAGTGGGTTGCTTTCTCACTTTCCCACTCTCTCTTTCTCACTCTTTCCCTCTCTGATCAAATTTAAATAAATAAATAAATAAATAAATAAATAAATAAATAAATAAATAAATAAAGTTAAATAATTCTTTTAAAAATCACGAGTCTCTTTTTATATATTTAAGAATTAATTATTTCATTTCATTTATTTAATATTAATTTTTAATTTGACCAGAGTAAGACCAGAGGGAAAGTGAGATAGCAAGCCACCAGGTCCAGGGCTTGAGTTGAGGTAAACCATGTAGGAGTCCAGCGCCTTAACCACCACGCTACCTGGCAGCCCTTCATCACTCTTTTAAAGCATAACAGATTCAGCTCCTTACTTATTTGTAAGATTTTATTTCAAGAAAGGATAATTTGGCGTTCACAGAATAAGTTTGAAAAGCCTGACATAGAGTAAATTCCTGAATCTTGTGAGAGATAGATTTCCTTTAAGCAACTGCTCTAAAATTCTAAATCTTCATATTGTCATGATTCTAAGAATGATTATAGGTAATCTGATTGCCAATAAAATAAAACATAAACCATGTTTTAGAGGGCAAGACTGGCCATGTCACTAAACTTCTAGGTCACCATGTAGTCAAAAAAATAAGAAGAAAAAGGAGGAAGAGGAGAAGAATCGTGTAATCAATAGGAAGAGGAGGAGAACCATGTAGTCAATAAAAGAAGAAAAAGGAGAAGGGGAAAAAAGATTCTATTCCAATGGGCACTTTTAACAGATTCAACAGACTTTTTAAATCATTTCTCCCACTGTATTTGGACTCAGTCTATGAAACAACTCTGATATCTTATTCTGTCGTGCTTGCTAAGTGCAATGAGGCAGAAGTGACTATGTAAGAGCTTCAATAAAACTCAGGATACAGATTTATTTTTATTATAATTTCAGAAATTTCTCAAAAATAAACTATACTTTTCTAAATACATAATACACATATACCATACAATAGTATATGGAATAAAATTACCTGCCAATAAAATTACCTTTCTGTTAGTTAAACCTCCATACTTCACTTTTACAGATTGTTTGCCTCCTAGAAAGTTAGCTGATACAGAGGCCAGACAGTAGAGCAGCAGTACCACAGTGCTTTGTGATGCTGGACACACATGATTCATATCCCAGGGCCTCCCTTATGAGCTGGGTACATGATCTGGGTTGGCCAAGGCTGGGGATAGACCACTGTGTGAAGGCTGTGTGTGTGTGTTGGGCAGAAGCGGTGGGGGTGGTGGGGTGGTTACCTTTCTCTCTCTCAGAAGAAATAAATAAATAAGCTTTAAAAAAAGAAAATAAAGCAAGCTGAATATCATTCATTGGAGCTTTATATTATTTCATGACCTATCAGCATGAGAATGCAAATAAATTTATAATTTATTGACTACATGATTCTTCTCCTCCTCTTCCTACTGATTACATGATTCTTTTCCTTCTCCTCCTCCTCCTTTTTCTTATTTTTTTGACTACTATAAATAGAAATAACATTCCCCGTACAATTCTCACCAGTTTAACTGGGTCTATCATCGTCAGGACAAGATCAGAAAGAAAGTGAAAAGAACCCTGGCGAGTGAGAAAGAGCAGGTTCCTAGGAAAGCCAGCTTTCACTCTCAGACATTTCAGCATGTGAATGTACTAGAGAATCACAAGAGAACAAAGCATGTTTGATAAATGCACAGAATACATTTACTCCTCTTCTTGAAATGAAGGTCAGAGGAAACAGATACATGTCATCCACTGGCATAGATAAGAAGAGTTAGGAACTACATTTGTACATTCTGAGAAAACAATCTGAGTGTTTGAAATCCAATAAATATGCTATTAGAGATTTCAGAAACATTATTATACCTATCTAAGTCATTACTGTTCCCTTTCTGGCAAAAGTCTAATGCCTATAAATAGATTATGAGGATTCTTGCTTTATCAGTAAAATGATAGCTTAAGTAACAGACATTTCAAGCTATAAGAATTAAAGCTTTCGGGAACCAGCAGTTAGCGTAATGGCTATGTCGCTGGACTCCCACGTAGTCGACCGCGGTTCGCGTCCTGGACCCGGTGGCTTAAAACTCACGCCGGGCGCGTGTGCGTGCGTGCCCAAGATCCCGAGAGGAGAATGGAGGAGAAGGGATTGCGGCGTGACCATCCCCCCTGGGGGTGATTTCTCGCTTTCTGTCTCTATGTCTCTCTCTGTCTGTCTGGCGAGCGCACACGCCCTATAGCAAAAAAAAAACCTCTCAAAAAAAAAAAAAAAAAGAGAAAAAGAATTAAAGCTTTCCAGAAAGTAGGAAGAAATCCTCGAGTTGATTCAATTTAGCAAATAATCTATTGTGCCCCTATATGTAAGAAATCACAAAAGGCACTGTGAGAAAAATAAACAAGAAAACAAGTTCCTGTGGCCAGCAAGTGGCAGAGGAGTTGAGGCATTGGACTCTCGTATGGCCAACCACAGCTGAAGTCCTGGTGGCTTGCTTGCTTGCTCTTGCTCTCTCTCTCTCGACCACATGTGTCCTATAGAAAATTTTTAAAATAATAATAAATAAATAAAATTAAATAATTTAAATAAAATGAAACAAAACAAGTTTCTGGGGACCAGCAGTTGGCATAATGGCTGTCTTTGCACTCCCATGTAGTCGACCGCGGTTCCAGTCCCGGACCCGGTGGCTTAAACTCATGCCTGGCACGTGTCTGTGCATGCCCAAGATCCCTAGAGGAGAATGGAGAAGCGATTGCAGCGTGGCCACACACACACCCCCCCCCCCCCCGGGGAGGGTGATTTCTCGCTCTCTGTCTCTCTGTCTTTCTGGCAAGCGTGCACACCCTATAGCAAAAACCTATCAAAAAAAAAAAAGAGTTTCTAATACCTGGAAATTTTTCATCTAGTCCAGGAAATGAGTCAAATACAAACCTGTAATTCAACATGATGTATGCTACTACTATAAATAAGGCTGAAAAAAGCTTTTCTCAAGCTTTAATATGTAGAAGAATTACTTGGGATGCTTACGAAAATGTGTAATAAATTCTAATGTCGAGGGTCTGGATGGGAGCTGAGAATCTGCATTTCTAACTGATGTCAATCCCATAGTCTAAGTTTTAACACCTTAAGTAAAATAGGTGGAAGACACCAGCCCAACACAGAAGAGAGAGGAAAAGTAGAGTCATAACCGTGAGGGAGAAGATGATATTTCAGTTGCTCTTAAGTAGGTAGGATTTTGGTGGAGCAAAAAAAAAAAAAAAAAAAAAAGAAATGTAAAATAAGTCAACCAAAGAAATATGTACGTTTTTGTTTTCATTTGTCAGAGGACATATGTGCTCACCAAAGAGAGGCAGAGAAAGAAAGTACCCAATAAGTGGAATGTGGTCATACCGCAATCCCTTCTTCTCCGCTTCTAAATCCTGTCAGGATTTGGGGCATGCACTCACACATGTCCAGCATGTTTTTCAAGGCACCAGAGCGAGGATTTGAACCATCGTAAGCCATGTGGTATATGGCTCCCTTAACCATTAGGCTAATAGCTGGTCCTAGGTTTATTGTTTTAAAAGAACTGTCTTACATTATCTGTACAGATACAACAGAATTAAGTCAAATATTAAAGTGTTATACCTAATAAGTTAAATTTCTAGCTATTGCAAAGTCAAGAAGCTTCATCCAACTACAGTATTTAAATCACTGGTACACAGGATAAGGTCAGACAAGAAAGCTCAACAGAAGCTGAAACCTGTAGACCCAATTGAGATGTATCTCCTTACTTCAACACTCACGGATGCAGCTCCCCCACACAGTAGCAGCCATACCCAGGAAGAAGGGAGGTAGGATGTAGCATATGAGTTTTTCCCTCAAACAGCACAGGACTCTTTTTTTTTTTTCTTTTTTTTCTTTTTTTGGAGAGGTTTTTGCTATAGGGCGCGTGCGCTCGCCAGACAGACAGAGAGAGACAGAGATAGAAAGCAGGAAATCACCCCCTAGGGGGGATGGCCACGCCACAATCCCTTCTCCTCCATTCTCCTCTCGGGATCTTGGGCACGCACGCACACGCGCCCGGCGTGAGTTTAAGCCGCCGGGTCCGGGACTCGAACCGCGGTCGACTACGTGGGAGTCCAGCGACATAGCCATTACGCTAACTGCTGGTCCCCTAGAGCACAGGACTCTTAACATCTATATTCATTCTCCATTACTGTGTAATAAATTATGTTAAACTTCATACCTGTATAAGAAATTACAATAAACTTCACACTGGGACAATCTTTTACTCCAGTCTGCTAAAACCTAGTGTAATATCACACAATTATGCAGTGATATCCCATCACTTTGGCCATATTCTACTAATCAGAAACAAGTCCCAAGTACTGCCCAACTTGGCTTCCTTGCACGTAGGGGATCTTTGCTATAAAAGCTTCAAACTCAATGCTAGTTTGAGTCTACTCTCTATTTTATACCTCATTAAATATTAATGAGAGAAAAACTTACAGGTGAAGAAATAAATTTTTAAACACATCATTTCAAATGCAAGGCATGTGAGCATATTCACTGTAGTATCTGAAAAGCAAATTGCAGACTAATTGTTTAAAAGGCAGCAAAATTTATACATTTGGGAATTAGCATTCATTTCTATGGTATTATACTTTAAAACTCCCCAAATGCATAGCTCATGTTTTGTGGCATAAATTGCTAACAGTATTCCAAAATTCATTCTCTCCACTTATTTATTTTTTTGTTTGTTTATTGAAGAGGTTTTTGCTATAAGGCACATGCACTTGCCAGAAAGACAGAGAGACAGAGAGACAGAAAGTGAGAAATCACTTCCCCAGGGGGATGGCCACGCCACAATCCCTTCTCCTCCATTCTCCTCTGAGGATCTTAGGCATGCAAATACATGCACCCGGCATGAGTTTAAATCACCACGTCTGTGATCACCTACATGGGAATCCAGAGACATAGCAATTACGCCAACTGCTGATCCCTCATTCTCTCCTTATACGTAATTTTTTTTTTTTTTTTTTTTTGCTAAGTTCAGGCCAATGTCAATAATAAAGTCCTTTATTTATTTATTATTTATTTATTGGATAGGGAACACACATGTGCATGAATATACATGCTCGAGAGAGTGAAAGAGAAGCACCCTCAACAATCCCCTCATGCTACAATCCCCTTCCCCCAGCCCCACGGCTCTTCCAGATCCAGGACACACACACACACACACACACACACACACACACACACGAACTGGGCATATTTTCAGGTGGACCCAAGGATCTGAACCACACTTGCAGGGCACTTGTGTTACCTACACTATAGTGGTTAGCCAACAATCAATCTTTAAATGGAAAGAAGAGACATCTCCTTTTTTTTTTCCTTTTCTCCTCACTGGTTAGAATGCAGAGGGATAGTGGTGCATCATCTTGGTAGTTTGAGAAACATGCTAGCCTCATGTCCATGTGCCCAAAATTCCAAAAGGAGAATGGTGAAGAGAGATTGTGGTGTAACCATCCTCCATGGGGGAGGTGCTTTCTTATGCCCCCCCCCCATATCTCAAGAGAGAGAGAGAGAGAGAGAGAGAGAGAGAGAGAAGAGAGAGAGAGAGAGAAAGCACATATCCTCCAGCAGATGAAAATAAAATTTAAAAAAGAGAACTGGGGGGATTCACAAAGACCAACAATTAAAATACAGCACTTTTAGCAAAGGAAAAACATTACTTACTTACTTACACTTGGAGCTAATCAGTGCAGACAGGCAGAAAGCCCAATGAGTTTCTGAGGAGATACACTACTCACACACACATGCACACAAACTTGGACTGTAAAAGTTTATGACTGTTCAATTCAAAGACAATCCCTTAGGCTCCCTTACCTGCACCAGCAGGAAATTGGCTTTGTAAGCTATCTATCCCCAAGTAAACAGTATACTTTCCAAGGCCCACTTTAGATCTGGCCATGGAGAATAATCGACAATAAAGAACTCCCCAAAGGACAAAGCCGGGAACCATGAAAAAGAGTGATTTCCTTCCCAAGGGCAGTGGGGTGAGCTTGCCAGGAGCACTAACAAAGACCTTTTCTATTGCCAGGATAAAAATCTTCATGATTCCTACACAAAGGATTTGACAGCTTCTAAGGACCAATGACTGTTGGATTTCCTCTCTCTCCCCTTTCCAACTGGAGTGTCTTACCCTTCTTCTCCTCTTCCACTTTCCAGTGAATGTATTAACCCTACCTTACTTTGCCACTGTATATTGGATATGTATTCAGAGGTAAGCAGGTAGTAGACAAATTGGCTTTCAGCTTGAATGTGCCAGTTACAAGAAGCCACATAAGGAGTTGGGGAGAGAACTAACTTCCCATCAGCCAGGTACAACAAGCCATGAGATAGATCAGAGTCAATGAAAAAGTGGATATGAATGGAAAATAAAAAGGGGTACAGTGGCCAGCCAGGTGGCATGGTGGTGAAAATGACTGGATCTCAAATGGCTGACTGCGCAGCTTAAGTCCCAGACTCAGCAAATT
Organism: Tupaia tana; assembly: GCA_026018925.1. Lineage (NCBI taxonomy): Eukaryota > Metazoa > Chordata > Mammalia > Scandentia > Tupaiidae > Tupaia > Tupaia tana. The sequence continues at coordinate 143,278,802 of JAKSZU010000006.1, forward strand.
GAAAAGCACACCGGGTATATGTGCATGTGACCCAAAATCCCAAGAGGAGCAGGGATTGCAATGTGGTCATCCCTTCTGAGGGGTGCTTTCTCACCTTCCCTCTCTCAGTCTCTCTTTCCAGAGAGCACACATACACTGTAGCAAAATTTTTAAAATTTTTAAGAAAGAAAAGAGGACATATAGCAAAAACTGCTAGATGTCTCCCAAAGTCCATGTTCTTTTTCTTCCATTTGGCAATACATATTTTACCTGGTTATGACATGGCACCCTACATTTCCTGACCTCCTGTGCCTTACCACACGTGGTGGTAAGATGAGTAAAGAGATGCAAAAAAAAAAGTAACATGCACTACCTCCTTAAAAGAGTCCTTTAAAAGAAAGCATATCCTTCCTATTCCTCTCTCTCTGGCATGTAAACATGGTGGTTCTCCATCTATGCACCTGAAATTAATATCCAGGAGAGGACAAAGCAATGAGTTAGAAAGAGACTAGGTCCTTCTATCCAAGTTCTGTGCTAGCCCAAGACTAGCATAATCATTTCTATCTTACATAAGCATCTGCTGTTTTGGGTCTCTATTACAACACACAAGCCTACTCCCTAACTTATACATGCTTATAAAACTATGACAAGGAACATTTCAACTCAAGGTATAGATAAAATTAAGGAGGCATGAGAATTACTCTAAAACCTAATTCCAGGGGTTGGCAGGTAGCATGGTGGATAAGGATTCTGGACTCCCAAATGGCTGACTCTGGTTCGAGTTCCAGACCTGGCAGCTTGCTTTCTCACTTTCCCTTTCTCTCTCTCTCTCTTCTTTGTCTCTCTCTGGTCAAATTAAGAAATAATAATGACAAATGGAATTAAATAAATAAATTGCTTTTTTTTTTTAAAAAAAAAAGAAAGAAAGAACTAACATTAGTGAGGAGCAGCTTGCTCCTCACTAATGTTCAAACTTCAGAGCACAGAATTAACAACAACAAAAAAAAATTCCAAGTAAGCTGCTGACTAATTTAGATTGTGCCTCCCTATGCTAATTTTGTTTGTAAAATCATTTGTTATAAGATAATAATAGTAGTTAAAATGCAGTGATAAATTACCACTTTGTAAGAAATAGGAAACCTCTAAACATACGAAACCTCACTGAAATGAAATGCATTCTCCTAACAGAAATTTGTAAACACAGTTGAGAATGTCTTGAATTGGGATTCTTTTAGTCACTAGAGAGCACGTGTGCATGCCAGAAAGAGGGAGAGAAAACACCCCCTGCAAAGGGGTATGGTCACATACACTCCCTTCTTCATTTCTCCGTCTTGTCAGGATTTGGGGCACACACACACATGCACCCAGCATGTTTTTCAAGCCGCCAAGGCTGAAATTCAAACTGCACAGTCAGTCGTGGGCTCTGATTCCCTGTAACCACTAGACCATGAGGCTGACCCATTTAAACTAATTTTTTAAGGCAGCACTTCTTAATCTGTAAATTTATATCAGTACATATGTGCTTTAGAGTTTGTTAGAACTAAGACTTTTCTTCAGCTCATTTTCTCAATTATTAAAATAGTATCTCTAGGCAGCCAAAGTGACCCAGGTGGTAGAGTGCCCCTGCATGATGTTGAAGCCATATCTGAGGCTCCACGTCCGGATCCTGAGTCACCCTGCACACCCTAGGTGTGGCCAGAGATCCTAGCTGGCTGGGAGATTGGGGCAAAAGGTCACGGCATGGTGAGACCTTGTCATAGGTTCCTATCTTCTTTCTCTGTCTGATTCTCTCTTATTCTCCTTAAATAAATACATACATAAGCTAACTTTTAAAAATAACTTTAAGAAATCTGTCATACTGATCAGTATTTACTCAATACTTGGTTACTTAACATAAATTCAATAAAAACATAAATTCAATAAATATAGGTATATGTGATGTCTCCTGAAAGTACAAAAACAAAAAAAAAAAACAGTTAATAATATGAGTTCTTAAGGTGCTCACAAAATACTGTTCGTGTACCTCTAATATACAAAAATTTGCTCTGTCCATTTGAGAACTAGATAATAATAAAGGACAACAATATATCATTCATAATACAGTCCTCAAAGCAACAGCGTGTGATATAAATTGATAAATAATGTGTCCCACGGTGCACTAGCTGTAAGCTCTAACTGGGAACTGAAATCAAGTCTCCAGTGGATTTATTTTCAGTGAGGTCTACTTGTCCATGCCACCAGTGCAGAATCCCCCAAAGTCAAATAATAGTTGTAAACTATTTAAACCACAAAAGAATTCTGGGAGGTAAGACACATTTATCACAATCAGCTGTCTTTTCCAAGCCAATTCTCTGAGTCAGCTCAGAGAATGACCATGGTCTGCTAAGAGCAATATATTCTCTGTACATTCCTACCAATCACTCTTTTGGAGCACAAAGCACTTTTTTCTGAGGTACTTATTGTTATGAAGATGAGAGTCCTTTAAAATTTTAATTCACAGGCCAGCAGATGGAATGTAGTTAAGGCAGTTGGATTTCACATGATACAAGTCCTGGACCCAGCAGCTAGAAAATCATGCCAGACACATGTGCATGCATGCCCAAAATCCCAAGAGGAGAAAGGAGGAGAAGTGAATGTGGCCTGGCCATCATTCCTAAGGGGTGATTTTTTGCTTTCTCTCTCTCTCTTTCTCTCCTCTGTCTCTCTCCAGTGAGTGCATGTACCATATAGCAAAAAAAAAAAAAAAAAAAAAAAAAGCAAAAAAATAAATAAAAGAAAAAATTGAATTCACAATAGTTTAAATAATTTAATTCTATTCTCATTGATGACTACACACAAAAAAGAGTTACATGTGGTTTTCACCCTGCAGACTATCTCTCTGCTGCTAGATCTGCTGTGATATCATGTAATTTGGTATTCGAGAACTTAACACCATCCTCTTCTCCCCATACTGCCCATCCAGACTACACATCTTATCTTCATTTGGTAAATTTGTCACTCTTCCACATACACTACCAACCTAACTGTGTTTTTAAGGACTACAAGCACATCTCTGATTCACCTCTGAATCTCTTCTCCCACACACTCATCCTTCCATACCTAGCATCATGCTCCCCACTTGGGCTCTCTCCTAGGTATGCAACTCACGCACTACACAACTTTTACACAGTATGGGTATTCAAATCATTCCTGCTACATGGTCACGTAAGTAAATGATTTAAATAAGAATGCTTAGGCCCAGTTATGGTGCCATGCACTCCTACAATGCTGTGCTCTGCAGGATAGGCCCACATGAGAGTCCTGGTGATTCTCAGTGAAACCAGAAGCCAGGCATGGTGGCATGCACCTGAAATCCAGCAATTCATGGAAGCTGAAGCAGGAGAATTGTAAGCTCAAGGATGGTCTGGGCAATACAGTGAGACGCTGTCTATAAAAATAAAAAGTAAAATAAAAATAAATGAGGACGCTTAGTGGAGGAGAAAATTCTGGTTTAATCAGACAATAGCATTCCATTTATGCTACCAAGAAAGAGGTTAAAGACTCAAATTTACAAAGAAATGTAGAGAAAAGCAGGATAACAGATACTAGATTTTCTTTTCTTTTTTATTGCCCAAGAGCTCATGTGCTCACCAGAAACAGAGACAACGTGGATGAGATAAGCACTTGCCAAATGGGTACAAGCCCTTTTCCTCCATTTCTTCATCCTGTAGGATTTGGGGCACACATATCCACATGCCTGGCATGTTTTTCTCAAGCAACAGAGGCCAGGATATGACCTGTGATTGGCCATGTGGGATATGGCCCCCTTAACCACTAGGTTATAGGATAGTCCAAGACTTTTTCTTAAAAGCAGGCTAAAGTTCACTCAAAAAGAAAAAAAGACAAATAAAACACAAGATCTAAAATTTGCTCCACCACAGAATTGTAGTATAAATTTTGTTTATGTTATACCAATCTATAACAAAAATAGCATCAACAAGACAATCATGTGTAAAGTCAGATCATTTTAGGGTCTAACTAATAGAAGTTATTCAGTAAAAATAGTAGACTAGGGGGCCAGTACATGGCAGAATAGATACATCACTGTACTCCCATGTAGTCGACTGTGGTTTGAGTCCCAAACCTGGCAGTTTAAACAACTCACACTGGGTACATGTACATGTGTGCCCAAGATCTCTATAGGAGAATGGAGGAGAAGGGATTGTGGCATGGCCATTTCCCCCCAGGAGGGGGGATATGATTGCTTACTCTCTGTCTCTCTATCTCTCTTTGTCTCTCTGGTGAGCACACATGCCCTATAACAAAACATCTCTCTCTAAAAAAAATAGCAGAGTAGGTGAGGTAAAGTAGGGGAGGGTCCAGTCTCTGAAGTATACTTGGTAGCGTATAGGACTGTGGAGCTAGAAGTCACATGCCAACCATGGTTCCAGTCCCCAAACCAGTATGCCTTAAAACATGTTGGGTGCAGGTGCACATGCATACACACCTGCTCTACGTATTTGTTAGGATCAAATGACATCACATGGATTAACTATGACAGAAAAAACAACAGTACTTGTCATTCAAAAGAGCCTCATATCAGTCACTTCACATACATTATTTTCATTCTATACAAACATCTTAACAAGATTCTATTTACTTTCATAATTTTTCAGGTATGAAAGATAATGTATAGAGAACTAAGTGCCAGAGAGAGCCAGAATTCAAGCTAATACATGTCTTATTCCAAAATCCTATGAATATGCACTAGGTCACACTTCCTGTAGGCCACAGCTCTCACTGTAGTGGTAACAGTATGATTATTATGCTTGACTAATTATTATTATAATTGAGTGTAATTATCACACTGGAGTTGGGATCACTTATCCTATGCTCCCAAACTCTATTTGGTTCCTGAGCACGGAAGGAGAGGGCTCTAACAGTAAGCACTGATGGCTAGGAACTTCAAATCTATTTGGTTCTTAAGCTTTAGATGATTAACAGCAAAAGTTTAGATACTGAAGAATTCATTTAAAAATTCTCAAAATTATTTCCAGTTTCTGAGTTCAGGCAGCTTGAGTTCAGTTGACAAGACACAACATCTGAATAGGTTTCATAGTATATTTGCTATGGGTCCTGCATTAAATTCAACAGGGGATACAGAGGAAGCCTAAAACATAAGTTTTGGTTCATGAGGGGCTCCAATATAGTCAGAAAGATAATTCACTACATCCGTGTACATGTAAATACAAATACTCTACCTATACTAACTAGTATCTTGGCAGGGGGGGACAACTAAATCAAATGCTACAATTTGCAATAATCTTTAAAAGCAGAAATTGATAAAGATGAATATAACCACAAAAACACAAGGCAGGAGATAAAACATAGTAGACACTAAAGGAAGAATGAAAAAGACCTAGAGATTTTCTTAAGAGGATATTTTCAGTAAAAGGGGAGCATCATTAACTATAGCTGGGAATTAATGGAGTATATCCATGGAAGAGTGACAACAGCAGTGTGACATATGTACATCATACTACCTGCAGCCCACATGCCTCAACCACTGTTTCTCCAAACTTGTATTCATACAACTACTGGCCAGAACGCTCAGGTTGCAGTGATGTGTCTGTATGGTGCCTTCTGTGTGCATAAAGAACTTATCCTTGGTTTTCTCAGAATTTCCTTCAAGGATCATTCATGGTAAAACTTGCATTTACAATCTAGTTATTATTCTTTTGCTTCTTTGTGGGAAGCTCACCACTTACACATCTTTTATAGACCACTTATATTTACCAGAAAATTAAATAAATGACAGTGGAGAGATCAAAGTGCATGCCAGTCAACAGAACTCCCCTAGCTAAGGGCAACAAGAGAGTCGGTGCTCTTGTTAGCTGAGAGTATTTGTAGCACTGTGCACACATATTCAAGAGCTGAGAGAATTTAGCACCCTCAACTGCACTGGTTCTCACTGGTGACAGTAAAATATAATTCAGTGTGGAAAATGTATACTATAAAGGAACTAAACTAAATGTTTATACAAAGAAAGATTAGTGTTTGGGCAGGGGGCAAATACTGACCCATGAAGATAAAAGATAGGAAGAAGGAACAGATCAGTTATTGACATTTCCTCCCCCTAACAAACTATTCAACAATGAATGTTCCCATATGGCTTGTTCAGAGACACCTTGGTGAATTAGCTGTATCAATTCAATAATGTATTGCCTTGTATTTATTATTACCCCCTTGTCTGCCTTGCTTCATTTTTTCCTTAGCTCTTGGTACACTGGGATTCTATTCTTGGTAGAGCATTAGCACCTAAGTGCTACTGTGTAGGAAACCCAGGCTACGATAGGCAGTCTTGGATAAGAGAAGAGTATGGAGGAGGACAGCAAGAGAACAAATAGAGGCATGATATTGGTGGGACCCAGAAATAGTTTAATACCTGTTGATGATGACCTGTATAGTGTTTTGGTTTTTTGTTTTGTTTTTTGAGAGGTTTTCGCTATAGGGCGCGTGCGCTCGCCAGACAGACATAGAGAGACAGAAACAGTGAGAAATCACCCCCCAGGGGGGATGGCCACGCCGCAATCCCTTCTCCTCCATTCTCCTCTCGGGATCTTGGGCATGCACGCACACGCGCCCGGCGTGAATTTTAAGCCACCGGCTCCGGGACGCGAACCGCAGTCGACTACGTGGGAGTCCAGCGACATAGCCATTACGCTAACTGCTGGTTCCCATGACATGTACAGTGTTTTCAACTGAACTGGTCTGAGAAGTATTTCATGCTGGGTAAAGTCTTTTTACAAGCAAAATGATAAACAGTGATTGAATGTTTAAAAAAATAATGAGAATAATAATAATAATCTGGAAAAAAATGATGAAAAGCCATTTGATGATGAGGATGTGGATAGTAATGTCTTTGTCTTGACTGATACGAATGGTATTCCTTTTGGAAAAAGAAATGTAATACACTGTAAATTTACACGTGTTTCAATGTAATATAAGCAAGATTATGATGATAAATAAAAAAGTAAAAATAAAATAAAAATCATACAAAAAAAATTTTTAAAGGCCATCTTAAACTAAACTCAGGTAACTTTTGATACTCTTCCCAGTAGATTAAAAAAAAAAAAAAAAAGGAATAAGGATTAGCCCCATAGAACAGCAGTTAAAGTCTGTCCATGGCAAGCCAGATCCTACATGGTCAACTACAGTTTTAATTCCAACTCCAAGGACATGTGTATGAGAGCCCCAAATCCTATTGGGATACAGAAATAGAGGAAAATTAATTGCAGTGTGACCATGCCCCATTGCGGGGTGCTTTCTTTCTCTCTCCGATGAGTGCATGCACTCTCTAGTAATTTAAGGAAAAAAAAAGGAAAGAAGAAATAAAGGTTATTTTTTCAGTATTTGCGTATTTATGTATTTGTAAATTCAATACACTTAAAATGCTGCTGTGCAAGCACATTTAGTAATTGTAAAATATGTTCAGAAGCAAAAAAGTTAAAAGGATGAGATAAGAACAGAAATAATGCTCCAATGTCTTGCTAACTATACTAGATAAATACACATTAGTAAATATCTGTTGGGGTAAGGTTAACTGTAAATGAAGGTGAATTTATAGCCACTCACCTTTCTTTTTTTCTTTCTTTCTCTTTCTTTTTTTAAGTTCTTTTTGGCTATCAGGTACATACACTTATCAGAGAGAGAGACAGAGAGAGAAAGAGAGAAAGAAATCATCCCCCGGAGAGGATGGCCATGCCAATCCCTTCTCCTCCATTCTCCTCTCGGGATTTTGGACATGTACGCACACACTTCCGGCTTGATTTTCAAGTCACCAAGTACAGGACTCTAACCCCAAAGCTAGCCATGTGGGATCCAGCATCTTAACCTCCATATCACCTGCTGGCCCCAGTCAGTCATTTTTCACGTAGTGTTTTATGCCAATTTTCTCATCATATTTGATGATGTAGCAGATGGAGAGCTCACTAGAAGAAGGAAAAATGGGGTTGTCATTTAACACTTTCTTAATTTCGCTTGCGCTTGTGCTATCAGTATTTTCCTCTATCCACCCTACATGCTTTTTTCTCTTATAAAATTTACTTTGTAAGTTCTTACTTACATGTAATTATACATTTTTGTGGTGTACAATATGGTTTTTCAAAGTATGCAAGCACAGTGATAATCAAATCAAGGATATTCCCATATTCATTGTCAACAAAGAACACTACACTATGTTGTGTACCTTCCATTTTTGTTCTACTAGGTTTTTTTGTTTGTTTTTTGGTTTTTGTTTTTTTCAGATAAACATAAACTTGGCAAGGCTCTTTAATCCCCTCTCTTGTGGTATACTATTCAATAATCTATTTGCCTTGTTTACATGCATTCTCATGCCTGTTAATTTTTCCTGAGTCTCTGGAATAAAGCTTTAACAAACACTGTGCTCACAATAAAGTGAAAAAAAAAGAAAGAAAGAGAAAGAGAACTAATATAAGTTAAGCATTTTCACTGTGCCTAGCACTATATTTGGTTTCATGTTAGTTCATGCAAGTCATTTAATCCTCACAGTGAACCATCTAACTTTATCAATAACTAACAAGGATAAGTGAGGGGGATTCAAAAAGCTCCTGGAAAAGTGAAATTAAGTACATGTTTATTTTGATGAAAAAAAAATTGAAACCCATGCATATTTTTTTCATAACACACAATTCCCATTAACTTTTCAAAAATCCATATTAAAAAAGTGGCTGCACTTTGGGACTAGCATATGGCATAATGGTTACGTCACTGAACTCCCACACAGTCAATTACGGTTCGAGTACTGGACTCAGAGGCTTAAAACTCATGCCAGGCACATGTGCATGTGTTCCCAAAATCCTAAGAGGAGAAGGGATTGCAGTGTAGCCATCCTCCCTGGAGGGTGATTTCTCGCTTTGTGTCTCTCTGTCTCACTCTGTCTATCAGGCAAGCACACACACCCTATAGCAAAAACCTCTCAAAAGAAAAAGAAAAAAAAAAAAAAAAAGAAAAAAGAAAAAAAGTGGCTGCACTTTCTATTTGTGTTAACACTGAGCTAAAGACAGCAATATAAACATGTCTCATAGCTTGGATTCAGTGTCCTAGCCAGCCAGATCAATTCAGGAATACCCAGAACTTGAGTATCTACAACACTAAACCAATCTGCAAGAAATCCATTAGTCCTTCCCATTTTGAATGCTTGGTTTCTCTTTTTCATTCCACCATTCAGATGCTAATCAAACTCAGGGGAAGACAGGCACAGCGTCTTCTAAGCCAATTCTTTCCATTTGGCAAACCATGCAATACAAAGATCATCTTCACATTGAACAGCATATGGAGTCTTTGTTTTACCTTTTAAAGCAGAAAATCTGCTGGATTTCACCTAATTTAGAGAAATTACATGAAGTTCTAGCCAAGAAATTTCCCTTACCGCTTTCAGCATATCTCTATAGAAGCAATTGGGCATAAATAAAACACTGGCTTGTGTTTTTGTTAATTTTACTATTTCTATATACATTTTACAAACTAACAGTATTGATATACCCGAATAGTGCTGGTATTCAAACTGAACAGAGATCACAAAGATGTTTTTAACACTACATTTTATGGTTTGTCTGGGTCCCCCAAATATATATGTATTGAAACCTGGCGAGCTATTGTAATGGTGTTGAAAGGGTAGAAATTATATTGGAACGTAAGTTAAAAGGTGGAAAGAACCTTTGGGAAGTGATTAAGCATGTGGGTGGGGGGCCCATGATTGAATCATAGTGGTTTATAAGGAGAAGGAATGAGACAGAGCACATGGACACAGAAGTATGGGTGCTCTTATTCTATCATGTGGTGCCCTGAGCTGAGAGTCTCCACTAGCAAGAAGATCCTAACCCTTTGACCTTGGACCTCCAAAACCCATAAGCTAAATAAACTCCATTTTTTATATATCAGGTATTTTGGTCATCAGCAATGCAATAGACTAAAATACTACTCTAGTTTAGGGATAGGTTACTTCTATGACAAAATTGTTCATTATTTGGGGAATGGTGACTCACTATAATTTGAACATCATTGAGGGGCTTCAAGTAGAACATGAGTAAGATAATATTTTCTTTTTCCACTCATAAAACATATAAACAAGCATTTATATGATAAAAATATAAAATATTAAAATAACTGTTAGAGTTGTTAATTAGACTCTTAGAAAAATGATGCGTATTTGTCATTTAGCTGCAAAGTCATTATCTGATGGTAATTGACAGAGGGTATATTTGCTCCTAGTCCCACTATAATATATGACTACAAACTCTATGGCTTAAAAAACATTTATAATCTTACAGTTCTGTAGTTTGAAGGTCTGAAATAGTTTTGAGTTTAAATCAAGGTGTTGTTGGGAGTGCATTCTTTCCTACTGGCTTTAGGAGAGAATTCATGTCCTTGCCCTTTGTAGCTTCTAGAGGCTGTCTATACTCCTTGGTTCATGGGTGCTCTGCTATCTTCAAAGCCAGCAACAGCAGTCAAGTTCCTTTCATATCACATCACTCTGACCTCTTCTCCCTTCCTCCTTCATATTCAAGATCCCTTGTGATTATGTTGGGCTCACTCAGACTTCCTATTTTACAGCCAATTGATAACAACTTATTTCTGTCTGCTACCTGAATCTCCTTCTGCTATATTACATAACAGGTTCTGGGAATTACAACTTGGGACATTTTTGTTTTAGGAGGCCATTATTCTGCATGGAATGGGGGGGGGGGGGGGGCAATTGTGTGTATATAGATGCTCCTTGATTTATCATGGGGTTAAAAAACACACCAGGCATGTAAGTGTGCATGTCCAAAATCCTGACAGGAGAGAGAAATGCAAGAAAGAGATTGCACCATGTTTGAGGCCTGATATTGTAGGTAAGGGAGAGGGACTGACTGCAAATGTGCACATAAGAACTTCTTAGAAGGTGATGGAAGTGTTTTAAAACTAGATTGCTGGGCTAGCAGGTGACATGGTGGTTAAGGTACTGGATTTACACAGGGCCAACTATGGTTCGAGTTCTGGACCTGGAGGCTTGCTTGCTTTCTCTCTCTCTCTCTCTCTCTCTTTCTCTCTCTCTGTTGTAAATACTAAAAAGTTCTTTCCTCTTTCCAATAAACTTCCCTTTATTCTATTTACACATCAAATCTTGCATTTTGCTCATTTTAGCACTCTCTCTACACAAATGTTTTTATTTCATTATGATAATTAAGATGAAAGAAATAGAATAATAGAGAGATGTATGATCCAAAATAGAAGAAGAATAGATATGCTTCAGAGTTGAAATGTGGGAAATATGCCTTGACAGACGCTGTCGAGGTTCAAATTTTTTCATGTGTGTCAATCACCTGACCTATTTAACATATTTTGTGACGAGCCATTGACCATCACTCAACTTAAGACTGGAAGCTTTCAAAATTCCGAACATGTAATTAAAGGAGAAAAACTGTATTGATGTATCCTATTCTAACCAAACATCTTAGGAGTTCATAATTCACTTATTTGTCCTACACTTTCTGAGCACGGGAGCACAGGGTGATTATGAACTAGTAGGGGATAGAAGCATGAACAATAATTGCACTAGTGTGTACTATGTGCAATAACAGAGTCTTCCATGAAAGTTATCAGTGGTTAAAAGAAAGCACAAAACAGAACAAAGAAAGCTTAATGAAAAAAAAAAACCACAGTCAGGGCTGGTAGATGGTGCGGTTAAGGGCGCTGGACTTCCACATGGCCAACCACAGTTCAAGTCCCAGACCTGGCAGCTTGCTTTCTCACTTTCTTTCTCTCTGGCCAAATTAAAAATAAATAATTAATTAACTAATTAATTATTTAAAAAAAATAAAATCCCAGGACCAGCAGTTGGCATAATGGCTATATCGCTGGACGCCCATGTAGTCGACCGCAATTCAAGTCCTGCACCCGGTGACTTAAACTGACGCCAGGCGCATGTGCGTGTATGCCCAAGATCCCGAGAGGAGAATGGAGGAGAAGGAACTGCAGAGTCGCCATCCCCCCCGGGGGATGATTTCTCACTTTCTGTCTCTCTGTCTCTCTCTGTCTTTCTAGTGAGCATACATACCCTATAGCAAAAACCTCTCCAAAGGGGGGGGAAAAAAACACACACATACACACACAGAATGCTTGAGTGAGAAGATTTCTATCTCTTTTATATTATAATTATATAGTATATATAATGTGTGTGTGTATGTATATATATATACATATATACACACAAATATATATATATATATATATATATATATATATATATTTCTTTACCTGTATTCTCAAGGAGCCATTGTCTCTCCCCTGATGAACTCTTCATACAACACCCATTACTGTATTTATTTGACCATGTCACCTCTTATTTTAAAACCTTAAGTGGTTGACTATCATGTCATACAAATCTTCAGCATCATTTTTCCTTACTTCAGTAAGATACACACTTAAGTTTTCTACAGATTCAATCTATCCTTTAAAGTCCAGATGCCAACCTCCCCAGTATCCGCACTTATGTTAACCTTTTCATTCTCTGAACTTCGACAGTATTTACTGACTCTATAACTTATTCTGTACAAAATCTGCCATACATTGCCTTATTTTTATTTCTTCAATATATTTGTTTTCTCATATAGAATATAATCTCTTTAATCCCCAAACTATTTGTTGCATTTCTAATAGAAAGTTCATAAATTCCATAAATACTTGTTAAATATATAGTAACTACTGCAAAAATTATTCTTTGACTTATCATGAAACTACAGGTTCAAAAATAGTAACTAAATTTAATCATCTTTCTCTCAGATAAACCTTAAGAAAGGATATTATATCCTTAACTCTCTCACATGATAAAATGTTTCTTGACAGACAAGTTAACCATTTCATAACTTTTCCAGGGGAAATTTTCCTTATAGCTACACTATTTTTTAATGAAGAGTTACACTCTTTTATCTCCAAAGAATTACTACTCTCCCCATTCATTAATTTATTCAAAAAATATTTATTGAACAATTACTATGTGTCAAACACTGGAGAAAAAACAATAAATAAAACAGTGCCTGTTATCAAGTTTAGATTTTGGTGAGTCAGTATAGAGTATGCCCAACAGCAGTAAGTGCAATGAAAAAAATAATGAAAGCAGAAAAGGGAACCAGGGTGAAAAGAGCAATTAGGTCACTATTTTATTAATCTATGTAGTGATTAGGTAAGGTCTCACTATTAGTGAGATATTTTGAGGGGATATTTGAGCAAAAGTTTGAAGAAAGAGAGGCTATGCAGATATCCAAAGGAAGAATGTCGTTTTTTGTTTGTTTGTTTGTTTTTTGGAGAGGTTTTTGCTATAGGGCACCTATGCTCGCCAAACAGAGAGAGACAGAGAGACAGAAAGCGAGAAATTATTCCCTCGGGGGCATGGCCACGCCGCAATCACTTCTCCTCCATTCTCCTCTAGGGATCTTGGGCACGCACGCACGCACGCACACACGCCCGGCGTGAGTTTTAAGCCACCAGGTCCGGGACGTGAACTGCGGTCGACTACATGGGAGTCCAGCAACATAGCCATTACGCTAACTGCTGGTCCCTCCAAAGGAAGAATGTTACAGATAAAGTGTATGTATGACTTGTATGAAGTCCTTGTCATGTGCATTTGCTTTTAAAAATATTTAATTCTGCTACAGAAACTGAAAAAACATGTAATTTATGTAAGATGCATAGGAAATTTTTAAGATGTGGTAAGTATAGAAAAGTAATTAGTAAGCAAATAGCTTGCAAGGCATAGGCAGATTCCTAAGATGTAGAATATAAAGGAAAGTAGTCAGTAGAGAATATGTCTCTGAATACACAGGAATGAAAGAACTCAAAGAAACCTATGTTCATATAGCACTAAATATGTAAGAAGCACCTAGTTTTCATGAAGCTGTAAATACAATGAGGCACTAATGTACTTAATAGTCATGATACACTAAATAAACTTGAGACATATGCGGTACTCTATGTATGAGGTCTTCATTTGGTTGCCCCACATGCTCTCTGCCACAGAAACAAATAAAACGCAAGGCCGCTCAGCAGGCAAATTAGCAAGCTGTGGCTGAAGCCAAGCATACATGCCTCTGTGTCACTCTGGTAGAGCAAGTTTCTGTTACTTGTCCTGAGTATCTTCCACCTGATCAGGCCCCTCCCTCACCTCAGTTCTGGTCCTCTCTGCTGATAAGGCAGAGAGAGAAAGAACATGAACATTGTGTACATCAAGATTCAGGGAGCAGGGACCAGCCGGTGGCATGGTGGGTAAGGTGCTGGACACTCCCACATGGCCAACCACGGTTTGAGTCCTTGACCGGGTGTCTTGCTTTCTTACTTTCTCTCTCTTTCTGTCTGTCTCTCTCTCACTCACTCTGTCCCTCACTGGTCAAATTAAAATAAATAAATAAAGTTAAATAAAATAATTCTTTAAAAAAAGAAAAGATTCAGGGAGCATAGGCCTCCACTTAAGAGAAGGCACAAGTCTGTTTTCTTTTTTAAAGAATTATTTATTTATTTAATTTTTTATTTATTTGTTCACATATTTTAATTTGACCAGAGAGACACAGAGAGAGAGAGGGAGAGACGGAAAGCGAGAAAGCAAGCCACCAGGTCCAGGACTCAAACCATGGTTTGCCACGTGGGAGTGTCTAGCACCTTAACCACCATGCCACCTGGTGGCCCCCAGGGCACAGGTCTTTACATTCCTATCAGCTTAGGGATACAACTCTTTCCTCCTCACAGTGTGTTTTAAACTAATTCAATAAACCATAAGCATAAGCATCTTAACTGAGTCTGTGAGCCTTTCTATTCCATTATCTCTGTGGTAGATTGCCAGGTATTGTACGCTACCACTTCCCAAACAACAGGCACTCTGGTGAGCACTCTTGGCAGGTTAGAATAGTCAACAGACCAGTAACTGGAGCCACAGCAACAAATACACAAACCATAACAAAGAGAAAAGGACAGCAGGAGTTCAATAAATCTTCAGATAGTGCATCATGTAGGGCTTTGTAAGCTAGAGACTGTAGCATTAAGGTGGAATGCTATAGTAGGGTGTTGACAAAAAGAGTGACATCATCAGGCTTCTTTTTTTTTTTTTTTTTTTTTTTAAGGTTTTTGCCATTGGGTGCATGAACTCTCATAGAAGAGACAGACAGAGGTGGTGAGAGAGAAAGTGAGAAATCACCCCCTGGGAGGATGGCCATACCACAATCCTTTCTCCTACATTCTCCTCCCAAGATTTTGGGCATGCACTCACATGTGGCTGCATGGATTTCAAGTCACCAGGTTTGAGACTCGTACCATGGTCAGCCATATGGGAATCCAACAACAAAACCACTACACCATCTGCTGGCCCCAGACTTCCATTTTTAATATCTATTCTAGGCACTGTTTTAGAGAATTGACGGTAGAGGTCAGAAGCAGGAAGAGGAATTAAAAAGATACTACAGGAGAAAGAGATGGTGATAACTTGGGCCAGGGAAGCAGAAATGTATATAATGAGATATTATTTGCTTTTGTATTTTAGAAGATAGAGCCAATAGCATTTGCTGGATTAAAGGTAAAATGTGACAGAGAGAAGTCTAAGATTATTGACCTGAGCTCTAGCCATTATACAGAAGGGAAAGACAAATGTCATAAAGACTCTAATTTGGCCTTAGTTATGACACCACCAGATGAGAAATATTAAATCCATTTAAGATACCATAAAAATGGAAATAATCCTTTTTATTATTTTTAGACATTTACAGTGATTACATTTATCTACATAAATGTTCAACTGTAGGCTGTTACCTGAATTTCTGTGACAAATATGCTTTTTTAAAAAAATACCAAGAATACTACAGAGTTAATGTACAGTCCTAAGGATAATCTAGTAGTCACTAAATTTTTCTTAAGTCTTCTCCTTAGATGCTATTCTTTTTAGTACAGCTAAGCAGGCAACCTTTCATATGCACAAACACTGAAATCTTCGGTTGCTACATATTGGCTGGCTTACAAATAAGAAGCCGACCATTTTAAGAACATTTGAAGTGAAAAATTTACAGATTCCAGGGATGAAAAAAGCCTAAGAATGCACAATTGTGAACATTTACAACCAACCCAGCTGCGGCTGAAGATTGTTTATGCTGTTCTTCTGAAAAGAGATCTCAAGAATAGTACAGTTCTAAATAAATGGGCTTAACAAAAAATCGTCGTATGTGCAATTTCTCCACCAATTTGAGTAACGACCACTTAGATAACTTTTCCAATTCAAAAAATGCAATAGAAAACCAGACACCCTGTTTCACTATCTCAGTTACTACTCACAATTACAGTGGCATCAGGAGTCAGCATCACCATTACTGCCCGGAGCCAGTTTATATGGAAATTAAGTTCTTTACACCAAATTAATGGTTGTCTACACTGGCTAGAGTACATATGAACCAAAATTTCTCGATTTGGAAAGAAACAAATGCTGCTCCAATCATCTGCTCTGCTGCTTCTGTTCCTCACATGCTTAGAAACCTTTCATGTTATTCTTGTTTTTGTCAGTTTGCTTGCCTGTGGGGATTTGGGCCTGTTGACCCTGGCCTCTGGGAGAAGCCACCTGCTGTGCTGCTTTTTGCTTTAACTTTGTGCAATCAAATGTGTAGTCATATTGGCAATTTAGTGTCCTGAAAATAATACAGAATAGTTGCCTCAGCTACATGTAATCCGGGCTTCGTCAAAGCACAGCCCACGACAGTAGTTTAAGTACACTGCAAATTCTGCAGGAAACCCCTTACATAGAACTTCAACAGGAGTGGGCATCTTCTTACTAATCTTTTCATATTTTTGTTTCTTTGTTGCAGCCTTTAGTCCTTGCCATGGCAGGCTGGTTCTATTAAAACACACCAAAACATATGCTAATGATTCCATGTCATCTCCGGGACTGCTCGATACCAAGATGTGTGTTGATGCTAGCATACCGGGCAGTGCCAGTGTTTATCTTCTCTGTATGGTATATGTTGCCGTGTCCTGTTGTCTCTGTACTTTTTGGCCAAACCAAAGTCAATAAGGAATAACTTACTACAGTGACGCCCAAAACCCATTAGGTTATCAGGTTTAATGCCTCTGTGTATAAAATTCTCTGTATGCACATACTCAGTTCTACTGATCACCTGGTCCGCTAACATAAGTACAGTTTTCATTGTGAACCTTCTTGAACAGAAATTAAAGAGGTCTTCCAGGCTGGGTCCCAGAACCATGACCAGCACATTGTAGTCTTTTCCCTGACCATAACACCGTATGTGAGAGATGCCAACCCCACTCTGAAAAATCTTACAGAGTTTGCTCTCACAGAGCAACTGGGGATGCCTGGACTCTGGGATTCTAGCTTCACTGCCACTTCTTCGCCGTTGGTGATGCTGATCGCCAGATAAATGTCCCCGAAGGAGCCAGACCCGATCTTCCGTACCAGTTTATATCTCCCTCCGACCATGAATTCACCCTTGGAGACGATGCTCGCCATCCTGAGAGGCGAGATTGGAGGCTAAACCACAACACCTCGGAGAGGAGGGCTGAGGGCTGAGGGCTGAGGCGCGTCCACGCCGCAAACTTGCACAAGAGGGAGGCCGGACACCGACACCGGCGTTACAGGGCACGGAACTGCCCCAGGGTCAGCGGATGCTGTCATTCAGTCGGGATTCTTTCCGCCAGGTGCAGTTTGTGACCGGGTTCTCGGGTTCTCCCGGTTACCAGACCCGGCCACTGGTTTCTGGGCGGCCGCTGCCTCCCTTTTGCGGCAGTGTCGCACTGGAAAGGAGGCGCGGTGGGTTAATGCGGCGACACTGCTGCCACCATGGCCACCGGCTAGCCCTTGCTACCGTATTGTTGCTGTGGCTCCAGCCAACACAGAATCAATCCTCTTTTTAAAAAATCATTGAGGGGCCGCCAGGTGGCATGGTGATTGAAGACACTAGACTCCCACATGGTCAACCATGGTCAACCACGGTTCGAGTCCCAGACCTGGTGGCTTGCTTTCTCGCTCCCTCCCCCCCCCCTCCCCCACTCCCACTCGCTCACTTGTTCTATCCATCTCTGGTAAAATTAAAATAAATAAATAAATAAAAGTTAAATAAAATAATTCTTTAAAAATATAAAGAAAAACTATTGAAACTATCTTAGTGTCTAGCACAGGCCTAGTGGCCTAGTGATTAAGGGGGGCAAGATCCCACATGGCAATCATGGTCGGAATTTCGGCTGAGTGGCTTGAAAAACAAACCAAAACACACAGGACAGCACGGGGACATGAGAAAGGAGGCCTTGTGATGTGGCCATAACCCATCAGGGGTGCTTTCTCCCTCTCCCTGAGACATAAAAGATTAGAAGAGGATGGAGGAAGAACTTCTTTTCAGATCAGAAATAACAAAAATAATAAATGAGAAAAACGGCATAGTGAGGAATGTAAAATTTCAAAGTAAATTCTTTACCCAATAGTCTCACTTAAAAAAAAAATTTTTTTTAAACTTTTCTTGAATGGAAAAATGCTTTAGATGAAAATTTTAGCATACCAAGTATTAAAGGTGCTCACAATAAAATGTTATCAACAACAGTAAAGGCCAAGTTCCCATGATGCTACAGATACTAACTGAAGCAAATGCAGTGTGGCCTGAAAGAACTTGGGAATGCATGGGAGGAACATTGGCTAAGCACCAAAAACTGAATCAAAACCAGTGCCCAGAAAATGAATCATGTCTTCACAAGAAGTGTTTAAAGAGGCTCCTCTTAAAATTCTTCTCAAATCTTTTTTAAGAAATGGTATATTGATAGACATCTTTTACAAATGGGTTTTCTGAATTAGTGATGAACACCTTTATCTATTATTATACATACAATATTTTCAAAAACAAACTGTACAAATAGATGAAAAACCACAGTTTATCCAAAAGTTGGAGCCATTCAATATACTTCCTTGACAAGCTGAGTTACAAATATATAGAGAAACAAAGTATAATTGTTTCACTCATTATTCCTGCATCCAATTTACAGAAAAATTAAATATATTGAGGAAACAAAAACAAACTAGTGGTTTATCAGACTGTATTCTTGGATATTCTGAATAGCTGACAACAAAATAATGTGATTCTAATAAAGAAAAGCAACTGTGCCTCTTTGGAGATTTTGTACATTTAGGAAGAAACACTAAAGAAATTCTATTTTAAATTCTATAAAAGGATTCCTACTAATCATGTACAAGAATATTTCACATCTTTCTGAACTATCACAACAACTTGGGTAGTGCATGAAATCGGTCAATTTCTTTTCAGAAAGAAAGGCAAGGAAAAAAGTTATAATGGTAGTTTAAAGGTTAGGTTTAGAAATATTTTCTTTAGTTGTTCTCTAAGGGGTTCTGAGATAAGAAGATCCCCTTTCACCACCAGTTAGAATTTAATTTCATCCTGGTAACATCCCTTATATTTACTGATGGGGGGTGGGGGGGTAGTCTGTGTGTGACCTAAAAATTACAAAACATCCTATAATAGATGACAAGTTTTGACTGCTACTTGTCACATGAGATCAGGTATAAATAAACCGTTCCACTTAAAGCATGTCAGTGCTCAAAAAGTTCTGGATCTTGGAGTATTCTGGATTTCAGATTTAGGATTAGAGGTATTCAAGCTGTACAGCCCACTATATACCTACACTATATGTTATAGCTCATCATTATCTTATTGTCACATATGTAGCCTGTCATTAACAGAAACATATGATGCAGAGCATGACTTTATAGTCCATACCCTTATGGAAGTTAATCTAGAGATTATAAAATAAAGCATACTTACTGCCTAAAAGTATGCTAAAATCTAATCAGCATCTTAACTTTTCTAACTGAAAAAATTTTAACTTTGATGATATATATGCACATACAAGTATAAGATGTACATACACGAGTATTTATTTTTAAAGAATTATTTACTTAACTTTATTTTTTATTATTATTTTTTTTTAATTTGACCAGGAAGAGAGAGAGAAAGGGAAAGTGAGAAAGCAAGCCACCAGATCCAGGACTTGAACCTCAGTCAGCTATGTGGGAATCTAGGGCCTTAATCACCACACCACTGGCCAGCCTCAGCATACCCATGTATTTATTTAGTCACACTTGTTTTTAACTCTTCAACTTTAAATAACTTTTATGGTATGTTATTACAGAAAAAGCATCATTCTGGGAGTCAAGACTATGTTCTAGTCAAGCTTAGCAGCTATTAGCTATGTGACCTGGGGCAGGTCACTTAACTTTCATTAGCCTGTTTCCCAATGCATAAAATTGAGATAATAATACCTGTTTTACCTACCTTACAGGTTCATTATGAAGATAAAGTGGAAATCAATGTAATAGTGCCTATTAAACTATAGAACTGTATACAAATGTAAAATGGTATTATAATCCAAAATTTGAAGAACTCATTATTTTAACATCTAATAGCTAAAGTATTTTCATGCAAGTTTTCAAGTAAAACAATCCCAACTTAATAACTTAATAGCAAGATCTTTTTTTTTTTTCTTTTTTTTTTTTCTTTTTTTGGAGAGGTTTTTGCTATAGGGCGCGTGCGCTCGCCAGACAGACAGAGAGAGACAGAGAGATAGAAAGCAGGAAATCACCCCCCAGGGGGGATGAACACGCCGCAATCCCTTCTCCTCCATTCTCCTCTCGGGATTTTGGGCACGCACGCACACGCGCCCGGCGTGAGTTTAAGCCGCCGGGTCCGGGACTCGAACCGCGGTCGACTACGTGGGAATCCAGCGACATAGCCATTACGCTAACTGCTGGTCCGCAAGATCTTTTTTTAAGAATTATTTTATTTTATTTATTATTGTTATTTTTAAAATTTTACCAGAGAGAGAGAGAGAGCAAGAAAGCAAGCCACCAGGTCCAGGACTTAAAGCACGCTCGGCCATGTGGGAGTCCAGTGCCCTTACCACCAAGCCACCTGTCGGCTTCAATAGCAAGGTCTTACTCCTTTTAAGACTAATGTTGGAGGCCAGCAGGTGATACAGTAGTTAAAGTGCTGGACTCCCACATGGCCAACTGCTGTTCATAGTCCCAGACCTGGAGGCTTGAAACTCATGTCAAACAAAAGTGTATGCATACACAAAATCCTGAGAGGAGAAGGGATTATGGCTTGCCCATACCCCTGGGTGATAATTGCTTACTTTCTGGCAAGTGCATGCACTTTATAGCAAAAAATCTCTTAAAAAAATATTATTGAAGATTTAATAAAAATTGAGTTGATGTTGAAATTAATGTTGAATTAATATTAAGGAATGCTGACTAAACGTTCAAGAACTACCAGCTAACAAAAGTTTCTCAAAGGACCAGATGCATTCTAATCACCTGGGAGTTTGTTAGACATACTAACTCCTAAATCTAGATTTCTAGTGGTCTAGGTTTAGGAATCTACATTTTTTTTAATTGCTAGAGAGCATGTGCACTCACCAGAAAGAGATGAAAAGACAGAGAAAGAGAGAAAGCACCCCCCAGCAGGTGTGGTCAAGCCTTTCTTCCTCTCTTTCTTCATCATGTTGGAGTTTGGGGCACATGTGCACATGCATTCACCATGTTTTTCAAGCTGCTAGGGCCAGAATTCAAACCAAGATCAGACATATGAGATCTGGTTCACTTAACAACTATGCTACGGACCAGCCCAAAGAATCCACAAATTTATCAAGCATCCAGGAGATACACACCAAAACGTAAAAGACACTGAACTGTGAGGAGAGACCACTTTGTCCTTCTGACCTTATCAACAAATAGATCAGAAGAAAATGAGGACTTGATTAGAATTTTTTAAATCACATAGAATAATTATTGCATATTTGGGCTCCTTTAAAATATATATTTTTTAAGAAAGGATAACATGTTGGGACCAGCAGTTGGTGTAATGGCTATGTCGCTGGACTCCCACGTAGTCGTCCGCGGTTCAAGTCCCGGACCCGGTGGCTTAAACTCATGTCAGGTGCGTGTGTGTGCGTGCCCAAGATCCCGAGAGGAGAATGGAGGAGAAGGGATTGCGGCATGACCATCCCCCCCAGGGGGTGATTTCTCACTTTCTGTCTCTGTCTCTCTCCATCTTTCTGGCTAGCACACGTGCCGTATAGCAAAAAACTCTCAAAAAAAAGGATAACATGTTTTTGGTATTAGTTTCATAACTTTAAGTAGTGCTAAAAATAACCCAAGTTCTTACTATATTTCATAACTGAAAACACATCCAAAAGCAATTGGGAAATATGCAATAGGTATTTGGGGCCATTATACATAAAAATTCTCCTTTGAGAAACTACTATCTACCGATAGCACAAACACATCTACTGTATGTAGTGTAATAATATCATCATGTTTTGGGACCAGCAGGTGGCATGGTGGTTGAGGTGCTGAACATTCCCACATGGCCAACTATTGTTCAAGTCCCAGATCCTGCAGCTTGCTTTCTCATTTTCCCTCTTTCTTGCTTTGTCTCTCTATCTGGTCAAACTAAAAATAAATCAATGAATAAATAAATTTTTTTTAAAAATCATGTTTAATTCATGATGCAGCAATGTAAACAATACATAATCAAGTATGCATTCTACAATTTAATAGTAAATAAGACATGTTACATGTTCCGGAGTTGAATTTTATATAAATATTATATCAAGAATATAAAGAAATTTTAACAGGTCTTTTTCTTGGCAAATTCATTATAAAATTAGTAATAACTTCACACTGTTTCAGCCATATTTATTCAATTAATAGTATTACATATTCATACCAGCAGGTGACATGGAAGGTTTACATTTCGAGTCCCAGACCCAGCAGCTTGAGAATCATGCCAAGCATGTGTGTGTGCCCAAAATCCAGAGAGGAGAATGGAGAAGAGATTGCGGCATGGCCATCCTCCTTGAGGGAATGATTTCCCACTTTCCCTCTTTCACTCTCTCTCTCTCTTTGACAAGTGCACATGCCCTATAACAAAAACTAAAATAATAATAATATATTTTTTACTAAGCTGGTACAAATTTCAAATGCATAATGCTAAACAAATTCCGCCATGGAAAGTAAATTTTCCTATGGCCATTTTTTTTTTTAATAATTATTTATTTTATTTATTCATTCATTTATTTTTTAATTTGACCAGAGAGAGACAGAGGGTGAGAGTGAGAGAGAGAGAGGAAGTGAGAAAGCAAGCCACCAGATTCAGGACTCGAACCCTGGTTGGCCATGTGGGAGTATCCAGCGCCCCAACCACCACGCCACCTGCTGGTCCCCCTATGGCCATTTTCCAAATAAAAAAATATAGTGGGTAGCTGTTAAAATATTTAATGAATAATTTAAAATTATCTATGTTGTAAAATTATTGTTGATAATTTATTTTTTAATTTGTTTAATATTAAATGCTAATTTAAGGGACTAATGCACAAAGTAATGTATTTTTCATAAAAAGTATCTTTACCAAAAATAATTGCAATTTTTTAAGAATGTCTATGTAAAAACTGTTGTTTATATAAAACAAATCTAGTGCCTAATACAAAATTGTAGCCATTTAATAAAACTGTGCTGCAGAAAATATTTTTATAGCAACAGTAAAATAAAACATTATTGAAAAGTTTTATACAGTTCTTTAACTATTCCTTACATTAACATTTAAGAAACAAATACCCACATACACTTTTCCTTGCAGCTGCTTTAGAAAAGTGTATAAGAAGTTCCAAAACAAATTACTAAAAAAAGCCCTACATTATTATTGCATGTTTCTTACTAACAGACGTTTCTCTGTTTGAAACAGAAGCCTGCCTGTTCATCGAAATGACTGAAAC
Organism: Tupaia tana; assembly: GCA_026018925.1. NCBI lineage: Eukaryota > Metazoa > Chordata > Mammalia > Scandentia > Tupaiidae > Tupaia > Tupaia tana. The sequence continues at coordinate 143,302,637 of JAKSZU010000006.1, forward strand.
ATGGAACTGGTCATTCTTAACTAGACCATGAGAAAAAAAAATGCAAAAAGAAAAATAATAAATTCACTCAGTAGTGGACAAAGTAGAAACAGGACAGTTACAAAACCATCATTATGTGTGTGACTAACCTTTTATTTTGTATACCAAAAGAAAAAAAATCTCTCTTTTAGCTCATAGTAAAGCATGTCTTTACATATTTCCTTCCTAACCACCCTTCATGTTCAAGTCAAAGAATGCTTAGAACATTCAAACCACTTCTGTAAATTCCAACAGAAATGTGCAGTTAACAAATATATTCTATTTTTTAAAAATAATAATAATAACTATTATGCCCTAAGCATATCCCTTTCTCCCTTGTCCTCTCAAAACAACAGCAAAATAGTATTTTCAAGTTTCAACAGAGTTTCAAGCAGTATATTTGGTACATAAAATAAAAATGAAGGCATTTCAAGGTCATTATGTGATTATACTCCATTTAAGGATAATTACATTATCTTTAGAGAGAAATGGAAAAATCAGTGTCTCTATCTGCCTAATGTCACAAAAAAGTAGAATCAACAGATGAGGAATTCAAAGACTTTAAAATGTAAAAGAGCAGTTGAAACTAGAGAGATGCTAAATGATTATCTATCCTTTTGGCATCTGCACATGCATTAATGCCAATCAATGCTCACCTCCCCCTGCAGCCACTCAGGTCACTAAATGTTTGCTCCCTCACCTGAAGAATAAAGCCTGTGGTCTAGTGACCTATTTGGTATTTATCATTGACTTACTTAATTATCCTTGTATTATAGGTGTATATGACTTAACTTGGCAGGTAGACTGTAAGCTTCTCAAGAGGAAGGACAGTTTTCATCCTTTCTTGGCTTCACTGTGTTAATTCATCTTTTGTTCCTTCTCAGAGCTTCCTGCCTCTCTTTACCCTCCTGCCCCTACAATCTCACTTTTTTATGATTACAAACTCAAGTGTGCCCAGAGCATCACCAAAAGACTCATGCATATACAATCACTCACTTTCCAAAATAACTAATTCACTGCTTATCCTCCAATACTCCAACTTCACCCTTAACCAAGTCCCTTGTTCTTTATTTCAGTGAGAAAGTGTAAGCTATCAGAATAAAACTTTATCTTTTCACTCCCAAATCTACTCATACATTTTGCTTTGAATACAATTAAAATGAATGCACATTCCTGGCTCCTATCAAAGGTCAAATTCTCCACTGTGGGTTGCAGTTTATCATTTCTCACCTACTTGAAAACATTGTCCATGGAATTATCCCTTCTGGCTGCTGCATTGCTAATTCTTCCCTCAGAACTAGATCATTCTCAGGATACAAACATTTTACGATTGCATTCTTCTTTTTATGCTTCAGATTCCTCATTTTTACAGTGGGGGTTAAAAATAGTACCTGTTTTATAGAGTTACTGTAAAATTACTGTAATTATAATTATTGCTATTATCATGTCTTCAATCTATCCTTACCCTGATTGTCCCCCTATGGCTACATTTCTCTGATTCCCTTTACTACAATCTCAAAACAGTAGCCTATTCTAATTCCTCATTCTCTCCTGAACCTTCTTCATTCAGTTTTTTTGTTTGTTTGTTTGTTTTTTGTTTTTTGGGTTTTTTTTTGAGAAGTTTTTCACTATAGGGCGTGTGCGCTCGTCAGACAGACAGAGAGAGACAGAGAGACAGAAAGTGAGAAATCACCCCCCAGAGGGGATGGTCACGCCACAATCCCTTCTCCTCCATTCTCCTTTCAGGATCTTGGGCACGCACGCACACGTGCCCGGCGTGGGATTTAAGCCACCAGGTCCGGGACACGAACCGCGGTCGACTATGTGGGAGTCCAGTGACATAGCCATTACACCAACTGCTGGTTTCCTTCATTCAGTTACTGGTCTTCACCATCTCTAAAAACGCACTGTCAAGGATATTAATAACTATCACGTAACAAATCCAATCATCTATTCTCAACTATAAATACTATTTAAATGTATAATGTAAATAATATTATAAATAATAGCCAACACACATCACACCTCCACTATGCTGACAGACATACTCATTTAATCCTCACAAAAACTCTGTGGGATAGATACTATAATTACCTAATTTTAGAGAAGAGGAAGGAATCCAAGGTATCAAGAGGTATGTAACAAGGTCACAGTTTACTCAATCTCTCAACAAGTTCTGAGGGAAAACTGCACAATATTCTAGCAATCGTTTTAATACTCAAATCCCTCAAGCAACAGGTTTATGTCATTTTGTTCCTACTACACTATTCAGTTTGATTCTAGGCCTCCCTTAACCTACACTCCAATCAAAAAAACAAGTTAAAATCTCCCTCTTTTGACCTTTTATACATGATTTCTAACATAAAATCACTAACATCCAGATATAAACAGAGAAAGAAAAATGTGAATAATAAATAACTGCAAGACCAGTTTCTTACCCCCATTTTGGAAACAATTGGTCAGTTCTTCCTCCCCCCCCCTACCTTTTCACTGCTATTCCACTTAAACAAAAAACTAACACCTAATCTGAATCCCTCTGGCCAGGCAGAATACTTAAAAGAGGTTCATTGGGGCCAAGAAGAAAGCCTGTCCAATCAGATACTTACTCCCACAATTCACTTCTTTGTTCTAGGAAAAAAAAATCAATTCTGACAAATAATTTTTAAGTCCTACAAGAATCACAAATTCAAATTACTTCAAAACCGATTGTGAAATAGGAACTAAAACAGCATATACATGAGGTAATATGAAATTGTATGAGAAGGTCTTCAAAAGTTCATGAAATATACAAAGGGGTATTCAAAAACTCATAGGAAATTGTTATTATTTTTTTAAAGTGTGCCTAGATTTCAAAAAATATTTTGCAACAAAATTGATTTGTACTTTAAATACATTTTTCTATGAACTTTTTGAAGTTTCTTCTTAGATAACCTCTTCTTTTTTGTGATAATGATAAAAACAATCATCAAATATGATACATGAAATTAAGTCTGTAGTAAAGTATAAATATTTATCTCATAAAATTATTTTCTCATAGAAAAATGTAATAGTTCAGGTCAATAGTCCTAACAGATAAGATCAACAAAATATCATAGGACAAAAAAATAAACCCACTTTTTGAAGCTAATAAAAGCTTTATGCCAACACCCACAAAATGGGCATGAACAAACTACATATTTGGGTCTCACAAAGGGTTCAGACACACTGTAGTTTAAATAAATCTCTATAAGAAAATAAACATGGTTGGGAACCAGCAGTTAGCGTAATGGCTATGTCGCTGGACTCCCATGTAGTCGACCGCGGTTCGCGTCCTGGACCCGGTGGCTTAAAACTCACACCGGGCGCGTGTGCGTGTGTGCCCAAGATCCCGAGAGGAGAATGGAGGAGAAGGGATTGCGGCATGGCCATCCCCCCTGGGGGGTGATTTCTCGCTTTCTGTCTCTATGTCTCTGTCTGTCTGGCGAGCGCACGCGCCCTATAGCAAAACCCTCTCAAAAATAAAAAAGAAAAAGAAAAAGAAAATAAACATGATATAATATAACAAATTGGCTAAAATTTTTATAAGTTGCCATTTACTTTATATCATCCAGAAACTTATAAGAGCTTTCAGAGCATTGTTTAGATGAATCAAACCCCTTTGAAATAAAAACCATGAAAATGTGACTATTTTCTTTTCTTTTGTATATTACTAGAAACCTTCAAAATCATTCTATAGCCTTAAAATGTTTCACTCAACAATATAGACATAATTATCCTTCCTACTGCTAGGGACAGTAATATAAAGATTATGTTTCACCCAATAGTCTTTTTTACTCTTTCTTCCCCAGTTGTTTATTCTTTGATAAAAGTGCTACTATGTCCAAAGTTGACCAAAAATTGTCATTATGAGGTTATTACATCACTGTCTCTAATACATTCTTGTCAAAAGTCTAGATGTCGGGCCAGCCCCACAGCACAGCAGTTAAGCACTGCACATAGAAAGCCAGATCCCACTTGGCCAACCTCATTTCAAATCAGCAGCCCCTGCAGCTTGAAAAACATGCCAGGAGCCTGTGTACACAATGTGACAAATCCTGCTGTGAGAAATGGAAAAAGAATAATTGTGGCATGACCATGCCCCATTGGGGATACTTTGTCTCTCTCTCCCTACAACAAGCATATATGCTCTATGGCAATGAAAAAAAAAAAAAAGAAAAAAAAGATTTAGTTGATATTTGGTTAACAACTAGGTACTACAAACATAGAAAATCATTTCTAAAAAATTAAGCAGTTTTTTGGAACCAGCAGTTGGCATAATGGCTATGTCCCTGGACTCCCATGTAGCTGACTGCGGTTCGAGTCCCGGACCCGGTGGCTTAAACTCACACTGGGCTCGTGGGCGTGCGTGCCCAAGATCTCGAGAGGAGAATGAAGAAGAAGGGATTGCAGTGTGGCCATTCACCCTGGGGGGTGATTTCTCACTTTCTGTCTCTCTGTCTCTCTCTTGTCTTTCTAGCGCATATGTCCTATAGCCAAAAAAAAAAAAAAAAAAAAAAAAACTCAAAAAATAAATAAATAAATAAATAAATAGGCAGCTTTTAAGGAATTTTCCACAGACTTGGTAAATATCTGATCCAGACAAAAATAAGGTCTAAAGACTAAATAAAGCCATGGGGGTCTTAACATTGAGGGATCCCAGCAACATCACACAATATCCACGTATGTAGGCAAATGAAAATAAGTAGGGCTGGCAGTTAAAGAGAACACCAAGAATATGGGGTCAAACAGTAGGCAGAAGTCTAAGAAGATGTAAAGTAAGCTTCAGGAAGATGTCAGCAGGTATCAGGGACTCAATCACAAAGAGATGTTTCAATTTATAATAAAAATTTAGTCAATTAACAAATACTCATTGCAAATCTCTTAGGAATTAATTATGTTCTGGACATGAAGGGGGGATCTTGTTAATAAAATAATTTCCTTACTATATACAAGACTATTAACAAGGGTCTGTGCTAAACATTCTGTGAATACAAAGTTGTTTTTATTGTTGATGTTAGTTCACCGGGAAGTTTAATGATGAACTAAGCAGTAAACAAAGGCAGCAGCTAAGGCACAGGGAACCAGACAGAGAACACATCATTGAAATAGTGGTACAAAGCAGGGCCGAAAGTTTGGTTCCTAGAATCAAACAATTAAAGGGCTAGTAATAAGGGTTTAATTCATTCAGCAAACAATGTTTATGTCTGTACTAGAGATGAAAAAATTAAAAAGACAAGACATCGCTATCCTTCCAAGCCACCAGAGCTCAGGATGGCTGTGAGTTTAAGAACAGGGTCTATCCCCAAATCTGGGGTAATGAGAAATCTGCAAGTGTTGGGTGGCCTAATGTCAAAGAGTATAGACAAACAAGGGCAAGAAGACAAAGAGATCAGGAGAAAAGTGTTCAAAACTATACTTCAGAAAAGAATAATCTGGTAGCAATCACACACAGAACTGGAGAGGATGTAAGATAAGGCAGAAGGGCATAATACAAAGATTATATGATTGAAAGTTAGAAGATCTGGTTCCAGTCTCTCTTCTTTTAATTATTACTCTCTGATACTCCCTGAGTTGCTGTTTGTCACCTTTAAAATAGAAATAACAACTTCTAACTAGAAAGTTCAAATAAGAAAACATGAAGTTTACTCTCTGACCTGCAAGGAGCTAGCCATATACATGTTATTTATGTCTATTGTTAGTTCGCTGACTATAGCAATAAGTCAGTCTTAAAAAGGTAAAGACCAGAAATAGAGGGAAGGTCATGTGAATGGCCAGAGGTGAGGTGAAATGTAAAGTGGAATATGTACGACACTAATGAGAAAGACACAACAGGCTGTGGCAACAGCTAGCTATGGGTACTTGAAAAGGGAAAATTTTAAATATAGGTATCACTAGATAGTGTTAAGAGAGAGATGATAAAAAAAATTACAATACTAAACTGTGGGAGGGAATAAAGAACTTTAGAAAAACATTAAGTACACAGGACCAGTGGGTGGTGTGGTGGTTAAGGCGCTGGATACTCCCCCGTGGCTAACCATGGTTTGAGTCCTGGACTTGGTGGCTTGCTTTCTCACTTTCCCTTTCTCTCGCTGTCTCTGTCTCTCGCTGTCTCTGTCTCTCTCTGGTCAAATCAAAATAAATGAATGACTAAATAAAATTAAATAATTCTTTTTTATAAAAGAAAAACATTAAGTATAAATATAGCATCTAATAATACCATAAGCATGTGAATAAGACAGAAAATTTCCTCAAGTAGATGTATTTTGTTCAATCATTTCTATATTTTCTAATGTCAAAGATATGGGTGGGGGCCAGCGGGTGACATGGTGGTTAAGGTGTTGCACTCCCACATGGTCGACTGTATTTCAAGCTCCAGACCTAGCAGCTTGAAAATCACGCTGGGCGTGTGTGTGTGTGTGTGCCCAAAATCTCAAGAGGAGAATGGAAGAGGAAAGATTGTGGTGTGGCCATGTCCCCCTAAAGGGGTGATTTCTCACTTTCTATCTCTCTGCCAGGTGAGCACAGGTACCCTATGTCAAAAACCTTTAAAAAAAAAAAAAAAAAAAAAAAAAGATATCGCCAATAGTAACTTTTAGATTTTACTAAATTTTTCTCTAATTATATTATGATACAAAGAATGAAAATGGAGTAGTTGGCCACTTTTTAGCCACTAAAGGAACAATTGTATGAGGATTTTTTGTATTACTTTGCAAACGTATGGACCAAAAAAAAAAAAAAGTATTGCTTTTTTTATCTTGTTACCTGTTAAGTTGTAGAAAGGCTAAACCCAACAAAACAATAACTCTGAATTTGATGTCAGATCATTCTGGAAGAAAAGCCTGCTGTTTGGGATACCTAACTGGTCAGTATCATTATGACACTATTATATTCATTTAGGCATTAAATAATTTAAAACCTGGAACTGAAAAAATGATGTAGCTATGAAAGATAGGACAAATATATATACACCATAAATATGGAATTATAAGCTCTGCCTCCTTAATTATACTAGTGGAAATCCAAACATAATAGCAACCAGAAAACACTGGTTTTGTAAGGTCTAATCTCTAACTGGACAGAGATGATTAGCAACAATTTTGAGACCTGCCCAGTTGGTAATTGAGCAGGAATGACCCACATACATGAATTGACATGTTGAGTAATGAAAAACATAGCATACGTTGTTGTTCAATCTTCTCCAGCAATGCAAATGTCTTTTCTCTTACTTGGGTAACTGATACATGAAAACAACAGAGGGCTTTCTAGAGTTTTCTATGAGTTTACTGTCTGTTTATCCTAATATCTGATTATGATACCTCACTTGGACACATAAATATCAGAGTGTTTGGGAAATACTGGAAAACTACAGAAGTTACATTTAATTCAGAATACTCCAGCAACTACAGCAGAAGTGAGAATTAGCAATTAAGTTAAAGAAAGGTCTGGTTTTGCAACTAGAGCAAGTTACTAAATGACTATGACAAAGGATGATGTTACATGATTGTGTTATAGTAATGTACTAAGAGTAGCCACAAATCATCAAAAATTTTGCATTAATGTGACACAATAAGTGTAGCCCCCAGGATATCAGCTAGCTTAACTGCCCCTTGTTTCAGCAGGGAATTAACACTTGTTAAGCAACTACTATGTACCAGAAACTGTACTTAGACTCTACATTTGTTATTTTTGCTTTCGTTTTTGTTAGAGGGCACATACAATCACCAGAGACAGAAAGACATAGAGAAGGAGAAGACAAAGCATTCCCCATGGGGATGGCCATGACATAATCCCTTCTCTTACAATTTTCTATCTCCTTGGGACATCGGGCCTATAGACAAATATGCTCTGCCTTTCTCAAGCCATCTGCTCCATTCAAATGGTTGGCCATGTGGCACCCAGTAGCCCCAACCACCAGAGCACAGAGCCAGCCCTATGTAACATTACGTTTATATTATTTTGATTTGTGCATGTGCTCACTGAAGAGAGACAGAGAAAGAGACAAAGAGAGGGAAAGTGAGAAATCAACCCCAAGGGGGATGCCCACGCCACAATCCTTTCTCCTCCATCCTCCCTCTTGGGATGTTGAGTACACTAGCACCCAGGATGATTTTCAAGCCAATGGGTTGGCCAAGTGAGAATCCAGAGCCTTAATCACTATACCACCTGCTGGCCCCTATATATGTCATTTTTATTGCTCAACTACAGTTCAAACTGGTGTTATTGCTATTGTTGTTAGAAGAAACATCATAGTATCTACCTTATATGTGAGTTTGGTGCACTCACTGGATTCACATATGTAAGTATCGTAGTATTTGTTAAGTGAATGAATTAATGATGAAGAGATAAATTAACAGAGTGTAATATATGACATGGAATAGTGTGTTATAGTTCTAGCTCTATTCTGAAAGCTCCCCGTACATGGGTAATCTCTCAACAAGTTCCTAGGGATGTAGTTCTAATAGAAATGTCTTGGAATCCTAAAGACTTTTGGAGGAGATCCTTTTGTCTAATTCTTTAATTTTAAAGATAAACCCAAGAGAAAACATGTGACTTGCCTAAAATAACTTATCTAGTTACTAGAAAAAGCAATACTGAGTGCCCCAGGTCTTCTAACTTCCATTCTTGTTGGATAAACAGTTCCTTTTTTGCCACTCCCTTGAGGGTTGATTGGTGCTCCTATGTGAAGGAACCATACTGGCCAGAAACATTTACTATGAAATTACTTTAACTATTTATTCATTTTATAAAATACTAGTGGTTATAACAAGATAAGGAAAAGACTTTTCTTGTTTGTCTCATAAAGAACCTCAAGATCTGGCCATGGTGGTATATGCAGTGGGGCAGCATTGCGATATGCTGTGGCCATACAGGAGCATGGGGTTTGAGGTCAACCTGAACATATCTGACGCACCCATAGACATAGCCACAATTCTGGCTGGCTGGAAGACTGGAGGATGACTATCGCATGGTGGAACTCTGTTGATGGTCCCACACACTCTCTCTCATGAAAGAAATTAATAAATAAATTATTTTTAAAAGACAAAAATGCTTTAAGGAAAGTTGCTAGATACACCCCTACCAGGTTCACTAAGAGGAGGCCAAACTGGTCTTTCAACTATCAGCCCTTATTGCTCATGTTCAGACTATATAAGATAAACAGGAAGATTCATGGTGAGATATTTTAAAGGAATTTAAAGAACATTGTTTTTTATTTTCCTTTCAAATACAGGAAACTAGAATGTTTCTCTTCTCTCAAGCAAGATGAGGGGTGGTTCAAAGTTTTCTCTAAAGAGATTTAAGACCTGAAGGAAGAGAATTCTGGCATCTCAAATCTGCAGAATTCAAGAGTGTCCCTTCTCATAACGTCTCTTTCTTAGCGGTCAGGTCTGTCTCAGAGTGTCCACCCAGAAAGGACAAGTAGAGAAGTTCTTGGGAAAATCTGATGTGTGTTCGCCGGCATCTAAGGGTATAAATAGACACAGAGAAGTGATATCTGCTTCTCACCTGGAAAAGTCAAGAACAACAACAACAACAAAAAAAATGCGAGAACAGTAACCGAGCAAGCAAGCAGGACTTTTGCTGTTCGACAAGTCACAATAATGTGATCATTCTCACTGCCCAGGTAGACAAAAATGTGAGTGAACCACATATAAAACATCTCTTTAGAAATGTACCAAAAAAAGTTGATTAGGAGGAGAATGGACATTTGCTGTAAGAAACTATGGTGTATGAGGAGAGTAAGAAGGAAATTGAAGTCAGAGGCTTCCAAGTAGTCAGGCAGGGAGTAGCTCTCATCACAGATGTAGCCTGAAGGATGCCCAAAGCAGGTAGCCAAAGAACCAAAGAGAATAATGGCTAGCTATTGAAAGTAAGAGAGAACTACTAATAACACTGTTTAAAGAACTAAGAAAAGTACTAAGTAAAAAATGTTTCTGGGACCAGCTGTTGGCATAATGGCTATGTCACTGGACTCCCATGTAGTCAACTATGGTTTGAGTCCCAGACCCGGTGGCTTAAACTCACGCCAGGCATGTATGCATGCATGCCCGAGAGGAGAATGAAGGAGAAAGGATTGCAGCATGGCCATCCCCCCAGGGAGTTGATTTCTCACTTTCTGTTTCTCTGCCTCTCTCTGTCTTTCTGGCAAGCTCCTGCGCCCTATAGCAAAAACCTCTCCAAAAAAAAAAAAAAAAAGGATACTAAAACTTCCAAGATCATCCTTCAATTGTAAAAATGTTCATTCACTATTGCTGTCTATTATTCTTTTGGCCTCATAGTCTTATCTCTTACTTCCTTCCTAAACACCTCCACTGCGTGTTGGAAAGCATAGTCCGTCGGCAGCAATACAGGAGAGAGTAAGCCTGGAACACTGGTAGGTTTCAAATCCAGCCCTGACTTCCAACTGTGTGACCAGGGATTAGCTGATTCATTTCTCAATTTCCTCATTCATAAGGTGAGACTAATAATAGTACTATATTACAGGATTATTGTGAGGATCACATGAGTTAACCTGTTATTAGAATTTAGAACATTTGCTTCTGGCACATACTAAGTACAAGAAAATATATGAAAATGAGGGGTTAGCAGGGGTGTAGTGTTTAAGGTACCGAACTCCCACATGGCTGACAGCGGTTTGAGTCCTGGACCCAGCAACTTGAAATTCATGCTGGGCACATGTGTGTGTGTGTGTGTGTGTGTGTGTGTGTGCCCAAAATTCCAAGAGGAAAATGGAGAAGGGACTGTGGTGTGGCCACCCCCCCCCCCCAGGAGGTGATTTCTCACTTTCTATCTCTGTCTCTCTGTCTCTCCAATGAGCACATGTGCCCTATAACAAAAAAAGTCTCTTTAAAAATATATACATATATATGTATGTATGTATGTATGTATGTATGTGTGTGTGGATGTGTGTGTAATTCTTTTTATTACAAAACTTACGAATACCCTCAACCTAAAACCTCACCTGCCTATCCCAAGGACATGATTTTGTACTGAAATACTATCAAGTAAGGTTTTTTTTTTTTTTTTCTTTCATGATAGGTATTAAGTCAGTGCCTAGAGGCAAGCTTTCTTTTCACTCCTTGGCACAGTTTCCCACCTGTCTCTCTTCTTTCCTTCTCCAAAGATTCTATCTTCATTGAACACATGTCAACCGACCTTGCAACTCTTCCACATCTTTCTTGCTTTCTGACACACTGTCTTATCCACTGGACTCACTCACAGTCTACAGTCCCCTCTTCATCACTAGTGGTCCTTCAGCACTCTGGCAACTTCAAACCCCCATGGGTGATAAATCTAACACCACAATATCACCATTCCTTGACTTCCTTAAAATCATTCTCCTTACACACACACACACAAAGAAAAAAAAAGGCAGTGAGAAATGAACCACTTCATCTTCAATCTCCTTGGTTCACCAAATTACATGCATTACTGATTTCACAGTTTCTGCGTCTTCACCTAGCATCTCTCGTAAGGCATTCCAATCAAGCACTCACTTGAAACAGTTCATGTCGGAGTCACTAATAACTTGACCTTTCTAAAGCCAATGGTCATTTTTGCACCATCTTACTTGCCTTCTCAGCAATATTTGGAAACAAGGTCTAGGACAACACGCTCTCACTGCTTTTTCTTATCTCACTACTGAATGTCCTTCCTTCAGTATCCTTGGCTGGATTTTCTATACTTAGCCACTAAACTTTAAAACATCCCAAAGCACAAAGCACTTTCTCCGCAAGTCTTCTCTAACTTTTCTCTTCTTTTTTTGGGGGGAAGAGGTTTTTGCTACAGGGCTCGTGTGCTCACCAGACAGACAGAGAGAGACAGAGAGACAGAAAGTGAGAAATCACCCCCCAGGGGGAATGGCCACACCACAATCCCTTCTCCTCCATTCTCCTCTCGGGATCTTGGGCACGCACGCACACGCGCCCGGCGTGAGTTTTAAGCCACCGGGTCCGGGACGCAAACCGTGGTCGACTACGTGGGAGTCCAGCGACATAGCCATTACGCTAACTGCTGGTCCCAAACTTTTCTCTTTTCATGGGTGAACACATTCAGTCCCATGGTTTTAATGATCTGAACACTACTGATTCTCAATAATTCACCCTCTGACCAGATATCTTCTCTGTGATCCACACTCATGTTCAATTACTGACCAGACATCTTAATTAAGATGTCCAATATTCATTTCAATTTCTACACAAAGTAAAACCCCAAATCAATTCCTCCTCAAAGCCTCAATGCTAAGAATCTATTTGGTTTTTCTCTTTTCATCAAATCCTTCTAGTAAATCCTAATCACTCTGTTTCTTCAAATCTACCTTTAACCATTTATACTGCTAGGATTTTTTTTAGGTTTTTGCCAGAGGGCACATGCTTTCCCCCAGAGAAAGACAAAGAGAGACAGAAAGAAAGAAAGCAAGAAATCACCCCCCAGGATGGATGATCACACAGCCTTTCTTCTCCATTCTCCTCCTGAGAGATGCACACACATGCGCCCAGTGTGATTTTTAGGCCATCAGGTCTGAGATTTGAACCACAGTAGGCCATGTGGAAATCCAGTGCCTTAACCTCTATGCCATCTGCTGTCCCCTGCACTGCTAGTTTTTAATCCAAGTCATCTCCATCTCTTTCTTGACACATAATAACACTTTCATCACTAGTCTTTCAAAACTATTTAAAACCATTTTTAAATAGTTTTTTTTTTAAGTTTATTTATTTATTCTATGAGAGAGAGTAGCAGACAAGCATCCCCAGTTGGATCTCCATGCCATGATCCACACCTAGCTAGTCTCGGCTGGCCTGGATCCTGGGCACATATACATATATGCTCAGAGAAATTTCAGAATATAACCCAGGACCTTTACCACAAGGGCCTAGTTACATTACTACTCCGCCATCCCCTGGCCTCTTTCCTACTTTTATTTATTTTATTTTATTTTTTAAAATTTACTAGCGAATGCAAGTGCTCCCTGGAGAGAGATAGGGGTGGGGGATGGGAAGTGAGAAAGCACCTCCCCCATAGAGAATGTTCATGCTGAAATTCCTTCTCCATTTCTCCTTTTGGGATTTTAGGGCCCACATGCAGATGTACCTGGTATGTTTCTCAAGCCACCAGATCCAGGACTCAAACTGCACAGTCAGCCACATGGGATTCAGCTGCCACCTGCTGACCCACCTTCCTCCTTTTTTAACTATACTAATACTTTCCATCTTATACACAGAAACCAAAGTTATCTTTATTAGATGTTGATCTGATTATATCACAGATTCACCTGAAGCTCTCTTAAAGCTTCCCACTAAAATTAAAATAAAATCCGAAATTGGCATTCAAAACTATAAGGCCCTAAATGATCTGGCTTCTCCCTACCTATCTAATCTATATCCCCATCCTCTTTTCTCTATTTGCTGTATCTGGCTATACTGTTCTTCCTACCATTCCACTAACGTGTCAGCTTATTTCTTGACACTTTCCCACATTCTTTTGCCTTGAGTGCCTTTCTCTCAGATCTTCTCATGGTTAATTTCTCAATTTTCAGGTCTCAATGCAAATGCCTCCTCCCAACCAAGGCCAATTACTATTAAGCATATTGTTTTATCTTTTCATAGTATGTATGAATATTTGAAAATTTTTTTAAAAGTTTACTCTCTAGGGACCAGCAGTTAGCGTAATGGCTATGTCACTGGACTCCCATGTAGTCGACTGCGGTTCGCATCCTGGACCCGGTGGCTTAAAACTCATGCCAGGTGCGTGTGTGTGCGTGCCCAAGATCCCGAGAGGGATTGCGGCGTGGCCATCCCCCCTGGGGCGTGATTTCTCGCTTTCTGTCTCTCTTTCTTTCTCTGTCTGCCTGGAGAGCACATACACCCTATAGCAAAAAAAAAAAAAAAAAAAAAAAAAAAAAACTCTCCAAAAAAAAAAAGGAGAAAAGTTTACTCTCTATTCTCACCCAGTATTAGTTCCTTGAGGGTTGAAACTCCAGTCTTGCTCACATCTATATCCTCAACATCCAAAATACCCTTCCTTGTACATCAGTGGTATTCAAATGTCTTCTCACAGACTGACTAAAGCCTCTATAAGAATAGTCAGGAGTATACTATATTTTTCTCCTCTGGTTTTGAAAACTAGTGCTGACATGCCTTCTGATATAAGAAGTATTTGACAGAGAAGGACAAAGAAGAAATAAAACACCCTATTCATGCTCTTGAATAATTGACAATCCATTTGAGGAAGAAAGAAAAAAAATAAAACTTAAGACACTGAACACTACTGTTTGCAAAGTACTTTATAAATCAGCCTACTCTTATATAAGTTACACTCACATACGTTAAGGGACTATAGTGTTGAGAATATGTAGAATTACCTAAAAAAGGCATTCTTAAAAAAAGAAATAATTCTATGAAGTATATTTTATCAATATCATTTTCTAGATGAAGAAGAGGACACTCAGGCAGATTAAATAATTTACCCAAGGTTAAAAACAGGTTCAAATGGGTTTGCTAACATCAAAGTCCATTTTCCTCTTCAGAAATCATGTTTCTGCCACTTTCTTCTAACAAGAGTTGGCTGTTCTGAAAGGTACATCTAAAAGAGGTAAGACTGAAAACTAAAAACTGGAGGTGTCTAGAAGTGTATGCAAGATTCAACAGCAAAATTTCACCAATATGAAACGTTCAACATGCCTTAGGTCTCTAGGTGTTAAGACACTTTGGCTAAAAGAAATGGATACATAAGAAAAGTATATGTAGTTAACAAAGGAGTAATAAATTGTATTCAAAATGTTCTTAGAAGTGAAATATTTTAGGAAATTTCTGTTCAGGTTTCCTATCTCATTCAGATCCAAGTTGACTGCTCCAAATGAATGTTACCAACCAACTGTGTGGAAAAAGAACTTATATGTGTGTACTCATATCCTCGTATGGATAAACAGCTTTCAATAAATCTTTATAATTAGTATATCTATTGAAAATATGATGAAATTCATGGAGAGGGCTTTTAAAAATGCAAGGATGTGGAAATTGGGAAAGCATTAGAAGAATAATATAGAAGAGAAAGCAAATAAACTAATAGAATTATGTTTAAAAAAAAAAACCAGACAATTCCAAATATTAGATGTCATGGTGCTTAAATTATTAAGAAGCATTTACATTACTATTGTGGAAAACAAAGTCATTTTCCACTCTTAGAAAGTGGCTCACATTGGGACCAGCAGTTAGCGTAATGGCTATGTCGCTGGACTCCCACGTAGTCGACCGCGGTTCACGTCCTGGACCCGGTGGCTTAAAACTCACGCCGGGCACGTGTGCGTGCGTGCCCAAGATCCCAAGAGGAGAACGGAGGAGAAGGGATTGCGGCATGGCCATCCCCCCTGGGGGGTGATTTTTCGCTTTCTATCTCTCTGTCTCTCTCTGTCTGTCTGGCGAGCGCAGGTGCCCTACAGCGAAAACCTCTCCAAAAAAAAAAGAAAGTGAGTGGCTCACATGATTACAAAGGCTGTAGGGACAGACTATACCAAAAGCTTACATTTAATTTGTTTATTTTGAGCATATTGTGTGAGGAAGCTATCAGGGTCTTGCATGGACATGGTAGACTCTCCCAAATGGATTATGTTCTTCAAGGGCAAAACCTATATCTGATTCATCTTCCATTTCCTTAGCAAAGCAAGTTGCATTCACTTGAGTTTAGTGGGACTTAGTAACTAATAAATTGAATTAAACTAAATTGAAATACACTGAATTGATTTATTTTAAACTGAACAAGAATGGTCAGGACTGGGAGCAATTATTATCCTTACCAGTTGATTTCTTTAGATGTGAAAATATATTTAAGTAATTTCTGCTGTGCTTACAAAGCTGGAGCAAAGCTTTCTCTTTATATTTTTACTAGCTATTCCTTACAAAGAGCCTGTAATATATTCAGCAGTATTATCTACTTTGCACACAGGACTTGAGTCATAGAGAGGTGTAACGTTATTTTTCCACAGGCTTAGTTTTACATCACCACCACCCCAAAGTGAGTCAGTGGAACAGAAATGATTTGAACTCAAAGTCCAACAGTAGTACTTTCATCATCAAAGTTCATTTTAAAAGATTCAACTGTAAAAGGAAATTTTTGTACTGTACAAGTAAACATACTTGTAGTCCAAAAAAAAAAAAAAAAGAGCATAAAAATGACTGCTTTGGAAAACAAAAATTACCATATTTCTCTTTTGTCATTTGCAATTTTGTAATTACTGTATTTTTTTTTTCAGGTAAATAGAGAACATGGTTCTAATCAGAATGTAAAGAAAACAACTCAAATATATAAGAATCTGCTTATAGTATGAGGGTAGAGAATTTAATCGATTGATTTTGAAAAATATCCACCCTTAGTTACATTATTCCGACCATTGTGTTCATTATTTTAATAGCTTATATTTGGATGATTTTCTGCTTGTCAAAGATAGCAAATAGGATTCCCTTAATTATCTCCAATTGTTCAATTAACTTTCTACTACACATATTCTAGGTTCATCTATCAGCAAAATATTTCATTACACAGTAAGCTAGCTCGGTAAACCAACACAGAAGGCATTCAACAGTTTAGTCAAGTTTATTTTCTAAGCAGGTTTGTTTTAAAATGTGAAGTCTGTTTTCAGATTCTTTTAAGTTTCAGACTTTATTTGTTGATACCTTATCACTTAAAAACTTGTTTTCACTGAAAACAAAACTAGTCATCTAGTCAAAGGTTTCTGCAGTAAGCATGTAAACAACAAACACCCAATTACTAAGGAAGTTCCTAAGGGAAAAAGAGTCACAAATACCTGTTTGTTTGTTTTTTTCTTATTTAACCATGATAATTTGAATCAAAAATTAGCAAAATTATTTGTTTATAACTGCAAGAGGAAAGGCAAAACTGATCAAATACCTCTTTTAAGTTAGCAAAGTAACTGTCTCCTCAGTCTTTCTTTAAAAATTAATTCAAATTAGGTATACCACATAGAAATAATGAAATGTCCTCTCAGAGCTGTATAATAATGAGATGTTCCCTTAGAGTTGTCCGTGTGTGTGTGTGTGTGTGTGTGTGTGTGTGTGTGTCTAATGATCACTTTTGGGCTCTTAGTAAAAAATCTTGTTGGTTTAAGTAGAAGTGTGTTCAGTTTAATGATCTACTAAGCAATATATTTAAGAGGTTTAAGGATTAACATGCCAGTCAGCTCACCTTGCCAGATAAGTAAGTAGCTGAAAATCAGTAAGTATGTGTCCTCAAAGATATACAGGAAAGGACTATAATTCTATTAGTATAATTCCACCAACAGAGGACAAAGATTAAGTAAATATTTTCTTCAAACTAGTTCAAAAAGTATAGTCATCTCAATCTTGACTTTCATAGCTCAAGCTACTCAATAAAGGTAAACTAAGACATTATTCTATTTTTTTTATTATTATTATTTCTTTCTTTCATGATGAGAAAGAACAGAAAGAAAAGAAACAGTATCCCCAACAAGATCACAAAGTCTGAATCCATTCTCAGCCTTCAGCCAGCCCTGGATCATGGACAAGCAAGCACCTGATGTATTCACAGAGGCCTCTGGACTTTTCATGCGAGATTGTCTCACAGAATTGTCACATTTCACCACTGCACCACCATCTGTCCTTTAGGCTATCATATAAATATAATGCCGATAACTTCAACTGGTGATACTGAGGTCATATTCTCTAATATAAATGCACTATTAACATCTTTTTTCTTTATCATTAGAGACAGATACAATAAATTATTTTAAAAAGAGTTCCCAAGGGAAGACCAGAAAGAATCTCTGTTAAAGAATTAGACTTTACAGGTCCAGTTAGTTAGAATAATAGTTAAGGCAGCAGAGTCCCACATGGCTGACAGCGCAGTTTAAGTTCCCAACCTGGCAGCTTGAAAAATACGTCAGGTGGATGTGCATGTATGCCCAAAGTCCCAAAAGGAGAATGAAGGAGAAAGAATTAAATCATATCCATCCCCCTGTGTGTGTGGGGGGGGGGGGGGGGGGGGGGGGGGGTGCTTTCTTACTTTCTGTCTCTCTCTTGCAAGTGCATATATGCCCTATAGCAATTTTTTTTAAAAAATAGATTTTTGCAAGTTAATCTCAACTAACATTTATTCATGATTACTCTGTCCCAGGCATTATTCTGAGTGCTTTATAAATAAGTCAATAAAGTCTCATAACAATCCTATAATGTTACTACTCTTATTATCTCTACTTCATAGATGAAGATGCAAATATTGTTTTTAAATGTAAGTTTACCAAATTAATTATTCCTTCTTCATGGTGATTAGAAAAGAAATTATGATTAGTCATAAGATATTACCTAGAAGAGGGAAAACAGAGAGTTGGAGATAGAGATAAAAAGAACAAGAAAGAAAAAAAAGAAGAGGAAAAACTAAAACAAAATCTAGCTAGTATCTCCCAAACATCTCTAAATGCTGAGCATTTACAACATTCTTATCATCTTAACAACTCTGTAAGATAGGTATTAACTCTTATTTATAGATGAGAAAAGTAAGACTCATAGAGATTAAGTGGTTATCCTAAAATTTTGAACTCAAATGTTTGTCACTCAAAAGTTCATCCTTTTTTCCAATAAGCCATGCTGCAAAAGAAAATGAAAGATGACGTGGGAATGAGAAGAGACCAAAATTAATAGTGAGTGTGAGGCTAGAAAAAGAGAGAGGGAAGATGAACCAGCTCTTAGCAGCTTCTTGATAGATTCTGAGAAGAGGCAGCATTTGATGTTTTTACTCTAGGATACAGATATAAAGCTGCCAAGTGCATAGAACTAAACAGTCAGGATAGTTACTGAGTTTTCAGTCAGTGCTGTGAATACCCTCACGCCTTCTTCCCTATTCCAACCCAGTGTCTCTGACACTGCTGTGAGAAAAGCAATGACTGCTTCACATTCATGTGCTAGCCCCATACTGAGCAACTGCAGCGTGTGTGCCAGTGGTCTGGCTGGGCCCAACATGCAATCTACAGGCTGCTTTATCAAAAGTAAGATGCTACACTGTCACTGTGCATATATCGTAAGACCACAGCAGAAGCCAAGAGATCAGTATTAATGCAAAGGTAGAGACAGTTCAGAAGTGACCAAAATTATCCATTTCAAAATGACATTCCAGGGGACCAGCAGTTAGCGTAATGGCTATGTCACTGGACTCCCACGTAGTCGACCACGGTTTGAGTCCCGGACCCGGCGGCTTAAACTCACGCCGGGCGCGTGTGCGTGCGTGCCCAAGATCCCAAGAGGAGAATGGAGGAGAAGGGATTGCAGCGTGGCCATCCCCCCTGGGGGTGATTTCTCGCTTTCTGTCTCTCTGTCTCTCTCTGTCTGTCTGGCGAGCGCACGCGCCCTATAGCAAAAACCTCTCCAAAAAAAAAAAAAATGACATTCTAAAGAGCCACAGATGACGATTTACAACTTCAAAGTTTGAGGACAATCAGGTGGAATGGCAGTTAAGGCAGCTGGATCCCACATGGCTGATTGTGCAGTTCAAATTCCAGAATCGGTGGCTTGAAAGACACACTAGGTATGTGTGCATGCATGCCCCAAATCCCAAGAGGAGAGTGGAGGAAAAGGGAATGTGATATGGTCATCCTCTCCGAGGAGTGCTTTCTCATCTCTCTCTCTCCCTCGCTTTCTCTCCAGCCACTGCACATGCCCTACAGTAAACAAAAAAGAGAAAACTTCAATGTTTCTTGAAAAACCCATAAATGCTTTTTGAACAAAATTTCACAGGAACAACTAAGAATCTTTTTAACATAAAGAAATATCAACATGCTTTTGTTTTTCAACATATATTTTATACCATATGTGCCACACTCATACAACCTTTAGTAGTTTTTATGTTTGTGCATGTGTATTGATATATCATATTAAAATATATTTTAGTATAAAAACATATCAGAGTCTCCAGGGTGACATGAAATAAGGAGAAAACTGGACAGTGAGCCTGGATGACATGAAATTGAAGTTAGGTCCAGAGGTGACCCCTGACCAATTGGTGCCTTACCTATGTTTAAAAGAGGAATCAGGTGGTAGCTTCTAGTTCTGAGTGGTCCACATGAACTGAAGGAGACCCAGCTGTTATAAAAGGGGACAAATTTCTCTCTCCACAGAAAGGGAGATTTCAATCATTTTACCTAATCAAGAGAGTTTGGATTCAAAATACGGGAGAAGAGATATATATCAGGAAACCAAGAGAGAAGCCAAGCCTGAACAAATAAAATATGAGGTTCAAGAGAAGTCTATGACCCTAAAAGCACAGGCATAATCAATAATAAGTCTGGAATGGCAACACAATTTTAGACTAATATGTTGGTGAGGCAAAACCACTGTCTCAGAGGAGAAAGCACAACTCTAAGGAAAATAAAGTTAATGTCTCGATCAAATAATAAAAGCTTGTCAATTAAATTGCCGGTTTGATATACTAAATCTGTTATGTCATATTAAATTATTTTGAAAGTAGGTGATGCATAATATTTATCATATGATTCTCATGTACTCATTAACTTATAGCTTAATTTAAGACCAGCTCAGAAACTCAGTGACTGAATCTAGCATCAGCAATATCAAAGACTATTTAAAAGATGTTAAGGAGGATTATGGCATACCACTTTCAGAGTCACCAGACTTAGGCAGTGATTCTGAACTGTGCTGGAAATCAGAATCACTTGGGACACTTTTGAAAAATACTAGTGTCCAGTCTGGCTCAAGACCAATGAACTAAAGTATCCAAGAGTGGGGGGAGGCCCCAAGACAAGTGTTACTGCTGTTTTTGTTTGTTTGTTTGTTAGGTTTTTGCCACATAGCACATGCACTCACTAGAGAGAGATGGAGAGAGATAAAATGAGAAATCACCCTCCAGGGAAGATAACTACTCCACAGTCCTTTCTCCACTCTCCTCTCAGGATTTTGGGCACAAACACTCATGCACCCAGTGAGATTTTCGAACTGCCAGGTCTGAAACTCGAAAAGCAGTCAGCCATGTGGGAGTCCAATATCTTTACCGCCATGCCACTTACTGGTTTTGTTATTGTTATTTCTTAAAATTTACTCTGTGATCTCCTACTTATCCAGAGTTGAAAATCACTGTATAAAGAAATGGTCACCTTGATACATTTTCTAGTCTGCTAGAGAAAAATAGTGATAAAAATGACAGTAGCAACCATCATTTACAAAACATTTACTCAGTGCCAACAATATATGTGTTTTGTATGTTATCTCATTTCTCACAACACATGAAGTAGGCATTATTTTTATCTATCAACCCATGTAGACTGTGAACATAACAATATTTATTCAACTTATATAGGCATTGAATTTAGCAATCTATTCACTCATAATGATCTAATAAAAGATATGAAAATTATGGAACATGAAGAAATTTTTCACACCAGTGTTTACAGAATTATAATCATTTCTCACTCATGTCCTGTCTCTGCTTCTGAACAGCAGCAAGTTGTTGTCATTGTAAAGTTTACATTAAAAAACAGCAGGAGGTTCATCCAGGGATGAAACTCATAATCTTAGCCTTGACTAGCATCACTCTGAAGTCAGCTATACTTACAGGTCACAATTACCCACATACTCCCCTTCTACCAATTTTCAGAGAATGATGTAGACTCCTAATATCGAAAGATATAAAATGAGGCATCAAAACTGATGTCAAAACAGGCATAAATTTAAAGTGAAAAATCATCAAAAGTTTTTAAGTTACCCTGTGTTGATAGCTGCAATCTTAGAGCACACACAAGACAAATTAAAAAATGTAATGAGATACCAAATTAATACAAAATTAAGAACCAAAGCTAACTAAAGAAACCCTATATTCAAAGACAAAAACTGAGTCTGTCTCAAAGACCAAAAAAAGAAAAAGAAAAAAAGGCTCACCCTGGGAACCAGCAGTTAGTGTAATGGCTATGTCGCTGGACTCCCACGTAGTCGACCGCGGTTCGCGTCCCGGACCCGGTGGCTTAAAACTCACGCCGGGCGCGTGTGCGTGCGTGCCCAAGATCCCGAGAGGAGAATGGAGGAGAAGGGATTGCGGCGTGACCATCCCCCCTGGGGGGTGATTTCTCGCTTTCTGTCTCTCTGTCTCTCTCTGTCTGTCTGGCGAGCGCACGCGCCCTATAGTGAAAAATCTCTCCAAAAAAAAGGGCTCACCCTTAGGTAACAAAAGATAAAATGTAATAAAATCAAGGACAGATGGGGACCAGCAGTTAGCGTAATGGCTATGTTGCTGGACTCCCACGTAGTCGACAGTGGTTCAAGTCCTGGACCTGGCGGCTTAAACTCACGCTGGGCGCGTGTGCGTGTGTGCCCAATATCCCAAGAGGAGAATGGAGGAGAAGGGATTGCGGCGTGGCCATCCCTCCTGGGGGGTGATTTCTCACTTTCTGTCTCTCTGTCTCTCTCTGTCTGGCGAGCGCACGCGCCCTCTAGCAAAAACCTCTCAAAAAAAAAAAAAAAAGAAAATCAAGGACAGATGAAACTAATCAGTCAAGGCAAATAGGCTAATTACAATTCAAAAGCATCATATTGTATTGCCTCAATTATCATCATCTAATATGTCACAGATGTCATGTCTGGATTAAGAAACCTTAAATGGCAGGCCAATGACCAAGAATAAAATCCATGATGGTTTGTTTAATCAGCAGTTGATAACCTCCATTTTAGGGTAGAACAGATGCAGACTTGGTCAAGAGGCTACTCCAAAAAAAGTGAAATGAAACAACAAAATAACTGTTTTAGAAACAGACTGATTTTTCAAAGAACATAAAACTGTTATGAACCTGTGTTTGACTTATCATAAGGGCTTAGACTAATGTATTGGCTAACAGCTATACCATCCTAATATATCTCAATATACATAAAGATGAGTAGTTAAAATTAAATGTCAATATAGCTTTTTCTGTAAAGTATCCTCAGTACCATAACAATTACATATTATGAGTGAGTAGCAATACTCCACCCCAACCTTGCAATTCCAGGAAATATCCACTTGGAGAGACAGTGCTGGACAGTGGAAATGAAAGCATTACCAAGAATCACAGGAGACAGCACAACTCTAAGGAAAATAAAATCAGAGACTCTAATAAATAATAAAAGCTTGCCAATTAATTGTTGGATGATACACTGAATTTGATACATCATACTGAATTACTTTTTTAAAGTAGATGATGTATAATATTTAACATGTGATTCAAAAGCCCTCTCAATATAAAGACATGGAAAAATATCCTTATGCTATACAGGTACTCTAGAGTGGTTAAATATCAGGCTACAAAAGGTCAATCACATGCTGATTACAACATTTCAAAAAAATGTAGGAACACATATGAGACTGGTCTAAAAAGAAATACCATTTGCCAAAAGGCTAATATTCATTGTTGTTAGGATGCCGAACAATGATTGTTTTCCTAATCATTTCCATGATATTTTTTAAATGTGATTATATTGTTTTGGTAATAGAAAAATTAAATAAACATAACTTCCTTATGAAATTAGTAGCTGATTTTAAGATAGTTAGACTAGGCTTACAAGATCTATTTCCTACTTCTAAGTATCAGTCTTCATTTAGAACGCCTTCAGCTAAGACCACATAACTCTATCGGTATTACAGGCATATTGTTCCATTGGCTCCAGCTCCTAGAAAAAGACTCATGGAAATAATTAATTAATTTTAAAAATTGTATATCATTACTACTTCTGGTCCTTTTACTTGGTTCTACCCTTTACAGTGCTTTTTAACCCACAGCTAACGTAGTGACTTGTTGCCAAGGTTGAGGAATGAGCAAAAGGAAAAGTGTTAAAATTACTTTTTTGAATCTGATGCAAGACAATTCAGTAAGAAAGTTCACTTTTTATTATTCTTTTATAATAGGTTAAGTAACTACTGAAAAGTATAACTCAAAACTATTGTTAATCTCAAACCATATGCTAATAACTCTACAAAACAGTAGAAATAATTTCAATTGCCACTGTATATAGGAAATCAAAGAATGAAAAATGGTAGGTTCCAGGCTGGCCCTTGGCCTGGTGCTGAAGGGAACCAAATCCCACATGACCAACTGCACAGTTCAAGTTCTTGACCAGGCAGCTTGCAAGGCGCACAGGGAGCATGTGCTTGAGTGTCCCACATTCTGACAGGATGGAAAAACAAAGAAGGGTTTGTGGTGTGACTATCCCTCATCAGGAGATCCTTTCTCACTCTCCTCCTTTCTCTGTCTATCTCTTTATGGCAAGTAAAAAAAAAAATGGTAGATTGTATTAAACTAAGAAGAGAAGAATTTGGTAAGGTCGAATAGGCTCGTATGTGATCTACATATTGAAAACAAAATTAAAACTGGGTCACAATGGGCCAACGGGGCATAGAGGTTAAGGCCATGGATTTTCACATGGTTGACAGTAGTACAAGTCCCAGACCTGAAGGTTTGAAAATCACACCAGGCACATGTGTGTGCATGCCCAAAATCCCAGGAGGAGAATGCAAGACAAGGGTTGTGGTGTGGCCATCCACTCTGGAGGGTAATTCCTCATTTTTCCTCTCACTCTCTCTGTCTCTTGGGAGAGTTCACCTGACCTGTGGCAAAAACCTAAAAGGAAAAAAAAAGATAGAATAAGGTTTTTAGAAGCATTTATATAAAAGGAGACTTCAAAAAGCTCAAAGAAAAATGGAATTAAATATGAGATCATTTTGGTGCAAACAAAAAATTAAATCCATGCATAGTTTTTTCTAAATAAGCATTTTCAATGAAATTTTTCAAGACTCTTCATCACAGTGGTACCGGTAATAGACACTCAAAAAGCAAGAGAAGAGATACAAACACCTTTAAAGCACCTTGTGAATTCAAGTGACAGGTTATACATGGAATGACTAACTCACTTTGCTTGAGTTTAGAATAGAATCAACATGGCCATGGTTGGTTATATCAAATTCATCTCCAATAATTTGACTATCTACCTTTGTGTAAAAAAACATTTTCTAGGGGCCAGCAGATGGTGCAGCAGTTATGTCACTGGACTCTCACATAGCTGACTATGGTTCAAGTCCCGGATCCAGTGGCTTGAAAATCACACTGGATGTAAGCGCATGTGTGCCCAAGAGCCTGGGAGGAAAATGGAGGAGAAGGAATTGCAGTGTGGCCATTCCTCCTATGAGGTGATTTCTCACTTTCCCTCTCACTGTGTCTGTCTGTCTGTCTGTGTCTCTCTCTCTCCTTCCCTCTCTCTCTCTAGTGAGCACACATGCCCTATGGCAATCAAAAAAATTAATAAAATAAAAATGTTCTAAGTCCTTTCACATGTTTGTCTTTTCTGTTCCTCTCCTGAATCTACTGTGTGTAGATGAAGAACAACTTAATTTACCATAAGAATACAGACTAAAACAGTTCTAACCATCCAGTGCTTATTCTATTATATCACTTCGTCTTCAATAACTTTAATGCCTTAGCTTATGTGACTCCGATCCACAATGGCATTCAACAATTCAACGATGTAATAAATGAATAAGTTTTGATCCAGAAAGTAAGACTGTAAGGAACACAGCTATGGTTAGAGATGCCCTATGCCTTACTAGTACACCATGTAATCAACATATCACATAATAATTAACTATAGCTTGACTCTCTCTAAGGTCTCTTTTTTATTATTTTTAAAGAGATTTTTACTATAGGACACATGCATTTGCTGGAGAGACAGACAGACAGAGAGATAGAAAGAGAGAAATCACCCCCACGGAGGAGATGGCATGCCACAATCCCTTCTCCGCCATTCTGCTCTTAGAATTTTGGGGATGCACACACATGTGTTCAGCAAGAGTTTAAAGTCACCGGGTCCAAGACTCAAGCCGTGGTCAGCCATGTGGGAGTCCAGCAACATCACCATTACACCGTCTGCTGGCCCCTCTCCAAGGTCTCTTATTCCCGTTAACGAAAAGAAAAAGTCTCTCATTTAGAACTATCCCTAAATGACTTTGTATCGGTGTCTAAGATTGTAAATGTCTACTATAAAAAAAAAAGAATTCCTTCATCATATTCAGATTGCCATTTATAAGTGACAGATGCAGCTCTTCAAATTGAAAATAATGTCAAATCCAGGGGCCAGCAGGGGACGTGGTTGTGAAGGCTGCTGGACTCCCACATGGCTAACTAGGCTCTGAGTACAGACCTGGCAGCTTGCTTTCTCACTTCCTGTCCCTCTCTCTCTCTGTCCCTCTCTGGTCTACTTCAAAAATATAAAAACTAAATAAAATAATGGCAATTAATAAAATCAAATAAAAAAATAAGTCTTTTTAAAATAAAAAGGATGTCAAATCCATTTCAAAAACTGAAATTATACTATACACTAAGACCTGAAGAGTGGAGAATAAACACTGAACTGTCCTTGAATTTTCAGCCTCCACACAAGTTCTCCCTAACCAAGTATGAACATTTTTCTCGGCTCTTTCCTCCTAATGAAGAAACAAATGGAGATAAACAGTCACCTAAGTAAATTGATCCTGGAGTTATCTTTAATGACCTTCATTCTGATCTAGACAGTTAGATAAGTGCTTGTTAAACAGCAATAACCCCGATGTCCCTCAAGATGTTCTATTGTAATAAAGCTGTCAGTACCTTAGAACCTTCCTAGTAAATAAATAATTCCTAAAAATTAAATATTTTTTGCATTTTGAAAATATTTCAATCCAGAAAATGAAAATCTTCATACTGGGGGCCAGTAGATAGACTAGTGGTTACATTGCTGGACTCCCACATGGCCAACCATATTTCAAGACTCAGACCTGGTGGCTTGAAAATCATGCCAGGTGTGTATGCATGTATGCCCAAATGCCCAGGAGGAGAATGGAGAAGGGACTGTTGCATAGCCATCCCCCTGGCGGGGATGGGGGCGGAGAGGAAGATGATTGTAGTGTAACCATCCCCTGGGGGTGGGGGGATGATTTCTCACTTTCCTTCTATCTCTGTCTCTGGCAATCACACATGCCCTTTAGCAAAAGCCTCTAAACAAATTTAAATCTTCATATTGTGTATGTCTTTCCTACTGGAATTTCAGAGGGACAGAGACAAGAATCGTAAGGAAAGTCTAGGAAAGACTATGGCCCCAAAAGGCAGAAATTTATCTGCATAAGTGCAGTTTAGAAAAGCCTTGTACAGAGGTGGGATTTAAAATAATTTTTGGATGACAGGTTTCCATTACAAGCAAAATGTGTTGTATTCTTTGTTCCCTTCTGAAATAAGGATTGTGAGAACTGATACATGATTTTAAAGCTTAAGAACCATCACTCTCTAATGATATGACTCTCAAAAGGAAGTCTTTTTTAAACCACTCAGATTTCTCCCTCTCTCTTCTATTCCAGATCCCAATATACACACCCACCTTACTCCACCCCACCTTCCAGCCACCTTCCCTGTGTGAAGCTGTTATTACTGGAATGTGCTATAATCCTAGAGTTGGCTGGAGTGGGGAAAAAAAAAGGGGGTTTAGAAGCAAGGGGGGATCACATGTGTAGGTCTAAAATTCATTTAAAGAAAAAAACCTTATTTCCAAAGTAGACTATACATAAATTGTATTTCTGTGGCTGTTGTCAAAGCATTGTGTTACCTGTAAATGTTAAGAACAGTACACATTATTTGTATAATGTAGTTCTGGCATTTCTTCATATGTTCATATACCAGAAATCTCAAAATTTAGACCTGGGTTTCTACTCCTGGGGTCCCTCTCACTTTGCCTCTGAGAGGTCCAGGTTAGAATCGCTTATGTATTTCCGAGAATTGAAGTATTCATAAGCCAAAATAATGGGCACTGAGGGAGGGGGGGTCTTATCTGAATGTCACACTAAACTCTCATGAGTTTTATTTTTGCGCTTGTTTAATATAAAGATATAATTAAAAATATTCTATTTCTGGTCAGGGCCAGCAGGTGGTGTGGTGTTTAAGTTGCTAAACTCCCCCATGGCTGACCAAGGTTTGAGTTCCAGACCTGGCTGCTTGCTTTCTCACTCTCCCTCTCTCACTGTCTCTCTGTCTCTCTCTCTGGTTAAATTAAATAATAATAATCTTAATAAATAAAATTCAATAACTATTTTTTTAAAAGATAGTCTATTTCTGGAATGTGTGGTAGCAAAATATAACAAAAAGCTCAAATTGCTAGTTGTGTGATTTCAAATTCTGACAACCTGTCTGGGCTTCTATTGCCTCAACTATACCACGAAAGGGGCATCAATCAGCTAGTCCTGCCAAAGTCCTTTCAGCTTTCAAATCTGTTTCATCAAGGATTGTAGGAGCATGAAAAATTATGTTTAATAATATAAAATTTAACAATTTCAAAAAAACAAAGGAACCTCAAATAAAATTCTTAAAACATTCAGAAAGATCTCATAACTGTAGTGTGTCATGAAAACTGTCTCTTTGACTTGGCTGTCATTTGCTTCAAATAATGCCTGAGCCACAGGAAAACTATTTTAACACTCTGAGAAGATTAAATAGTTAATCCACTGGAAAACCAAGTTGAATCCACAAAGCGCCTTTCCAGAGAGAAGCATTGAAAATAACAACAAACAAATTTGTTTATTTTGAATAAAATCATTCTAATGAGGTAAGCAAGCGCAGGTGCTCATGCACATACAGACTCCAAATAGTCATGGAGGGGCCAGCTGGTGGCATGGGGTTAAGGCACTGGATACCACATGGCCAACTCTGAGGTACAAGTCCTGGACCTGGCAGCTTGAAAAGCATACCCAGGCATGTGTGTGTGCCCAAAATCTCAAGAAAATAATGGAGGAAAAGGGACTGCGCCATAGCCAACACCCTCCCCCCACGTCAGAGGGGTGATTTCTCACTTTCCCTCTCTTCTCTCTCTGTCTCTCTCTGGCCAGAGTATGTGTCTTATGGCAAAATCTTATTTAAAGAAAAAAAAAAAAGTTCATGGAGAGACAGCTCCAAAGCATAGTGGTAAAATAATTGTCAAGACCAGCTGAATCCCACAAGGAGACCACAGTTTGAATCCCCTGCCCAGTCAGTCTGAAACATGCTGGGAACCCATGTGGGTGCCCAGGACCTATATGACAAACTGGACGACTGAAGGAAGGAGGAAGAGGATGGCAGCATAACCAGATCTCTCTCTCATGCACATGCCTACATGTACATGTTGCATCATAAATAATAAGAAAGAATCGTATAAGTTCATGGAAAAATGAATTAAAGCACAACTTTATTTTGTCACAAAAAAATCAAAAACCATGCATAGTTTTTTCATAATATACAGTTTTTGCGGACTTTTTTTTTTAAGTCTCAGAGTTGTGTGCACTTGTGAGAGAGAGAGAAAAAGAGAGACAGAAGGAGAAAGCACCCACCACTGGTGCAGCAATCCACTCTCCATTTCCCATCCTGCTGGGATTTTGAGCATGTGCGCACACACCCCCAACATGTTTTTCAAGGCATCAGGGATGGAATTTTAACCAGAATTCAAAGTAGACCATGCAGAATCTAATTCCCTTAACTACTAGGCTATGGGCCAGCCCTCCATAGACTTTTTGAAGGCCCCTATTGTAGTACACAATTACATACTATTACCTGGCATACATTTTCATTGATATGTCTTCCTTCCTAATCTGAAACTTAGATATGTCAGGTCACACCCATTTTTGGTCAGAAAACAGATATTTATAAGTCAGAGTCTCAAAAATGGGTTCCAGCACATCTTGTGGGGAAACTGCCATGATAATGAATATTTCAGATCAACTTTTTGAAGAAATTGATGAGAATTCGAAGATTGGGCAAATTACGGTATTAACTGCCAAGATAATTTCTGCTTTAATGGCTTCACTAAACTGGAATTTCTAGTGCATCATTCACTACCCCATAATTATGCACCAAAATATTAACCAATTAGCAGGTATGATGGCAAGAGTTCAAGGGGTAGTAATAATTAGATATGAAACCTGAACTTCCATGCAGTTCCAAATAACAACCAGACCCACATGCTTTATAACTTAATAAACCATATCTGAAGAGAAAGGACCTACTCATATTTCATAAATGAAATAATTTCACTGACTTGCAATTTATATCATCTGCTAGCTCATTAGTCTCATTAGAAAGTCTCCTTCCTTTCCTTTCCATTACTTTTTGATCCAAAAACGTATAAGTAGGACACTGTGTTATATCAAGCAGAACACGATCTAAGTAATATGTTCCTCATACAGAGGTGTTAGAGTTCAATTTTGTTTGAAAAATATCCTGGAGGAATATTTAAACTAAAAAAATTCTATTGAAAAATCAAAAACAAAACTCAATTGCAACAATTCTCTTTAATTTCTCATTTGTGTCATTGCTCCTATCCTGTGTTAGTTTTGACATATGCTGTACATTTCAAGAGCCTCATACTGCTACATCTAAGCTCCATTCAGAGCAGAAACTGTATATTGTATGTGTTTTGGTAGGAAATTATCTAGCACACAGAAAATACTTAATAAATAGTTGTTGCATGAATAAGAAATAAAATACCAGACATGAGATAAACATCTATTTGCATAAAATAAATGTTTTCCAGAGGTCTTGCTTACCTACCCATACATCTTCTAAATATTAAATTGTTTCAAATTATTTACCTCACATGTATACTGTTTCAGTTGTATTACATTGAAATTAGCAAGTGGCTGTTTTTAACTGTTTGGAAATACTTTGTTTTTTAAGGTTTTTATCATAGGGCATATGCGCCCACCAAAGAGAGATAGTGAGAGGGAAAGTGAAAAATCGCCCCTCCCCCCGAGAATGGCCACGCCATCCTCCTGGAATTTTGGGCATGACCACATACATGTTCAGCATAATTTTCAACCCATCAGGACTGGGATTCAAACTGCAGTTGGCCCTGTGGGAGTCCAGCACCTTAACTACCTTAACCACCTTGCTACCTGCTGACCCCAATATGTTGTTTTGCCTTTTCTTTTCCTTTTCTTCTTTTTTTTTTTTTTTTCTTTTTTTTGAGAGCAAGAGATATTTTTTTTGTTATAGGGTGCATGAGCTCACCAGCAAGACAGAGACAGAAAGTGAAAAACCATCCACGGGGGGCATGGGCATGCCTCAATCTCCTCTCCATTCTCCTGTCAGAATTTTTGGGCATGCACGCACACACACCAGGCATAAGTTTTAAGCCGCCAGGTTCAAGAAGCAAACTGTAATGAACTACATGAGAGTCCAGCAATGTAACCATTGTGTCATCTGCTGTCCCCCAATATGTTTAAGGGTGCAGAAACAGACATCAGAAACCTGAGTTTGAGTACCAATTTGGGCACTTAGCTGAAAATCCTTGAACAACTCACCTACTGTCTTTAAGACTAAAAAATAGAAATAATAATTTCTGTCAAATTACCTCATAGGACTTTAGTGTAGATAAAGTGATTGTTCTTTTTTTTTTAAGTATATCTATTTTGCTCATCAGTGAGAGAGAGAGAGAAGGAAAGAGGAAGGGAGAAAAAGTACCCCCAGTAAGGTCCTGACATCGCAATCCACCTTCAGCCAGTCTGGAACGCGGATACATGTGCCTGGTATTCTCATGGGGGTCTCTGGACTTGCATCAGGAACATTCCCATGTAGAATTGCTTCAAAGAGCACTGCATTTTACTGCTACTTCACCACTGGTCCCAAATAGTATTCATTTGTATTATAATCTAAATGGGAAAGAGACAGCCTTGGTGTTTCTTCTATGTCTATTGGATAGTGGTACTATATAATTTTAAAATGTAAGATAGTAACAAGGGTACCTAAAGTAAATATATTATGGAAAAAGCCAAGTTTGAAATGTGAAAACAGGCTCTTCCTATCAATATAGAGGCATCTTTGATGCCAATATTTTGACCATTATTAATGACAACAATGCTGCATACACAAAGTTTCTGTAAACCCTAGTACCTTTAAGCGGCTGGCTCAGCATAGGGAATAAAAAAAGTGCAGGGGGGACAGCAGGTGGCATGGTGGTTAAGGCACTGGACACTCTCACATGGGTGACCACAGTTCATTCACATCCCAGCCCTGGTGGCTTGTTTTCTCACTTTCTCGCTCTCTGTGTTTCTCTCTAGTCAAATTAAAATGGATGAATGAATAAATAGAATTAAAATAAATAATTCTATTTTTTTAAAAATGTACAAAGGTCACATTGCAAATCAGTGTCAGCAACAGACCTAAAACTGAACTTCTAACAGTCCAACTGGCACTTAAGTCTGCTCAGTAATGTCACTTGAAAGTGTTTTAATAAGGTGAATAGACCGTAAACTAAAATACAAACTACACAAGATTACACATTAGTCCAAACTACCAAGGATATGTACAGTTCTCTGCCAAAGTCAAGCAAAGAAATCTTAGTTTGTACAGACAATGACATGAAAACACAATGGTCCTTTTTGTATCTCCCATTTTCAGCAAGCCTTTGACATATTTTGCAAGCTAAAGTTCTGGAAAAGGGAAAAGTGTCAAATGTGTTATATTGGCATTCAGAGATGGGGAAGAGAAAAGAACACATAATGTCTTAGTTTTAGAATTCAAAAATTGTTTAATTGATTTAATAATTTTGAGTTAACAAAATAGTTGAATTCCATATACGTAAATAATAAGAATAGAATATACAATATACTTCATTGTTCATTTTTGTTGCTGTCTATCTAAACCATCTGTTCAAATTACCACATCCTCTAGGAAATCAGCTACCATGTTGAATTTATAAATTCATAATCAGTACCTTTCTAACCCCTATGCACCTTGAGGGAAATCAAGTGTTGCTGTTAAATCACATCTTATGTGTGTGTTTAAGAGAGAGATAGAGAGATGTGTTAAAAGCAGATAAACAAAGGACCAGAAGATGGTGTAATGGTTACATCGCTGGACTCCCACATCTGACCAGAATTAGAGTTCCAGATCCAGCAGCTAGAAACATGCAGCCACGTATGTGTGTGCATCCAAAATCCAGAGAGGAGAATGGAGGAGAAGGGATTGCGGCAGGGCCTGTGGGGTGATTTCTTGTTTTCTGTCTCTTCTGTCTCCCTCTCTCTCTGACGAGTGCACATGCCCTATAGCAAAAATCTCTCTCTCTAAAAAAAAAAGCAGGTAACCAATATTTTGGTGGATCTTGATTTAATGGTGTGGTTAGTTTATAATGAGGGTGGCTATAAACAATTTTTGTTTTGTCTTGTTTTGTTTTTCATTGCCAGAGGGGATGTACACTCACTAAGGGTGAGGGTGGGGGACCATCGGGGCATGGCCATGTTGCAACCCATTCTCTTCTATCTCTCCATCCTGTCGGGATTTCAAGTA
Organism: Tupaia tana; assembly: GCA_026018925.1. NCBI lineage: Eukaryota > Metazoa > Chordata > Mammalia > Scandentia > Tupaiidae > Tupaia > Tupaia tana. The sequence continues at coordinate 143,335,998 of JAKSZU010000006.1, forward strand.
TGTGCCCACGTGCTTCAGTAGCTTCTGGGGCCAGGATTCAAACCATGGTCAGCCATGTGGAATCTGCTTCTTTAGCCATTAGGCTATAGGACCAGGCCTATGCATGGTTTTACTCTATGTTTTTTCCTTACATTTTTAAATTATATAGCACCACTATCCAATATGAACCACATAAGCATTATACTCTTTAAGTATGAGTAGACACATTTTTAAAGGAAAAATAAACAAAATCAATTTTAATATTTTATTTAGCCCAATGTAATCCAAATGTTATTTCAATATGTAATCAACATAAAGATATTTACATTCTTTTCAGAAAAAGTACTTTCATTCAAATGTACATATTCATTAGTACGTGTCAATTCAAATGCTAAATTTTCATCAAATACTTTTTCAGTATTTGGATTTCATAAATTTTACAGCTGAAAAAAATAGATCCATTTAATAAAGTCCCACATAACTAAGTTATTCAAGGCACACTTAAAAAAGTTTGCAGTAACTAGATCAACAACTAGCATAAGACAGTGAGAAAGAATGTGAGAAATAACCCCTCAGAGAGATGGCCATGCCACAATTCTTTCTCCTTCAATCTCCTGGAAATTTGGGCACACAGGCACAAGTGCCCAGTGTGATTTTCAAGCCACCAGGTCCAGGACTCAAACCCTGGTCAGCCATGTGGGAGTCCAGTGCCTTAAACACCATACCACCTGCTGGCCCCAACAACTAGTTTTTAAATTTAAACAAATTAAAATTGAACAAAATTTTAAAATTTACTTCCCGAGTAGCTTTAATCATAACTCAAGTGCTCAACAGTCATATGGGTTGTCTAGCAGGGCTGTCAGCTTTTTTTTTTTTTTTTTTTTTTTTAGAGGTTTTTGCTATAGGGCGCGTGCGCTCGCCAGAAAGACAGAGAGAGACAGAAAGCGAGAAATCACCCCCCAGGAGGGATGGCCACATCACAATCCCTTCTCCTCCATTCTCCTCTTGGGAACTGGGGCACGCACGCACACACACCCAGCATGAGTTTAAGCCACCGGGGCCGGGACTCAAAACCACAGTCGACTACGTGGGAGTTCAGCGACATAGCCATTACGCTAACTGCTGGTCCCAGGGTTGTCACCTTTATCCCCATCTATCCGGGATACACTGTAGAACATCTCAAATGTACTCTGCCAGAAGGCTCTTCTGAAAATAAAATCTCAAATGTTCTCCCTAAATAAGAAACATCCTGTTTGAACTTTTTTCCGCAAAACCTTTTTTGAGCAATTTACAATACAGTCCCGCAGAACTAAGTTATTCAAGGCACACTTGAGTAACTTTAACACACTGAGAAGCCTCTGCATCACAGGCACCTCTAGGACATCTCATACATTTACACAAGTAGAGTCTATTGCCCATTGCTACTTTATTCATTGCAGAAAACCAGGTCAAATGCCTCTATTTTTGTATAGACACAAAAATTTGTGCTGATTTATTTATACTGTGGATGACGCTTTGCCACAAACTGAAGGGTGGGGTCAGAGGACGCTAGAAAGATTCAGGAATCAGAGGAAATGTTTCAGCTGGTTGAAGTTTAGGTTTTCTCTCTCTCTTTTAGGTTATCTTAATTTCCTTTGGGGAGCACCTCCAACAGGGTCTTTACACAATCTCCCCACCACCACCACCAACCTACAGTCAGGCATATCACAGCATAATCCATGCCTTAAAGTAGACCCAGAACACAAGTGGGAGCCTCCTCAGATGGTCTCCAGCAGGTCTTCTCTATCTGAGCTCTATCCTTTTTAGTAAAGGTGAAGAATAAATAGCATCAAAGCCATTCATTTGTCATTGAATTAGTACAGGAACAGAAAGAAGCACCTGACATCAAGCTATGTAAAACTTTGCAAAGCATCTCCTTACCTCTCACCTACATAGGGTTAATGATTAAGGGCTGGACTGCACAGTCAAGCTGTCTGAGTTGGAGCCTTGTTCCAATTGTGACCAGTTTAACTTTGGGCGATTTACTTAATCTTTCTGTGCCTCGTCTATAAATTACCATAATAACAACAGGACCTATGACATAGATGGTTGTGAGGAATAAATGAGATTTTATTCCTGATACAAAACATCTTAACCCATAGCATTGACCCTGGAACATGATATTTGTCATACAATTATTATTATTATTAGCTCAGGAAAACAGAGATGGAGATAAGTGTTCGATAAATATTTGTTACAAATTAAAAATACATCCCCGAGCACTTTATAAATACCAAAGTACTACGTAAACATAAGCTGGTTTTGTTCTTTACAAGTTCGGAGAGTATCTCTGTTCAGAATATAATGTACTTAATAAAAATATTCTCCAATTTCACCATATTGGACCTTCACAAGATGGCTTAGAAAATTCTGTGAAAGCTTTTATAAAGACTTTCCCCCAAAATCAGACCCATAGCTATTTACTTAAAGAACTCGGAGTGGCCCAGCCCTGTAGTGCAGTTGGTGGCAAACTACACTGCAGTGCTAGTGTAGAAGCCACGAAGCCACCATGAGTTGGGTGGGTCAGACCTGAAATACCCATACAGGCTTTCTCAAAATTCTGATGCGTGGGGGCTGAACAAAGGATTACTGAGTGAAGAGACTCTGCTGAGGGTGCTTCTCTCTCCGTCTCTCTTGTGCACATACGCCCACTCTCTATGATGAATACAATAAAAACAAACTTAAAAGTGCTGCCATTCATTCCAAAGTCATGTATGTTATTTATCCATTGGCACTTTAGTTATCCATGGCTCTCCTTGCTTTCAAGGAAGCAGTGTCAGATGTAACAGAATGGAAAATAAATTGCCCTTTGGTGTTCTAGAGAATTCACACATAAAAATCTTCAATGTCTAAAAATCATTTTTCTCACAGTGAAATTGTTTTCATTAGTATCCGATGCTCCTTCTGTACCTTTCTGGGTCAGATGTGCTAACTAAACGCTTTCTGGATTTCTTGTTTTTTCCTTCCCCTTCCTTTGCTCTGGTGCAGTCATTAGTAGCACCAATAGGCCAAAAGAAAGATAGCAGTTTCAAGAAACAAACTCATCAAACGATATGGATAAGGAGCCTTAGACCTATCAAGATGGCCAAATTAAAACTTCAAAAGCTTATAACCAGTGATTTTAAACAGTCATTAAACTGTCACCTCCATGGATGGTAATTTCCTCCTCTGTAAAATGAGGAAATTCTTTAAAAAATCTTTAAAATTCATTTTATCTTTTAAGGAGATTGTAGATACAAAGTATACAAACAGCCATTTCTATGCCTAACCAAGATTTGTCACTCAAATAATAATAGAAATGCTTTACTAGATTCTTAAGCTGATTTTTCAGAAGGATGATGAGTGGAACATTTTTAATGATTTCTAATTTCTTGGAGGGCAGATTATTTTTATAATCCTTTAAGGAAGAATAGAAAGAAATGAATTAACAGTAGGCCATCGGAGCTGTTGAAAGAAGCTACGCACTCACTCTGCCATGAATGCTTCATTAATTTTTCAAACAGAGGGATGATGTTGCAATTTTCCATAAGCAACTGTTGGCGCTTTCCTACTTGATATGTATCGAAACAGGCTAAATAACATTGGATACGCGTGTATCTACCCTTGCCAAAATACAATGGTGATGTATCTAGTGTTTCAAAATTCACACCCAGACATGTATACTGTTACTGTTCGATTGTATCCACTTCGCTTAGCCTCGGGACGTCTACCCTCTCCCCTAGCTAGGGCATTCCTCCTTCTACAGGTAGAGCCAGCAGGGAGACCTTGACCTGAGCGTGATTCCCAGCCCGACACCTAAGAGACCAGAGGTATCCCCTCTCCCCGTTCCCGCTCGTGCACCCCTAGTTCCGCGGAAGCTCAAGAGGCGCCTTCGACCAGACTTCTCGAACCCGAGTGGGCTCGCCAGCGCTGTCAGTCCGGCGCTTTGTCTGCGCCTCGGGAGGCCGGAGCCGCTCGGACACGTATGACAGACACTAAATAACAGAGAGGACACCGCAGCCGGGCGGGGAGGCAGCTCCCCGGGCAAAGCCGGACAGGCGATGGCCCAACCTGAGGCGACGGTTCCCGGGGCCGGACCCGCAGGGGCGGACGGCCACAGCTGGTCCCCACAGAGCGCTGGAGACGCCCGCAGGGACCTGGCGCCGCGCAGACGCCGGCCACCTGCAAGCGCCGCCGGCGCGAGGGCCGCGGGGTCTCCCGCGAGCACCTGGTTGCGGGCCAGGCCGGCGGCGACCCGCTGCCTCGGTTTCCTCAGGCGCCGGGCCGGGCCGCGCCGCCTCGCAGGTCGCGCCACTGCGGCAGCCGGTGCCGGGCCAGGGCAGGTCGTCGCCGCGCCCTCGGCGGCCGCCAGCCCCCCGCCCGCGCCCGCGCCCGCGCTCACCTGACAGCCACTCGCACGGAGCTGTCGTCCGGGGCGCCCCACATGCCGGCGGCCGGCGGCCGGGGCCCTGGGCCTCCGCGGCGCAGAGCTGAGGCGCCGCCGCTCGGGCGGGAGGCTGGGGCGGCAGGGGGCGGCCGGCTCACCTCCGCCGCGCTCCAGCCATGTTGGGGACTGAATGGGAAGGTGGCGGCGGCGCCGAGGCAGCAGGAGGAGGAGGTGATTCACGGCTCGCGGGCGCCCGCCCCTTCTCACCCTCTGGGGCGGGGACAGGCGCGCGGTGGGGCTGGCGCGGCGCGGACGAGCGCAGGCCGCGGGCGGCCTCCTGGCGGCCGGGAGAGCGCGCCCTGCCCCCTCCGGCGGGGACGGGCCGCCCAGCGGCCGGGCACAGCACTCCACGCCGCCCGGCCCCGGGGCTCCGCGCCCCGCACTGCGTCAGCCGCGGCCGCTCGGCCCGGCCCCGCCCCGCCCTGCCCTCGGCGGGCACTGCCTGGCGCTGCTGGGCAGGGAGGGCGCGGGGGAGGGATGCCGCCCGGGGCCACCAGCCGGTGCGCCCTGCCAGGCTCTCCGGTGAGAAGGAAGCAGCCGGGGCACGCGCTGGTGCCCGGTCCCTTCTAAAATCAAAGCTTGATTTAGCAGCGCGCCGGGGACCAGCCAGCTGCTGCTGTGCTTCGGCTTTGTTCCCACCGTCACCTCATTGTGCTCGCTTGGGCTTGGACTTTGACCTCCCTTCCTAGCCCCCCTCCGCTGAACGCTCTCCCTCCCTCATCATTCATGCTCAATTGGCTCCCCGGTTTGTCCACTGTCTCTGGGCAGCTGGGCTGTTCTGCAGCCCATCGCCCGCTCAGCAGCCGCCTGGGCTATTGGAAATGATTTACTCGGAGACTCCTGAATGCGGTTCTGTTCAGTCATTTGTACACTGGTACATAAACCGCACCCTAGTACTGCCAAGTGTTCCCAGAACTGAATATCCACGAGACGCGCTGCTTAGTAAATCCTTCCAAACTGATTTTCTCGCCTTTCTGGCCTTCAAAAAGCACCTCCCGAGCCTGGGATTCCATCAGCATGGACCCATTGTGGTTTCTGCTTGTCACTATTGTGCTTCCACATGCCTTCAGATAGCTCTGTGGAAACAGCCTCTATTAGCCTTGCCACAGAGTGTCTTTTGTGGACTGCCCCATACATTCTTATAAATAAACATGTGGGTTCATACAAAACAGCATAATAGATTCAATGGCACTGTCCAAACAAAGGCACAGCCGGAGTACCTCCAGTTTAAAATCACACACCTCATAGCACTGCAGAGCTACAGCAGTAGGGACGGAGAGGGCAGGCACTCTGGGAAAGGCAACGTGTTTAATGATCTGAGCCAGTGGGCAGACTCAGGGAATATGTAGTTACAGCTCACTTTCTACCTAGTCTGTTCCTAATCTTGCTACCCCTAAACCTTCCTCATCATGAGATACCCACAACAGAGTCTTCAATCCATTGAGAGCCATCCCCAGTCTCAGCAAACTCTGATCACAAGAAAGGCACCCAGGGAAGCCTTGACCCACCTGAAGACCTCGCCAGGTAGACCAGTTTCCACAGAGCATTGCACGACGGTTGTACCACCACCTGCCCTCTCTCCACCAAGTCTTAACAGACATATAATTTGGAGGCAAAGAAAGCAAAGTTAGCGAGTCTCCATGGATAAGACCAAATTGGGGGGAAAACTTTTCTCTGGTTCTCTCCTCTCGTGGAAGGGCTTTCCCTAGCCTCAGTATTTATCCATCAACATATCCGAGCTGCATTTCATCCTGTCCGGGCAGGCCCATATCTGGGCTATCTGGATTGGCCACCTGGCCTCTTAGATTGATGAAAGCTGCAAGGGAGACAACAATGACCAAGCACATTTAGCAAGAAAACTAAGAAGACATTATTTGTATGATTCAAGAATTTTAAAAGGAAAAAGAAGTTCTCATGTAGCACTAGTACCAATGTCTCAGTAAGAGGTATCGCGAACAGGAATGCCTGCATGAGCCAGGCAGCTAACTTACGTGAATGGAGCAGGCAAGGTGAGGTCCACGATCAAAGAGAGACAGGCCCTTTCCAAAGGTGGTGGCCATCCTCAAGTCTGATGGAGTGTTTTGCTACTGGAATGCAAACGCAAGGCTGCCAAGTTTTTTGTTTGCTTGTATGCTTTTGCTGCCCAAGAGACAGAAACATCAGATCTTTTTGTGAAAATGTCTTAGTTCTAAACAACAACTAATATTAAGAAACCATGCAAACCAATCAAAGTGTGTCTCAGGCCCACTTCAGTCCCAAACCACCAGGCGGCAACTTCTAGTCAAAATGTTAGCACCAAAAATAGCTGTGGCTTTTGATCTATATTACACCTGGTTTCAGGAAGAGGTAGCATAAAAAATTCGAATTCCCATGGACGACTGAGTGAGTAATTCTCTCCCAAATTTCAAAAGTTGCAAAATTAACAACCTATTTGGGTTTACTCCAGAATCCTTTACAGTTGCTATAGCACCTTTCCTTATGGCTCATCTCATTAATTAATTTGCAGAAAGTTCCAAGGGAGGGACTTTTACCCCCAAAAGAGTGGCTTAAATTCTATTCCAATTATTCCATTAGTATTTAGCAAATGACTTCTAGGTACAGACAAAATGCTTTTCACTAGGGATATGAGGAGCAAGGCCAGGACCAGGACCTCCAGAAGCTGACTGTTAAGCTCAGAGAGACAGATCCCAACATATGTAAGTGCAATAACAGAAACAATGGATAGGCGTGTGAGGAACCTTACCTGGAAGGATGATGAAGTCTTCACTTATAAAATGCTCAGGAGTCTCCCTGAATCCACACTTGCTCCACATTGCAGGAAGAGTAACCTTTTAAATGACCTAAGTCATTTATGTTATTCCTCTGTGTCAAATATTCCAGTGACCACCTAACACAAATAGGATAAATTCTTGAACACCTTAAGGCCCTTCACACTCTGGCCCTCCCATCTCTAACATCATCTTTTGCCACTGTGCCATAACCACTACCTTTTGGTGTCTTCTCTTTGTTGAACATGTAGACTTCTCTCCTGCCTTAGGGACTTTGCACTAGCTGTTTCTCTACTTAGCATGTTCTTTCCCCAGACCTTGTATGGTTGGCTCCTTTTAAATTATTTTTTTCCAGAAAGACAAAGAGGGAGACAGAGAGAGCACTTTCTAATAGAACATAATCATGCCACAATCCCCTCTCCATTTCTCCATGTTGTCAGGATTTGAGGCACACATGCACATGTGCCCAGTGTGTTTTTCAAGCTACCAAGGCCAAGATTTGAACCACATAATTGCCATGTGAGATCTAGCTCCCTTAATCACCAGGCCATGAGCCAACCCTGAACTTTTAAGTATCTTCTTAAACGCCATTTCCTCAGACAGACCTTTTCTGATTATCCCGTCTAAGTAGCACCTCCATGAGGGCCAGATGATGCTTCCATGACCTGGTGCAAAATGAAAATACTGAGTATCTTTTTAGAAAATCAAATTTAAATGCTCCTAAAAGAATGCTATGGCTTCAAAATGAGAAATAGTGATTGGCTATCTAAAAAAATAATTAGAATAATAATAATAATGATTGGGAAAAAACAATGAAAAGATACTGAATGATGAAGTGGGGAGATTAATGTCTCTGTATTGACTGACATGCATGGCATTCCCTTTTGAAAAAGCAATGTAATACACTGTAAAGTTATATGCAATTCAATGTAACATAAGCAAGATTATGATGATAACTAAAAAAATAAAATAAATTAAAAAAAAAAAGAATGCTGTGGCTTGAATGTGTCCTCCTATAATTTATATATTGAACTCTGGTGAGGTATTAAAATGGTACTGAGAAAGTGGAATTTAATCCAATATAGTGTTAAAAGTGGAACCTTGGGACCAGAAGTTAGCGTAATGGCTAAGTCGCTTGATTCCCATGTAGTCGACCTCAGTTCGAGTCCTGGCGGCTTAAACTCAAGCTGGGCACATGTGCATATGTGCCCAAGATCCCAAGAGGAGAATGGAGGAGAAGAGATTGCGGTGTGGCCATCCTCCCTGGGGGGTGATTTCTTACTTTCTGTCTCTCTGTCTGTCTTTCTGGCTAGCCCACACACCCTACAGCAAAAACCTCTCCAAAAAAAAAAGTGGAACCTTTGGGAAATGATTAGGCACCAGGTTGTGATCCCCAGGATTATTTGCTCATGGGTTTGATCAAGAGACAGATATGGACACAGGTACATGTGCTCTGTTTTGTCAAGCTCCTTGCAAGTGACGACCTGCACTCGGGACTTTAAGGTCCCACGAGCAAGAAGACCCTCACCAGATGTGGCCTCCAGACTTTGGACCTCCAAACCAAGAGCCAAGTAAACCTCTATTCTTTACCTTGACTCAAGTATTTCTGCTGTTAACAACAAAATGGACTAGAACAAGTTACAAAAATGTAGTTTCTTCCTTTCTTGTAAGCACTATCTTAATTTGTCATGGTATTTTCTATTTTCTATTTAACATCATTCTCCCTAAAGAAAAAAAAATATATTAAACTATGCATGAACTTTACCATTCATTTTTATATTATGCAATGGCAGTTTTAACTATGAATAGAAGAGCATTAACTCATATGTGGGGTTATAAAAATTATATTTCTGTTTCACAGTTCATACATACATATGTATTTTGTTCTTAACTGAAATAGTAGAAATGTTGCAGAAAAAATATTTCTATTTCACTTCCTGATACATGCATATTATAACACTTTCTGCCTTTGGCTTACTAGTGAATCAGGAAGGACTGAAAAGAAAAGAAGCTATCTTTCACCATCTTCCTATTTCCTTTTACATCATCATTTTCAGAGTCAGCAGTTGACTACTTAGAAAGTAATGTAGGTAAGAAAGGACAAGACTTGTCATTGTGTTTTTAAGAATGCCATTGTCTGTTCTTTACTTTGGAAGCAAGTTCTGGTTTGAAGGAAGCCTGGCATCTCACAAGGTCAGCACCCTTGTTTCCTCAGTCATAGACATAGCACAATTACCTAATACTCTTAAGGCTTCGAATCTCACTGAATTCCCCAACACTGGAGATCAATCAAAACTCAAGGCTCAGGAGCATAGCAAGTGCTATAGGAGAATAGGGTGGCAAGAAATGCAGGCCATGCAGGGACAGTAGGTGATGTGGTGGTTAGGGTGCTAAACTCTCATTGCGGTTCAAGACACAGTCCCAGTGGCTTGAAAGTCATGCCAGATATTTGCTCTAAATCCCAGGAGAATGGAGAAGAAATTGCAGTATGGCCATCCCCCTGGGGGTGATTTCTCACTGTGTCCTTCTGGTGAGTGCACACACCTTATGGCAAAAAGAAAAAAAGAAAGGAAGAAAAAAAGAAACAAGGAAGGAAGGAATAAAGGAAAGAAGGAAGGAAGGAAGGAAGGAAGGAAGGAAGGAAGGAAGGAAGGAAAGAAGGAAGGAAGGAGGGAGGGAGAAAGAGAGAGAAATGCAGGATATATATGTTGCACAAATGACCTCTGCTTTTGCACGTGCTCCAATGTCTTATCAGACCTCAGTTAAAAAACATAGACTTTCAAAACTGTAACAACATGGTTAAACCAAGAGCAGGGTACTAAGCACAGGTCTCTGTGTAGCTGTACCAGTAGCTTTCCTGTAAAGACAGCCCTGTATCCTGTTACATGTTACCACTAGACTGTTTTATTTTTTCGTAACCCAATCAATAGCTAATATTTTCTTATTTATTTTTTATTGTTTGCTTCCTTCCATTTAAATATGAGCTCTGAGATAACACAGAATATTTCTGTGTTACTCACTGGTGTTTCTGTATCTCTTTCAACAGTGTCCGATACATAGTAGAGGTCATTAATTATTACTGGATGACTATGTGACCTTGGGCAAGATATGAGACTTTTTTTGCTATAGAGCACGTGCACTCACTGGAGGGATATTGGGGGAGGGAGGGAAAGAGAAAGTACCCACCCAGGAAGAATGACCACACCATACTCTATTCTTGGGATTTAGGGCATGCGTGTCCATGCACTCAGTGTGTTTCTCAAGCTGCCAGGTCTGAGACTTGAACAGCACAGCTAGCCAGGTGGGAATCCAGGCACCTTTAACCACCACAAAACCAGCTGGCTCCATATGAGACCCTTCTAAGTATCAGCTTTTTTTGAGAGAGAGAGATTTTATTTTTTGTTATAGGGTGTGTGTGCTTGCTGGAGAGACAGAAAGAAGACAAGAAATCACCCCACCACCACCACCCCCCCCAGTAGATGTCCACGCCCTAATCCCTTCTCTTCCATTCTCCTCTCAGGATCTTGGGCATGCATGCACACATGTCTGGCATGAGTTTTAAGCCTCCAGGTCTAGGACACGAACTGCAGTCTACTACATGAGAATCCAGCGACAAAACCATTTCGCTACCTGCTGGTCTCAGTCTCAGTTTCTTATATGTAAATATGTATTTCCTGCCTTATAGAGTTATTTTAGGACTTGAAGAGCTTGTCTAGCTCCCAGTAAAAGCACAATAAGACTAGTTAATTTTATTATAAATATCTCTGTAAATACAGAGTGTTTTTAAAAATGGGCACTGGTGCTACAGCTGCACCTGTCTAAGGCACATTTGGAAGAGAGATCCATTCTATCACACTCTAAACAGCAGCCAAAAAGAAGCTACAGCATGCATTATGGCAACTTATCCCACTAGTTTTTTTCCTTTAGGCCATCCACCCTGTGTTTTTCTGGTTTCCACATTCTAATCAGTCATTAAAAGTTATTTGACTCTTCCTTTTTGCTGCTAGCAGAGTAAGATTAAAAGGAAAAGTTCTGATCACAACTCCACGTGCAAACAACTGGCTTTAGAAAAGCATGCCTAGACAACCATCGTCTCAGAAAATCTTTTTTGAAAAAATCTTTAAATTGCTTTCCCTTAGTTCCACAATAAGAACTATCACTTTTCCTCCAGTGATTCTTTTTGTTTTCCCAGTTAATAACAACAAAAAGCATTTATAGGGTTGTTCTACCATGCCAGGACACTGAGCCTTGTGCCTAACATTGATTATTTCACTTCATTCTTTTAGTGACCCTAGAAGGTCATTTTATTTTATTTTTTATTTTTATTTATTTATTTCTTTTTTTGGAGAGATTTTTGCTATAGGATGCATGCGCTCGCCAGACAGGGAGAGACAGAGAGACAGAAAGCAAGAAATCACCCCCCAGGGGGGATGGCCACGCCACAATCCCTTCTCCTCCATTCTCCTCTCAGGATATTGGGCACGCACGCACGCACACGTGCCTGGTGTGAGTTTAAGCCACCTGGTCCGGGACTCAAACCGCGGTCGACTACGTGGGAGTCCAGCGACACAGCCATTATGCTAACTGCTGGTCCCAGAAGGTCATTTTACATACAAGGAAACACAGGTCTTCCTAACAACCTCTGTGTGTTAAAGTCTTATCTGTATTTCAGGCCCAACTCAGAAGTCACCTCTTGCTTCATTCTTTTCCTGATATCACTCTTCCACTGGACCAGACATAGGACTTTTCCTTCTGCTTTATCTTCCTTACATTTTGCTATGTCTTTGTAATTATGGTAGTCATCACTTTCTAACTCTTCAACCAAACTGTAAATTCCTAAAGGTCACAATCTGTGAAAAAAAAAAAAAAAAAAAAAACAACAAAAAAAAAAAACAAGGACAGCCAACACTTATTTGTTGAATAAATAATCAGTGGTTACCAGAAAAGGGACATGCCATATTTTGATTGCAACACAAAACAAATTTTCATTGTGGGTAATCTGCTGCCTAGGCTATAGTTGTCAGAGAGATGGTTTCCAGACTAAAGTGTCTATTCAAGGTGGCGTTGAAACTATCAGAAGGAAATCAGAGCCCCTTTGTTTCTATAAGCCTGCAAACATAAGCAGAGTGCCTATACTTTTGGAGATTTAAGACATTTCATAAGTCTAGAACCTCATTCATTTCACAGGTAAGGAAACAGTTCTGAGATAATTCACCACCACCACCACCACCACCACCAATCACCTCCACTCTCCAATACACACACACACACAACACAGTGAATTAGTGGCAGATTTAGCTGGCTGGTCCACCATCCAGGTATCTTGACTCACTGTTCTGGGCTCTTTGTTATTTATTGTTAGATTCACTATATATTTTATTCTTTGGGTTTTGAAAGGCTCAGCCTACACTACAAGTGTTTGCATATGAAGAATGTATCTTTAACAACAAGGCAAGCTTGTTTATAGAGTCAGTAGCAATTTACTTTATACTAAAAGCAATTTGTTAGCATTTTGTAAACTCATTTTTTCCCCTTTATTCATGATAGAGCACATGTGTGTGTATGTGAGAGTGAGACAGTCAGACAAAAATGAGCACCACCCACAGTATGGTCACACTATGATCCCCTTCCTCCTATCCTCCAGACTGGATCTTGGGCACTCATGTGTATGTGTTAGGAATGATTCAGGCTGACCGGACTGAAGATTCTAACCTCTGTGGCCATGTGGGATCTGGTTTCTCTTAACAGTGAATTATCACTGTGCCTCAGAGTTGGCCATTGTAGCTCATTTTTAATGACTCTAACAATAGTAGAACAACAAACTTTTAACTATATATTGGGTCATTGGGAAAATCATGGGATATTGTTGCATAGAAAAACAGGAAAATACATCATGACTTTTCCAAGTACCCACTATATTTTTGTTCATATTTTCTCATTTCTGTTTATTCTGAATATTGATAGGAGTTGTTATTGGATGGCAAGAAAGAGTTTGAGGGTTTTGTTTTCTTTTTTAAATCTTTTGATATTGTGTGAAATTCTAAAAAAGGCATAGATCATTTTCACAAAAGCAGTGAAATTCTTCTAAGGAAAAACATAGCAATAGCTAAGTTTTTCATTATTAAGAATAAACAATTAGATAAAAGTTAGATTTCATTATTCACGCTTAAATCTGACTATAAAATCTAAAACTACATTTAAGGTTCTGAACCTGAGTTCCATGAATGAATAAAGACCTCTCTAGTGCTTTGGACTTTTTGTTGGGTTTGCAGCATATGTGTGTTGCAGACAGCTTGATTACCCTAAAGTACTGGCCCAGTTAATTGCATTCAAATGCAAATTACAGCATTAAGTCATGCTGATCTTGAGCCAAAGCCTTGAGCCAAGTTCCTAAGAGGAGTGTTTTTTTCTTTCTTTTTTTCCTAACTGTGCAGGACTGAACCTGATAGACAGTTGGAATAGTCACTCATTAGAATCTCATTCTTTGTGTTTTCTGTTTTGGAATATTATAGAACTGAATCACTGAAAGATAATTTTATTAGCCATTTTTTAATACAGAAAATGTTCCTTTTTACTACTGTATCTCTTTTATTTAGTCATCAGTAACGCCATTCTTGACTCATATCTGTTCATTGAAGTTCTTGCCTTCCTTTCCTTTCCTTTTCTCTTCTTTTTTTTTTCTTTTTTTTTTTTTTTTTTTTTTTTTTTTTTTTTTTTTTTTTTTTTTTTTCTGTAGGGTGTGTGGGCTTGCCAAAATGAGACAGAGAAAGAGTTGAAAAGTGAGAAAGAACTCCCTCTGGGGGAAATGGCCATGCCACAGACCCTTCTCCTTTCTCCTCTCTGGATCTTTGACACACACACACACACACACACACACACAAACCCAGCATATTTTCCAAGCCACTGGGTCTGGCACTTGAACCTCATAGTTGGCCATTCAAGATCCAGCTGCCCCAACCACCAAGCTGCTAGCTGGCCCATTTTCTTTTTTGCTGTTTATTTATTTCTTTAATTTTTTTTTTTTAAATTTTTGGTGGAATAAGGCCTCACTTTGTTTCCAGGTTACCCTCAAACTTGCAATCCTCATGCCTCAGCCTCCTGAGTAACTAGGATTACAGGCACACACCGCCATGTGAGGTTTATTCTGACTGTTTTATTATTTTGACATTTGCACGTGGGTATTTTTCAAGTTTTCATGATGAGATACCCTGAAGCCAAAAGATTAATGAAGCCCTAAATTTTTTCAAACTTACCCTATTTCAGAGAACCTATAACAATTAACAATATAAAATATTTTTGTTGGGGAAAATATGATCTATATTTCAGTAACTTTGGCTATGAACATGTGCTTACATTTACCTTCCTTAAAAAAAAAAAAAAAAAGAAAGAAAGAAATGAAGGAAGAAAGAAAGCTACAATAAAGAGGATAATAAGGAACCTTAACATCTAGATCCCTAAATTTTCTTTACACAGATGCCCATTTGGTAGATACAGTGCTTCCAAGAAAAATATGCATTTACCTTTGTAAGATGCCATATACTAATCGTTATAAATGTTTGCCCTTATCTACTCGAGTTGATTTGAGATCAGTTCTTTTACAGTAGACTTAAAGAAACATCTTCCATATGGGAGAAACTGGTGACATTTGTATTTTATGATGCTAAGCCAGTCCTCGAATTTTTGCAAAAAAATGTAAAAAAACTATTTCTGATAGAAAGCTTAGCAATTCTCTTTTTAGTCCAAATATTTCTTTAAATGACTATTTAAAGGCTTTTTTCAAGTCTGACATTAACAATAAAGCTAGGAGCCAGCAGGTGGCATGGTGGTTAAGGTACTGGACTCCAACTCACATGGCCAACTGTGGTTCAAGCTCTGGACCCACCAGCAGGTGGCATGGTGGTTAAGGCACTGGACATTCCCACATGGCTGACCACAGTTCAAATCCTGAATCTGCTTTCTCTCTCTCTCTCTCTCTCTCTCTCTCTCTATCTCTATCTCTATCTCTATCTCTATCTCTTTCTGTCAAATTAAAAATAAATGAACAAATAAAATTAAATAAACAATTCTTTAAAAAAAAGAAAATCACACCAGGCATGTGTGCATGCATGCCCAAAATCCCATGAGGAGAATAGAGGGGAAGGGAATGCAATGTGGCCACCCCTCTAGGGGGTGATTTCTCACTTTCCCTTTCCCTGTCTCTGTGGCAACCCCCCCAAAAATGATAAAAACAGAAATGTAGACACAATAAGATGTTGAGGGACAGTAAATTAGCAAAAAGATCATGGGAACACCTAGACATACTTCATTATGCACCCATAATGGAAAAGGAAGTGTGATTCATTACCAATGAGCAATAAGGTGAACAGAGCCTTGAAAGTGGAGGCACTTAGACTGGGTAGAGTAGAATAAGGGAAACTGTTTAAACTTTGTGAGTGAATAAGATAATGGAAGCATTTTTAAATGTGTGAAGTAAAATAAAACTTAAAGGAGGATTATGAGTCTGGTCCACGTTTGTGAGAGGGATTGGGGAGATTCGGTCAGTAGGCAAATCATGACTGGAACTGCTTTAGATATGACATGATAAGGGCCAGAACTAGGCATCTTTTTAGGCTATGGTGAAAATGGAGAAGTAGGATTTACCAAAAAAAAAATTTTAAAGGAAAAATTAATAATATTTAGCAACATGGGAGAAGAATGATGACAGATTGAGGTATCATACTTGCTGTCATTGAAAATGTTTGCTTCAACTGGCTTTGTAGCATAGCAGTTAAGTACTGTGCAGAGGGAACTGGATCCCACATAACCATCTGCAGTTCAAATCCCAGCAGTAGTGGCTCAAACCACACCAGGTGAATGTGCATGCATGACCAAAATCCTGACCAGATGGAGAAATGAAGAAATAAAGATTGTGACTTGACTGCATCCCACCAGGGAATATAACATTACATGAACATGTAACCTCAGGCAATTAAAAAAAAAAGCCTTCCTGGGACCAGCAGATGGTGTAATGGTCACATCACTGGACTCCCACATAGTAGACCACAGTTCGAGTCCTGGATCTGGCAACTTAAAACTCACACTGGATGTGCGTGCGTGCATGCCCAACATCCTGAGAGGAGAATGGAGGAGAAGGGATTGCAGCAGACCATCCCCACTGGGGATTTCTCACTTTCTGTCTCTCTGTCTCTCTGGTGGCCCTATAGTAAAAATCCCTCTAAGAAAAAAAAAGCCTTCCTAAAAGAAAATGTTTGATCATAGGCTAGACAGCTAGACAACCACTTATAAACACCACCAAAGAGCTGGAAGCATCAACTGGGGAGAATGAGAGAAAAATGTGACTTAATGGGCCTCTGAAGATTTTTTGAGTAAGAGATTATGAATTTATATAGTGGTTTTAAAAAATATCCCTCTATCTAGGCAATTTAGAAAATCGTGATATTGGCAGAAACAGGTAAGTTGAGTGGGAGGAAATGAAAGCTCATTGGTAGAATGAAGAAGAAAGGGAAAGCATACGATAGAAAGCGCACTTGGATTAAAGTTTCATGACAAAAATAAAGGCAGATCATTAGCATCAAGACACTAGAGGAACCCGAGGGAATAAAGACAGTCAGTGGACCCATCATATCAATACAGTTCATTGCAATCATGCAAGACCAGCTTTAATAGGAAGGATAAGAACTGCCTGGTGTCCAAGGCAGAACTGGCAGTAAGAAGGCCAGGGGACAGGTCACTCTTTGGAGAAGCTCACCAATGAAGATACTAAAGAGGTCTTTTGTTTGTTTGTTTGAGAGTTCTAGGGCTTTATTACAATTGGAGTTGACTGTGACAGAGGCTTCTGTCCAATATTTCTTCTAGACTTCTTCCCCCACTTCACACCCCTTCCCAGGGGAGGTCAGGAGGCCATTATGGAAGAGAAATCTGGAGACAGTAACAAAGGGCAATACTTTCTCGAAAGTCTCAAAGACTCAGCCACTGAGTCCTTCTCGCTCTAATTGTGGGTCTTACAGAAGAAGTCAGAATTTTAGCTCTCATCTTCTAGGTATTCCATGTCTACATCCTGGGGGTTTTTTGCCTTCTTTTGCCATTTAAGCTGTGGTTCACTAGCCTTGGCTGGCTTTGAGGGGGCTTTAACCTCCATGGCTGTCTTCTCTTTCTGGGCAAGTCAGATCTTCTGGAAGAGTTTTCTGCCCTTCTTTCCTGACAGAGTAATGTTGGCACGTGCGCTGGATGCCTGCTCCTTGAGATGGTCGTGCATGATCAGCACCTTGGTCTACCACAGCCCCCACCACCTGTACCTCAGTAGCCGCTCCCAATTCAACACCCACCTGTGTTTGAACAGCTTCTTCAGTTCTGTTCAGTCTGGTTGATCTTCCCCCCTGGAGGGCCCATATCTACACCAAAGATACAAAAGTTTAATCTAAATTCCATTTTAGTGACTTATAAGTCACTAAATCAATTTAAGAATCTCAGTGTCTAAATGATACCATGTATTAAAATACTTTGATCAATTTATCTCAATTCTACTCCCTACTTCATTGACCAAATTCTACTAAATATTTTTAAAATATTTTAGTTATTCATTTATTTATTTTAATTTAACCAGAGAAAGACACAGAAGGAGAGAGGGAAACTGAGAAATCAAGCCAGCACGTCCGGGACTCGAACCATGGTCGGCCATGTGGGAGTGTCCAGCACCTTAACCATCATGCCACCTACTGGTCCCAAATTCTACTCAATCTTGAAGTTACTCTTAGACTCCTTTTTTCCTCCCCCACAGTTAGATTAAACCAAAGATCTCTTTTATATATTCATATTGTACATGGCATAAAGTTATTAAGTTGCTTTGAATTTTTCTCATTAAACATATCTTTTACACTAGATTGTTAACTCTTTAAAGCAGGCACCATGTTTTAATTATTGTATTAATAGTTGTAAATACAATGCATATAATTTGATACTCAGTATTGAATGTTTGTGGGTGACCTAAAAATCTTTCTTTTGGTAGCATTGTCCTTGAATCCCAGATAGCTATTAAGACTTGTCTGTTCTCTTTTATTCCTGAGATATTCTCTATTTTTAAAAAAGAATTATTTATTTAAGTTTACTTATCATTATTACTATTTTAAAATTTTTCTACAGGGTACACACACTCACCAGAAAGAAGGACAGAGAGAGAGAGGGGGAAAGTGAAAGCAAGCTGCAGGTTCAGGACTCAACCACTGCACCACTCGCTGGCCTGGTATTCTCTGCTTTTAGACTACCAATTCAGATGACTGTATCTTGAATTTCTTTTCTGGTCTTCCTTTCTCAGTTAACTAATTTTGAAACTTTCGAGTCTTAGACCAAGGTCTTTTCTCCCTTCCTTTTAAAAATTGTTTTTCCTTTATTCATGATAGAATACATGTGCACATGCATGTGTGTGCGTGTGTGCATGCATGTGTGTATGTATGAGAAAGAGAGAAAGAAGCACCCTCCACAAGGTCTGGTCATGCCATGATCCCCTTCCTCCAACCTTCCAACCTGTCGGATCTTTGGCCCGTGTGCATGCCCAGCATGTCTCAGGTTGACTTGACCATGGATTTGAACCACAGTCTCCAAGTGGGATCTGGCATCTCTTGAGCAACACATTACCTTTGTGCCACGAAGCTCCCCCTTTTGACACTTTGTCCCATTCAGTCGATTTGAGAGACTGATATGTGATACTGATACTAATAACATTCATATGTGCAACTATTTACTCAGTACCTATGTTTTAAGTGTCTACAAGTATAAGACATATTTTAGGCACTAGAGATATAGCAGAAAAGAAAACAGGCAAACTATTTTGTCCTCAAGAGCCTTACATTTTTAGAAGACAGACAATGAGTAAAATGTCATACATGGTTAATGGTGATTAGTGCTGTGGAAGAAAGAGGAGTATATGTAATGCTTGGCTGTGAGAATTGTTTTAATTTTTTTTTTTTTTTGGAGAGGTTTTTTTTTATTATTATTCACTATAGGGTGCGTGCTCTTGCCAGACAGACAGAGAGAGACATAGAGACAGAAAGTGAGAAATCACCCCCCAGGGGGGATGGTCACGCCGCAATCCCTTCTCCTCCATTCTCCTCTCGGGATCTTGGGCACGCACGCACACACACCCGGCGTGAGTTTTAAGCCACCGGGTCCAAGATGCAAACCGCGATCGACTACGTGGGAGTCCAGAGACATAGCCATTACGCTAACTGCTGGTTCCCGAGAATTGTTTTAATTTTAAAGAAAATAATTAGAAAGTGTTTCAATGAGAAGGTGGCATTAAGTAAAGACCTGAAAGAGACCAAGTAGTGAGCCATGGGGAAACTAGAGGAATAACATTCCTGCCAGAGGGAACAGCAAGTGCAAAACTTTCAGATGAAAACATGTCTGACTGGGAACAGCAGATGGTGTAATGGTTATGTCACTGGACTCCTATGTAGTTGGCCATGGTTCGAGTCCAGGATCCAGTGGCTTAAAATTCACACCAGGCACGTGTGCATGCATGCCCAAAATCCTGAGAGGAGATGGGAGGAGAAGGGACTGTGGCATAGCCATCCCCCCGGGGGATGAGTTCTCTCCTTCTGTCTCTGTCTCTCTCTCTGTCTCTCAGGCAATCACATGAAGCCTGTAGCAAAAATGTCTCTTAAAAAGGAAAAAAAAAGGAGAAAAGAAAATATATTTGACCATGTTTAAGAAATAACAAAGTGACCAATGTGGCTGGAGGAAAGTGAGCAAGGAGAACGGTAGGCGAGGTGGTTAGAGAGATCAAGGGTAGGGGTGACACATGGGAGAAAATGCCAGATAATCATCCAACTATGATACAAGGCAGGTCTTGTAGACCATTGGAACAGGTAAGTGAGGTAAGACGCCATTGGCTCTATTCAGCTAAATACTGACAAAACTGGCCATGTGTAATGAAATCATTCTGACCACTGGGTTTAAAATAAACCGGGGAAGCTAAGTGTAGAACGAAAGAGGAGGTTAGGTGGATTTTGCCATTATCTAAGTGGTAGATGATTTGACTCAGGTCAGGCTGGTAGCAAAAAAGATAGTGAGAAATGGTCAGGTTCTGGCAAATGAACATCATTATCTACATCTGTGTGCTTGTGTGTGTGTGTGTGTGTGTGTGTGTGTGTATGTATGTATGTATGTATTGGGTTATTGAAAAAGTTATGATGTATTTTTGCATAGAAAAACATAGAAAAATGTATCATGACTTTTCTGATGACTATATGTGTGTGTGTGTGTGTGTGTGTGTGTGTGTGTGTGTAATCATTTTAAAATGTATTCTTTATTTATTTACACTTAATCACATGCCTTAACAGTGTGCAACGTTTCTTTTTCCAGCACGAATACCATGCATGTCAGTCAAGACAAAGATATTACCATATACATTAACATCAGCAGCTTCTCATTTTTTTTTTTTTTTTTTTTTGAGAGATTTTTGGTATAGGGCGCGTGCGCTCGCCAGACAGACAGAAAGAGACATAGAGACAGAAAGCGAGAAATCACCCCCCAGGGGGGATGGTCAAGCCGCAATCCCTTCTCCTCCATTCTCCTCTAGGGATCTTGGGCATGCACGCACACGCGCCCGGCATGAGTTTTAAGCCACCGGGTCCGGGATGTGAACCGTGGTCGACTACGTGGGAGTCCAGCGACATAGCCATTATGCTAACTGCTGGTTCCCTGCAGCTTCTCATTTTCTGTCAATCAAACATACTTTTACTATTATTTGCTCAAAACCCCAAAAGAATTTAATTTCTGATGCAAGGCAACAGATACTAGTGTAGTATCTGCTCACCACTGTGTACAAAAATCTAGTTTATGTAAGCTGCCTGGACTAGGAACCAGGGCCAAAGACTAGAGTCTGAGGGACAGATCAGATAGAAGAAACTTCTGCATGAAACAAGACCTGGAAAGAGTGATACCTTCACTGAATGATAGAGGGAAACCCCCAAGGCGGAACATGAAATTATGACTGTATGTGTTTATTTTGTCTTTGGCTCTGGATATGGGGGTGGGGAGCTATATCTCCCTTGAGATTTCCTAATCATAAGCCTGAACTGTACCTGTATGACTCATAAGACTCCAAATCAACAATTGAAAGAGAATCAAATATGCAAAGATTGCGGTTACCCAAATGATCAGAAACAGAACACAGAAGCTTCTCTGGACCAGCAGTTAGCGTAATGGCTATGTCACTGGACTCCCATGAAGCCAACCGTGGTTTGAGTCCCAGGCCCGGTGGCTTAAACTCACACCAGGCGTGTGTGCGTGCATGCCCAGGATCCCGAGAGGAGAATGGAGGAGAAGGGATTGCAGTGTGGCCATTGCCCCTGGGGGGTGATTTCTCGCTTTCTATCTCTCTGTCTCTCTCTGTCTGGCAAGAGCACGTGCCCTATAGCAAAAACCTCTCCAAAAAAAAGAGAATACAGAAGCTTCTCAATGTAATTTGGGGCTATGTCCCAATAGACCCATTGTAAATTGAAAATATCATTGTTGGAAATGCATTTGAGGGCTGATTCCTTGGCACAGCAGTAATGCATTACTGAAGAGAAGATGGATCTCACATGTTGACTGCAGTTCAAATCCTTGGCTCAGTCAGCCTGAAACACACCAGACAGATGTGCAAGTGTCCATGAGCCACTGGCTGGAGGCCTCTGGAAGAAGACGATCGCAGTGTGACCCAATTTTGTGGAGGATATTTATGTCTGCATCTTTCTCTCATGCAGACATACTTTACCATAAATAAAGAAAAAAAAAGTAATGCACTTAGTATACTGAACATATGGAATAGCGTAGCCTAGCTTCCCTTCAACATGCTCAGAACTCTTTATTACCCTACAGTTGGGCAAAATCATCTAACACAAAATCTGTGTCATAATAATGCGTTGAATATTTCATGTAATTTATTGAATACTGCTTGTGAAAAACAGAGTGGTTATCTGGGTATTTAAAGTATGATTTTCTACTGAAAACGTATTGATTTTGCATTTTCATAAAGTCAAAAAATTGTGTCAAACTATCCTAAATCAGGGACCTTCAGTATAGAATAACTATGTATAATATACTTCAAGGAATAGTAAATGGAAATGAAAATAGGAGGACGGGGGGAAAAGGCTATTGAGACTGGTTAATCAGATTTGAAAAGGAAATAAATAGAAGTTCTAAAAATGTAACTCTTAGCAATTAATAAATTATACTACCTACAGAAAGGATAGACCTAGGAAACAGATCTAAAAGAATAACACACGATATAGCGCAGAGACAGAGAAGTGAAATATCGCTAAAGTGATCTTAAAAAATATGAAGAATGAGGCAGCCACCAGTCCATGCCCAAAATCGTGATGAGAAGGAGAAATGGAAGAAAATGGATTGTGGCAAAGAAAAAAAATATGTATGCAGAAACCAAGATATAGATTATGTAACTAGCTCAGGTCACACAGACACACATGTGGACTGAATGGGGCCCGATTTGCAGCCAGGCACCTCTGACTCCAGAGTTCAGAGTATGATTCCTATCACATGAAATTCAAAAGCATGTACAGATACAAAATCTATATGTTATATATACAAAACTGTTTGAAAATGTAAAATAAAATGGTTAACACAAAATTAATATTTAACTGGTAGGGAAGAGTAGGAAAGGGAAACACGGAGGGATTCAAATAGATGGCAACATTCTTATTCTTTTCTCTTCTCTTCTCTTTTTTTTCTTGGGGAGGTTTTTGCTATAGAGCCTGTGTGCTTGCCAGAAAGACAGAGAGAGACAGAGACAGAAAGTGAGAAATACCCCCCAGTGGGGATGGTCACACCGCAATCCCTTCTCTTCCATTCTCCTCTTGGGATCTTGGACACGCACGCACACGTACCTGGCATGAGTTTAAGCCGTTGGGTCCAGGACTCGAACCGCGATCGACTACGTGGGAGTACAACGACTTGTTCTTAAGAGGATATCAGGGTCCCAGCTATGGTACAGCACACATAGCACTGCTGTGTGGGAGGCTGGAGGCCTCATGAGAGGCCTGGGTTCAGTTCCTGGGCCACTGTGAACACACTAGGCACTAGGCACAGTCGTGGCACCTCTGCTACCAGCTAACTGGGAAGCTGGGGCTGGAGTATCACCGTACAGGGAAACACTATCTGTGTCTCTCCCCCTCTGTCTCTCCCTCTCTCATAAAGAAAAAAAAACTAGAAGTGGTGATATGGATGTCAATTTTATTATTAATATATTATCCTGGGGCATATACATCCACAATATACAATCTTTCCTAGTATGCTATATTTTCTAATTTTTAAAAAGATTACAAGAGAGAGACCCACTCTGAATATCAAATAAAGAAAATCCCTGTGATAGGAGAGAAACTTTTAACTCCAGAATTTGTCCATGAGCTAAGCGTGGGCCAGAGAAGGGCCCATCGAGGCTGTGCAAACTTTGAGGAGTCCTATGCAAGGGGAGAGTCACCAGGATGAGGAAACCCCTACACAAAGGTGGTGTGTGACTAGGACCTGGGGGACCAGCAATTAGCGTAAGGGCTATTTCGCTGAACTTCCTTGTAGTCGACCGACCGCGGTTGGCGTTATGACCAAGATCCCGAGAGGAGAATGGAGGAGAAGGGATTGCGGCATGGCCATCCATCCTGGGGGGTGATTTCTCACTTTCTATCACTCTGTCTCTCTCTGTCTTTCTGGCGAGTGCACACGCCTTATAGCAAAAAACCTCTCAAAAAAAAAAAAAAAAAAAAAATAGGACCCAGGAAGCTGGGACCTGTCCAATAGAACACCATGTAACCGAGAGCAAACACCAAATCTTCCTGAGAATACATGTTTATATTTGTGTGTGTGAGTATACCTACCCTGTACATTTCTAATTGTAGGAATGCTGGACTAAAAAGTATTTGCGTTCTGATAACCAGAATTCACAAGGAACTCAAGCAGCTGTTCTGGAAAAAGACAATCAATCCTATTAAAAGATGGGAGGATGAGTTGAAAAAACCACTAAAGATGACATACGAATAGCTAAAATGCATATGAAAAAATGCTCAACATCCCTCATTGTAAGAGAAATGCAGATCAAAACAACAATGAGATATCACCTAACCCCAGTCAGAATGTCTAAGATTAAAAAAACAAAAAATGATAAGTGCTGGAGGGGGTGTGGTGAAAAGGGAACTCTCTTACACTGCTGGTGGGATTGTAAATTGGTCCAACCACTGTGGAGAACAGTTTGGAGATTCCTCCAAAATCTACAAATAGAACTACCATATGATCCAGCAATCTCACTCCTTGGTATCTACCCGAAGGACAGAAGAATACTTAATCGAAAAAGTGCTTGCACATCGATGTTTATTGTGGCACTTTTCACGATTGCTAAGTCATGGAAACAACCTAAATGCCCACGAACTGATGAATGGTTAGAAAAACTGTGGCACATATACTCAATGGAATACTATTCATCCATAAAAAACAACAAAACCCTGGCTTTTGAAAGGAAGTGGATGAATATGGAAGACTTACTGCTGAGTGAAGCAAGCCATGCTATGAAGGAGAGGCATTGTATGCCCCCACTTAATATATACCGAGTGTCTGCACTCTAAAATATATATATATACATTATTTGTGTCCCTAACCTGGTGGCTTACTTTCTCTCTCTCTCTCTCTGTCTCTTTCTCTGGTCAAATTCAAATAAATGAATGAATAAATGAAATTAAATAAATAATTCTTTTTGAAAAATCTATCTGCTTTCTCTCAGTTATGTATGCTGTAACTTTTTATTTTATTTTGTTGCTTTCTTTGAATTTCCATATAGCCTTCTTGTTATACAGAAGTTAAGATGTTTACATAGGGAAACTTACCACTTTTTTTCTTATAAATTCTGGCAAATCCTTATTGTTAATTTTCTCTAGGCATTCTTTTCTATATTTCAAATTGTAAAAAACTCTTGGCATTATTGGCTGTTTTTCTTTTTTCTTGATTTAGCTTTTAAAGCCATTGCATACAATTCTTTGAAAACATAATTCTGTTTAATTGCCTAGAATTGAGCTATGAACATAAGATCACTGAATATTGTTGAATAATACTTCAAAGTTATGTTCTAATTTCCCACTTTTCTATCTGAGAAACCTTTAAATATTTTTTTAACTCTAAACTTAATATTACAAATGCTTTGCCACATCCCACTATTAAATAAAACCAATACAAAAGGAAACCTGAAGCATGACAAATTCTATACAATGCTAACCATTTCATTAACAGGATTCAAGCTTGGTTTAAAAAAAAGCATCTGTGGAGTGGTACTTGTTTCCTAAGAAGCTGAGAGATAACAGACATTCGAGCCTTTGTCTTTGGAAAGAACCTTTTTGTTCAGTCCAGAAGCCCTAAGGTTTCCCAGGCACCAGTCACAAAAGGGGTGTTTTCCAAACCTGAGTGACACCTGAATACATGTCATTCACAACAATAGGAGTGTTTCAATGTGTTCAGGCAGGAGATTACACAGAGAGCCTTTTCAGAAATGAACAGAGGTGCCTACACTCTGGAGTTCAATTACTATAGCCCGTCACCAGAACCCTGTGGACTCTCTTCCTTGTTTTCTGTTCTGAGCCATATTCTGCAATAATTGTTGTAAGAATAATTAAAATCAGCCATTGTTCCTATACCCTTGACTGTAGATCCAAATTCCTGTGATTACGCTCATAAAAAAAATGCATAGTTTGAATGTATATTATTAGTAATGACCTTTTAAGGCCCAACCACAGAGGCACCAATAGGAGGGGGCACTGCACAGTGGCTAAAACCACACAGTAGGCACAGGCTTCGTTCTGAGCCCAAACTAAACTGGTCAGGCTCAGTGGGGAATGCCTGTGGTCCTCACTGAGAGGCTGGAGTAGGAGGGTTGCGACATGGTGCAAGAAGATTACAACATAGCAAAAGCCTGTCCAAATTACCCCTCTCTCCATCTCGTTCCCCCACACATTCTCTAGCTCTCATAAAATAATAACAACAACAACAATAATAATAGTGATTTATTTTTGGAGAGGTATTTGCTATAGGGCACGTGTGTTTGCCAGAGAGAGAGAGAGAGAGAGAGAGAGAGAGAGAGAGAGAGAGAGAGAAAGAGAGAGAAAGCGAGAAATCACCCCAGGGGGATGGTCATGCCACAATCCCCTCTCTTCCATTCTCCTCTCGGGATCTTGGGCACACACGCATACGCGCCCGGGATGATGATATTTTGACCTACATGGGAAATGAGTAATTTAAAAATTGTTCTGGGAAATCAGTATAGAATGGAATGAGGAAGTTGAACTGTGTGATTTTGAAGTGGTACTCTACAATTTTTTCCCCCAAATCAAGAGGACTTGATAAAAAAAAAAAAAATAGGACTCAGGCCATGTAAAGGGGTAGTTGAGCTTCTGCACATAGATACGAGAAAAACTGTCAACCTGGAGCATAACCAAAAAGTACAAAGTGTGCTTCTTTGTGTTTGAAGGAGGAGGTGGAGGTGCATTGGCTGGGGATTATAAAAATGTGTTAATGGTAAACCACGGGTGCTTGATGCGCAGTGCCAGAGAAGCCCGCAGGAAACAATGGTTACCCAAAGCCTTGTGATCGAGACCAAGATCAGAATCTGAGCTGTCTGACCCAGACTGGGTGATTATGTCACACCTCAGCCTAAACTTCTTTTGTAATTCCTAACTGTCTGAAGATAAAGTCCAAACCGCTTTAATAAAAGTTAACTTAACCACATTCATCATCTAACCCAAAGAAAGCCTTTGCTCTAGCCATCCCAAACTTGTCCCATGCCCTGTACATGTTATCCTCTTTTTATTTTTTTATTTTTAATTTTTTAACACAAATGTGTTATGTTGATCCTCCTGCCATAGGCCCCTGAGTAGCTAGGACCACAGGCATATGCCACAGCACCCAGCTTGCTGTGTACACATACTTACGCTGGGCATGTTTTTCAAGTTACCAGCAGGGACTTGAACCCCGGTCAGTCATGTGGGATTTGGCTTCCCCTGCTACCCTGCAGAGCCAGCCTCTTATGTTGCAAACTTGTATTTATCACATCTAACTGCAATGATTCTTCTTAGACTTCTGCTATTCTTTCAGGGTTGGGTTTCCTCTTATATTATTTTGTAACATTGTTCATGCGGTAGTAATTATAGTTTGCCCTCTATGTCCATGGATTCCACAATAGCAGATTCAACCATTTCTCAAAAATATTACATTGTTGTTGATATGTACCATGTCTTTAGTCCTAATATTGCTGTGTCATACTGAACAAGTACGAACTTTTGTCTTTAAGAAATGAATTATAACAACTATTTATATAACATTTACATTGTATCAGGTATTATAAGTAATCCAGAGATGATTTAAAGTATATGGGAGATGTGTGCAATTGTATACTGATACTATACCATTATATAAAGGACTTGAACACCCATGGATTTTGGTGTCTGCTGGTGGTCCTGGAACTAATTGCCTTAAGAGACAGAGCGACAATTGCATTTATTTATTGATCTCTTTCCCTCTCTACTTGGAGCTACTCAGTCTTAGAGACTATAACACACTCACATTTCTATGTATATTTGGTTTCAAACCCAAGTCATCTGGTAGAAAAAAAGTGCTGTATTAACAGTCTAAATACTTTACTTTAAAAAACAAGTCCCTGAGAAATCAGATTAATCCACAAGAAGCTGGATTTATCAATGTGATTCTCCACAAGTCAGGCTGTAGGTGCTGGTGTCTTCTTCCAAGCTAATGGTACAAGCCTTGCTCATTATAAAATCTAATTAGATGTGATTTTATAGACAAAAATATATAATAAAGTTGTAACCGATGATTTATTGTTACGATTCCCTATTGATCTTCACATTTATAAAAGTTGTGATTATTTATTCCAATACTGTAATGTGGAAATTATTTGAGAATATTTAATTATGCTATAAAAGACAATAAAACAAATGGTATGGAAGAAACTCATAAAAAGTTTAAAGCATACAGTAAAATTATTAGTATGTTATGTATGGGTGATGCTCACAAGACATGTCAAGGATAAATAGTGGGCAAGCAAGTAGCATGGAAAGGCATAGGAAGAATCATAATATATATGAATATAACAGGAGTAAATTTATACTGTCTAAAATACGCCAAATATAGAATTAATTTTTTAAATGTTGGAAAAGAGTGTTACTTAAATAGAAAAGACTCATGAAGACCGATTTCTGATCATGCTACCATTTACTGTGATCCCAAGCTAGCCCACATGTTTTTAAATAAAAAAATACAAATAAAAGCCATAGTCGCTTGGGGCTAGCAGGTGGCATAGTAGTTAAGGTGCTGGATTCCCACATGGCTGACTACAGTTCAAGTCCCAGACCCAGAGGCCTTAAAAATCATGCTGGGTGCATGTGCATACATGCCCAAAATTTCAAGAGGAGAATGAAGGAGAAGGGACTGTGGCGTGACCATCACCCCTGGGGGATACTTTCTCACTTTCCTTCTCTCTATATCTCTCTCTGGAAGGCACATGTGCCCTATGGCAAAAACCTAACAAACAAACAAAAAAACCATAGTGGCTCAGCAAGCTAATTGGCCTGCTGAGTTGTGGGGTGTACTTGCCCTGCATCTTCTGATAGAGCAAGTGTATATCATTGCCCCAGACATTTCCTATTTGTAAGCTCCTTGTTCAAATCTTCACTATGAGTCTCATAAGCAAATAAAGAGCTGAGGAACCTGGTGCAACAAAGAGAGAGACAGGACACAGGAACTTTCCTTAAGGAATTCAGGTAGTGTGATGCTTTCACTCGGAGCCTAGCCTAAGTGTGTTAATCTACTCCATCTCTTTTCATACACTGCATGATTTCATAAGCTGTCACTTGAACTTCTTAATTCGACATGTACACCTTTCTATTCCTTGGTCTCTGGGTTAACTTGCCTGGTAGTATACTCAGAGACTACCACTGCATTAAGGAAATTCCCCGTGTGATGAGCAAAGCTATAGACTCTATTGAATTCTTTAGACTCACATAGTGCAGGTGAAGTGCATATATGATGCAGCCCAAGATGACCTTTTCAATGAGGAACAAAATATTTATGCTAGCTACAACATCATAAAACATTTTAAAAAGTCATTGTGATTAAGGAAATAATTATCCTCTTAAATAATAAGAGCTATTGGTCCTTCTGCAAACATTCAAGTCAGAGGTAATAAAATGCAGTTGGTGAATCCTAATCTAGGAGGCAGAAAATCAACTTCAACCTGGCTTCTATCAATTCCTACATGGGTGACTTAATTGTTTTCTTAACTTTACTAAGCCTCTATTTCCTCACGTGACCAATGGGGGGGGGGGTTGCTGTGAAGGCATTTTATAGATGTGATTAAATTTATGATCAGTTGACTTTAAGTAAAAGAGATTACCCTTGGTAATGTAGGGTGGGCCTCTTTTAACCCATCCAAGGCTTTAAGAACAAAAACCAAGATTTCCCTGCAAAGAAAGAATTTTGCCTAGGGCCAAAAGATGGTGTAGCAGTTACATTGCTGGACTCCCAAATGGGCCAACCATGGTTTGAGTACTGCACCCTGTGGCTTGAAATTCATGTCAGGTGCATGTGCATGCATGCCCAAGTTCCCAGGAGGAGAATGGAGAAGGAATTGAGACATGGCCATCCCCCCGGGGGCGATTTGTCACTTTCCCTATCACTGTCTCTGTCTCTCTCTCCAGAGAGAGCACACACCCTAAGGCAAAGCCTCAAAAAATAGAATTTTGCCTTAAAATATAGAAATTCTGTCAGAGTTCATAGCCTGTAGGCTTGCCTTATAAATTTTATTTTATTTTTTTTAAGAATTTTTTATTTAAATTTTTTTTGAGAGAGAGAGGTTTTAGCTACAGGGCGCGTGCGCTTGCCAGACAGACAGAGAGAGACAGAGAGACAGAAAGCAGAAAATCACCCCCCAGGGGGGATGCCACGTCGCAATCCCTTCTCCTCCATTCTCCTCTTGGGATCTTGGGCACACGTGCACACGTGCCCGGAAGGGAGAAAATTGACTTACCACTTAAAAGTGAGAAGACTGAAGATCGAATGAAAGGTAGGCAAGGACACCTGAATATCTCTGATTTGTTTTTATTAGTGTGCTTCTTGGTTTTCAAAGCAGTACAGGTAAAAAGATGAGCAGGAAGAGAAAAAAGGAAGTGCCAGACAAATGTGAAGTTTATTTACTTTGGTATACTCTGTTATTACATTGAGGAATACACTGATTGGGTGCAGCACAGCAATTTCCCCCATCCACATGAACTTTGGTGATTCTACAACCCTGGCTAAATGCCAATCTTTCCACATGGAAGAAATTTCTAAAGGTCTTTCTTAAAAAACTCACTGTGTAAATGTGTGATGAGAATTAAATTTATGAGGTCATCGGCGACCCCCCTCATTGATTGTGAATTCCTTGCTAAGTGAAGTTTTTTTTTTTTGTTTAGTTTTGTTTCAGAGAGGTTTTGCTATAGGGCACATGAGCTTGCCAGAAAGACAGAGAGACAGAAAGCGAGAAATCACCCCCTCCCAGGGGAGATGGCCACACAGCAATCCCTTCTCCTCCAAACTCCTCTCAGGATCTTGGGCATGCACACACATGTGCCCAGTGTGAGTTTAAGCCACCGGGTCCAGGACTTAAACCGTGGTTGACTACATGGGAGTCCAGCGACATAGCCATTACGCCAACTGCTGGTCCCGACTAAGTGGAGCTTTATCTGCACAACTGCATGTGTTACGCAGCTCAGACTGCCATAGTAAGTATCATGAGAAAGTGCAAGTACATAGTGGGAGTTTTCATTCTTGGAAGGGTGGAGTGTTGATATTTTCCAAATTCCTCATGTAGCATAATGAAAGGACTTCTAAACCTGAGGTACAGCCCACCCTGAGCACTTCAGTTAGAGCTCTCAGTCCAAAACTCCACTGATAAAGTGATTCTACCAGACAAGGTGGGGCCCTAGTAAAACATTACATCATCTGAACACATCGAGCCAAGGAAAGATCTTCTCATAGGGTACCTCCCGAGTAGCTTGTCCAGTGAACATTTCAGTGGCTCAAAGCCATAATGATTCTATCCTTGCTTGAGAAAATATTTTGTAAGCTATATTGAGTCTTCGAGCTGCGCAAAACATTTGAGATCATCTTGTTACCCAAGATCGAGTTGGTGGAAGAACTAAAACTAAAACCCAGGTGTCCTGCCCTTCCCACTACCTGACACTGGTTCTTAATTATTTAATGTAAAAACCAGTAACCTTATTTTAGAGAGAGTTTTGCTAGAAGGTGTGTGTGCTCGTCAGAGACACAGAGAGAGACAGAGAGAGAGAAAAGTGAGAAATCACCCCCCAGGGGGCATGGCCACACTGCAATCCCTTCTCCTTCATTCTCCTCTCAGGATTTTGGGCATGCATCCACATGTACCCATGTGAATTACGAGTTGCCAGTCCAGGACTCAAACTGAGATCAGTCATGCAGGAGTCCAGCACCACAATCACTATGCCACCTGCTGGCCCCAACTAGTAACCTTTGGAATAATTTTCTCTGTTCCATTTCTAATAAGCTATGTATTTTCTAACCAGTTGTTCTCATGCCAGAAAGTCCTTAAATTTTATGTATATAATATATAATATATAATATATATTATATATAAGTGACAATTTCTATATTATATATAAGTGACAATTTCTATATTATATATAATATATTACATGTAATATGTATTATATATTGCATGTTATATAGAATATATATTACATGTAATATATATTATATAATATATAAAACTATATTATATAATCAAAAGCTATACATATGCTATATTTTGTATGTGCCCTGTTGTGTCACAGTCCTCCTGTCTTAGCATCCCAGCTGGGACTACAGGCTTGCACCACCACATTCAGCTCTTTCTTAGAGAGGGTTTCTTTATTTTTGCCCAGGCCATTCTTGGACTCCTGATCCCCTTGTCTCAGCCTCCCTGAGATGCTGGGATTATAGATATATTCAAATGTTAGAAGCCAGGCCTTCTGTGTGGCCCCAGCCTACAGAAAACAGTGGTTTAGCAGTGTACAGAGCTGCAGCTGGCTCTAAATTTCATCTTTATTTTTTAACGTTAAATTATTCATTCACTTTCTTTGAAATGCCAGAGGGTACATGTGCTTTCCAGAGAGAGAGAGAGAGAGAGAGAGGAGGGGAGAAAGCACTCCGCAGTGGATTTGGTCATGCCACAATCCCTTCTCTTTCATGTCTCCGTCCTGTCAGGAATTTTGGATACACAAACACACATGCCTGGTATGTTTTTTCAAGCCACAGGGTCTGGGATTTGAATGGCAGAGTTGATCATATGGGATTGGGCTCCCTAATTACCAGACTGTGGGGCTGGTCCCATATATTCACTTTTTAGACATAGGTTTAAAAGAAGTTTCAGAATTTCTCTCTTTCAGAGAAATTGTCACTTAGCAATAATTTGCTACATTGAAGTTTTTAAAAGTACTAAAACTAAGTGAAATTAATGTTATTTGATGGAATTTTAATTATTTGTTTTGGAAATAAAGCTCTCAGATCCCTATTTTAAAGTAAAACAGGACCAGTAGTTAGCGTAATGGCTATGTCACTGGACTCCCATGTAGTCGACCGCAGTTCGAGTCCTAGACCCGATGGCTTAAACTCACACCGGGCGCATGTGCGTGCATGCCCAAGATCCCGAGAGGAGAATAGAGGAGAAGGGATTGTGGCGTGGCCATCCCCCCTGGGGGGTGATTTCTCGCTTTCTATCTCTCTGTCTCTCTCTGTCTGTCTGTCAAGCACACACGCCCTATAGCAAAAACCTCTCCAAGAAATAAAAAAGAATAAAAGTAAAACATAGGCATAAAGCATATGGATACTAGCACATACCTACTTTGTTCTTAGTTGGCCAGAGGGTGTGTGTGCTTGCCAGAGAGAGCAGAGAGAGTCAAGGGAAAAGTGAGAAAGCACCGTCCATGGGGAGTGGCCATGCTGCAACCTCTTGTTCTCCATTTCTCCCCCCCTTTCAGAATTTTGGGACATGCATGCACATATACCCAGTGTGTTTTTCATGCCATGGGTTCATGCAGTTGGCAATGTGAGATCCAGTTGCCTTAACCACCAGGCCACTGGTTGTCCCCCTGTATGTTTTTAAATCAGGCGAGTACATGTGTGCTATGGCAAAAACCTAAAAAAAATAATAAAATTAAGCAGCACGAGTTAACTGTTTCATTGTGCAGTGAACAACCATCTTTTTTCCAGTGACTATACAGATGGCATAAATATAATTTTTTTGTGTGTGTGTGAGCAGTTTGAGACTTAGCCATCAAAAGAGTTACTACATTGTTTCTTTTTTTTTTTTTTTGGAGAGGTTTTTTTCGCTATAGGGCATGTGCGCTCGCCAGACAGACAGAGAGAGACATAGAGACAGAAAGCAGGAAATCACCCCCCAGGGGGAATGGTCACGCCGCAATCCCTTCTCCTCCATTCTCCTCTTGGGATCTTGGGCACGCACGCACACGCGCCCGGCGTGAGTTTAAGCCACGGGGTCCGAGACGCGAACCGCGGTCGACTACGTGGGAGTCCAGCGACATAGCCATTACGCTAACTGCTGGTTCCCTACATTGTTTCTTAAAGATTGTTCATAAGGAGTCTAATATTTTCCCTGAAATGACTTATAAGCGGTCATTGTAGGGAATTAATTGTCTTATAGGAAATTGTCTTCTTTGCACGTAGCTATGATCAAGTAAGTCCTCCTCGTGGAATAGACTGAGGAAACTCACTGTGTTTCATGCCCCACCAGCCTAGAGTGACAAGTATAGGATTTGAAGTCAGAGTGCATCTGGGTTGAAATACTGTCTCCGCTGCTGAAAAACGACATCACTCTGAGCAAATGAAAGAACCAAGTAGTACCACAGTTTGCTCATTTGTTAAGAAGAAAATAATTCCTAATTTTTGAGGGTGTTGTAATGATTGTACAAAATAACACATATGAACTGCACCCACAGAATGATACCGCTTATACAACAGTACTTCAAGAAGTTCATGGGAAAATAAAGCACAAGTTTATCTTAATGGAAATTTTTTTTTGAAATCCATTTATAGCGTTTTCATAGTACACATTTGCCACGAACATTTTGAAGACACCCTGTATTGTTTCCTTTCAACCAAGTCATTCCTAGCTTCTAATTCTTAAAGTACTTACAGATCTTCACATTTCAAATGACTAAACCTAATGTTGATCATTAGGTGGCTATATTTTCTCAGGATTATCTTCTAGTCTAATTTACCTTCCTTTTTAATTTTTGTAAGTAATCATTAGTGAATTGCATTTCTGGTATGTGGTCATTATGGAAAGACTTTTCTAGTCTAGTGCCCTCCCCCTTTAGAAGACCAGAATTCTTAAATTAATTAGGTGTTGTTCTCTTAACCACGGTAGCCAGGGATTTCAGAGCGCCTTCAGATTAGTTAACCTGCTATCATTTCTGTGATAAAGCTTCCTACTTTTTTTTTTAAGACTGATGAACTGAGAGCTAAGTGTTTTATCACAGAGCAAATCAATGGCAATCTGAATGTAGAAGCCACAAGCTAGATTACAACTCTTTGTGAGACAAAGAACACTTCCATTGACTGATTTCCTCTTCTGTGGGTTTCAACAATACCTCATTGAGAATCTGCCCAGAGACAGGAGAACCTTCCTGTACTCTGATATGATGCATCCGCACACTCCAGACAATTCTTCAGTGACCTTAACTGTGAAGGGAGACTTGGCACGGTATTTATAAAGGGAGAGTCAACCTAATTAACAACTGCACTCTCTCCTAGCTTTCCTATGGCAGCAGCACTTTGTCATAGTATACTCACCCACTGAATATTTACAGCGTGGGCGATCTGCTAAGAAATAAACGGGGGGAGGGGCAGCAGGTGGTGCGGTGGTTAAGGTGCTGTATTCACATGGACCTCCACAGTTCTAGTCCAGTTGTCTGGGTGCGGGGTGCGTGTGTGTGCCGTGAATCCCAAGAGGAGAAGGAGGAGATGGGATTGCAGCATGGCCATTCACCCTGGGGAGTGAGTTCTCACTTTCCCTCTTTCTGCCTCTGTCCCTCTCTGGCGAGTGCACATACCCTATGGCAAAAACTTCAAGTAAATAAATAAATAAATAATAAATAATAAATACACAAACTAGATAATATTTGTCCAATGGAGTTTAGCTTCATTAAATAACTTAAATTTTTCTATTTTCTCATATCATTAGCTTAATAAGTAATCTGGTTCAAGGTCTAATATATTACTTCTTGGTAGATAAGTGAGAATGTTTCCATATTCTTCAGTATTTCTATTTCCATTTTCTTTCTTTTTTTTTCTTTTTTTGGAGAGGTTTTTGCTATAGGGCGCGTGCGCTCGCCAGACAGACAGAGAGAGACAGACAGAAAGCGAGAAATCACCCCCCCCAGGGGGGATGGCCACGCCGCAATCCCTTCTCCTCCATTCTCCTCCTGGGATCTTGGGCACGCACGCACATGCGCCCGGCGTGAGTTTAAGCCACCGGGTCCGGGACTCGAACCGCGGTCGACTACGTGGGAGTCCAGCGACATAGCCATTACGCTAACTGCTGGTCCCCACTATTTCCATTTTCTTCAGTGATTTACTATTGTTTCTTTATGATAGTTGAGAGGAAAAAATAAATTCTTTCTTTCTTTTTTTTTTTTTTGGAGAGGTTTTTGCTATAGGGTGCGTGCACTTGCCAGAAAGACAGAGAGAGACAGAGAGACAGAAAGCGAGAAATCACCCCCCAGGGGGGATGATCACGCTGCAATCCCTTCTCCTCCATTCTCCTCTCGGGATCTTGGGCATGCACGCACACACGCCCGGCGTGAGTTTAAGCCACCGGGTCTGGGACTCGAACCGCGGTCGACTACGTGGGAGTCC
The DNA here is from genome assembly GCA_026018925.1 of Tupaia tana. Lineage (NCBI taxonomy): Eukaryota > Metazoa > Chordata > Mammalia > Scandentia > Tupaiidae > Tupaia > Tupaia tana. The sequence continues at coordinate 143,372,181 of JAKSZU010000006.1, forward strand.
AGCGACATAGCCATTACGCTAACTGCTGGTCCTAATAAATTCTTTCATTAATAAATTATTTTTGTGGAGCCAGCAGGTGGTGAGTGGTTAAGATGCTGGGTTCCCACAGGTTTGGCCACAGTGCAAGGCCCAAACCTGGTGGCTTGAAAATCATGCTGGGTGTGTGTGCATGCACAAATCTCAAGAGGAGACTGGAGGAGAAGGGACTGCAGTGTGGCCATAAAATAAATAATATATTATCAGTTGTCATGTGTGTATGTGTGCATATGTACAAGTGTGTGTGTAAAATATACTCATTTAAAAAATAATTATTGGAACTAGCAGTTGGGCGTAATGGCTATGTCTCTGGACTCCCATGTAGTCAACCGTGGTTCAAGTCCCAGACCCGGTGGCTTAGACTCACACTGGGTGCATGTGCATGCGTGCCCAAGATCCCAAGAGGAGAATGGAGGAGAAAGGATTGCGGCCTGGCCATCCCCCCTGGGGGGTTATTTCTGACTTTCTGTCTCTCTGTCTCTCTCTGTCTGTCTGCCAAGCGCATGTGCCCTATAGCAAAAACCTCTCAAAAAAATATTTTTCCTCAAGGTATAAGTTGTTAAATATGTATTTTAACAATGGAGGAAGCAAGAAGAAAAATAAATCACTTATGGTCCTGTTTTACTATTAATCACCTCGAATTTTCAGCTTGATGAACACCTTTGTCTTATAAAAATGATTAAACTCTACTGTGTTTATCTTTAGTCTTGAAATAAAAAGGAGAATTTACTCTAAAAACAACACAGCCCATGCCCAGTGGTTTGGAGGGTCTGAATTACTCATTCTAATATATAATCAATGTCAGAAGTCCATGGTATAGGTACACATTTAATAATAAAACTGTAGAATTTCTGTGGCTGTTTATTCTTGTCATGAAATTCAATTTTTATTATACCATAAACATTTTCCTTGGTTATTTAAAAACATTGAGTGAGAGGAAACAAGGATCAAGTTGAAACAGAGTCCCGTCCAGCTCATACTTGCTTTTATTTAGTGCTACAAAACTGTGAAAAAGTTACCAAAGGGCATGGCTTTCTAAATCAGGTTTTGAAATGTTCCCTAGTTTAACACAAATACACACATTCAGAAAGGAAATTGCTGTGTCAGGCGTTGATATGCCCACGTCGGATTGTTTCCTGTTTTGGAAACCACTGTGTCCAGTCAATCAGGGCTGACATGGTCTATTCATCCTCCATGGAGGGAATTGGCCAGCTCAGTAAAAATGGTTCCCAAGCATTTCAGTGGAATTCAAGCTTAGTTTATACAATTTGACTCACTAGATGCTTAAATATAAAAAAAAAAAAAAAACTTTGGCTCTTTTGTTTAATTTTTGTTTAGGTTTTTGCCATAGGGTGCATGCACTCGCCACAGAGAGACAGAGTGAGATAATGAGAGAGAAAGTGAGAAATCTCCAGTAGAAGGGATGGCCATGCTTCAATCCTTTCTCTTCCATTCTCCTCCTGGGATTTTGGGTCCCCATGCATACACACCCAGCCTGATCTTCAAACTTCTAGGTCTGGGACTTGAACCATGGGCAGCCAGTGCCTTAACCACCATTTCACCTGATTTTTTTTTTTTAGCTTTTGTCATACTTTTATCTTCCCAGCAACAAAATTTGGACTTTGAATTTATTTAATTTTATTTATTCCTCATGACCGACCACATGAGAATATGAGTGTGTGTGAGAGAGGGAGATGAGCACCCTCCGCAGGATCTCGTTATGCTGGGATTTCCCCCTCCTCTGTTCCTCTAGTCTGTTGGATGTTGGGTGCTTGCTGTATGCCCATCGTGTTTCAGGCTGACTACGTCAAGGATGTGAACTACTGTCTCTCTGCAGGATCCAGCTTTTCTTGAGTGGTGTATTACTGCACTGCCCCAGAGCCAGCCCTGCACTTGGAACTTACATTTCCATTTATGTTATCAATCTTATGAAAACCCTTTCAGTAAAATGAGAATACAGGTTATAGGATATTCTTGGTTACTCACATTAGTAGAGGCATCAGGTTTTTGAAACTATATTTTAACCAATAACTTCATCTTTTCCAGTTATATTTTCTATATGAGCATCTCTTTTTAAAAAATAATTATTTTATTTAACCTTATTTAATTATTTATTTTAATTTGACCAGAGAGAGACAGAGTGGGAGTTGAGGGGAGAGAGACAGCAAGTCACTAGGTCCAGGACTCCAACCACAGTCGGTCATGTGGGAGTCCAACCCCCCAACCACCACACCACTTGTTGGTCCCATGAATTTCTCTTAGTAAACAAAGTAATTGATCTGAATTTTGTAATTTTATGTTAGTTCACTGTTCACTACATTAATTTCTTTGTGTACCTAGCTCTCTAAGCTCCTTTCCTCTGGTAAATGCACCATGCAGTTTTGTTTTAAATTTACCAAAGGGCATTCACTGGAGAGAGACAGAGCGAGAAAGGGGAAAAGTGAGAAAGCATGGTCATGCTGCAATTCCTTCTCCTCCACTTCTCCCTCCATTGGGGATTTTAGTCACATGCATGCACAGAGCGTGCTTTTTATTTTTATTTATTTATTAAAATTTTTTTTATAATTACTTATTTTATTTATTCATTCATTTATTTCTTAATTTGACCAGAGAGAGACAGAGAGGGTGAGAGTGAGAGAGAGAGGAAGTGAGAAAGCAAGCCACCAGATTCAGGACTTGAACCCTGGTCAGCCATGTGGGAGTGTCCAGCGCCTTAACCACCACGCCACCTGCTGGTCCCAGAGCATGCCTTTTAAATCACCTGGTCCTAGAATCAAACTATGCAGTCAGTTATGTGAGATCTAGCCACCAGGTCATGGACTGGTCCCCACACTTCTTTTTTTTTTTTTTTTAACTTTTGTAAACTTCCCTGTAATCACTTGTTCTAGTAGGAACTACCAATTTTACCACCAAACCACCTCTAGTTTTAGCAATTGGACTAAGTCCGGCTAATAAAAGTCATTTCTCAACATTTTTCCTATTTAAGCAGGAAAGGGACCTATGAGAGGAAGTATTTTTTTATTAGAGGTATTTACTAATTCGAGTATTGTATGGGACTATTATTCAGTGTTTTAATAAACTTATTTAAAAATCTCTCTTAACATAATAAATATACAGAGTAACCTATTGTTATAATTTCACCTTAGACTGGTGTAGAATTTAACATATTTATATAGTCAAACATGTCTTGCTTTTCCTGCTGTTGTAGTTGCTTTGCTTTAGATTTTGATTAGTGCTCTCAAGAGAACATGACACAAATTATCTCAGAGTGTTGTTCACTTACTTTTGTCTAAGCAGCAAGCAGTAAGTTATTCAACTCTGCAATGCTAGAAAATGGAAATTGTTTTGGCTGCATTAATTCTGGAAAGGAATCATTCCTGAATGAGTAGAACCCTGAAGAAGATTCAATTTCTTCTCTGCAGTGGTTTGCTTCAGGACCACCTACTGAGATGTGGGAGGCAAGAATGCTATTTGCAGCCCTTTAAAAAAAAAATCTGCACCTGTCCAGCAGCTATCTAGATGGCTTAACAGGGACAAAGCACACAGAGAGTGTGCTCAGCAACTCCTTGTCTCATACGAGGTGTAAATGCTCTGCTCTTTCAAGAATTTTTCTGCGAAGCATTCAGGCCTAGCAATATCTTTGGTAAGCTTTACTTGTGAGAGATACTATCTGCCTGTCATCTTCCTTAATTTGTGGGAAGTAATAAACAGTAACTGATTTTAATTTTTTATTTTTTCTTGGAAAGGTTTTTGCTATAGGGAGCATGAGCTCACCAGGGAGACAGAAAGAGACAGAGAGACAGAAAGCAAGAAATCCCCCCCCCACCCCCCACGAGGATGGCCACGCCACAATTCCTTCTCCTCCATTTTCCTCTTGGGATCTTGGACGCTTACACACACACGCCCAGTGTGAGTTTAAGTCACCGGGTCTGGAACTCAAACAATGGTTGATTGCATGGGAGTCCAGTGACATAGCCATTACATCAATTGCTGGTCCCAACAGTAACTGATTTTTAAAGGCAGAAACAACCTTTTAAAATATCATACAAGGAGAATTGTCAAAAGTAGAATTTTTTAAAAAGTTGTCTGTTCTACACAGGAATATTGCTCAACAGTGAAAATGAACTAATTACAAGTACACGCAAACATGGATAAACCTTATAACCGCAATGTCAAGCAAAGCGATTTAGACACACCCCAAAAAACTATTGGTATATGTCCATTTATGTAAAGTTCAGAAACAGGAATGCATACATAGGCAATAATAATACAACTACCACAGAATCATGATTCTCATGAAGTGACAACAGTGGTTAAGTCTAGGAGACAGGAAGAAGGATGTAATCTAGAAGGAATACAGGAAAAGAGTGACTCCTGAGTGGCTAGCAATGTTCTATTTCCTAACCTGGTGTTTACTATGTAATGCTTCATTGTATCTTGTATTTTTCTCTACATTTTCTTGAAAGTGTTTTATTTTGCTGAGCTGGCAGGTGGCATGGTGATTGAGGGCACTGGATTCCCACATGCCCAACTGTGGTTTGAGTCCCGGATCTGGAGGCTTGCTTTCTCACTTTCTCTCTCTCTCTCCCTTTCCGGTCAAATGGAAATAAATAAATAATGAAATAGCTAAATAAAATAATTCTTAAAAGAAAAAAGTGTTTGGGACCAGTAGTTGGTGTAATGGCTATGTCACTGGACTCCCATGTAGTCGACCGTGGTTTGAGTCCCAGACCCCGTGGCTTAAACTCACAACGGGCGCATGTGCATATGTGTCCAGGATCCTGAGAGGAGAATGCAGGAGAAGGGATTGTGGTGTGGCCATTCCCCTCCCTGGGGAGGGGGGTGACTTCTCGCTTTCTGTCTCTCTGTCTCTTTCTGTCTCTCTGGTGAACTCACACACCCTATAGCAAAAACCTTTCCAAAAAAAAAAAATCGAGTGTTTTATTTTGCAATCAAAATTGGCTGAAAATCACTGTCATAGTTAAATGAACATGCCTATTTGAAAATATCAAATCATTTTCAAACAGAGGGATTATTCATAACCACATGGAATCTAGATGTGAGGGTATAAACTTTTAGTAAGCAAAGTAGGGTGTTGCCTTTTAGTGATGAGAGGAAATCCTTAATTTAAAAATGTTGGCAGTAGATTATGGTAAACATATTTAAACAAAAATAAGATCACTTTCTTATTGCCTGGGGGATACATAAACTATATGACACATTTTTATTCCATACATGTTCAGATGCTTTAAATATCCTTGCCAAGTTTGCTGTCATTCTCTTCTAGATGTCATGTCAAATGAAAGATTAATGAAAGTGTTTGTAGATTTAGTAGTTGATACTGATGAGTTAGAAGCATTTATTAAGGACAAGTTAGCACAAATATTCTCCTACCAATGCAAAATTCAGACAAGTTTCAAAAATGTTAGTTGAGGTTCAGCTCCTACGGTGCAGATTCCCTGCAAGGTTGAAAGCCATGTGGACAACCATGGATTTAGATCCCTAGGTTGACCTAAAAACATGACAGGCGTGCGTGTTGGACACCCAGCATCCTGAGGATCTGGAGAGCTGAGGAAGGGGAATCCTAGCATGATGAGAACTCATCGAGCGTGCTTCTCCCTCTTTCTCTCTCTTTTCTCCTTCTTGTGAATGAGCATGCTCTCTATTATAAAACAACAACAAAAATCAGTTGACACTACTTCAAATATGAAAAACAACCTTTTGTGCTATTAGAAATTGGAAGGCTTTAGAGGTTTTATTATTAGAAACTTATATAGCCGGAAGGATGATTCGCACTCAATTGTTCCTAAAATATGAGATATATATATATATATTAGGAGGTGCATCTGAGTACATACCAGAACCACCATGATCTGATCTCACTACCCTTTCTAATTATGCTCTTCCAACGTAATACCCTGTTACTCTCTACCTTCTACTAAGTAATGGGTAAATATTAAGCTGCTTGATGATTTGTATTTCCATATCGCCCACTGTTGTGTGAAGACTTTGAACACAAATTAGAAAAATCAACTGAAGCTAGATTAAGGGGAAAAAAAAAAACAATTAAAAAAAAAACTTTAAAAAATGTATTAAATACTCATTGTATGGTTCCAAGTCTGGTAAAAGTTATCCATTGTTAGAAAGTGGTCGTGGGTCATTTCAGATTTTACACATGTACACACTCCTGCATGTACGCAGTTTTTTCTCACAAGATGAAACCTTCTTTTTGTTATTCCCAAAACTTGTTTGTTTTGATTTACTTTTCCTGGAGAGATTTTTGCTATAGGATACATACACTCGTCAGAGACAGAGAGACAGAAAGTGAGAAATCACCCCCCCAGAGGGGATGGCCATACTGCCATCATTTCTCCTTTCAGGATTTGGGGCATGCATACACTCGTGCCCAACTTGAGTTTTAAGTCACTGGGTCCAGGACTTGAATTGCAGTCGACTACATGAAAGTCCACTGACTTAACCATTATGCCATCTGCTGGTCCTTGTTTTTGGTTTTTAAAGGATTATTTATTTGATTTTATTTATTAGTTTATTATTTTTCAACTTGCTACAGGACACATGCACCAGAGAGAGAAAGAGTGAAGTGATAAAGCAAGTTGCCAGATCTGGGATTTGAACCACGGTGGGCCATGTGGGAATCCAGCACCCTACCACTGGCCCCCTTCCCGTAGCTTTTTAAATTTAGTAGACAACTTTCCAAGACAGTATTAAAAAGTAAAGTAGAGGCCAAACTTATTTTATATTCCATCCATTATGGATCATGTTAATGGACATTTAGGATAGTTTTCGGTTTTATGATTTTTTTAAAAGTTTGCTTACACAGTGTCTCACCATCTCCACAGAGTTGTGACAAAGTAGTTTCTAGAAACTTCTGTAATAAAGTTTGCGCTCCTTTCATTTTGCCCCTTTACTTCAGTGTTTTTGGACACTACATGCTAAATTGAAAGATTATTTGTTGTGTCAGGTCCTGAAATTCAGATTGACAATGGGCCAGCCTGTGGAGCTGTGATGAGTAGAAGAAAAGAAAGTTGGTCTGAGACCTGAGGCATAGGTTCTTGCTTTCACTATCCAATACACTCACAACCACCACCACCCAGCCCCTGCTTCTCAAGCTCCAGACCTACATGTTCAACTGCTCACCAGTACCTCCATCTAGACATTCAATGGACACTTCAGATCGGCACTTCCAACACTGAATGTGTTTTCTCACAGACCTTTCTACTTTTCCTGGATTACCATAATCAATAGCATCTCCAGCCAGCTTCTTCCTTACCCTTGCTTTCTAAACAGGTCATCAACTTCTGTCAACTCTTCCTCCTGAAGCCCTGAGAACCACTCTACCTTTCTCTCACCATTGCCACTGCCCTGGTTTAGGCTGACTTTTTTTCTAGTTTGGACAACTGCAATCTCTAACTCGTCTAACTGATCGTCTGCCTTCAGTTGCTCTCTTTACTCAGTTCTTGGCTCTGCGTCCAATATAAACAGAACTGATCACTCTTTTTCTTGCTATTCTCTGTTCAGAATAAAGCCTGAAGTGTTTAGCATAGCACAACATAGAATAGCATTGCACAGACTGCAAGGCATTTCATGAATTGCCTGCCTCTTCCATCTTAGCTTCATTCTCCTTCCTCACTAAACTTTTTCTCTATTTTCTTTGTGCCCTGATTTTCTTGCCTGGAGAACACTGTTTCTGAACCTTGACCGCACATTAAAACCACCAGGAGAGCTCTAATAAATCTTGCTGTAAGGGCCAGATTGTAGTACATCAGTAATGCAATGCTCTTCAATGCTTGACCCACATGGAGGATCCTATGTTTACATTCTGAGGCCTCTCTATGCATACTGGGTGTGCGTATGTGTGCCCATGATACTGTCAGGCTGGGGCTGGGGTAGTTTGGGGTGGAGGGATCCTGTGGGAGATGTCTGTCTCTATCTAAAATAAATAAATAAGCTTAAAAAAAACTTCTGGGGCCAGTCCTGTAGCACAGCAGTTAAGTAGCATGCATAGGGATCCAGATCTCACATGGCCAACTGCGGTTTGAATCCTGGACCCAGCACTTTGAAAAACACACTAGGAACATGTGCATGTGTGTCCAAAATCCTGACAGGGTGAAACGAAGGAAAAAGGATGGCATGACCAAACACCACAGGGGCACTTCTCTATTTCTCTCTGCTGAGCACGCATGCCTCTAGCAATAGAAACAAACAAAAGTAAAACTTGCTTGAGGATTAAGTTCTTGCACACATGTTCAGGGCAACCTGGATATGTCTACCTAGGCTGCATGTGGGACTACATTTCTCATACATGGCCCAAGTAAACCCCTTAACAACACAACAAAAATTCTGCTGCCCAATCCATACCAGACCGATTATATTAGAACCTCTAGGCGGTGAGACCCAGATGATTCCAATGTGTGCTTAAATTGTCTATAAATAGTTGTATATGTTTGCTTCTTTTCCCAGACCTAAATCCCTCTTCCCTATTTGTTTATTCTTGCTTCCCCCACCCCCACCCCCTGCAAGCTGCCTAGCTGTTATACATCCTACAAGTCTTACAATCTACTTATACTGGGAAAAGTTTCTTAACCGCAGAAAACAAATGATGTGAATGGATACAGAGTTTTAAATAATGTGACTCTCACGGACCTCTAAGTTCATATCTATAAACTATCGTTTGACTCATTGATATCATAGAATAAACATTTTGAAGACTAAATTGTATCTACCAGGTTAATGACATATTAATACTTATTAAGTAAATTAATGGCCACTGTTGAGGTTTGTGTTAGGTAATTTGTTTACTATCTCAGGTAATTCTTTAAATAATCTTTAGGAGGTATTCCAGTCCCATTTAACTACTGAAAAAAAAATTAAAACTCAGTTTAATAGATGTCTCAAATACAATAGTAAAGCTAAAGAATAGCTATCAATATGAATTATAGAAGAGAATATAAAATATTTACCAATATTTTTAAATTTTCTGACACTGTGGAAAGAACTGTTCAAAAGGATAGCAAAAGAATAATAAAACGTGTTGGAAATGGCAACTAATGATGTTATGACATACAACAGTGTTTTCTGATAAGCACATGAAGATTCAAATAAGAGAAACAACAATTAGGTTATTTTGCTTTAAATTTGAAACAGTTTATTTTTTTCATGTGCACTTGAAGGGGTGCATTTCAACAGCAATCATTAGGAAAAAATATTTAAATAGGAGTTCTAGAAGTTTTAATGTCACAGGTACCTTGATATCCACTTCAATACACGGCTGAAAGTCATCAAGGTTGTGGAACCAGAGCATACACCACACCCCTTTTCTTCACTACTCCTTCCTGCCTCCACTCCTCCCCTCTCCTCCCTTAACTCTCACAATGTCTCTTTATTTTTCCAGCTTGCACTGTGTATTCATCTCCTGTGTAATTACCATAAATAATTAGCAAGATAGGACTTGTGTGGTACAAGTGCCACACCTTGCTGGTGTTGTGAGCAACCACTTGAAGTGGTAGCTACCTAAACATTTGCACACTTCTTGCCACAATGTCCTGTACTGAAGTATTTCATAATAACTAAATCCAATCGGCAAAATAACTGAATGCCTCTTCATGCCTCATACCGGACCCCAAAGACCTTTTTTGTTATCAACTGTTGAAGTGTTAGTTGGCTTAATAGTCAGAATGACTTCTTCAAATTATAAACTTTTTTTTTTTTTTTTTTTAATTTTCTGTCCTGTTAAGAATGAGCAGGGGAAAACAAAAAGGCTTTGTTCTCCTGTATATCACATGAATCCAGAGGTATGGTACCTGATTCTGCCAACACTAAAAGCAATCAGCAACATGATTTGAGGAGTCACATGATCACAGAAATGCAATTATTTTGGTACTTTCTTAAGCCAGATATTAGTGTGAAAGGAAAAAAATAAAATAAAATAAAAAATAACAAGAGGTTCCTATAAACAATAAGGTAGGCATAAAAAGAACCTACTATGAGTTTCTTGGTTTACCTTCTGTTTTCAATGCACCTGAGCCTCTGAAAAATGTTGAGCCTCCCACAAATGTTAATCATCCCCTCCTTGTGGGTCTTGAATATTCAGTGGGTCTTCCCAGCTACAAGACAATTTTTCATTCCCTTTCTTCCCAAAGAAAGTGTGAAATTATTTAGTATATTATAATAAACTGCCAATGTTAGAGGTGCCAAATTCTGATTTCCAAGTCACTAATCACATCCCCCCAGCTCCATACACACATAGATGAGGACTAAGGTATGCAAAAGACAAAATTAGATGAGACCATATAAACCACTCAGATCCCCCACTTTTAAGTTAAAAAATGAAATTGAAACTCAAAAAGAGAATTCATTTGCTTAAATTCATACTAGTTACTGGAACCAGATCATATGAGTTACAATTGGATATATTTTCCTACTTCTAATGATTTATTTCAGGAAATTATTTTCCTTTACAGAATTTCATAATATCTTTAAAAGAGCTGGAGCCACTTCACTTGTCATAAAACTAGGATGGGACCATGGCCAAAAATAAACAAAAGCATTTAGTTAAATTTTTAAAATTTCAATTTTATACTGCACCTCTTCACAAGCTTTACAGATATCACCCCCCTCCCCCCAAATATCTGGGGTTTGGTGACACAGTCTCCACCTGGGTAATCCGTTTCTTATCATACTTTTGCAATGCTAGTTCAACTGTTGCATTTTCCTTTGATCCGTCTCTGTCGTCCTTTGCAGGATGACTAACCATTGCACTTTATGCTTTCAAACAAGATGGTACAGCTTCTCAGAGGAACTACTGAGTAACTTAAGGAAGACGCTTACCTGCTTGCCTAAGACTCTTACTCTGTGCTTTATGCAACTCTCCTTCTTTGCCCAGGTAGGTAGCTTTTGGAATAAACCCAGCTGGGTCTAATACATTCGGATAACCTTTCTTAAGATACCCGATATCTGCTTTACTTAAAAGTCTTTTGCTAAACATCAACATTCCTCTTCTTTTGGTACACTGTTAATCAACTGATTTAGATGTAAACTTCATTAAGTCAAGGCTTAATTGTTCTTACTTAGCAGCACTTAGCTCAAGGATGACACATCTTTCAGCACTGTCACATTTAAGCACATGTGATGATTTTATCTCAAATACAATTTCAGGATGTATTACAAGATCTCCAGAATCCAGTGCACCCAGCAGGTACCACAACATGATACTTAACCCCAGCCTGGGGCCCAACCAATCATGCTACTTTTTAAGAAAAGTGTATTTATTTCATTCTCTCATGAGAGAGGGGCAAGCATCCTTGACAGGATCTCATGCAATGGTTGTCTCCCCATCTCAAGCTTTCCCAACCAGGATCATGGACACAGGCATGCCTGAAATATGCAAGCTGACCCTAGAACCAAACCCCAGTGTGTCATATATGGTCTCCAATATTGCAGAGTTTTGTGCTTCTGCTGCGCCATCATGATTGGACCTAGTCATGCTATTTCTTCAATCCCTACCTGATCCTTACGTTGAAAATTATATTGGGCCAGCCAGCAGTGTGGTAGTTAATGTGGGCTGGATCCCACATGGCCGACTGAATAGGTCGGTCCAAGTGCTTTTAAAACATACCAGGCACATGTGTGTGCATATCTCAGATCCCAAGAGGAACATGGAGGAGAGAGAGATTATGACATGGTCATCCCCCCTGGAGGAAAGGGGTGCTTTTTCATTTTTGCTCTCTTTGTCTCTCTCTGGTGAGCTCACACAATCTATAGCAAATTTTAAAAAGAAAAGAAAACTATATCTACCATTTCCTAAGTTTAGATGTTACTGAAAATATTGGATGCCTGTCTTTCAGACTATAAATTCCTTAAGGGCAATGACTTTAAGGTATTAAACCTTGATTTCCCAGTGTCTAACAGCTTGATTCCTTATGGGTATTCAGTCTGCATGAATCAATGAATGTGAAGCCACATTTTCTTTGTTCTAGAAGTCTTTCCTAAGGGTCCTGGGGAGAGTCACATCTATATGTCATCAATTTAAACAGGTCACCTTCCCTCAGTAATTGTGGCTTAATTCTTTATATCCTGACTGGCATAACATCATGTGATGATTAATAAACTCCCTTATCCATATTAAGGTTGAGTTTAAACTTTTCTATCTGCTACCCCCCAAGTTTTACACAAAGCCTTGCTTTTTTAGTCAGTAATAAACTGAAGAGTCCCTGTATCTACCTATGACTTGTAATACATAGCCATTATGCCAACTGCTGGTCCCAACATGATTTATTTAATAAATAATACAAAACCAGAATTTAATATGGCACATTGAGATCAAGAAGTGCTTTTTAACCAAAACCATACATAGTTTATAAGGAGAGCCCAGGGTCATGAAAGCCAGAGTAGAAAAGTAGAAAGTCATCCTAAGGAAGTTTTTGTTGATTCGATGGGTTTTACTATCCCACAGGTCAAACTTGCTGAACCTCTGCTTCCAGAATTCTGAACTCACATACTGAAAGATCCACAATGAGAAGCAAACATTTCAGTTGTTAAAACTTTACACAGAAAAGACAAATTTTCAATTCTTATTTCATATGCATCAGTCTATGTGTGTATGTATTTTTTCCTTTTTAAAAAACAAAATGGAACTAGTATTTTAATTTTTAAAAATTCTGGGACCAGCAGTTGGCATAATAGCTATGTCACTGGACTCTCTCTTTTTTTTATTTATTTTTTTTTTGAGAGGTTTTCGCTATAGGGCGAGTGCGCTCGCCAGACAGAGACATAGAGACAGAAAGCGAGAAATCACCCCCCCAGAGGGGATGGTCACGCCGCAATCCCTTCTCCTCCATTCTCCTCTTGGGATCTTGGGCAGGCACGCACACGCACCCAGCGTGAGTTTTAAGCCACCGAGTCCAGGATGCGAACCGCGGTCGACTACGTGGGAGTCCAGCGACATAGCCATTACGCTAACTGCTGGTTCCCGTCACTGGACTCTCTTGTAGCCAACTACAGTTTGAGTTCTGGACCCGGTGGCTTAAACTCACACCAGGTGCATGTGTTTTCATGCCCAAGATCCCAAGAGAAGAATAGAGAAGGAATTGCGGCGTGGCTGTCCCCCCAGGGAGTGATTTCTCGCTTTCTGTCTCTCTGTCTCTCTCTGTCTTCCTGGTGAGTGCACGCGCCATATAACAAAAACCTCTCCAAAAAAAAAAAAAATTAATTCATGCTAGAGCATGTGCGTGCAAACATATGACAGAGAGAGAGAGATATAAATACTTTACATGGAGTTTGGTCATGCCATAATCATCTTCTTCTAGTCCTCCAGCCGTTCAAATTTTGGGCACTTGCACATATGTCCAGCATGTTTCATGTTTTATGCTAACTGGGCCAAGGATTTCAACCATGGTCAATATGTAAGATTTGGCTTCTCTTGAGCAACAAATTACCACTGTGCAATGGAGGTGGTCTATAATTTGATTTTTTAAAAAAGAATTATTGGGAACCGGCAGTTAGCGTAATGGCTATGTCGCTGGACTCCCACGTAGTCGACCGCGGTTCACGTCTCGGACCCGGTGGCTTACAACTCACGCCGGGTGCGTGTGCGTGCGTGCCCAAGATCCCGAGAGGAGAATGGAGGAGAAGGGATTGCAGCGTGACCATCCCCCCTGGGGGGTGATTTCTCGCTTTCTGTCTCTCTGTCTCTCTCTGTCTGTCCGGCGAGCGCACGCGCCCTATAGCGAAAAACCTCTCCAAAAAAAAAAAAAAAGAATTATTTAATTTTATTTATTCATTCACTTATTTTATTTTTTTAATTTGACCAGAGAGAAACACATAGAGAGAGAGAGGGAAAGTAAGCCACCAGGTATCTGGGACTCGAGCCGTGGTCAACCATGTGGGAGTGTCCAGTGCCTTAACCACCACACAATCTGCTGTTCCCACATAATTTGATTTTTTTAATTATGAAAGACGAGGCAGAAAATTTAGAAATTGACTTTTTATGATACTTTTTTTCTTGATTGCAAGAAAGCAATATGCACTCTCCAGAAAGAGATGAGAGGTGGGAAGAGGGGACAGAAAGCTATGTTTTTCATTGCCATTGCAACCATAGTTACATATTACCATTTCGTTTTCCCTTTCCTAATTTCAACCAAGGTCAGCCATGTGGGATCCAGCTCCCATGCACAGGTCTAAACCAGCATGCTATGGGGCTGGCCCTTTCTTTTTATGTTATACTTATAATTTAAGTACAGAAGTTTCTGAGAGACCAAATTTAAGCCTTTTAAGGCCCAACAGAGCAGATTAGTAAATGTCAGTGACTAGTTTTCACTCCTTAATCATGATCATAACAATATAAGTTTTTATTAGTCACTTCTACTATTATTCTCACCAACAAAAAATCTGAGTTTTGATGCCACTTATAAACAAAAATAATTCATTTTGGCTTTAACACTGCAGCACACAGAATGAAAGCATTGTGTTTATCATGATACTTTTTAGATATATGTCTGATTAATTATTACATAGGGAAAATATACATAGAAAAATGTTGGCCTTTAGCGTGTCAACTCAAAAAATATCTATTTGCAAGGTTTTATGACAAGTTTTCTGGGGTAGAAGACATTTTTAAAACTTTTTTCAACAAATGTCTTTGAAATGTTTGCAAAACAGTTTGGAAAGCCAAGTAGTATTTCTTAAGCAAAAAACTTGAAGAGAAAAAAGGGCTGTAGCAAGGCTGTTGAAATAAAAACTTTTGCTCAAATTGAAGTATGGAGAGAGATTAAAGCTCTGAAATTGGACAAATCAGTTTTTGAATCCTAGGTCCACTATTTGGTTTCTGTGTTATTTAACCTCTCTATTCTTCAGTTTTCTTATTGTTAAATGGATAAAATATCTACCCTTTTGAATTTTAAGTATTAAGAGAGAAGTACTTTGGTTCCAGCCCAACATCTAGCAAAGCAAGAATCCATGTGCATATGAGGTGGGCTCAGCTCTGTTCCTTTAACTGAAAAAGCCTCTGCTCTAAACCTCGTCATCCAGCCTAATACCTAGTGAAGTGAGGTAGGGAAGTCTCTGTCTTTTTTCGGTCTATGTTCTTCTCTCTCTCCCCCTTTCTCTCCAAATTTTCCATATATATATATATATATATATATATATATATATATATATATATGCCAGCAGTTGGCACAATGGCTATGTTGCTGGACTCACACGTAGTTAACCGTGGTTTGAGTCCCAAACCCAGTAGCTTAAACTCATGCCAGGTGCATGTGCATGTGTGCCCAAGATCCCGAGAGGAGAGTGGAGGAGAAGGGGTTGCAGCGTGGCCATCCCCCCTGGGGAGTGATTCCTCACTTTCTCTCTTTCTCTGTCTTTCTGGCAAGCGCACACACCCTATAACAAAAACATTTCCAAAAAAATTTTACATATATATAAAATCTGTCAGTACTGTCTCTTACCTTTGACCTCTCCTTTAACTTGCTGATTTCAGAATCCATGTGCATCTGAGGTGGAACCAACCTTGTTCCTTTTCACTTTTTGCCTTTTATAAAAAAAATTTTCCCCTTTTTATTTTTATTTTTTTTCTATTTCCCTTTTGTTTCCTTTTCTTATACCTTACTTTCTCACCTCACTTCTCAACTTCCATACATTGACTATCTAGAGAGGTCTAGGTGACAAGAGTCAAACATCTGAATAGTTTTAGGGTCATAGATGATCTCAACACCTACTGAATTGCTTCATAAAGGGAGAAACTCATCTTCATAAATCTGAATTCAAATCCATTTTTTTGGATACCACATTGCAAAACACAGTAGTAGAGGAGAAATTGGCATAGAAGTATCTCACAGTAAAGTGAAGCATACAAGCTTATGGTTGCAGAAATCTCCAACAAATTAGCCAAACATGAATATATCACCAAATGACTGAAAATCAGAGAAGAGAGACCACAAAGTGAGCAGCAGGGAGAAATTCAGAGCTGCAGAGAGCATGGCTCATCTCCTCCCACACACTTCTGAATTCTTAGCTGAAACCCTGTAACTCAGCCTAGGTGCACCTATTCTTTTTTTTTTTTTTTTTTTTTTTTTTTTCTTTTTTTGGAGAGGTTTTTGCTATAGGGCGCGTGCGCTCGCCAGACAGACAGAGAGAGACAGAGAGATAGAAAGCAGGAAATCACCCCCCAGGGGGGATGGCCACGCCGCAATCCCTTCTCCTCCATTCTCCTCTCGGGATCTTGGGCACGCACGCACACGCGCCCGGCGGGTGCACCTATTCTTCAGAAACTGGGAGGCCTTTGTAAAATCCAGTTCCAGCAACAAAAGTGCAAGATGCTTGGTGAGGATCAGGGAAACAGAACTGCAAATATATTGTGGGTCATCTCCTCTTATATACCTCTAACATTCAGAATTACCTCCAAGAAAGTAGAAGAAAATGTATAATCCATCAGATGACCAGAAACCACCATAGAAGCACAAGCAATATGGGAAACCAATAAAATATCTCTCCCTCAAGTCAGTACAATGGAAGTCATGGAAATGTCAGATAAAGAATTTAGAATAGGGAACCAGCAGTTAGCGTAATGGCTATGTCGCTGGACTCCCACGTAGTTGACCGTGGTTCGAGTCCCGGACCCAGGGGCTTAAAACTCATGCTGGGCACATGTGTGTGTGTGCCCAAGATCCCGAGAGGAGAATGGAGGAGAAGGGATTGCGGCGTGACCATCCCCCCTGGGGGGTGATTTCTCGCTTTCTGTCTCTGTCTCTCTCTGTCTGTCTGGCGAGTGCACGCACCCTATAGCAAAAAACCTATCAAAAAAAAATTTAGAATAGTCATAGTGACAAAGCTAAAAGAGATGTGAGACAAGAGAGACAATGAACTCCAGAAAATGCAGGGAAAAAAAGAGACTATGAGTTCCAGGAGTTGAGGAAGTTCTTGCACAATTTGAAAGAGGAAATGCATATCATAAAAAAGAATCAAACAGAGCTGTTAGAGATGAGAGCTGTAATATAGGAAATCAAAGCCTCCCTTGAAAGTATTAAAAGCAATTTACATCATGCAGAAGATCAAATCTCAGATGTAGAAGACAGAACCACTGGCCTAGAAATATTCACCAAAAAGACCGAGAAAAAAACACCCTCAAAATGAGAATAATAGGCAAGTAATACTAGATACCATTAGATGCCCAAACATCCAGATAATCAGTACCCCAGAAGGTGAAGAAACTAATCAGGACATTGATAATCTATTCCATGAAATCCTGGGAGAAAACTTTTCAAACCTTGAGAGGCATGCAAATATCCAGTTCCAAGAAATACAAAGGACCCCACATAGAATCAACCCAAGAAGATCTTCTCCAAGGCGCATCATAGCCAGATTGACCAAAACCACAAAATACTAAAATTGGCAAGAGAAAAATGTCAAGTTATTTTCAAAGGATATCTCATCAGGCTAATATCAGACCTCTAGTCAGAAATAATGCAAGCAAGGAAGAGTGGAGAAATATATTCAAAGTGTTAAATGAAAAACAATTTCAACCAAGAATACTATATCCAGCATTTTTATCCTTCATATGGAAAGAAAAGCCTGAAACATTCTCAGAAAAACAAAACCTGAAGGAATTTACCAACACCAGACCAACTCTTTGAGAAGTTCTGAAGGGAATACTATACCAGGAAAACTAAAGACAGACAGAGAGAAATAAGAGAACAAAATGTGACCCAAAAAGTGGCTAACTTAATGGTAGGATCAAGTTCAGAAATATCAACAATAAAGTTGGCCAGAACAGCCCTTCTTCAAGAGACAGACAGCTCCATGGCTCCTGCGATCTAGCCATTTTGGGAGAAAGGAAGATGTCCCACTGATAACTGGGCCTCCAGCATACAAAACCCGCGTGAACAGCCCTTCTTCAAGAGACAGACAGCTCCATGGCTCCTGCGATCTAGCCATTTTGGGAGAAAGGAAGATGTCCCACTGATAACTGGGCCTCCAGCATACAAAACTCGCGTGATTGAACTTCCAAGTTTGGGAAGAAACCGACCATCCACCAGATGACTAGAAATCACTGCTGGACCACAAGAAATATGGGGAAGCAGGAAAATACCTCTCCCACAAGGGAAACGAATAGCTCCTCTTCATCCACACACAGTTCAATGTAAATCATGGAAATGTCTGATAAAGAATTCAGAACATTCATAATGGCAAAGCTAACAGAGATGGAAGAGAAGAGAGACAAGGAACTGCTGAAGAGGAAGGAGAAAGGAGTTGAAGAGTTCTAGGAGGTGAGGAAATTCATGCAAGATCTAAAAGAGGAATTTCACACTTTACAAAAGAATCAGATGGAACTGTTAGAGATGAAGGCTATAATACAAGAAGTCAAAATCTCCCTTGAAAGTATTAAAAGCAGACTAGATCATACAGAAAATAGAATCTCTAATGTAGAAGAGAACATGGCTGGCCTAGAAAAATCCACCATGAAGACTGAGAAAATGGCCCAAAAATTTGAGAATAATATGCGAGAAGTACTAGATACAATTAAACGTCCAAACATCCGGATAATAGGCATCCCAGAGGGTGAAGAGACTCATAAGGACATTGATAATCTATTCCATGAAATCCTGCAAGAAAACTTTCCAAACCTGGAGAGGCACTCAAAGATTCAGTCCCAAGAAATAAAGAGGACCCCAAATAGAATCAACCCAAGAAGATCTTATTCAAGACACATTATAGCCAGATTGACCAAAATCACAGACAAAGACAAGATACTAAGACTGGCAAGAGAAAAAAGGCAAGTTACTTACAAAGGGTATCCCATCAGACTAATGGCAGACCTCTCATCGGAAACAGTGCGAGCAAGGAGAGAATGGGAAAATATATTCAAAGTATTAAGGGAAAAGCAATTTCAACTGAGAATTCTGGACCCAGCAAGGTTATTGTTCATTTGGGAAGAAAAGACACGAACTTTCCCAGATAAACAAAACCTGAAAGAATTTACCAGCACCAGACCAGATCTCCAAGAAGTTCTTAAGGGAGTGCTATGTCAGTAAAATTAAATGCAGACACACAGAAATAAGAGTTCAAAAACTAAGAAAATGGGCAATTTAATTGTAGGGACAAAGTCTGGAGTTGAGTGTTATATCCCAGAGTTCAATCTGGAAGATCGTACCTCAACAGAAACAGAAGAAAGATTAAGTACATGAGTCTGAACTGATGAAACAGCATTCTATGACTTGACTAAGATATTGCTGCTTTTCTTCTAAGCTTTGTTGTCCGGTTTTAAGGATTTTTATCCTGTCTTGAGCTGTCAATAGATTCTTGTACCTACTATTTGAACAAAATACCAACCTGTTTCTAGGCTTCAAATTTCAAGGAAATAACCTTACCAGTTCAAAACTGCCTTTCTTGAAACCACCAGCTGAACTTGCTATTGAAAGTAGTTAGATTACTTATGATATGGTGTGGTCAACAAAATGTTGGGGGAAAAGGAATTGAAGACAACTGTAGACAGCAGAAATAGTGTAATAAGAGAGTGGAATAGGGCAGAGGGTCAGACATGGGGTAAAAAACATATATATATGAAAGTAGTAATGTAATTTTATGGATGATAACATGCATGATTAAGCCACTATGCAGTTTACTCTAGAGGGGAAACCACATTTAGTATGTTGTGATGATGCTCAGGGAATGAATGTAAATTTAAAATAAAATTCAAAGAAAAAAATACTAAAACTGTTACCAAAATTAAAAAAAAAAAAAAAAAAAAAAAAAAAAAAACTGTGTATTTGATGACCACAGTAAGCTATATAGCCCCAGCTAGGTACTATTTTATAGTATGTTCATTCTACTCACTGAGGTTTATGCCTAAAGTCAGACATGGGTTCTTGTGTATGTATATATCAGCTGTGCTTGCTATTGCAAATATTTAGACAAATTAAGTTCATTAGCAAATCAATTAAATGGGGGGGGGGGAATAGGTATAGAAAGCAATCATGGATACCAGAGACAATGGGAGGAGGGTTGGACAGGCAGAGGGTTAGGGATAGGGAATCAAGGATGGAAAAAAAAAAAAAACCCGCAAAATATACAAGACATAAGAAATGAAAAATTGTTTGTTGATAACACGTATGTTGATGTGCTTGATTGAGCCAACAGACAGTGTATTTTGGATGAAAAATTCATTTTGTATACTGTAATGATGTATAGCATATTAATGTTAAAAAAGAAAAATAAATTAATTAAAAAAATAGAAAAAAAATAATAAAGTTGAATGTTAACTTTCAGGATTTAAATGGAAAGACCAGACCTCGGTAACACTGCAAATACAAAAGAGATTATATGAGACTGAATTGGTAGAATAGAATTCTAGAACTTTTCTTTTAAACATTACTGATTTTCTTCTACGCTTTGTCTTCCAGATTTAAGAATTTGGGTTCTCTTGTGAGTTGTTGAAAGGTTCGGCATTTTGTTCATTTCTTTTTTAATCGAAACATAAACTTTTTCCCCTTCCTGACCCCTTTGCAATTGGGACATATTTGTGAGCATTCTTACTTTGTGGTAGAATGGTTATTTGCATGAGTTCAATAATGCAATAGTATCTGTTGTCTTGCATCAGAAATTGAATTCTTATGGGGATTTGGGCAAATAACAGACCAAATTGAGACTAATCAAATTTTCTTTTTTCTTTTTTTGCAAATAAGTTTATACCTCTCTTTAGTAAAAGGGGAATGGAGAGAGAAAAAATATTTCAGAAGAAAATTACAGTGCATTTGTCACTAGATTTTAGCTTTGTCCATATTTTTAGCCTAAGATCTTTTCTGAATCAATAGAATGTAAGAAAAAAAAAACCAAACAAACAGCAAAACAAAACAAAACAAAACAAACTTCAGTATGAAAGGGAGAGAGGAGAAAAAGAAAGGAAAAAAAAGTAAAAGTGTGTTTAATTGACCAAAAAAGAGAAGCTATTTGCTGATGATAATGTATATAGTAATATCTTTGTCTTGACTGACATGCATGTTATTTGTGTTGGAAAAAGAAATGTTGTGCAACGTAAAGACATGTGATTAAATGTAAGTAAATAAAATTAATTAATTAATTAAAAAAGAAGTGCTTTGCCTAGTGTATGACATATAACAAGTTATCATTAAATGGTAATGATGGTGGTGACAAGAAGGTGATGAAGATATTATTTCGGGGAAAGTAAGGCAAGAAAAGGGCAGTTTCTTACAAAGTGGCTCAATCCTCAGGCATCGCCTTAGATGTAATAAAACAGACCCCTCTAGGAGGTGGGACCTAGAAATGTATAATTATTTTTTTTTTCTTTAAATTCCCTGGTGACGAGGTTAGGCTAATTTCCAAGGCCACTGGAATTTAGTAAAGGTTGTTGGCCACCTTGACTTCATGGGATAAAAGAAACCCTAGATCCCAAATGTCCAAATGTAACCATATATACTGAACTGTGAGCGAATCATTAAGTGAGTTCCTTACTTAGGTGTAGATTCCCTAGACCTGATGTGGGGATTACCCTCTAGCTACATGCAAAAGATATCTGCAAGCTTAAATAATCTCTTAAATGGAAAAATAAGCAAATAAAATGTTAACATTCTCTGTAAGACCTGTGAGCACATTAAAAAAGCAAACAACTAAGCCTGTGTTGATCTGTAAACAGTATTTCTAACCTCAGATACTATCACCAGGCTGTGGGCTGACTGAGACTCAGTGAGACCTGAGGCACAGCTTCTGAACCCAGTGGCCTTCATGTTCCCATTAGTGGTCCTCTAACCCTATTCCAGAAAAATAAATGCTACCGAGGGGCTACCAACCTAATCCTGACCCTGCAGTCTTTTGTTCTGGCAGTCAAAGTGGACCCAGGAACACTTCTCTGAATCTTTAATTGTATAAGACTAAGCTCTGGGATACCAACAAATGTTGATTGTATTATAAATACACAAAGTTTGTTTTACTTTATTTTTTTAAGGAATTATTTTATTTCACTTTATTTATCTATTTTTATTTGACCAGAGAGGGAGAGAGAGAAAGTGAGAAAGCAAGCTGCCAGGTCCAGGACTCAAACTGTGGTCCGCCATGTGGGAGTCCAGGACCCTTAGCCATCATGCCACCTGCTTGCCCCCAGAAAGTTTGTTTTACTTCATTGGATCCACCACAACACCTGCCAGCCCCCAGAAAGTTTGTTTTACTAATTGGGTAAAGGAGTAATTTATTGGAACCAGCAGTTAGCGTAATGTCTATGTCGCTGAACTCCCATGTAGTCAATCGTAGTTCTAGTCCTGGACTCGGTGGCTTAAACTCACGTCGGGCGCGTGTGTGTGCGTGCCCAAGATCCTGAGAGGAGAATGGAAAAGAAGGGATTGCGGCATGTCCATCCCCCCCCTGGGGGGTGATTTCTTGCTTTCTGTCTTCCTGTCTCTCTGTCTTTCTCTGTCTTTCTGGCGAGTACACATGCCCTATAGCAAAAACCTCTCAAAAAAAAAAAAAAAAAAAAAAAAGGTAAAAAGAGTAATTTATTTGAAGCCTGAAGTAGAAGATATCCTATCACAGATTTTATGTGTTATAACACCACCTGTGTCCACATGGAAAGTGTTATTCATTGGTTTCAACAACCCTTTCTCAATAGGTAGTTGAAAAAGTAAATTACTACATTTAACACAAAGATCATATTACCATGTTTCTTTCATAAGGAATTAGAGGAAGTAGGAAGTTTTATATAAAATCTGTGGCCATAATTAAGGTGGTAATAATAAAATTCCCATTAAATTACATAAAACAAGATGCAGGTCCAATAACAATTACATAGTGTGTTTTAATAACACTCTACAATCACTAATTAGATAGTGCAAACATCTTTCCTATGAGGTAGGGTAAGTATTGTCATCCTTGTTTTGCCTGTGAGGAAATAAAAATACGGAGTGGTTGATTCCATGACATACTCAAAGTCAGGCAAGTGAGTCATGGTAAGCTGAGATTAGAACTCTCAGTTCTGATTATATTTTTCCTAGAACTTGCTAGTCTTCCTTCCCAGTTCTTATGCTAAAACATTGTTCTTCATGGTTCACAATTATTATCATTACTGATTAATCATTCTTATTAAAATCAAGCCCCACTGTTGTATTTCTTAGCTCATTTCTTCAGGTTAACTTAAAAAACTTGGTAGACGGTCACCAGACTGTGTGTCATGATTCTGTGGTCATGTGTCCATTTTTTGATAAGTATTAATGGGAATAATGGAAATGATAGGGTAAATATAGAAAAAATAAGGAGATTCACATTATAGGATATGTTTATATATACAAATATATGTGTATGTGTGCTCCTATCATAGATTACGAAAGAACATATACGTTTAAACACATATTCTAGATACTCATAAAGTCTCTCAGGATGTACTAATGATTATTATTGAGGACTGAAAAAAGGCATCCAAAAATATCTGTGGAAATAAAGTAGACACAAGCTAGTAGCTACCTCATCTTTCACTAGATGCAACAGAAATCCAACTTGGGGGCTGACCCCACAGCCTAGTGATTAAGAAAATTGGACCCCACATTGCCTACTGTTCAAATCCCACAACAGTTGCTTGAAAAACACACCAGGCACATATATGTACTTGCCCCAAATCCCAGCAAGCTAGAGAACTAGAGAAGGGGCCACAGATAACCATATCTATTCAGGGGTACTTCCTTCCTCTCCCTGTCACTCTCTGTCTCCCTCTGGTGAGTGCATATGCCCTCTGACAATGGAAGAAAGAAAAAAGGAAAGAGAGAGAGAGAGAGAGAGAGAGAGAGAGAGAGAGAGAGAGAGAGAGAGAGAAGAAGAAGAAGAAGAGGAGGAGGAGGAGGAGGAGGAGGAGGAGGAGGAGGAGGAGGAGGAAGAAGAAAGCAAGGAAGGAAGGAAGGGAAAAAGAAAGAAAGAGAGAGAGAGAGGAGAGAGAGAGAGAGAGAGAGAGAAAGAAAGAAGGAGGAGGAGGAGGAGGAGGGAAGGAAGGAAGGAAGGAAGGAAGGAAGGAAGGAAGGAAGGAAGGAAGGAAGGAAGGGGGGAAAAAGATAAAAAGAAAGAGAGAGAGAGAGAGACAGAAAGAAAGAAAGAAAGAAAGAAAGAAAGAAAGAAAGAAAGAAAGAAAGAAAGAAAAGAAAAGAAAAGAAAAGAAAAGAAAAGAAAAGAAAAGAAAAGAAAAGAAAAGAAAAGAAAAGAAAAGAAAAGAAGAAAGAAAACTAATTTGGTTTTGGTTCCCTTGTTGGCATATTCTTTTAGTCCCAGCAAACTTGCTGATAATATTTAACTGGAGAAGGTAGCATTGTGTATTTAAAGAGCACTGGTGTCAGAATCCAAGAACTGGTGTTTAAGATCCAGTCCTACCATGTAGCCTTGGGGAAACCCCTTAATTAACAACTCATTTTCCTGAAAAATGCAGCAAGTTAGAGACTGCAGTGACATATGTCCAGCTAAACATCTTCATGCACACTTATTATTATTTTTAATGCAAGAGTGGGTGGGTGAAAAAGATGGGAGAGAGAGAGAGCGTTAAGTAAGTACTTTTGGCAGAGTCTCACCAGAGATTTTCTGCCCCAGCCTCCCAGTCAGCTATGATTGCAGGCATGTGCTACTGAGCCCATTAGTTTTCCTACTGAGCCTTTCCTACTGAGTCCGCGTTGGTCTGGGACTTGACCCAGGCCTCCCATGTGGGCTCAGCCTTGCATGGCAGACCCCACTGCTTGTGCTACGGCAGCTGGGTCCACACAGGTTTTGACTGAGATGTAACGTGATATGTAACGTGGTTGGCACCGGGGACCCCTGCGGAACCAATGGGCCCAGTTCTTTACCCCAGGTTCCCTGTCCTTCCTCTACCCTGTAACTACATTCTTGCCTTCTCGTGTGGTAGGGGAGGGAAGTAAGAGGGAGGAGGGCTGATGCAAATATTTGTTATTACCAAAGGTCAAATGTAAGAAGTCAAAATGGAAAGGAAGGCAACTTCTTGCCCATGATAGCCAACTAGAAACTAATAAGCAATCGTCAAAATTCCCGTGGCTCCTCTGCTAAAGCATGTATTTCAATTAAACTTGAATGTAATTTAGTTGGACTATAAGCCCGTAGTAAAAATGGAAGATATTTTCTAGATGGAAGACAAAATATTTTACCTAATGAGAAAAAATCCCTTATGACTGTTTAACATTTCTAGCAACACAGAGCAAAACATGTTCTTTTTTTTTTGCTATAGGGCGTGTGCGCTCACCAGACAGACAGAGAGAGACATAGAGACAGAAAGCGAGAAATCACCCCCCAGGGGGGATGGTCACGCCGCAATCCCTTCTCCTCCATTCTCCTCTCAGGTTCTTGGGCACACATGCACACGCGCCCGGCGTGAGTTTTAAGCCACTGGGTCCGGGACGCGAACCACGGTCAACTACGTGGGAGTCCAGCGACATAGCCATTACGCTAACTGCTGGTTCCCAGCAAAACGTGTTCTTGAGTGCCCATCTATTGGCACAGAATTTCCTCTCACAGAATTTGATCTCTGTTTTTATCAGTCAGTGGAGAACATTTAACTTTATTTTTAAATTTTTTTTAGTTTGCTATAGGACATGTGAGCTCACCAAAGAGAGAGAGAGAAGAAGAAAAAGAGTGAAAGTGAGAAAGCAGCCCTCAGAGTTGCTACAATACCCTCTTCTCCATTATCCTCTTGGGATTTTTGGGTATGTACACACATAAGCCCAGCTTGTTTTCCAAGCTACCAGGTTCAGGACTCAAACCATGTGGTCAATGTGGGATCCAGCACATATATGTAGGGAGTAGGGAAGCCTTAACCACCATACCAACTGGCTGGACCCATTTAACTATATATGATATTTCCTTTTGCTTTGCTTCTCAGGTTATGAGAGATTTCAAACTTACAGAAAAGTAATAAATAACAGTAAATATCGTACTAATGGCTGAGTGTCAGATTTTGTTCTACGAACTTTACATTGAGCCACTAAAGTCTCCCAATAATCCTTTGAAATAAATACTAAGCTTTCCTTAATTCACAGATGAGAAAAGTGAGGTCCAAAGCCACACACATAATAAGTGGCAGAACTTGGTTTGAATGCCCATCAGATGGCTTCAGTCTGGGCCCTTAAATACTTCATGATACTGTGGCTTTGTACAAGAGAATGTCACCTTTCAAATCTGATCAATGTTAATAACTGATGTTTTCTCCACATTACTTTCTTCTTTGGGTGGTGACAACAGAGACAGTCAATCCTCACTTTGCACCCCACCTGGAACCCACTGTCCTTCACAGAGCATTTCCAAATGAGCCAACATTAATTAGGAAGTATCATTTTCATTAGGTGGCACAGTGTGTCTTTGAAAATTCATGCCTAAAAATGCCTTAAGTATAATGCTCCTTAAATTATGGTGGGGTTACATCCTAATAAACTCATTGTAAATCGAAAGTATCACAAGTCAAAATGTACTTGTGGGGCCACCAGGTGGCATGGTGGTTAAAGCGCCGGACTCCTACATGGCTGACTTCATTCAAGTCCCAGACCTGGCAGCTTGCTTTCTCTCTCTCTCTCTGGTAATAGTAATAATAACAATAATAATAATAAAAAGTTAAGTTGAACAAATAATTCTTTTTAAAAAATACTTAATACCAAACATCATAGCTTAGCCAGCCTGCCTTAGACATGTCCAGAACACTTAACTTACATTAGCCTACACTGAACAAAGTCATACACTGAAAAACCCGTTTTTCAAAAGATTTTTTCTGGGGGCACATGCACTTATTAGAGAAAGAGTGACAGAGAAGTGAGAAAGCACTCCCAATGGTCATAACATAATTCCTTCTCCTCCAGTTCTCCCTCCTTTTGGGATTTTGGGCATGTACATGCATGCTTTGCATGTATCTCAAGCCACAGTGTCCAGATTTAGAACCGTGACACCAGCCATGTGGAATCCAGCTGCTTTAACCACCACAACATGGGTGGCCCACAAAAAGTCTGTTTTATAATAGTGTCATATAGCTCATGTAATTCATTTCTTTTTCACTGAAATTAAAAAACAGAGTGGTTGTTTATGAACTCAAAGTATGGACTCTACTGAATGCATATTACTTTTGCACCATTATGAAATCAAGAAATCTAAGTTGAACCATTTTAAGTTGAGGACTGTTGTATTAGAAAATACAGTCTAGGGGACCAGCAGTTAGCGTAATGGCTATGTCGCTGGACTCCCACGTAGTCGACCGCGGTTCGAGTCCCGGACCCGGCGGCTTAGACTCACGCTGGGCGTGTGTGCGTGCGTGCCCAAGATCCCGAGAGGAGAATGGAGGAGAAGGGATTGCGGCGTGGCCATCCCCCCTGGGGGGTGATTTCCTGCTTTCTATCTCTCTGTCTCTCTCTGTCTGCCTGGCGAGCGCACGCGCCCTATAGCAAAAACCTCTCCAAAAAAAAGAAAATACAGTCTAGGGAACCAGCAGTTAGCGTAATGGCTATGTCGCTGGACTCCCACGTAGTCGACCGCGGTTTGAGTCCCGGACCCGGTGGCTTAAACTCATGCCGGGTGCGCATGCGTGCGTGCCCAAGATCCCAAGAGGAGAATGGAGGAGAAGGGATTGCGGCGTGGCCATCCCCCCTGGGGGGTGATTTCCTGCTTTCTGTCTCTCTGTCTCTCTCTGTCTGTCTGGCGAGCGCACGCGCCCTATAGCAAAAACCTCTTAAAAAAAAGAAAAAAAAAACTCATGCCAGGCGCGTGTGTGTGCGTGCCCAAGATCCTGAGAGGAAAATGGAGGAGAAGGGATTGCGGCGTGACCATCCCCCCTGGGGGGTGATTTCTTGCTTTCTGTCTCTATGTCTCTCTCTGTCTGTCTGGCGAGCGCATGCGCCCTATAGCGAAAAAACCTCTCCAAAAAAAAAAAAAAAAAAAGAAAGAAAGAAAGAAAGAAAATACAGTCTAAAAGAGTTTAATTATTGAGCTAGTTTTGTAGCACTGTGGTACTGTGGTTAAGCCCTGTGCCCTATGCATAGAGAACCAGAACCAGTCCCACAAGGCCAACCACGGTTCAAATCTAGGCCCTAAGTAGCTTGAAAGACACACCAGGTGCATGTGCGTACGTGCCCAAAATTCTACTGGGAAAGAAGAATGAATAAAAAAGCGTCGCATTTTGACCATGGGGAGTTCTTTCTCTCTCTTTTCACTCTGGTGAGCATACGTGCCCTCTGGCACTTAAAACATGTTTTTAAAGTTTAATTACAGGTCAGACATTTAAATTTCCCACCAGTACTTTGCAAATTTCAATGGGAAAATTTTATTCTTTATCAGAGACATTCATCTTTTAATTTAAGAGTAAAAAATGGAAAGTACTGTATGGGATTCATAACCAATCCTACTGGACTTTATCATAATTAATAGTCATCATAATAAATTCCTAACTCAGTTATATTATTTCCAGAGGGGACATTCTTTTATGGGATTTGCGCTGGGATTGAAGAGCAAAAGTACTGTCAATGTACTATTTCTTTTTTTACTGCCCATCTCTTCATTTAGAATAGGATTTTTAAGATTTATTTAAATTTTTAATTTTCCATTTTTTTGGTTATTTTAAATAGTGCAGTCAAAGTATTTTTAACATGCTGAAAAGCTAAACCAAAATTTTACTGGGCAGTTTTGTGGTTAGTTTAACATCTACAATTCAGTGATTCTAAATGTGAAATAAAGACATCCTTTTGCAACTGATAATTTCATACACCATTTTAAGCATATATGTCATTAGAATAGTCAGTAAATATTTACCAAACTCCAATACCAGGCACTGTTACAGATATTGGGATACTGCAGTGAACAAAAACTCTCCCCCTGTGCCCTGTGGAGTTTATATTCAAGTGGTTTTTTGTTTGTTTTTGGAGAGGTTTTGCTATAGGGCACATGCACTCGCCAGAGCAGAGAGACAGAAAGCAAGAAATAACCCCCCCAGGGGGGATGGCCATTCCTCAATCCCTTTACTTCATTCTCCTCTCGGGATCTTGGGCATGCATGCACATGCACTCGGCGTGAGTTTTAAGCCACCGGGTCCGAGATTTGAATCATGGTCGACTATATGGGAGTCTAGTGACTTAACCATCATGCCATCTGCTGGTCTCTCAAGTGAGTTTTTTAAAATATTTTATTGGATTTCTCTATTATGAAGAGAGCGGCCAGCTCTGCCTTACATGTCCATATTTTACAAATATAGTGAGATGTTTAAATTCATGTTTCACTTCTTATATGTATTCTATAGCAATTTTCTTTGTGGTTACCATAGGGATTGCATTTAATCCCCTAAAATCATAGCTCTCATGTATATATATAGATATATAAATATATCTGCTATGCTCTGAATGTTTTTGGGTCCCTTGGAAAGTCCTACGTTGAAACCTAATCACCAAGGTGATGGTATTGGAAGAAGGGACTTTGAGAAGTGATTAAGTAATGAGGCCAGAGCCCTCATGAATGGAATTTGTGCCCTTATTAAGGAGGCTTGAGGGAGCTTATTAGGTCCTCATGCCCTTCTGCCAAGTGAGGATGCAGAAACTGTGAGGCACCATCAATGAGGAAGAGAAAGATCCCTCATCCAGCACCAATCTGTTAATGACTTGATAGTGGACTTTCCAAACTCCAGAACTGTAAGCTACAATTTCTGTGGCTTATAAATGACCCAATCTAAGTTATTTTGTCACAGCAGCCTAAATAAACTGAGACACTTTCAAACATTAAATGCAACTACTAACTTTCATTAAGAATACATGTGCATGAAATGGCATTTGAATATAGAGATGTGCTTGCCTGAGCTTTAGTATTTTGCTATCTAATATGTGGCTACAAATCAGTTTTCTTCCGATAGAAAATACTTCATTCAGGGATATTGGAGTTTGGTAAATATTTACTGACTATTCTAATGACATATATGCTTAAAATGGTGTATGAAATTATCAGTTGCAAAAGGATGTCTTTATTTCACATTTAGAATCACTGAATTGTAGATGTTAAACTAACCACAAAACTGCCCAGTAAAATTTTGGTTTAGCTTTTCAGCATGTTAAAAATACTTTGACTGCACTATTTAAAATAACCAAAAAAATGGAAAATTAAAAATTTAAATAAATCTTAAAAATCCTATTCTAAATGAAGAGATGGGCAAGACATAATCAGAAGAGATGTTTATTATCCATAGTTTATCCAGTTTAGGTCTTTTACATTTTAAAGCAGAAGTCCTGTTCTCCAGGTTAAGAAAGTAATTTACTTTCTATGTATTTTGTTGTGAAATAAGAACAAAAGACCTTCTAGTTGTTTATTACTTGTATAAGGTTTCTGATAATTAGACCTTTTATAGAAAGATCTTGAGAGCCTTTATAATGATGTTTATGACCTCATCCAGTGGTATAAATCTTCTATTTCACCTGGTAAGTAATGCATACATTTATTTTTTATTTATGGCAAGCTTTTTTTAAAATATAAAAATATTTTAGCAAATACAAATGTGATCCTGTCAGTAGAGAGAAGAGCAATTTTTCTGGATCAGGGAGGCAAAAACTATATCTGATTACCTGGCTTTTTTATTTAATTAGTAGGATTCACCAAATTATTTCTCATCTTTCATATAATTTTGCCTTTGGGGCCTAGCTAATACCAATTCAAAAATAACTAAAGATAAAAACTTCTTAAAAATAGAAAAGAGTGGCTGGCAGTTGGCATGGTGGTTCAAGGCACTGGACTTCCACATGGCTGACTGCAGTTCAAGTCCTGTACCTGGCAGCTTGCCTTCTCGCTTTCTCTCTCTCTCTCTCTCTCTCACTCTGTACTTCTCTGGTCAAATTAAAATAAACGGATATAGTTGAATAAAATAATTCTTGAAAAAATTTTTAAAAATATAAAAGGAAAGAAAACAAAGAATGAAATATAAGGAATCCTAATTGGAAAGGAAGAATTTAAATTGTCCCTATTTGTGAAGGACATTTTATGTACATAGAAAAACTTAAAAAGACACAGAAAACGTCTTATATGTGATAAACAGATTCAGTGAAGTAACAGAATATAACAAGCCAAATAGAACAGAACTGCAGAGAAGCAGAGTTTTGGTATGCTATTTCAGGTAAGCTGGTAAGAATTCAGATTAGAAAGCTATGATTTTAGGAAATGAAATGTAATTTCCATGGTAACCACGAAGAAAATAGGTGTAGAATATATTGAGACATCGGAAAAGTAATGATGTATTTTCCTATGCAAAAATGAGTCATGACTTTTCTGATGACTCAATATATATAAAGAAGTGAAACATGAATTTAAACATTTACTACATGCAAATCAACCAAACATGAAAGACAATAATATAAGAAATGAAAGACAATAAGCTGTAAGGTCTAATGACAGATATATGTCCTTCCTTTTCAGTAATTAAACGTAAATGCATGAAATTCTCTAGTCAAAAACAAAGATTGGTAGAAAAGATAAAAATAGAATGTGTTGTGTATAAGAGACTCATTTTAAATCCAAAAATACAAATAGATTGAAACTGAAAGGATAGAAAGATAGTCCTTACAAATAGTAACCAAAAGAGTGCTGGGTGGCTGTACTAATAGTAAATTAGACTTAGATCAAAAAAATTTATAAGACACCCAGAAAAATATTATATATTAATAAAAAATTTGATATAATAGGAAGATATAACAGTTATAAGTATTTATATACTAACAACAGATTATTAAGTTTATGAAGTAAAAACTGACAGAAATTTTAAAAAATAGTTCCAAAATAAAAGTTGGAGACTTCAGACTCTACCTTCAATAATAGATACAATAGGGACCAGCAGTTGGTATAATGGCTATGTCATTGGACTCCCATGTAGTCGAACATGGTTCAAGTCCTGGACCCAGTGATTTAAACTCACGCTGGGCCTGTGTGCGTGTGGGCCACAGATCCTAAGAGGAGAATGGAGGAGAAGGGATTGTGGCATGGCCATCCCCCCTCAGGGGGTGATTTCTCGCTTTCTGTCTCTCTGTCTCTCTGTCTTTCTAGCGAGCGCATGTGCCCTATAGCAAAAACCTCTCAAAAAAAAAAAAAAATCATTTGACTGTGCATGTGAGGATTATTCCATTGGTTTATATGATTGTATTCATTTACTGTTTAGAATACTATATCTTTGTAGTAAATTTTGAAATTAGGAAACACGAGTCCTACAGCTTTGCTTTCCTTTTCCAAGATTTATTTATTTATTTATTTTTCTATTTTCTATCTGAATGTGTTCCTCAAAATTCATACATTGAAATTTTATTGCCAATGTGATAGTATTAACAGGTGAGCAGAGTCCTCCTGAATGAGATTAAAGCCCTTATAAAAAGAGATTCACACAGTTCTCTGTCCTTTTTTGTCCTTTCATCCTTTCCACCATGTGATGACACAGCATTTATCCCCATGCATCTCTGGAGAGAATGCTACTGTCTTTTTTTTTTTTTATTTACATTTTTTTAATACATTCAATCACATTATTTAGCTTACAAAGTGATCATTTCAATATGTGAACATTTCTCCCAAGTTGAGTTGATCAAAATATAACAACACTACCTCCCTGTCTCAACAAATTTTCCCTAGGCCCCATTCCTCCACACACACCACATCTGGCATTCACATCCATCCCTTGTGTTTGTACATCCTTTAGCCCGTCCATTTCAGTTATAGAGTGCGGACATTTGGTATATATTAAGTGGGGACATACAGTGTCTCTCCTTCATAGCCTGGCTTGCTTCACTCAGCAGTAAATCTTCCATATTTCTCCACTTTCTGTCAAAAGCCAGGGTTTTGCTGTTCTTAATGGCTGAATAGTATTCCATAGAGTATATGTGCTACTATCTTTTTAGGGGGAAAGATCTGGCCAATATATTGATATATTAATTCTTCCATCCAACTTTCTCTCTCTTTTTAAAGAACTATTTATTTAATTTTACTTATCATTATTATTACTGGCTCATTGGGAAATCATGATGCAATTTTAGAAAAAAACATTAAGGTAGACTCCTGAAATATTCAGAAAAGAAGCCATTTTAAAACTGAGGTGTGTCCTGGCCCGTTCAGGGAAACTATGCTCTAAACTCCATCTTCTAGACTCTCAAAATATTCAGACAAGTGGAGGAGAGATTTTTGTCAAAGAATGACCAGAAACCACCACAGAGGCACAAGAAACATGAGAAACCAAGAAAATATCTCTTCCCTAAGGGAAAAGAACAATCCCTCATCATCTACAGACAGTACAGTAGAACTCTTGGAAATGTCTGATAGAGAATTCAGAATATTCATAGTGATAAAACCAAACTCAGAGATGTAAAATCTGAGAGATAATGAACTCCAGAAGACGCAGGAGAAAAGAGACAATGAGTTCCAGGAAGTGTTGAAGTTCTTCCATGACCTGAAAGAGGAAATACACACACCATAAAAAAGAATCAAATGGAACTATTAGAGATGAAGGCTGCCATTCAAGAAATCAAAACCTCCCTCAAAAGTATTAAAAGCAGATTAGTCCATGCAGAAAACTGAATCACGGATGTTAAAGGCAAAATCTCTGATCAAGAAAAAACAACAACAACAAATAACCTGAGAAAATAACCCCCCAAAATGAGAATACTATACGAGAAATACTAGACAGCATTAAACACCCAAACATCTGGATAAATGGTTTCCCAGAAGGTAAGGAAACTAATAAGGGCATTGATAATCTATTCCATGAAATTTTGGAAGACAACTTTCCAAATCTAGAGAGGCATTCAAACATCCAGACTCAAGAAATAGGAAGGACCCCTAATAGAATCAACCCAAGAAGATCTCCAAGGCACATGAAATCTACAAAGACAAGATACTAAAATTGGCAGGAGAGAAAGTCAGGTTACTTATAAAGGTTATCTAATCAGGCTAACATCAGACCTCTCATCAGAAACAATGCGAGCAAGGAAAGAATGGGAAAGTATATTCAAAGTGTTAAGTGAAAAACAGTTTCAACCAAGAATACTATACCGGCAAGGTTATCTTTCACATGAAAAGAAAGGATAAAAACATTCTTAGATAGGGACCAGCAGGTGGTGTGGTGGTTAAGGTGCTGGACACTCCCACACGGTCGACCGCAGTTCGAGTCCTGGACCTGGTGACTTGCTTTCTCACTTTCCCTCTGTCTCTTTCTCTCTGTGCCTCTCTCTGGTCAAGTTAAAATGAATGAATGAATAAATAAAATTAAATAAATCTTAAAAAAAAATTCTTAGATAAACAAGACCTGAAAGAATTTGCCAATAGCAGACCCACTCTTCAAGTTCTGAAAAGAGTGCTCTGCCAGGAAAACTAAAGACACACAGAAATAAGAGAACAAAAGGCAATCAAGAAAATGACCAATTTAATGTTATGGACAAGAAATATCAATAATAACACTGAATGTTAACTGCCAGGATTTAAACGGAAACATTGGACCACAGTAACACTGCATATTCAACAGAAGAGAGTTTTACTATAAGACTGAACTGGCGAAATAAAATTTTTTGACTTTTTGAGTGAAACATTACTGACTTTTTTACTATGCTTTGTTTTCCCAATTTAAGCAATTTACTTTCTTTTGAGATGTTGATAGGTTCAGCAATTCGTTAAAATAGTTTTCTTGTTTGTTTCTTTAAATGGAAATAAACTTTTCTTCCTTCCTGACCCCTCTGTAACTGGAAAATATTTGGGAGTATTCATATTTTGTGGCAGAAGGGTTATTTGCGTAAGTTCAATAATGCTTGTTACATTGAATCAGAAATTGGAAATACTCATTAACGGACAGGGCTTTCAATGGAATGTCATATCTGAAGATTAATCAGAAAACTATGGAACTAAGGTGGATCTCAAGTAAGCCAACAGAAGCTCTTAGAAAGATGGCCTGGCACCATAAATAGTTCTGCCTGGCAGAGAGGATTAGAGGAGATATATGAAAGAACTTATAACATAAAATAACCTGGACTTTTCCGGCCCAGCATTGTAATCAGTAGAAATCGCAAAAGAGCAACCACACCAGAGGATTTTCTTGAGAAAGACTTTGAAGGAAGAAAAAGAGACTGATCTTTGCTAGCAGATGGTATATCCCAGAATACTTGGTAGGCAGGACTGAGTTGAGAAGGTTTATGTGTGACTTGTGTGCTGGGCATTTGCTTTTCAACAATTTGAGAAGTTGACATGTAAATATTTTTTCAAAAATATTACAAACCATACTGTCTCTGTTCTTATAGAGTCACAAACAAAATTATAAAAAATTATAAGAAATATTTTGAAGATTATCTTTAAAATTCAGTATTTTGAAATTTTAAAAGTTGTTTATTAACTGTCAAGAACTATGGAGTATGAGCTAAAATTTTTTATATGTAAAGCAAATGTGGAAAAATGTAAAAGTAAATAAATTAATTTAAAAAAGAAAGAAAAAAAGAGAAAAATACATTATGACTTTCCCAGTGACCTAATATTATTATTTTTAAATTTGTTATAGTCACCAGAGAGAGACAGCGAAACAGAGGGAAAGTAAGAAAGCGAGCCACTGGGTCCTGGACTCCCACCATGGTTGACCATTTGGAAGTCCAGCACCTTAACCTCCACGCCACTGGCTGGCCATCCCCATCCCAGTTTGGAGAAGCTATCTTGCAGGTTCATAGTCATCAGTATGGAAGCCATATGTAAAAAGCTGTGAATTGAAGTCTTGATAGTAATGCTAAAAAAAAAAAACAAAAACTGGAAACAATTAAAATGCTCATCAACAGTGGGACAGCACACACATATTTTGAAATAAGTTCCTACTAATAAGAACAAGTTAGAAAATAAAGTTTTAAGAGAAAATATCTATATTAAGTAAACCTTCAAAAGTTACAGAATTATATGTGAGTAAACAGTAAAAATAAAATAAATTCTGTATATATTGGTATAAAAATAGAGATAGGTGGGAGCCAGGTGATGGTGCAGCCTCTTAAGGCTGACTGACATGGTTATATTCCAGGTTTATATCTGGGACTTCTATGAGATCTCTGGGAATGTGCAAGCCCATGATTTGGAGTTGGCTGAGACTGGGGTGGATCATAGTTTTGGGGGAGTGGTGGGTCTCTGTTTCTCTCTCTCTTTCGTTCAAGGAAAAAACAAATAAATATACTTACTACAGGGGCCAGGGCCAGTGCAGTGGTGACATAGCTGGACCCACACAGAAGAGGTCCTAGGTTCGTGTCCTGGAACCTCTCTGAGCACACTGGGTGTATGTGTAGCCAGGACCAGGTCTGGCTGAGACTGGGAGTGAATTGTGGTCTGAGGATCCTGTTGGGAGTGTCTGTCTCTCTGTTTCTCCTTGTCTCTGTCTCTCAAAGAAAAATAAATAAATATACTTTTTAAAGTAAAGGGAGAAAAACTGTAAAGTATAAACAAAACAACCCATTTCCTCGGCAATTACAATTTTGTTAAGGGATAAGAGAAGTTACAAATAGTGTCAAGAGGCCGAAAGAGTGATGGGGCTTGAGAGGTCAATAAATGAATAGTCTGTTCAGGTCATAGTCCAGGCAAACAATTGCAAAGATTTTCTTCATATCTAATAATGTTTTTAAGAAACAAAATATGTTACATTTTAATTTAGATGTTCTGTAGAGGTTTTACTTGTAGCGAAGTTATCTCACAGGAAATTTTCTTTTTTTTAATCTGCTAGGGGATTATTCGAACAAACATTACTTTTAAAAGCAGTCATCTCTAGTTTTGTAACAATTCAACAATAGTAGCTAGACCTTAACAGGCACTCCCTGGCACATGTCTTGTTTCATTGCCTGGGAACTATTTGTAAAGGCTATTCACAGTGTCTCCAGATATTGCCTGGAACCCATGTAATGTTTTATCAAACACAGCCCATCCCTAGCCATAGGCTATAG
Organism: Tupaia tana; assembly: GCA_026018925.1. NCBI lineage: Eukaryota > Metazoa > Chordata > Mammalia > Scandentia > Tupaiidae > Tupaia > Tupaia tana. Next base: position 143,409,140 of record JAKSZU010000006.1, read on the forward strand.
ATACAGTATTACATCTCAAGAAAACAGATAAAGAAAAGTAAGAAGCAACAGGCCTATGAGAAGAGCTCATCTTCTTAACCCAAGCTGATGAAGAACTCTTGCATGTGAATGTTGTGCTTTGCAGAACCTGGGACCTAGAAACTTCCTTTCCAGCACGAATTGACACAGTATTGCTGTTTTCTCCTCTCCACCCATTTTGTCCTACTGCATTATGGTATGAAGTATGAACCTGGGAGTCATCGGTGAACTCCACCCTTGCTTTCAGTTCCACAGGAACCATAAGTAGGTGGATAGGTGTGCTGTAGGGTGGTGTCCCTGTCACATCCATCATGCCCCTGCTAGTCCATCCAGTTGTTGAGCCAACAGGAGGTTGCAGCTCTGTGAGGAATAAAGGATCACTTCTATCCAACTTATTATCTTCAATTATACACAATTAGAAACTTCACTTGTTACATGACATTGTGAGGGCATTGACTGTGGAATCAGATCCTGGCTCTCTAGTTTCTAATTATATGATTAGAAATGTTACTTTGTCCTCCCATTCTTAACTTCCTTGCTTGTAAAAATAGGGATTGTAACTCTTAAGAGAGTTTTTGTAGAGATTACTATAAAGCCTGCTCAGGAAATGTTGACACCTTATTTCCTCATGGACCCTGTACACGCTGTCTGACCCGGACCTCTCCTTCAGCTTTCTTCTCCTTGTCTAATTCACGTATTTTCTGTCCTTCCTTGCCCTTTGGCTTCTATAAACCTCTTTTTCCCGTCTGAAATAACCGATTCTTTTTCTTCCTTAGATAGTGGGTCCTTTGTAAATTCTAGCCACTAGAGGGCTACATGATAAACTGTAATCCCACTTGGGCCACACTGGGGATCAGAGGATGGAGTCAAAGAAGAACCTAGTCATCGCACAATGTCCAATAGACATAGAAGCTATCTCATCTCATTGAAAGATGAGGAAACTATATGTTTCAAATACAAATAAGCAGCTGCTAACTTTAAATAGCTAGTCCCCTCTGCAAATCTGTATCTTAAAAATAGATTTCATTTCCTTTAGAAAGTTTTTTCACTTTTGAACCTTTTCAAAAAAAAAGAGAAAAAGACAGACAGACATAAGGACAAATAAATCTCCTTTAACAATAAAGCTAGATAGTAGATTACTTTCTTTAATTCGCTTTAAATAATTTAAAGTCCAAACCAAATTCACATATTCAAATAAAAATATGTAATCTTTAAATTTGAAATAGCTCAGATTTTAACTTTTGTGTTATCATTCAATAAATTAAAATTTGCTGATACTTAGATATTCAAACAACTTCAAGTAATAAAGCAATCTTAACTTCAAACACCCACTCATCCTTTTTTATTTATTTTTTTTAGAGATTTTTGCTATGCTATAGGGCACTTACACTCACTAGAAAGACAGAGAGAGACAGAGAGACAGAGAATGAGAAATCACCACCTAGGGGGACGGCCATACCTCGATCCCTTCTTCTCCGTTCTCCTTTTGGGATATGATTGATATGATTCATGTGTGCACACATGCCTGGCATGAGTTTCAAGCCACTGGGTCTAGAACTCAAACTGTAGTCAACCACATGGGAGTCCAGCACCTTAACCACTATGCCACCTGCTGCCCTCCCACATTCAAAACTATATACAAACTTGCAAAGAGGTGTTCATACTGACCGACAAACTAACAAAACTATGATGCCATAATTTAAAAGGAGCTTCAAGTAATATCCTATACTATTAAAAGTATAAATTAAATATTTAAACAATTAAAGAAATGAAAAAACTATGTAAAATACCCAATCCAAAAAAACCCATTTTTTATATTTATAGTCAGAGTCCCTTACGCCTCAAAAAACTTTGTATTTCTCTGTTGTTTCTAAACATTATTCTCTCATTTTAAAAGTGTTGATCTGATACTTTTGAGAACAATTATGACCCCAGACATTTCTACAAAAATGCTAGTAGCAGTGAGAGTCCTGTCTGTGCCTTATATTGGCACTAGAGAGGACTGAACAGCTCAACACGGTAATAAACATCCCATCAATGTGGAAGGGTTCAAATACATGTTGATGCTTAAGTTATAAATATTTAAGAAAAGGTTCATATAAGCCTGTTCATAAAATGCAATTTACATTTGTGAAAATTAAGCTAACATTTTATGTAAGTGAAACAAGGCAAATATTAATTTTAACAAAGCCTAATAAGCATTCTGACCGATTCTTCACTTTAGAAAATGGGGAGGAATGTGTTGCTGTTGTTTTAATTTTGTCAGAGGATGTATGCGCTCATTCAGGGCATGGTCCCACTGCAATCTTTTCTCCTCCATTTCTCCCTCCTTTCTGGATTTTGGGCACACACAGACACGTGCGTGCACAATGTATTTTTCAAGCTGCTAGGTCTGGGATTGGAACTGAGCAGCCGACCATGTGGAATCCAACTGCCTTTACCACAAGACTATGGGCTAGCCCTATCACTGTTATTTTTAATAATCTCTCATGGTCAGCAGATGGTGCAGTGGGTGTGTTGCTAGACTCCCACATGCTGTTTGAGTTCCAGACCCAGAGGCTTGAAAATCACGCTAGGTGTGTTTGCATGTGTGCCCAAGATCCCGAGAGGAGAATGGAGGAGAAGGGAGTATAGTGTGGCCATCCCCCCTGGGGGTGATTTCTCACTTTCCCTTTCACTGTCTCTGTCTCTCTTCGGTGAGCCCACATGCCCTAAGGAGAAAAACCTCTTTTTAAAAAATCAGAAACTGATTCAGTGATTCTAATACCAATTCTCTGAAACTTAGCCTTACTTTTTATAGTTTCTGCCCATAATGAAGAGTAGTGATTTCATTGCTTGATTGTTTCTCTCACTGAACAAATATTCCTTGAGTTCTTTCTATACACCAGACAGAGTCCTTGGATCAACCTAGAGCCAGACGAACAAAAAAACAGAAGCAAATTCTGTAGTCCTTGTTCTCATAACATTGACCATCTAGTGTGGTTGGGCCGGGAGAATGGAAGTAGATGTTAATGGAATGGAAGTAGATGTATTTTCAAGCTGCTGAGGCCTGGATATGAACTTCAGTGGCCACGTGGAGTCTAACTCCCTTAACCACTAGACTATTGGGGCTGACTCCAATAATATTTTTAAATTTAATTAGAGAGAGAGGGGAAGGGAGAGAGAAGATAGATACAGTGAGATAGGTAACTTACAGGTGAGCACAACCACACCTAGTGCATTCAGGTTGGTCCAGGATACAAACCTGGGCCTTCCAGAAGCATGCAGTGGCCCCCTGCTATTTGCACCACTGCAGCTGGGCCAAATGTTCTACTTCTTAACCTGGATGGTCGTTAAGCAAGTGTTGCACCTGTGATAATGCACTGAGCTGGATATTCATGTCTTGTGCATTTTTTGGTATATGTGTAATAGTATATTATTAAATATTTTAAATATTTAAAGAATACATCGGTAAAATTATTAACTGGATACTGTGAGATCAGTTAGGGAAAAATGGTAAAATTCCAGGTAGAAGAAAATGGCTCCTTGATCCTTGCTGGTAATGGTAAGGAGGGAAAGAAGTGGAATTTTCCAAGAGCTATTATTTAGGAGGCCCCATAAGCAGAATTCGGTGGTGAATCAGTGTTAGACAGTGAGGAATGAGATGCTGAGGATGGCATCATTGTCATTGTGAGGAGCAGCTGTTTTAGGGAAAGAGGCAGTTCTGTGAGAACAAAGTATAGAACAGAGCAGGATAAAGGTTGTATGTTCAGTAGCAAAAAGGTAAAGCGTCAGCCGGTGACCAGCTGAGAAAAGGAGACAGGAGAAAGTGGGCTTGTTCAGAGAACGGAGAAATTTGAGAAACTAGTTGTAGGGGGTGTGTGAACTGAAGAAACACAGTAGGATTGCTGAAAGGCACTGAGAACTCTTCGAAGTTGATCATTGTACATTTTGTAGTGAACATTTTTACCTCAGAGAGTGACTTGCCCTAGCAACACCCAGCTGCTACTCTTGTCCAGGTATGAAGAGAATCTGTGATTAGGACACACATGATTGGAACTTTGCCAGATGGGTGTGGTCAGTATCGTTTTAGGGTGATACAGTAAGTAAACATAGATTAGTAAGTGATCCTGATAGATTCCAGTTTATCTCATCAGAAAGAAAGAGACTCTTTTTTTTTTTTTTTTTTTTTTTTTTTTTTAAGAGAGATTTTCGCTATAGGGCATGTGCACTCACCAGAGAGACAGAGACAGGCAAGAGACAGAAAGTGAACCCCCCAGGGGAGATGGTCACACTGCAATCCCTTTTCCTCCATTCTCTGCTTGGGATTTTGGGCATGCACACACACACGCCTGGTGTAAAATTTAAGCCACCGGGTCTGGGACTCAAACCACAGTCAAGGACGTAGGAGTCCAGCAACGTGACCATTACGTCCTGTACTGGTCCTAAGAAAGGCCTTTCAATAGGAACCTGTTCCAAAGTTTCTGGCAATATAGAAATTCACCCAAGCAGGTAAGAGAGAAAATGAGGGAAGCCAGCACGATGAAGGCCACAGGTCCCTAGAATTATCCTGCTCCTCTCCTCTCTAAGCATGTTTTCCACCGTCATGGCAGCCGCTGTCCTATACTGCCACTTCCTCTCCCCTTTCCCGACCTCCATCTGCATTGCTCTTCCGTTCGAAGTCCCTTCCTCCTCCTAAATCTTCTCTCCTTGTGGGGATTGTATGGAAGTATAAGCATGAAGTAGACATACTAGGACTGAGTAAAGACTCCAAAATTGGAATCTGGAGAAACTCAATAGAGAGGAAATTTAGTGTTTCGGTCACAAGTTTTACACACAATTTTACACGGCTTCAGTAATCCGTGGAGCCCACCACAGAGACAACGGTCCATACCATGTCAGTGACACGCCAGCTAGCGTTGGAATCCTTGGCAAAAATCACAAGGAAAGCAATTTTGTCTTTGGTGTGTGCTTATCCCCCTTTATTGTCCTCCTGCTTAACTTCACGTGTTCAGTCACTTACTCCACAAACTCCTACACAGGCGCTGAGCTACTTTTCTTATACCAACTCATACTTGGGGTCTTTCCAAACAAAAGTTTCCCCACTAAATTACCCTTTGGGTCCACGACTCGGTCAAAAACAACCATTTCCTCAGGGAAGCTGATGAAATGTATTTAAATAACTCCTTCCAAAATTTGCATAACTTGTAGTAACTCTAACCATATGTCAATCTCTCTCCTGAACACTTATATGGATTAATACATTTAGTACTAATAACATGCTATGAAGCACTATTATTATCTCCATTTTAAAAACGAGAAACTGGAGGCATGGAGAGGTTAAGTAACATGCTCGACAGGGACGTGGTAGGCAGGACTCAACCAGTCTTTCTCCATCGCTCAGGTTCCTAACCATTGCCCAAGCTTGTGCCTGAGGCTTGTGGTGAGGAGAGAAGGGCACATTCTTTTTTTTTTTTTCCTTAAGAATTATTTATTTTATTTATTATCATAATAATTATTATTATTTTGTAATTTGCTATGGGGCACATACACTCACCAGAGATGGAGAGAGAGAGACAGTGAAAAAGCAAGCTGCCAGGTCCAGGACTCACACTGTGGTTGGCCATGTATGAGTCCAGCACCTCAACCAGCATGCCACCTACTGACCCTTTTAGCAGACTCTATTGTTGGCTGAGATTTGCTTCTTGCTGTGAATTATCTCTTTGTTCTTATAATTAGAAGTTTAGGAATCATCAGGATAGAGTTATTCTATTGGTACTAAATTTATGGAACCATTAAAGAAGGTAAAAGTCTATTTCTGACTCTGAGGAAAAAACCTCTTTATCATCATTGGGATTGATAATAATGAGAGCAAAGGAACTATAAATTCTTGGAGCTAATCCATTCAATTTGAGGGGGTGTTGAGAACCAAAAAAAGCAGAGAGAGCAAGGATATATACTTTGGGATTTTTAAAAATAATTATTTATTAAATTTTATTTTATATTTTGAAAGATTTTTGCTAGAGAGTACATGTGCTCACTGGAGAGACAGAGAGACAAAAAGCAAGAAGTCACCTCCTAGAGGGGATGGCCATGCCACAGTCCCTTCTCCTCCATTCTCCTCTTGGGATTTTGGGCATGCAAACATGCACACATGCCCAGCATGAGTTTCAAGCTTCTGGGTCCAAGACTCAAACCATAATCACTCATGTGGGAGTTCAGTGACATAACCATTACGCCATCTGCTGGCCCACTAAATTTTATTTATTTATATTATTATTATTATTATTATTATTTTAATTCACCAGAAAGAGAGAGGGAAAGTGAGCAAGCAAGCCATCAGGTCTGGGACTTGAACCACACTTGGCCATGTGAGAGTCCAGCATCTTAACCACCATGCCACTTGTTGGCTCCTACACTTTGGGATTTAAGAGAGAGAAAACATGGAGCTACATGGTTCAATTAAACAGTTAATGTAATATCTAATTTATATTGAATTAAGGATGTAGAAGAAATGTTCATAAAACTTTTATAATTAGCATCCTGTTGGGAAGTTTAAGACCAGTGGATCAATTCTTAAATTTTTCTGGAGAGGACGAAAGAAAGTACAGGAAGAAAGTAGTATGGAATTCCAAAGATGCATAATTTTTCTGTTTGGCAGAAAAAAAAAATCCAGTGCACATTGTGCTTTTACTTAGCAGCATGGGTTTAATAGACAAGGATATGAAGGAGAGAGGCACCTTTTTATACCTCTCCTTTGATAATTTTTACCCATTCTTACTATTTTCATTCTTTCATTCATATATTTGTTTTTCACTATTTTATTCATTTATTCACTCATTTATTGGATAAGTACTTAAGTGTCCCCATGTATTGTAAGTGCCATGAAAACTATAGTAAATAAAATTCTCAACAGAGTTTATAGTCTAAGGAGAGTAGTAATAATAGAATCATTTAACAAACAAGTAAATAAGATAAATGGAGATTATAATAAGTTACACAAAAAATAAAACTAGTGGGTGTCAGCCCCATAGCTTAATGGTTAAGGGAGGTGGACCCCCACATGGCCAACTGCTGTTTGAATTCTGACTTCAGCAAGTTGAGGGACACACTGATCTTGTGTGTATATATGAGCATGCCACAAATCCCAAGAGGAACAATAAATAGGAAAAGGGGGATTGCTATGTGACTATGCCCATCGGGTGTGCTTTCTCCACCAGCCCCACTCTCCGCTCCTGCCCCACCCTGTCTCTGGTGAACACGTGTGCCCTCTAGCAATTAAATATATATATATTTTTAAAATAAAGCTGGTGGCTGAGCTGGTGGATTTTTATTAAAAAAATAAAGCTTGCATGGTGGTTAGGGCACTGGAACCCCACATGCCAACCATGGTTCAAACCCAGAACCAGGAGCTTGAAAATCGTGCAGGGCACATGTGAGTGTGTGCCCAAAATCTCAAGACAAAGGTGGGCAAGAAGCAATGTGGTGTGGTCATCCCCCTGGGTAGTAATTTCTCAATTTTCCTCTCTCTGTTTCTGTCTGGTGAGCGCACACACCCCATGGCAAAAACCTGAAAGAAAGAAACAGGACTAGAGGGACTAGCCTGAGAAATATGTGTATATATATTTAATGTCATATATTATTATATATAACATATAATTATATACACATATGAATATATTATCATATATTCATATATGTACATATAATTATAAAATTATATATATGTATATATAGTTATGAAATTATATATATGCATATATATAATTTCCCTTTTCTGTGAGAGAGACAGAGATAGGCACCCCCCCCTGAACAGGGTCCTTATGCTGTAATCCACCCCCAGCCTCAGCCAGCCTGGATCATAGGCACATGTGCACACTGTGTGTGCAGAGAAGCCCTCTGGACAGAAATGTAGAGCCTTCTCATGTGGGTCCAACATGACAGAACTTTACCTTACAGCTGCACCACATGCTGACCCCAGGGGATTATTTAGATTGAATAGTCATAGATTATGTGACAAGTAAGTGAATGAATGAATGAGGGACTGATTGAGGAAGAAACACAGGTACAAAATAGATAATAAAAGATAGAATGTGATAAATGTAGTATTTCAAATAGTAATCTGAAAGCTTAAAAAAGAAAAAGTAATATGTAACTGTAATATATAGTATGAAAGAATTTAAAATAATATACAACTGTAATATATGACATAAAAGAATTTAAAAAGTCTTTAAAGCTAGATAGGAGGTTTTTTTGTTTGTATTTTTTTTTTTTTTTTTTTTTTTTTTTTTTTTTTTTTTTTTTTGAGAGGATTTTGCTATAGGACGCATGTGCTTGCCAGGAAAACAGAGAGAGGCAGAAAGCAAGAATCACCCCCCAGGGGTATGGCCACACTACAATCTCTTCTCCATTCTCCTCTTGGGATCTTGGGTACACACACACATGCATCCAGCGTGAGTTTAAGCCACCAGGTCTGGGACTCAAACTGCTGTTAACTACATGAGAGTCCAGCAACATAGTCATTATGCTAACTGCTGGTCCTGCTAGATAGGATTGTTGACTCTATCTTGACAACTGTTCCTCCATTTTCTCTGTATTGGCGGCCATCTTAATGTCAGCCTAGGCAACCAGCACTGAGAGTCAAACAGAAACAAGAACGTGGTACATGTCTCCTAGGCACAAGCTATTCTTCTGAGGTATATGCACTTATGACCTTGCTATTGCCGTTGAGTACCTAGCAACCCCTCTGTCAGGTGTGCCTTATGTAACTTGTTTACTTGCCTGTATAAAAACCCTGCTGCCCCTCTGAGAGGCACCAGACCTTTAATTGAGTGTCTGGTCACTATGACGGAGCTTCACCTCTTAATAAACTTCTTTCCTATCCCCTTCAATGTTTGGCTTCACATTCCTTGGCCTGTTCCTGATATAACAAGGATTTTGATAGATTAAGTTGGCAGGGTTGGGTAAGAACGTTCTTGACTGAGAAAAATAAAATGAATATGAGTAGTACACCCACTACGTCCAGCCAAGAAAACTAGGAGCAGAGAATGTGGGAGGGATAAAGGGAAACAATTTGGAAGCAGAGAAAACAGATCAGAACCAGATCATGGTGGACCATGAAAGTTTTCCTTTTAAAAAAAAAGAAAGAAGAAAAATTCTGGGGCCAGCAGGTGGCACGATGGTTGAGTCACTGGACTCTCACATGATTGGCCATGGTTTAAGTCCTAGACCTGCTGACTTGCATTCTCACTTTGCCTCTCTCTTCTGTGTCTCTCTCTGGTCAATTTAAAAAGTAACAATAATAAATAAAATTTAAAAAGGAAAAAAATCCTTCAGGCAAAGACTTGAAAATGAATTTCACTCAAGAAAATATACAAATGAACATTATATAAAAAATGCTCAATAGCACTAATCATGAGAGAAATGCAAATCAAAATCAAAATGAGGTATTACACCATGCCCATTAGTATGGCTACTACCAAAAAAGGAGAAAATAATGTTTGTGAGGATCTGGAGAAATATGAGCCCTTATGCACTGTTGGTAAGATCATAAATAGTGATCCACCATAGAAAACAGTATGGAGAATCCAATAAAAATGAAAAATTCAGCTACTTGCTTCTGGTTATATATCCAAAAGGATTGAAAACAGGATCACAAGAAGATAATTGTACACCCGTGTCCACACGAGATTATTCACAACAGGCAGGAGGTGGAAACAACCTAAATGAATGGTTAAGCAAAATGTGGTATACAATGGATTATTATTCAGCCTTAAAAGAGAAGGGAAGCCTATCACACACTACAACATGGTTGAATGTTGAGGAAATTTTCCCAAGTGAAATACGCCCTCACCAAAAGATAAGTACTGTTGGGACCAGCAGTTGGCGTAATGGTTATGTCGCTGAACTCCCACGTGGTCAACCGTGGTTCGAGTCCCAGACCCGGTGACTTAAACTCACACCAGGCACGTGTGTGCATGCCCAAGATCCTGAGAGGAGAATGGAGGAGAAGGGATTGCAGTGTGGCCATCCCCCCTGGGGGGTGATTGCTCGCTTTCTATCTCTCTCTTGTCTTTCTGGTGAGCGCACATGCCCTATAGCAAAAACCTCTCAAAAAAAAAAAAAAAAAATAAGTACTGTATGATTCCACTTCTGTGAGGTACCTAAAGTAGTCAAAATAATAGAAACAGGAAATGTTTGTTACCAGGGGCTCAGTGGAGGGGAAAAAGGAGAGTTGTTCAATGGACATAGAGTTTCAGATTTATTAAATAAAATATTTGTAGAGATCTATCTCATAATTTTGTGGATATACTTATCACAACTAAATTCTAAAGATGGTAAATTTTGTGTTATGTGCTTTGCCATAATAAAAAAATTCTTCAGTTACTGAAGCCTTCAAAATCTTCATGGTGTTTTGTATTAAACTTCTAAAGGGCTGTGTGTATGCATGTGCATATGTGTTTATTAGATTGTAGGAAAAATGATATATATCTGCTTGTATCTACATTAACCTTATTTATGTAGACCCTGTTATAGAACCTCCTTTGAAACTTCCCATACGAATCCTGAGAAATTTTTTAGTTTTATAAATTTGCATAATGTCTAGCCTAATATATTTTAATCAACAAGTGTAATATATTACATGGATAAATGTATATATTATGTATCATATAATACATATATATATATATATATATAAATATATAAGTATGTCATAGATCTGGTTGCCCCTTATTTTAGGATAAACTATTAATAACTACAATTAAATGATATAGTTATGTTAATATTGTTTAGTGTTTAATCATATTTCACTGCTTTATTGCTACATCATTTATTTTTTAGCTTTTGAATCACATATAAACACATGAGGTGAAAACCTAACGACCTTATTGTCTATACTGAGTCACAAGTACTGGGATAGACCATATATCATTTTAAATGTATTAAGTTTTGGAAATCTTGTTTAACTTTTAGAATTACTTTTTTTTTTTTATCACTTTTTAGAACCTTCCTGCTGTCGTTATCTGTTATTTTGTTTTAACATGAGAGACATATTTTTAAGTATATAAAATGGGGTCATTGTACGTGATCTGAACTTGAGAAGCTAACATTTCTCAGGTTTCAAGATAATTTATTAGGCTGTCAGGAAAGTCGTTAGGCATTTTGGCAGAAAAACATTTATGACTTTCTCAACATTCCTGACAACCCAATAGTAAATGTATGGGACCACCTACTGGTGAAAGAAAATATATTTCTACAGATTGGTTTCTTTGGACCTTGAATTTACCCCAGTTAGAGGGAGGGAGGACTGTAAAGCCCTAAGTGCATAATCAAGGGAGTCCTTCTGCCAGATCATGCATGTTGCTTAAAGGTTACGTCAGAGCAGTTTTAAGTTGGAGATACAGAAGCTTCTTAGAAGATACAACAAAACAAACACACCATTTATAGGGAACCATGACATCAAACAGGCACACAATGGTTTCACATTGATGTACTAAAATGTTTCATAAAGGCTGACTGAGACCAGGTTTCACTAGCACAGTAAATGGCATCTTGAATGTGTCAATAAATACTTAGTGGATGAGTTATGACCATTAGTTTGGACATTTTTTTTTTTTTTTTGGAGAGGTTTTTTGCTATAGGGTGCGTGCGCTCGCCAGACAGACAAGAGAGACAGAGAGATAGAAAGCGAGAAATCACCCCCCGGGGGGATGGCCACGCCACAATCCCTTCTCCTCCATTCTCCCCTGGGATCTTGGGCATGCACGCACACGCGCCCGGCGTGAGTTTAAGCCACCGGGCCCGGGACTCGAACCGCGATCGACTACGTGGGAATCCAGCAACATAGCCATTACACCAACTGCTGGTCCCTAGTTTGGACATTTTTTCCTCCAAATATTGAAAATTTGCCTTATGATTTCCCTCTTCCTTAGGCCCACATCATAATATTTGATAAGAACAATGAGAAATACAATTTCTGTTACATAAATTCATTTTTTAGATGTAAAGAAAAAGATTCTATCTGGTTACTCAGAAGCTATGAGTCAATAAGAAAAGTACACATAAGGAGCCAGCAGGTGGCATGGTGGTAAAGGCGATGGACTCCCACATGGCCAACTGCAGTTCGAGTCCCAGATTTGGCAACTTGCTTTCTCACTTTCTTTCTCTCAGGTGAGTGCATGTACCATGTAGCAAATTAAGAAAATAAATTAATTAAATTTTAAAAATAATTCTTTTTTAAGAAATACACTTAAAGCTTCAATTAAAGACAGTAATAATGAAAAATGGCCCAAAAGTAGACTAAGTTAATGTAAAAGCTAATTAAAAAGAGGTGATATAAAATTTCACAGGCATTGTAATCAAATACTGCCAAGTTTGAATTTTAGCTCTTTTGCTTGGGTGTGTATAAGACTGGATGAATTACTTAACCTTTCTGTCCTCGCTTTTCTCTTTCATTAAATTAGAGTTCTGTGGAGACCAGCAGTTAGCGTAATAGCTATGTTGCTGAACTCCCATGTAGCCGACCGCAGTTTGAGTCCAGGACCAGGCGGCTTAAACTCACGCCAGGCACATATGCGTGCGCGTCCAAGATCCTGAGAGGAGAATGGAGGAGAAGGGATTGTGGCGTGGCCATGCCCCCTGGGGGGTAAATTCTCACTTTCTATCTCTCTGTCTCTCTCTTTCTGGCGAGTGCACACGCCCTATAGCAAAAACCTCTCCAAAAAAAAATTAGAGTTCTGTGAAGATCTAATGAGCTCATGTACAAGCAATACTTTGTGCCTACTTGATAAATAGTAAGTGTGGCTATTGAATTTTTTTTTCTGAGTGCTCAGTTTCCTAATTTTCAATGGCCTATAAGCTTCTTAGGATGAGGACCATATTTTATTTCTAGAACCTACAGTGCCTGGCTAGGTCAGTATTTAATACATGTATTAAATTAATAAACAAGATTTATATATGTATGTATAATTATTTATTTATTTATTTATTTATTTATTTATTTATTTATTTATTTATTTTTGCTGTAAGGCTGGTGTGCTCACTGGAAAGACAGAGAGGGAGAGAGAGACAAAAAGCAAGAAATCACCCCCCAGGGAGGAGCCCATGCCACAATCCCTTGTCTCCATTCTCCTCTCTGGATTTTAGGCATACACACACACATGCCCAGCGTGAATATTTTTTAAGCTGCTGGGTCAGGGGCTCAAGCAGTGGTTGACTATGTGAGTGCAGCAACATAGCCATTATGCTATCTGCTGGTCCCAAGAAGATTTATATTTTTAAGCAACTATTTGGTGACTATTGTGTGTGGTAATATGCAAGACCATGCACCAAACACACTTGTACCTAAGGGGTATGTAGACACATACCCAACACAGTCATTTGAAATAAAAAAATAGGGCATTTTGTATTGCTGAATAATGTATAAGTGCTTTGATTATTCAAGACTTTTTTTTTTGGAGAGGTTTTTTTTTTTTTTTTTTTTTTTTTTTTTTTTTTTTTTTTTTTTTTTTTTTTTTTTTGCTGTAGGGCGCGTGCGCTCGCCAGACAGACAGAGAGAGACAGAGAGACAGAAAGTGAGAAATCACCCCCTGGGGGGATGGCCATGCCGCAATCCCTTCTCCTCCATTCTCCTCTCGGGATCTTGGGCACGCACGCACATGCGCCTGGTGTGTTTTAAGCCACCGGGTTCGGGACGCGAACCGCGGTCGACTACGTGGGAGTCCAGCGACATAGCCATTACACTAACTGCTGGTCCCTGATTATTCAAGACTTTTTATGATAATTAAGGAATTTACAAGAAATGATGAACTCCAGTAGTAATAACTGCACACTGGTTGGGGCCAGCAGATGGCATAGTGGTTACATTACTGGACTCCCACATGGCCGACCATGGTTTGAATCCCTGATCAGTGACTCAAAACTCACACTGGATGTGTGTGTGCATGTGTGCCCAAGATCCTAGGAGGAGAAAGGAAGTCAAGGGATTTCTGTATGGCCATCCCACCTGGGGAATGATTTTTCACTTTCCCTCTCATTGTTTCTGTCTCTCTCTTTGGTGAGTGCATGTACCCTAAGGCAAAAACCTCAAAAAGAAAAATAATAATTACACACTGGATGGAGACTATGTTATGATATATTCACACACAGCCACATTCTCATTTGGCTACACAGTGACTTTTGCCCACTAAAGACTTTTCTCATTTACTTTCATGAAAAGAACTGGAGTTTATAAGTAGACAATTGGTTTTGAAATTTTCACAGTTAAAAAATGTAAAGCAGCTCTGTTCTCAGTAATCAGGACAGGCACCAATGATGAAGAAGAGATTCGTTTTTAATAAAAATATTTTACACATCAACCTGAACGCTCTCATGTGGCAAAAGTAAGAAGTGCAACTCCAAGCATATTTGACGTATCTAAATAGGGATCAGCAGAACTGTAAATACTCTAGGCCATGTGATAGTTCTTGACATTTGTAAGTGAGGATCATTTTTGCTCATAACCCTTACCATTTTATGCACATATCAGAAGTGTGAAACATTCTCTGGATTTCAGTTCCAACGTGTAACAGATTTTTCAAGGCTTATGGAATCAAAAACTGTTCCAAATAGATTGTAATAGGCTAAGTCTATTGCCAACATGAAGTTATACTTGGAAGAAATGTTTCCAATGAAAACTAACATGTTCACTTATATCTTTCCAGACAGACCAAAAATTGAGTCAGAAACCAAATTACTATCAAGGGAAAAATCATTCCCACTATAAACAAATGTAAATTTGGGTTGAGTTTCAAGATAAATCATTCTCCTTGAGATTATTCAAGAGGGATTTTTACACATTATCTGTTTACAAGAACACACGTTATTTTAGATTCGTACTTAGCATAACACTACATGCTATAGAAATGCAACATTTTCATAGAATGCAGCTTATTTTCCAAGTTAAAGAGTTAATAAATAGGTTCATTTCAAAATAAAGTCCATAAACATTCAGCTTTCTTTGACAAATTCAAAAAAGTCAAAAGTTCAGGCAAATAGATAACATTGTAAAAATCATTTGATGATCAAAATAATCTTTTTTTCTCCTTTTCTCATCTATTCTTTACTATATCCAAAGATGGTTAATTTCTCAAACTTCTTTGTGTCTTTCATAATATATGAGAATAATAAAATTTATATACTCACTGGAATACTTTGGAAACAACTGAATATACATAAGTACAAATTCAAATTCCGGACTTTTTTCCCTCAATAAATTAGAAGATATTGGTCCTGAAAAAATGTTCAAAATCAATACACACTAAAAAGCTCATGGAAAACACGTTTATTTTAAAATGTCAACATTTAAATTGCAGTATGTAATTTTTAATACAGAATTTTAAGCATTCTTCAATCCTGTATATTATAAATAATAAATCTTTACTTCAGATCATTGGTAGGATATATTAAATAAGAGCTAATTAAAAATCTAATATTTGTTTGGCATTCTTTCCTGTTTCAAAACACAAACTACCAGATCCTAAATGTTTTATTTTTTAAATCATGAAAATTAAGGCATGAAAACTGTGCATGTTTCAAATGAAGACATTTTCTTCTTACACCTTTAAAAATTAACAGGACAACTGCCACCTACTTTTCCCTTTATAGGAGTTGAAACTTGATAACTACTAAGACACAAGTTAAGATTAATGGATAATCTTTATCATTTTTAAGTTTTGGTTCCATGCTTTTAAAAATACCATTCAGTCCTGGCTCATTTTTCTAATAGGAAATATTTAGTAACAGACAAATGAATAAATGAGTAGCTAATAATACTAACAGAAAAACTGGAGCAGATGAACTGATTATAATTTTACGTTGCATTCCTTTATGTAACTTGGTTGCATTTATTGACAGTTAAAAATGTCCTAGTTACCATGGCAGAACTGAAAATGTGGAAATGTTATGATGTTCTACAACAGTCATCATGAATGACTTCCAGGTACTCTGCTACCTGAAGAAGCCTAATAATCACTGGCTTGGCATCTACTATGGCTGTGACTAAATAGCAATAAAATCTTACTCCTCTAACAGCTGATCCTTTTAATCATTTCTGGATTACCCAATGACAGCATAGGCAGCAAGACCTGAAAGTGTCAGTGCTGGCTTTTGTACGTATAACGTCAGTGCACACACATAGGGAGGATCTATCTCACATGACTAGTCCATGAAGACTATTTCTCATTATATGCAGTAAATATTAAATTTACTTCAGACAAAATTAATCGCCCTTCTGAATGCTGATACTTTAGAGGTATATTAGTATTGAGTAAGAGTGCATATTGCTGAAAGATTTGCCAATTTTCTTGGCTTATTTTAACCCACAGACCAATAACCTTTTCACTTCATATTTCTCTTGTAAATAAGAACCAAATAACAATAACAATAAGATTACCACATTTATTTTCCTTTCAACATCTCATCTAACTTTTATTGCTATTGCAGGCCAGTTAGACTTAAAGGATAATAGTGAAAATAGCACTGAGCCAGGGAGTAAGGAGAATTTCATTTGATCCTTTAATCTATCTTAGACAAATTGCATGGTTAGGGCAAGTGTGATTGTCAATTTTCTCAAAAGCAACATAGGAAAAATGGTATCTGTCTCAAAAGATTGCCGCAGAATTAAAATGAAGTGGTATAAATGGCGATTGCAAAATATAAAGCGCTATTTCAATCTGTGCTGTCATTACTACGGTTTTCAGAATGCCTAGATTCTATTGTAGCTGCGCAATTTTTAAAGGCGTACTCCTCTTTTGGACACAAAAACAAGTTGAGTCTTTCTGGACAGCACTGCAATAGAGAATGAAGCCAAGTAAACTGACAGGCCGAGACGAACCTTGTTTGGATATTCCTTTTCCGAATTGGAAATTCTCTTTTTAAAATGGAAGGATTTATTAACACATATGTAAGATTCTCATGAAATTTAATTTGTTAGATGCCTACATTAAGATGCTTAAAGTCTCAAACTTTTAAATATGGCATTTTATGCATGTATAGCCATGCTTTTTCATTCAATCACGGCCATTAAAATATTTTTTTCATATTGAATTACTTATCAAACTTTCAGCTATTTTGTATACAGGCTTAGTTGGTCACTAGCAAAGGTGAACATGAATTCTAGCTATTAAACCTAATATCAACCTGAAACAGACTGAAAGGTTAATTGAAGTTCTAATTTTATGCACCTGGTATCAATCCAAATGCTCCTCTTAAGTTGTTTCGGTTCCAAGACATCTCCCATGTTTGTGAAGAATTTTAGACACATCACATGTAATAGTAAGTCTGGTTTTCATCATGAATTCACCCAGAAAATCCTGTTTTACAGGTGAATTAGGCTTTCACTAGGAATTAGTATTAGCTACAATGACTAATCTTACATAATGCATTTGTTTATTTTCTCCTGAAAAGTCAGAGCATGTACTTCTTTGATGCTAAAATCTTATAAAAAAAATTTCTTGCTGCTTTTTTCTCTGTGCTTAGCTTAACCCACTACATGCACCATCACAGAGTGTCTCCGAGCCTTTATCTAAAAATCAACTTTTAAAATATGTCAAAACAAATTAGGATGTCTCATCTTCATTTTTGATTGTTTTCAGCACTGAGTCTTCTCCCAAAATTTTACAAAGTTCATTGAGTCTCTGCTGCATTTTGGGAATTCCAGCTAGCTGAGATTCTAGCTTTTGTTTTTCTTCACTCAGTGTTAAACGGATAGCAGTATCCAATTGTTCAAAGCGCCAACCTCCTTCACCATCAAATTGTAATAAATGAGTGTGGTATTTCCTGCATAATTAAAATGAAATAATATTATTAGCCATAACTGTGAAAATCCACTTTAGATATAGGTTTTTCATTCTAATTGATATACAAAGTCAAATTTTAAGAAAAGTTGCCAATTTTACACTTGATTTTCAAGGTTACCACAAAAAGCTAAATATTGTGATTTTTTTAGACCCATGACTTTATTCTAATCTCTAGAAAACGTTATTGATTACATTAAGATGATTCCTATCCTCAATGTATATGAATTGCAAAGGAAGTCATGCTACTGCACGTATTTAGTTTATCTTCATAACCTAGTATGGCTCCTGAAGAAATAAGAAAGCATACTTAGAATGATAGTAAGGAAAGGAAGCTGAAGAAAGTATAAATTTAAAAGGGCATACAAAGAAAAACTAAGGAAATAGAATAGCGACTCATTAACACAACACTGTTCGGGAATGAGTTCTCCCAAATACATAAAAATTTGTTTTAATAATTGAAGTCTAAAACATTTTTTTTTTTAAATGGACTCTTTGAGGTTGACCCTGTTGCCTATTGGTTAAGGGAATGGGATGCCACATGGCCAGCTGTGGTTCGAAGCCTGCCCTAGAGCCTTGAAAAATGTGCTGGGAGTGTGTGCACGCATGCCCCAAATTCAGACAGGATGGAGCAGTCAAGGAAGGAGACTGCAGTATAACAATGTCCCATTGAGGGGTGTTTTCTCCCTCTCTCTGTCTCTTTCTGGCAAGCACACATGAGCTCTAGCAAAACTTAACCATAACAATAAAAGAACTCCCTGGTAGAAATCTTTTAAAGAAACTTCCACATCATTACATAACCTAATCTGTTTTCTCGGGGCTTAGTTTCATAATTAGGAACTTTATAGAAGTATAGAGATAATTTTATTGATGAGATAAATTCAGATTTTCTTTTTCTAAAGATTTTTTTTTTTTTTTTTGCCATAGGGTGTGTGTGCTCACCAGAGAGAGACAGAAACAGAGAGAGGAAAGTGAGAAATCACCTGCCGGGGGGTGGCAACACTGCAGTCACTTCTTTTCCATTCTCCTCCTCAGATTTTGGGCACATACGCACACATGTACACATGCCCAGAGTGAGTTTCAAGCCACTGGGTCTGGGACTCGAACCACTGTCTGCCATGCGGAAGTCCAGCACCTTAGCCTCTATACCACCTGGCCCAAAGGGGAGCTGAGGTCATCTGTGTCTAGGACTGGTGTGGGATGCATGGAGAGAGTGAAGTGGGCAGAGTTGTCCCACATGGCTGAGCCTCTTGCAGTGTGTCCCTTTGTTGAACTGGCCCATGTTCTTAAATGTCTCGTTTTCCTCTTTCCCTTATAGTATTTCTCACCTCTTGCTTCCTTTTAAGCTCTCATCTGTCACTATTTACTATGACTAGTGGGTCTCTTTCAAGCAACTTCTCCTGTTTTTATAAAAATTCAGATCAAATTCATATGCCATAAATTCACTTTAAAAGTGTAATTAATATTCGGTGACATATTTTGGTTGATTCATAAGCTCATGTAATCATCACCACTAATTTCAGAACATTTTCTGTTCCCTCACAAGAAATCCTATACCCATTAACTAGCCTTCTCCATTTTCCCTTCCTCTATGTTCCTGCCAAACACTAACCTCCTTTCTATTTTTACGGATTTCTCTGTTTTGGAGATTTCATGTACATGGAATCAGCCAATATGTGGCCTGTTGTGTCTGATCTCTTTCACTTATCAAAATGATTTCAAGGTTCATCCAGTTGTAGTATGTATCAATACTTCATATTTTATGGCTAAATAATATTTCATAGCATGCCATTGTGCATTTTGTTTATCTAATCATCAATTGATGAACATTTGAGCTCCATTCCTTTTAGATTGGATCTTTTAAAGAGATTTTTAAAAGTTTATTTATTTATTGAGAGAGAGAGAGAGAGACAGACAGACAAAGAGAGTCAAATGTCCTCAACAGGGTCTTCATGCCACAATCCTTTCCTCCCGCATCCTGCAGCCAACCACGATCATGGCCCCAGTGAAAATGTTGAGGCAGACCCAAGATGTGAGCCCACAGCCTTCCCACCTGGTCTCCAGCATCATGCAGCAGTACCTCTCCTGCCTGCCCCACTGCAGCTGGGACCGGGATGTGTTTAACATACTTTAAAATGGGAAACTTTAACCTAGTTTAAGCTAGGTTAAACTGCAGCTAAAAAAGTAAAGTCACTGTCAGGATGAAATTTTAAGTTTGTATAACACATGACAGAGATTAAGGATATTTTCCATATTCATTTAGGTTCTTGAGTTTTCCAAAATTTTGGCCTTTCAACAGATGGGACCTTACCAAAATTAAATTGAAAACAATGCATTTCTATGTCAAGGAAAAATGTGTAACAAACTGCTGTCAGAAAACGAAAGCTAAACAAAAGTAATGAGAAAACAAAAGAAGGATGATCATACAATGAAAAAAAGAAACAATGGCATAAAGTTCATTTTATTTTATTTTGCTTTCCACTTTTCTTAGGCCTGCTTAGCCCTGGCTCCACAGCTAGGAGTTATTTCAGAATGTGATCATTCATATCTTGGGCAAGTTGCACCTTCCATATGTAATAAAGTTCTGAGTCATCGCTCTGGTCCTGCAACATTATTTGATTTCTACATTGGAGGAACAAACTGTGTAGGTGTTTTGTGCCCTGAGATTCAAAGGTGTGTTCTATATCATGTACTGAAATAATATTTCAGGGTTTATCTTAAAAGAATTCAAAAGAAACTGCCATTTTAACTCACAGTCACTGGAGGTAATATGCAGGCTTCCTTCATGAATAGGATAAAGCATAGGGGAGTGGTCATTACTCAGCTATAATTCTATCCAGCGATCAAACAATTTAATAGGCTTCTGTAATTTTTTTACCTCTTAAAACACTGGTATGGATTTTTATCTTTAAAATCAATGATTATCTATTTGTTATTATGTGAAAAAAATCATACAGTTTTTTTCCTCTGCTGAAATCTTTTCAAGGGAATTAAGTTTCATATCACTGGGAAAGAAAAATAATCAGAAATGACAACTTTCTACGATCTAAAATGACTAATTCACAATGTAGTACAACAGGATGTAGTTACATGAAGAACCATACTGTGGCTAGCTGCAATCAAAAATGTGTTTTTCTCAGGAACCAGCAGTTAGCGTAATGACTATGTCGCTGGACTCCCACGTAGTTGACCGCTTGTTTGCGTCCCGGACCCAGTGGCTTAAAACTCACGCCGGGCGCGTGTGCGTGCGTGCCCAAGATCCTGAGAGGAGAATGGAGGAGAAGGGATTGCGGCGTGACTATCCCCCCAGGGGGTGATTATGGAGGAGAAGGGATTGCAGCATGACTATCCCCCCAGGGGGTGATTTCTCACTTTCTGTCTCTATGTCTCTCTCTGTCTGTCTGGCGAGCACACGCGCCCTATAATGTAAAACCTCTAAAAAAAAAATGTATTTTTTCTCATTAAAAGATTTAACATGAAAGATTTTGTTATTTGCTTAAAAATTACTCATTCTTTTATTTGAGAAAACAATGGCTTTATATGTTTCCGGTATCTCAGTAGGTTACTTGAATGAGGAATTGAATGACAGGATAGCATAATAAATCTACTGACAGAGATCAGAAAAACTAAAAACTGAAAGATAACTCCATGCTATCCCAACATGTGATCAGTTTGGGAGTATGTCTAGAAGTTACAGGTTCATGCCAACAGGGCTTATGACATTTTTTCTTTTCTGGAGAGGTCTTTGCTATAGGGTGTGTGTTCTTGCCAGAAAGACAGAGTGAGACAGAGAGACAGAAAGTGAGAAATCACCCCCAAGGGAGGATGACAACGCCGCAATCCCTTCTTTCTGTCTCTGTCTCTCCAGCCTTATAGCAAAAATCTCTCTTTAAAAAAAAAAAAAAGGGGAAACAGCAGTTAGCATAATGGCTATGTCGCTGGACTCCCACGTAGTCGACCGCGGTTCGCGTCCCGGATCCGGTGGCTTAAAACTCACGCCGGGCACGTGTGTATGCGTGCCCAAGATCCCGAGAGGAGAATGGAGGAGAAGGGATTGCGGCGTGGCCATCCCCCCTGGGGGGTGATTTCTCGCTTTCTGTCTCTATGTCTCTCTCTGTCTGTCTGGCGAGCACACGCACCCTATAGCAAAAATCTCTCCAAAAAAAAAAGAAAAAAAGAAAAAGAAAGAAAGGGCAGATCTCATTAATGATATATTATTTAGTAAAGATTTTAGTTAATCTTTCCCTGGAATAAACAAAAATAAACTTGGGACTAGCAGGTGATGTAGTGATTAAGGCACTGGACGCCTACATGACCAACTGCAGGTCGAGTCCTGGACCCAGTGGCTTGGGGGTCACACTGGGCACATGTACATATGTGCTCAAAATCCCGAGAGGAGAATGGAGGAGAAAGGACTGTGGGATGGGTCACCCCCTATGGGGGTGGGTGACCCCCTATGGGGGTGGGTGGGTGATTTCTCACTTTCCCTCTAGCACACATGTCCTATGGCAATAACCTTAACAAACAAACAAAAATAAGCATTTTTACCCAACCAGTATTTTCTCCAACTTAATTGTTTCGGGGATTATCAGTTGTGCTCTATTTTAATCCTAGGATTTTATTTTCCTGCACTTTAAATAAAAGACTAAAATAATAATGTAAAAATATATAAATACACTCTTCCCAATACCTGCTATAAGATTATGAAAAATATTCCAGTTCAAATAATTCTCAAATATCACATTAAAGTTATGATATTAAGTTGAAAATAGCTAAACTGCTAGTGTGCAACTTAGGAAAAATACAGGAAGGAAATATGAGAAATGTCTTATGCTTTAGAGTGAAACGTTTAGCAAAGTTATTCTTTAAAAAACATAAAGTGGGGCCAGCAGATGGCGTAGCAATTACATCGCTGGACTCCCACATGGCCGACCACAGTTTGAGTCCTTGACCAGGTGGGCTGAAACTCATGCCAGGTGTGTGCATGCATGCATGCCCAAAATCCTAGGAGGACAGTAGAGGAGAAGAGATCGCAGAGTGACCATTCCCTCTGGAAAAATGATTTCTCACTTTCCCTCTCACTTTCTCTGCCTCTCTGGCGAGCGCACACTCCCTAAAGCAAAATTCTCTTTTAAAAAGGGACAGAGAGAGAGAAAGAAACATAGGGAATAAACATCTGTTACAAATTAGCATTGGAAGGGCCAGCAGGTGACATAGAGGTTAGGGTGCTGTACTCTTATATGGCCAATGGCAGTTCAAGTCCCAGACCTGGCAGCTTGCTTTCCCATTTTCCCTATCTCTCTCTCTCACTCTGTCCCCCTGTGGTCAAATAAATTAAATTAAACAATTCTTAAAAAAAAAATAGCATTGGAAACACTCACCAAAGAGAAGGCCTGTGCGTGATAGACAGTAAGGAAATACCAGCCGCTTTTGCAGCCTGAAATATCTTTCCTTCCACATCAATGCTGACAGCACTGGTACATTCATCCAGCAATGCATATTTTGGTCTTTAAAAGAATAAACACAGATTAATGATTTTGCTACTTGAATTATGAATCTTTCTTTGTACAATATGAATTGTAGAATTGGAATGCTAACAACTTTAAAGGAGCAAAAGAGAATATGACATTATTAAAGGTGATAAGTGACAAAAACAAAAAAGTAATCACTTTCTTTGGACTAGAATTACATTCTTCTTCAATTTAAATGGATTTTCTGATACCTGCTCACAGTACAGTAAGCTTTATTGTTATGCAGATGAATGCATCATATATATGAGACATAGAACAGATGAGGAAGGTCACTGAGTACATTTTCCTGCAGAAGACAGGTTCATTCTTGGTGACAAGTGTCTGACTAATTACATGAAAAATACATTACGGTAACTAATTATCAAACAGGCCACAGCTCTGTTAGCAAAGATTTAATGAGAAGATTATTTTATCAGCAATGTGAACACCTAAGTATTACTAATGGAATTTCATAGCTACTAGACTGTTCAAGAGTGAATATGCCTAATCATACAAATTTAGAGTAGGCATTTAATCTCATACTATTGGAACCATGTTTCAGAATGTAATTTTGGGGGGCAAAAATCAACAAATATTTTCTGATTATACTCAACAATCTTTTTTTCCTAGCTTTTTAATTTTTTAAAAAAATTTGCTACAGAGCATGTATAATTGCTGGATAGAGAGACAGAGAAAGAGAGAGGGAAAGCGAGAAAGCACCCTCCAGGGTGATAATCATGTCACAATGCCCGCCTTCCCTCTCCTCTCAGGATTTTGGGCACACATGCACACCCGCCTGGAATATCTTTCAAGTCACCTGGTAGGGACTTGAGCCTTGCAATTGGCCATATGGGATCTAGTCACCTTAACCACCAGGCCTCCTAGCTGGCCCTCTAGTTCATTTTTTACTTTGGTAATGAATATCTACTATCAGGGAAGTCACTTGCCACCACCTCCTTCAGTTTACCCCTTCTCCCTTTCATCTCATTCCTGCTCTTATCTTTGTCTCCTCCCTTTCTTCTTCCAACTTTGCACCTTAGATATGTATACACTTGGTACTCCGCAACATGACTTCGCTTAGTCAGTAGGACTAAAGTCAACTCTTACACTGTTTTTTACTATTCATTTCAGGGTTGAAAATGAGAATCAAGGATTTTCCAGGATAACTGTCTTCATAAAGACATTTACTTTTAAAAAGATAAATGAGAAAGAAGAAAAAATTGAAATTAGTAGTAATTTCTCATTCTGCATAATTATTTAGTACTCATGGTAAGTTACTTTTCTAACATGGACGTGCTATGTTTTTAGTATTTATTTAATTTATTTATTGTTATTGCCCCGGGCACATGTGCTCACCAGAAACAGAGACCACTCCCCAGTGGGGCATGGTCATGCCACAATCCCATTGTCTGCACTCTTTCCCCTCCATCAGAATTTTGGGTGCACATGCACACATGCCCCATGTGTTTTTCAAGTGGCTAGAGCTGGGATTTAAACTGTGGTCATCTATGTAGGATCTGGTTCCCAATGCCTAGGGCTTAATGTCTGTGCTATGGGATGGGTCTGGATTTGCTTATTATTAATAAAAGGATCCTGTTACCTATTCCAGGATGTACAGTTAAAACAGATACAGGAGTCAAAGGTAACTTCATGTTCCTCAAAACGACATTGGAGAAAGCATTTTTTTTTTTTTTTGAGAGGTTTTTGCTATAGGGTGCGTGTGCTCGCTAGTAAGACAGAGAGAGACAGAGAGACAGAAAGCGAGAAATCACCTCCCCCCCCTCAGAAGGAATTGCCATGCCGCAATCCCTTTTCCTTCATTCTCCTCTCGGGATATTGAGCATGCACGCACACACACCCAGTGTGAGTTTAAGCCACTGGGTCCAAGACTCGAACCACAGTTTATATGAGAGTCCAGCGACATAGCCATTACGCTGTTGGTCCCAAGAAAGCAGTTTTGATGGTTGGCTTTTGGTTGCTCTTCTGGTTTAGGTCTCACGTATTATGTCTTGGTCTTAAAGTTGATCACTGTTTAGTAAATTATTATTTTTTTTTAAGTGAAAAAGAGGAAGAATAAAAGCACAAAAGGGAGAAGTTTGGGTAATATTTTCTTTTTGTGTACAGCTCTTACCTGTCATTAATTTGTTTCTTGTATTTTGTTTTATTTCTCAAAGTGCTTTGAGCTGTCATTTTAGAATTAGAAAAAAAATCTATATCTTACAGTCTGTTATGGCAGCCCCTAGTCTAGCAGATGTAAGATCCCACTTTTGTTTCCTTGGTAGGACTGGTGTGTGTGTGTGTGTGTGTGTGTGTTTGTGTGTATGTGTGTGTAGCACATGTATGTGTAGTTAAATATCGGGTTGTTGGAAAAATCATGACACATTTTGCATAGAAAAACATAGAAAAATATGTTGTGATTCTTTTAATAACCTAATATATCAAGCAATATAGCTAGAAGGTGGAACAGATATAACAAAATAAAAATTAGATAATATTGTTTCTGACATTTTTCCCTGGCATATCATCAGTAAAATGGACCTTGTATAAGATATAATCTATCCTTCTTAAAACAGGAATTCTCTGATAGTTCTTTAAACATTAAAATTAAAATTCTTTCTAAAACAGTATGCTATTATGACATTTAGTATTCCTGCCAAAGTTCTCCATTTTAGCAAGCTAGTCTTTTTTTTTTTAAAGAATTATTTTGTTTAACTTTATTTATTTATTTTAATTTGACCAGAGAGGGACAGAGAGGGAGAAAGTGAGAAAGCAAGCCACCAGGTCCGGGACTCAAACCGTGGTCAGCCATGGGGGAGTCCGGTGCCCTTAACCACCACGCCATCAGCTAGCCCCAGCGAGCTAGTCTTTAACATTACAATTCCAATCTTATTGTTACTCCTTTGAGTACAAGAGGAAACAGATTCTCATGGTTATACTTTTCCTTCACTGAGTTTAATTTTTTAAATTTCTTTTCTCAAAAAATTCTGATTTTAAACTATTTGCTCACCTTCACTGACTTCCCTATTGGTAACCAAAATTCTTTTCTTATGTACTTTTGACTTGATCCTCACTCATTATTATATTATACCAAAAATACTTTAGATACACAAATTTCAACTGTTTATTTCAAGCTACGGGTAGTTTAAATCTCTTTGTGCTGACGTTTTTTGTTATTAAGGCCTCTTGCTCTTTATTACAACATTCATCTTATTAACACGCTGACACAGTGAGAAATGTATGGTTACATTTTACATTCCACTGTATTACATTTCACTAACAACACTGGTGATCACGTTACTGAATATTTATGGACAAGACCCAAACAGATTTAGGGTGATAGTGGGTAACAGCTGGTTACAAATGTCAGGCTATAAAGTTTACTCTTGAATCTCACTACATCATCGGAAAAAGGGGCATTCCAGAATGTACTTCACAACAAACTCGAAGTTAGCAAAATTTGTTCATATTTTGTAGCTTACTGTATCCTTAAATTAACCATATACATTATTACAAATAGCATGTTATTAAAACAACTGATAATTTTTTAAACTAAAAAAATGCCAGCTAGACATAGCAATAGTATGTATTGCATGTCATTTATATAAAGTTGTAGAACAGGGACAACTAATTTATGATGATAAAAATTAGAACAGGAATTGCCTATCAAGGGATGGGATTGAAAGGGACAAGAAGGAATTTTCTAGGGTGACAGAAATGTTCTCTTTCTTAATTGAGGTGTTGATTACAGACATTTATCAAAACTCATTTTGTATTACACTTAAAATCTGTTTATTTGGTATATAACTTTCATAATGATAATAATAAATCCTGTGTAGCTATTATACAATAACACAGAAAAGCACACAATAACATATGAAATAAAAAGGACATAAATTGCACTATATGTAATGACAATAGCTACATGAAACAATGATGATAACAACTAACTTCCAATGCCTTTAGGATTGGGAAAAAAATTATCCCCAAATTTTAACAGTGCTTATTAAATAAAATTTTAACAGTGCTTATTAAATAATATTTAAAGAGATAATAGACTCTTCTTTTTACTTATCTACATATTCTACTTTAATGAATGTGTAATTGTATTTTAACACAATTGTGTAAATCATACTTTTTTTTTTTAATGCTAGCAGGTTTGTGTGCTCACCAGAGAGGTGGAGAGCGAGGGTGAGAGAGAGAACCTCCCAATGGGCTTGGTCATGTTGCAGTCCTCTTTCTCCCATTTCTCTATCCTGTCAGGATTCAGGGCATGCACACACATGTGGCCAACGTGCCTTTACAGCTACAAGGGTCAGTATCCTACCATGCGGGCATTGTGGAACCTGGTCCCTACGCACAGATCTCATTTACTGTGTTACAGGGCCAGTCCCATGCGTTCTTTCTAAATGGTAAACGTTATATGTTATAGTCTTGTCAAAAGGGTCGATCCTAAATCTAATCAGCCCTCTCCCTCTAGTTTCCAATTTGCAGGAGTAATGGGAGATTGAGGAACAAAAAATATAAAGGACCTGTGAGGAAGCAATCAGATAAATTTAGAATGGACAAAACTGAATATAATAACTGACTTAGTTTCTTCAACAAATCAATAGTACACAACATTGGTGGGACTAAAGTGGAGGAAAGACTCTTTAAATTATAATAGAATGAGGAGATATAACAAAATACAGTGTAGGTGGCTGGCAGGTGATGTGGTGGTTAAGGCACTGGACTCACACATGGCTGACTGTGGTTTGAGTCCCAGACCTGGTGGCTTTCTTTCTCTCTCTCTCTCTCCTCTCTCTGTCTCTGTCTCTCTCTAGTCAAATTGAATGATAATAATAAATAAAATTAAATAAATGATTCTTTAAGAAAAAAAACCTCTAAAATAAAACATAATGTGTAAAACTTTTTCAGGTTTTGGTTTGAACAAACTAATTGTAAAAAGGTATTTTTTGAGGGCCAGTTAGTGGCACGGCAGTAACACAACACTCTGCAAGGCTGGAGCCACATGGGAAGGCCCCAGGTTCATACCTCCAGGCCTCCCAACATATTCCAGCCATGCATGCCTATGACTCAGGCTCCCCCAGGCTGGGCGGGGGAAGCAGTGTGAAGACCCTCCTGAGGGTTCTTTCTCCGTCTCTGTCTCCCTCTCTCTCATGGAAGAAATAAACTTTTAAAAAATATATATTTTAAAATAGTTAGAGAAACTTTGAATATGAGCCAAGTATTTGATATCTTTTAATGATTATTATCAGTTTAATTAGGTATGATTATGATGTTATCATATAAAAAATTAATATTTAGAGATAAATGCCAAAATAAGTAAAGAAAAAATGTCAGGATATCTGAGATTTGCTTTAAAATGCCTCATCAAGGGACTTGCAGTGATGTGGTGGTTGAAGCGCTAGACTCCAACATGGCTGACTGCAGTTCGAGTCTTGGACCTGGCAGCTTGCTTTCTCACTTTCCCTCTGTCTGTCTCTCTCTGTCATTCTCTAGTCACATTAAAAATGATAATAATAATAAATAAAACTAAATAATTCTTTTTAAAAAAATCAACAATAAAAATAGAGTAGATAAATTAAGAATGACAAATATTAGACTTGCTACATTGGTATGATGGGACTATAGGATTTATTTCACAATTTTCTGTTTTTAGTGAAGTTTTAATATTTTCCCCCCATAATTAAAGTTCTTTTTAAAAATCAAGAGCTGGCTCCAGTTAAGGGAATAGGTTCCAACATGATAAACTGCAATTCAAATCCTGGCCCTGGTGGCTCAAAAAATACACTGGGTCCACGTGTATGTGAATGCCCCAAATCCTGACAGAGGGGGGAGCTGGAGGAAAGGGGAGAGTGGTGTGACCACATCCACTGGTCATGAAGGTGGAGAAGCACAGAAGGGATTGCAGTGTGACCATCCTCCAGCATAGCCATTACGCCAACCGCTGGTCCCAACTTGGTCCTTTTTTATACAGTTTTTTCTTTTAAAGAATTATTTGATTTAACTTTATTTATTTTAATTTGACGAGAGAGAAAGTGAGAAAGTAAGCCACCAGCTCCGGGACTTGAACCACGGTCGGCCATGTGGTAGTTCAGTGACCTTAACCACCATGCCACCTGGCTGCCCCCTTTGTTTTTTATGCAGATTTAAGTATTAAAAGTGAGTGGAATAGTTCCTACTTATCTCCTGCCTTGCACAATTGAGGTTTTCACTACCAAACCCTAAGACAAAAATAAGAGATTTCTTTTTCTGAGAAGAATAGGACAAAGGAGAGGAAGGACTCAGACTGGCTTTAGTCTTACCTTCTCAGGTCTTGTCTTTGTTATCTTTAAATTTAAAAGCTATTTAGCAGGCCAGCAGGTGGCATGGTGGTTAAGGGCACTGGACTCTCACATGGCCAACTGTGGTTCTAGTCCCAGACCTGTTGGCTTGCTTTCTCACTTTCCCTTTCTCTCTCTTACTCTGTCCCTCTCTAACCAAATTAAAATAAATAAAGTTAAATAAAATAATTCTTGAAAAAATTATTTTCAAAAAAAAGTGAAAAGGTTTATCAGATGAAACATCTTGATTTTTCTGAGTATATTAAAACTTATGTGGCTGGCTCCTTTTTAAATTGTTTATGCTTCTCATGTTCAAGGGGACAAGTTGTAGTACTATGGGTTTAATGGGCTGCAGAATGGTTAAAATTTAACTTAGG
Organism: Tupaia tana; assembly: GCA_026018925.1. Classification (NCBI taxonomy): domain Eukaryota; kingdom Metazoa; phylum Chordata; class Mammalia; order Scandentia; family Tupaiidae; genus Tupaia; species Tupaia tana. The sequence continues at coordinate 143,439,181 of JAKSZU010000006.1, forward strand.
GGACCAGCAGATGGCATAATGGTTACATCGCTGAACTTCCACATAGTCGAACATTGTTGGAGTTCTGGCCCTGGGGGCTTAAAATTCACAATGGGCGGATGAGCATGCACATCCAAAATCCCAAGAGGAGAATGGAGGAGAAGGCATGGCCACTCCCCCAAGGGAGTAATTTCTCGCTTTCTGTCTCTCTGTTTATTCAGTAAGCACATGCACCCTATAGTAAAAATCTCTCTTACAAAAAATTTCTTTTTGATTTAGGGTCAGCCATTGGCATGGTGGATAAGGCATCTGGATCCCACATGGATGACTGTGCAGTTGGAGTCCTGGAGCTGGTGTTTGAAAAACACACTGGGCACCTGAGCATGCATGTGCAAGTAGAGAAGGGACTATGGCATGGCCATCCCCCTCGGGGTGCGTTCTCACTTTCTCCCTCTATCTCTATCTCTCTCTGGTGAGCAAACTTATCCTATAGCAGGTCCTGTCAGCAAAATATTTTTAAATTAAAGATGAGAACACTAAATCCTGTTCAAATGGCTTTTGGATTAAAGCAATGGAGTGACTTTTACCAGAACATAGCATACTTACTTGTGATAAAACATGCGAGCCATGCCCATTCTTTGCTTCTCCCCTCCTGACAGGACATCTTTCCAGTCCATAACAGCATCCCACCCTTAGAAAAAGAAAAAAAACATTGTATGTATATGTATGTGTGTATTATAAATCACTTATTTAATTGTTACTGTTTCTACCCTGGAGAAGTGATTCTTGGAAAGTTCAAATTGTTAACTCACAGAACCTGGTATTTTATAGAACATAAGCTTGGATAAACTAGAGAACCTCACGTATAAGCATTTTGTTTTAGATTCTGTATTCTTTTAATGGTAATAATTCCTTATACTAAGAAATTATAAGATTTCCACACAAACACCTAAAAATATTGTTTCTCAGTAGCTTTATAAGGTTGGATAAGCTTATTCTTATTTTGGAAGGAGGTGGGAAAAAAAGACCAATACATTTGCATAGATAAATTGTAAAATTTACGAAGAGTGAGATAGGAGCTAACTTAAATGGCTCCTATGTGCCCAATACTCTATGTGAGTTTTCTCATTATGTATTCCATAGCCTTATGGGATAGATTTGCTTACTTGCATTTATTTATTTATTTATTTATTTACTTACCTACTTATTTATTTATTTATTTATTATTTTTATCTACATTTATTTTATGCTGACTTTATTCCCATGCCATAAGTTTTGTTTCTTCAGTTTCTTCTGGGATATATTTTACTTCTGTGCAACTTCCTCTTCCGGTTTAGGAACAATTTGCTCCTTTTCAGTGAGGATCATCTCAGTGTGGCAGGGGGAGCTCACGTATGGGTTAATCCACCCACGAGCTCTGTACATACGACGGTGCATATTTGGTGCCTTGTTCACCTTAATATCTGCTCAATGACCAGAGAATCTACATCCAACCCCCTAAGTCCAGCATTACTCTCTGCATTTTTAAGCATGTGTGGCAAAAATTCAGCATTCCTTTTGGGCCACCAACCTTGTGTCCAGCCCCACTGTTCTGCCTGGGCACATCTACCAACTCCACCATTGTAACGACGGAATGGCACACACTGCTTCTGTAAAGTGACATCCTTCAGATACTTGGTGGCTTTTCGTATATTCATACTCCTGATGGCCTGGGCAGTTTCACGAGTGTTCTTAAAGTGAACATAAAGATTTAAACCTCACGATTTGCATGGCATTGTGGGGTTCTCTGGGTCAAGTGAATAGTGAACCATTGTCAAAGATCACCTGAGGGCACTTATTAGAAGAGTCTTACTTGCATTTTATAAGTGAGTAAATGAAAATGTATGGAATAGTCGACACATCTAAGTTGACAGATATCAGAATTTTTTTTTTTTTTTTTTTTTTTTTTTTTAAATTTGGCAGAGGGCACATGCACTCACTAGAGAGAAATGGAGAGAAAGGGAGAGGAAGAAAGTACCGCCCTGATGGGCCATGGTCCCATTACAATCCTTTCTGACCCATTTCTCCATACTACTGGGATTTGGGACACACGTGCACATGTGCCCAGCATGCTTTTCAAGTTGCAGGATCCAAGACTCGAACCACAGTGTTGCCCATGTGGAATCTGGTCCCCTTAACCTGTAGACCATGGGGGGTGGCCCAGAAGTAGGATTTATATTTAGGCATATCTAATTTACAGCTTGTGTATGCTCTCTTCACATCTTAACTGCTGACTTTCTATTTGCTATTTATTCAAAAGGCATGGCTTCTATTTTTGAAAAATTAGATCTATACATGCTGATATGAAAATGTTCCCAGAACATTTTTTGTATGAAAGGCCAAGTGGCAGAACTATAGACATCATGACTGCATTTCTGTACATAAACACATAAGCATGCATATACACACACCACACAAGCACACATACGTCTCCGGAGTAGAATTATGAGACATTTATATTCTGAGTTACGGTTTTATAACATTTAAATATTTTATGATAAGCCTATCTTAATTTTGTAATTAGATTTTAAAATGGTTACTTAAAAACAAAACCACAGCAGAACTCCTAGAGAGCCTGATTGTCAAAGAAGAAAACAACTGCCAAAACTTGATAAACCCTCAGGGCAATATTTCCACATTTTAAGTGTTTAGGTCTTAACTCTCCCATTTGGGAAAAAGCCCAAACTCTTTGCCCTATTCTTTCTCCCTCAGCTGAATTTTCACCATTATTAAAATTTCTAAATAAACTTGGTCAAAGGGAAAGAAAATAAGAAGTATAGACTTCATCATTTATGTGTTCTAGGGCCGCAGGAGTGCTGGGTGACCAGATTCAGCAATGCTGGTTCTTGTCTTACACTCACGAAGAATTAGAGACATGGGCACAGAGAGGAGAGTAAAGTGGAGTTTATTAGGGAAGGAGTAAAAGCTTTCAATGTAGAAGAAAGGGCCTTGAATGTGTTGCCAAAGAGGAGCTGGGGGTGAGGGGTTTTTATCTAGCAGTCAGGGCAATGGGCTGGCTTTTTCATAAGGAAGTGGGCTTTAGAAAATAGTTACATGGTAGTCTGAGTGATTTACTGTGCTATTCTTTGTGGGGTTCCAGACCATAGTGTTTTGTACTGCTTGTTAGGATATAGTTACTAAATAGAAATTTCTTGGTAAAATACAGTTACTAAATAGAAACTGTTGCCCTTAGCTACAGTTGCTTTGAGTATCATTGCAGCCAGCTTTTGGCTGTGAAAACTTAGCTACTGTGACTCCATCTCTACTTAGTCTGTGTGCTTGATATCTCTATCTCCTGCCTTATTAGTAAGGAGTCAAATTCTTTAGAGACATGTAAAAGGGTGTACATTTTACATTAATCAAATCATAGAGGGAAAACACAGAAATTTCATTAAGAAGAAAAACACAGTGACTTATTTCAGGGCCCTTACCCTATCTACCTATAAATGGGGTCTAATTTTTATCTTACTGGATATCTAAAAAAGTAGCAGGCCAGAAAGAAAATAAGAACTTTTCTTTTGGCATACAAACACTCAGAGCCTTCAGTAGAACATTACGTTGACTTTTGACTTTTAAATGTGGAGTTTTGTTTCCTTTTACTTGCCATAGGGCATGTGCACTCACCTGTGAGAGACTGAGTGAGGGCAAGTAAGAAATCATCCCCCACCACACACACCAGGGGGTAGGGCCACACCATGATCCCTTCTCCTTCATTCTCCCCTAAGGATTTTGGGCACCGACACACACATGTCCAGTGTGTTTTTCAAGCCACCAGTCCAGGGACTTGAATTGCAGAGCTGACCATGTGGGATCCAACACCTTAACCTCCACACCACCTACTGGCCTGTAGCTTTCTTTCTTAACATCTTCCATTTAAGTTTTTTATTAAAAGGCACGCTGCATTTTTAAAAATCTAAAAGTATAAGCAAGAACTAAAAACAGTGGTTATTGTTAAGATTGACTCCTGAATGGCCTTTAGGTAATTTCTCATCAAAGAATAGGAGATGGTTGCAATGACCTTTGGACAGAATCCTCCAGGAAGAGCCCTTCCTACCTGGCAGTCAAAATCCTTAGATGGGCCAATAAGGTCCCAGTGGCAAGTAAGCTGATCAAAGTACGTGCTATTTTTGCGACCTTACCCCTCCACCTCTCCCATATAAATGCATCACTCTCCTTGGTAGGGCGGGCTGAAGCACCTCCAGGGTGCTCTTTCTCTCAATAAACTTTCCTTTTGCTCTTGAGATTGTGCCTCCCAAGTTTTTCTCTGAACCCTTACAGTTACTAATTAAGGGATAGGCCATAACTGGATGGAAGGAAACAAACAAAAACTTTTCTCAGTTTTTTTTTCTCTTTTTTAAATTTTGTTATAGTGCGCATGTACTCGCCAGAGAGAAAGGCAGAGAGAGCGAGGAAAAGTGAGAAAGGGAGGATGGTCACTCTGCAATCCCTTCTCCATTCTCCTCTTGGGACTTTGGACACACACACACACACACACACACACACACACACACACATGGCATCTGGAATGTTTCTTAAGCCCCTGGGTCTGAGATTTTTTTTTAGAGATTTCTGCTATAGGGCACGTGCGCTCGCCAGACAGACAGAGAGAGACAGAGAGACAGAAAGCGAGAAATCACCCCCCAGGGGGCATGGCCAAACTGCAATCCCTTCTTCTCCATTCTCCTCTTGGGACCTTGGGCACGCACACACACATGCCTGGCATGAGTTTTAAGCCACCGGGTCTGGTACTCGAACTGCGGTCGACTACATGGGAGTCCAGCGACTAAGCCATTACGCTAACCGCTGGTCCTAAGACTTTACTGATTTCTCACTGACACCTTCAATCCCACTCTCCAGTGGGGACCATTGCTCGTTTTCCTGAGTAAACACCCAGAAATTATCTATTTAAAACCATATTCTAATAATTTTATATTATGAAAAAAAATCCCAAAATGCCATCTGGTTTTAAGTTCTGGCTTCTAGGAAACACTTTTGCAATGAAATGTCCCTATCATTGAATTTTAAAACAATAATTAAATATAGATGAAGATCTGAAAAATAGATTCAAATTGCTACACAGTGGAGAAATATTCTGGAATTTTTAAAAGAATATTTCCCCCTTGCCTACTGAGAATAAGACACAAGAGCAAAAGTATTCGGGTCAAAGGGAAACTTTCAACTTTCACATATTGAAAAAAAATTATACTTTTATTATACTAAACCCAAATGGGTTTGAGGCAATATTGCATGATCCCAGAACACATAAATCAAAACTCTGAGTCATAATGTTGTCTCTGATGCTGACTTGGTGAGCTCAGTCTGCTAAGGGGAGAATGATTTTTCTGTTTCCTAAAGCATGAGCTGCTTTAGTTTGTGTCCGTTTGTTAACTCTTCTACTTACTCTTTCCCCGTTTTTTAACCCATGTGAGGAATAGAAGTGTTCTTTAATTACACCTTTTACTAAGCAACGGATTAACTAATCTAAATAGAACTTCAATAGACTTCTTCCAAAATAAGTGATGTTCTTGCAAATTTAAGTGTTTTCCACGTTTTTGTAAACATTTCATGTTTAGGGATTAAGCAAGTAAAGTGAATTTCCTTAGGACTTTTTGTATGCAAGGATATAATTGTTCTTGTTAGTGTCTAAAAATCTAGGAGGTGGCCTAGCACAGTGGCATATGCTAGCATAGAATACTGACTTTCAAGTCAGGTCTGTACTGGCGTCTCTGTCCCACCATTTGCTGTAGGACCCTGGAAAAGTTACTGAACTTCTGAATTTAATCTGTAAGATGGAGATAGTAAAATATACATCACTAGACTATTATGAATATTAAATAAGATAATAGATGCAAATTGCTTAACATGGTATATTCCATGTAATAAGCATTCCATAAAACATAACAATTGCTATTACAATATTAAGACTGGAACATTATTAAAAACAGTCTACAGGCTGTCTTAATCACAATGCCATCTGATTTTGAGTTTTTGCTTCTAGGAAAAACTGTTGAAATGAAACCTTCCCTATCATTGAATTTTAAAATAATAATTAAATATAAATGATGATCTGGAAGTAGATTCAAATTACTACACAGTGGAAAAATAGTCAGGGATTTTTTTTTTTTTTTAAACGTGGTTAAAATGCTTGACTCCCACATCCAATTGTGTAGTTCGAGTCCTGGACTTGGCGACTTGAAAATCACACCTGGTGCGTGTGTGTACCCCAAATCCTGAGAAGGAGAATGGAGAAGAAAGGACTGTGGTTTGACCATCTCCCATAGGGGGTGATTTATCAGTTTCTGTCTTTCTGTCTCTGGTAAGCACATGCGCTCTATGGCAAAAACCTAAAAAAAATAGTTCTAGACCCTCTTTATGATTTCTAAAAGAATAAACAGCTCAATGTTTATTCTAAATATCTATTTAAATTTTGGCTAGAACTTGGGGATATGACCCAAGTCTAAACATAATATTCATTTATGTTTCATATTTACCTTATACATATAGCTTGAAAATAATTATATACATATTTTATTTTTTTGGACTGTGAACCATCACCTGAGGTCAGTGAGGTCAGGTGTGGAATTTTCCTTTCTGGCATCATGTTAGTGCTCAAAATTTTTAGATTTTGAAGCATTTTGAATTTTGGACTTCCAGAGTGGGGATGTTCAACCTGTATGTATATGGGCTATGAAATAGAATATAAAATCCATGCAAAATATTTTTACATTGGGACCAGCAGAGGGCATAATGGTTACATTGCTGGAATTCTACATAGTCGACCATGGTTTGAGTCCTGGACCAGGTGACTTAAAACTCACGCCAGGCGTGTGTGTGCCCAAAATCCCGAGGAGAATGGAGGAGAAGAGATTGTGGCATGGTCATCTTCCAAGGGGGTGATTTTTCATTTTCTGTCTCTCTGTTTCTCTCTGTCTCTCTGGTGAGCACACGTACCCTATAGCAAAAATCTCTCTAAAAAAATTTTTTTTAATTGTTCATTTATTTCTTCCATGAGCGAGAGAGACAGAGAAAAAAAAGAGAGAGAGGCAGAGAGGTAGCACACCTGACAGGGTTCCAATGCCGTGATCCACCCGTTTCAGCCAGTTCTGGATCATGGTCACATGCATGCTCAGGAGACTCAGAGAGGTCTTTGGATGCAAACTGGGAACCTTCCCATGTGGGTCAGTTTCACAGAGGGTCTTGTTTTACTGCTGCACCACTCCCCAGACCCCTGTACAAAATTAATCCTGAAATTCTGGCTTCTTGTTTTAGTAGTTTCCTAAACTATCAAATTATATGAGTTATAAAATTGTTTGAAAGTATAATTATTAATTATGTTTGAAGTGTAAGATGAGAATTCTTATTTAAACTTATATGCATAAATGTTATTTCTACTTTAAAAAATGTCTTATGTTGATAAACCACAATACAGAAGTTTCTGTACTTTATCTAATTATATGCTACTCTAAGAGAGAGAAAAAATGTGTTGGTAGAATTGTGTATCTGAAAACAAAACAGAAAAAAAGTTCTGTCATACCTGTTTTTCAAATGATTAAATTTAATGTAAGTTGAGAGCTTGGCAGGTGAATATTTCCGTAATAGATTTTACATACATCTAGATTGACAGTGGCCTCAGGAATACTTGTACATTTGAATAAAGAGGGGAAAACTGTTACTAAATGCTAGCTGCAATAACTTGAAGACTTGATAAAGGCATAGTTGTTGAATTAAATATTACACAAGCAGAAAAGGGGAGTTGATAATAGAAAAGCAATAGAACTCCATCTCTATACTTATGTACTTATGTTCTAATAATAGCATATACTCAGACTCAACCACAAACTAAATATATAACTAAGTTTACTTTTTTCAAAGAAGTTAAGTGCATAAAAATAAGGGATAGACTTTACCTCCTTCTCTTTGAACGATGTGATAGAGGTGGACATTGTGTAGAATGTATTCCAGATCGTGGTCTGTATAACCTTTATCATGCATATCATCCACTGAATCAGGATAAATGACTTGATCCCGAAGACTTCCGAGAGACATATATGGCCTGTAAAATACCAGGCAAAAATCCTTGTGTGAAGTCACTTTAGCTTACTCATTGTGATATCCTGCTGGTTTCAAAACATTAGAACAGAACTGTGTGTTTGTGTAGGGTGTGTGTACTCACCAGAGAGTGTCGCGGGAGGGGAATGACAAAGCACACCCCAGGGGGATGGCCATGCCATAATCCCTTCTCCTCCATTACGTTTTTGGGATCTGGAGCATAGATGTACATACATCTGGTGTGTTTTACAAGCCTCCAGATCCTGGACTTGAACTGTGCAGGGAGCCATATAGGACCCAGCTGCCACAATCACCATGCCACCAGCTAGATCTAGAGCAGATTTTTAATATTTCTAGGATTATATTTGTTACCAGGTGATGAGTACTTCTCTGTTGATATTTGATAAAAAGTGGATGAATATGGAAGATTTAATGCTAAGTGTTATGAAAGACAGGTATTGTATGTCCCCACTCAATATATACCAAATGTCTCTACTTTACAGCAGAAATGGAAAGACTGGAAGGTATAATAGCAGGGAGAGCAACTGCAGATACTAGAGACAGTACTAGAGAGACCGGGAGGGGATCAGGAAAAAAAAACACATTTAATAGACTAAAAAATGAAAAGCTATCTGCTGATGATAATGGATATGGTAATATCTTTGACTTGACTAACGTGCACTGTATTCATGCTGGGAAAAAGTCCTGTTGTACACTGTAAAAGTGTACAATGATTAAATGTAAATTTTTAAAAATGCTAGGGGGAAGAAACCCTAAAAACTGTTGTTAGGTTAATACAAAAGTCTATTGAGACAGAAGAAAAGTGTCTGAAGAAATAATTTGATATTTTTGGCAGAGAAATACATACTTTGTTTCATTGTATTTGAGAAAAAATTGCTCTTGTACTTCATCATTTTATATTTGGGTTAAATACATAATCTGGTGTTTGGTCACTGCTGTGGATTGAATGTATCCCCCAAAGTTCATGCACTGGAAATACTGGGTTGTTGGAAAAGCCATGAAGCATATTTTCATAGAAAAATATAGACAAAAATGTCATGACTTTTCTGATAACCCAATATAATTCCCAATCCAACAGTGCTGAGAGATAGGACCTCTAAGAAATGATTAGGTCTCGATGGCTCTCCCCTTATGAATGGATTAATGTCATCATCACAGGAATGGGTTAGTTATTAGAGAAGTGAGTTCCTGATAAAAGGATGGTGTGGCCTGATTTTCTGTCTTGTTGTCACCCTTTCTTGCCCTTCTACTGTCCTCACAGAAAGGCAGAATGGAAGTGCTCTCCAGAAGCCAGCACTATGCTTTATTCTTTTCAACCTCCAAAATCATGAGCCAAATACATTTTTGCTCTTTATCAGTTACTCAGTCTCAGGTATTTTGATAGAATAAGTCAAAAGGGGGGCCAGCAGGTGACATGATGGTTAAAGCAGTAGACTTCCCCCATGGTTGACCAGTTGAATCCTGGACCTGGTGGCTTGCTTTCTCCCTTTCCATCTCTGTTTTTCTCTGGTAAGTGCATGTACCCTGTAACAAATTTAAAAATAAAAAATAATAATGATAAATAAGATTAAGTAAATAATTCTATTAAAAAATATAAGTCAAAGGAACTAAGATACCTAGGAATATAAATAAACACACTTTAAAAAATGCTATTCATAAGAAAAACACCAATTAAAACTACATTGAGATTCTTACTTATAATATTGGAAAAAATTCAGCAGCTTCATAACTCACTCTGTTTGCAGACCTATGAGGAAATAGGTGCTTTCATACTAAGGTGAAAATGCAAAATGCTACAACTCCTTTGGGGATTTGGCAAACCATTATATCAGTTGCCCTTTGACTCACTTCTGGGAATCTTCTTTGAAGATATACTTTTTAAAAATACCAGAAAAAAATTCACAAGGTTATCCATTATGGAATTACTTGTAATTGCAAAATATTGAGAAAACCATGTGTATACAAAGGAGATTGGTTGAATAAGCCATAGTACAGCCACTACACAACTGTAGAAAAAGGATGAGGAAGATCTCTGTGCACTGGCATAGGGTTATTTCCATGGTATTATTAAAATGGAAAGCAAGGTGCAAAAGTGGATGTATAGTTGGGTTTCTCAACAACAGTGTCATTGAGAAATTGAACCAGGCTATTTTCAATTCTTGGTTGTTGAGGGCTAGCCTGTATGGTAGGAAGCTTAGCAGTGTCCCTGTCTATTCACTAGATAACAGCAGCACCCCCTCTAGTGGTGACCAAAAAAATGTCTCTCGATATTGCCAAATGTCCCCTGGGGGACAAAATTGTCCCATTCGAGATGATACAGCTGATACACTGTATCATCTCCTATGTAGAAAAAAGGCAAAAGTAAAATATACACATATCTGCTTACATTTACAAAAGAAAACACAGGGAGTGTAGACCAGAAACTAATAAAATTGGTTATGTACCTCCATGAGGTGGGATGAACACAGCAGAATAGACAGGTGAGGGAATGGCTTACTCTAAGCATTCTTTCTACATCATTTTTACGTATAGAATAATATTAAGTGTTACTATTCAAAAATAAACCAAATATATCAGCAAGAATGAAGGAAGAAACACTGAAGTTGAACATAAACAGAAACAAACTGGACATTATGATCAATGGATAACATAACCCCACGGGGGGCGGGGAGGGGAGGGTGTGACCTAATACAAGCAACCTTTGGACTTGGCTACATAACTTCAAAGACAGAAAAGAACCATAGAGAAATCTCAGGGCTTATTTGGAAATTTTATTTTTAGTAATGATATGACAATAGGGGTAGCAATTTATGTGTACCATAGGATTGATCAAGTAAGTAAATATTTTGTTAATGTTAAGAGCCAAGATTGTCATGGTGGAATACAGTCAATACAAATATGAAATGTGGGAAGCCAAGAGAAAAACTGGAACATTTATTTGAATTAGAGTAGCAGTATGAATTTATTATTTTATTAATTAAAAAAATTTCAAACTCTGGGCTGGCAGGAGGCATAGTGGTTAAGGAAACTGGATTTCTATGTGGTTAACTGGTTCAAGTCCCGAACCTGGTGACTTGCTTTCTCACTTTCTCTTTCTCTCTCCTTCTGTCTCTCTCTGGTCAAGTTAAAAAATAGCAACAAAAACTGGAATTAGATAAATAAGTTTTTAAAAAATTTCCTAGTTCTATCCAGATTTGCTCCATCTGAATATATGAAGAAACTTCAAAAGTTTGTGGAAAACAGAATTAAAGTATAAGTTTACTTGGTACAAAATTTTTGGAATTCATACCTTTTTTATAATATGCATATTTTTTGAACTTTTTAAAGACTCTGCCTCCTAATCCTTTGAAAAGGACACAACCTCATTCAGGTAATGTAGTTAGTTGAATTGTGGACCCAAAATATTTAAGTTCTAGTTGTAACCCCTGTGCATGTGAGCTTATTTAGAAACAGGGTCTTTGAAGATGTAATTAAGTTAAAGATCTTGAGAGGCGCTAATCCTGGATTAACCAGATGGGTCCCAAATCCAATAAAAGCCCTTATAGGAAGAGGAAAAACATAGGGAAGAAAAGATGACCATGTGAAGACAGAGGCAGAGACTGGAATTATGCTGCCACAAGCCAAAGAACATTTGGCATCACCAGAAACTGGGAAAAGCAAGGTAATATTCTCCCCTGGAACCTTCAGAGAGAATAGAACCGGCAACATCTCAACTTGTGGCTTCCAGAGGAATAAGTTTCTGTTATTTCGAACTGCCAAGTTTTTGATAATTTGTTACAGAGGCCCTTGAAATTGAATATAGGTAATATTCCTGAAAAAATGTTTAATCTGCATCCCAAGATAAAGAAACTATCAGACAAACTCAAATTGAGGCATTTTCTTAAAAAAATAATACTGCACTCGAAAAATATCAGTGTCACAAAACAACAAAGAAAGGCTGAGGAATTCTTTCTACTTACAAAACTAAAGGGGTATAGCAACTAAATGCGATGTTTCAATAGAATATGCTATGTTAAAAAATGCCATAAAGAACAGTGTTGTGACATTGGCAGATTTCAAATATGGACTGTGTTTTAGATATTAACATTATGTCATGTTAAATTTCTTCAATTTTATAATTGTGTCATGGTTATGTTAAAGAATATTTTTGGCCTTTGAAAATATATCCTTAAGTAACTAGGGGTAAAGATTTATGATTATTACAACTTACTTTTAAAAAATCAATAAGATGTATGATTGTGGTGTATGTCTATTTGTCTGGAGGTAAAGATTTTTACATACAAAATGTGTTCTGCAGCTGAGTAGTCTACCTATTTTCCCATAGTATGCAAACCATTTCATTGCAGGATAGGTAACACAAGAATATTTTATAACACATTTAACTATTATTTGAGAATCAAAATGTTTATATCTTAACTGCACATATATACATTTATTTAATAAGATTTTTCAGTGAGATATTTACAAATGTAAGGAATATGTGGCCATATTTACATTTTAAATGAAGATGAATTCACATATCATGAAATTTATATTTTTAAAATGTACAATTTAGTGGTTTTTATTAGGTCATTGGAAAAGTTATGATGTATTTTTCTGTTTTCCTATGTGAAAATGCATCATGACTTTCCCAATAACCCAATAGTATATTCACAAGCTCATGTAAACATCACTACTAATTCCAGAACACTTTTTTTTCCCCAAAAAGAAACCCAATACTCACTAGCAGACTCTTCCCGTTACTCCCTCCCCTTATGCCCTACTAACCACTGTTTTCTGCCTCTATAGTTTTGACTATTCTGGACATTTCAAACATATGGAATAAAAATATAGGGTTTCTTCTGAGTGCCTTCTTTCTATAGTATAATTTTTTTCAGGTTCATTCATGTTGTATTGTGTAAACAGCACTTCATTTTTAAAAAAAATGTTTTATTTTTTAGTGGCTGAGTAATATTCCATTGTATAGGTATGCCACATTTGATGAATCCATTCATTGTAGATGGGTATCTCAGTTGTTTACAGTTTTTCGTGTTGCAGATGATTGCTACATTCATAATATGTATTTATATATCAATAAATAATATTGCTGAGGCTTATAACTTTCTAAGGAATTGCCAGACTATTTTTCTGAAGTGACTGCACCGTATCTGGTCATATTTCTTTTATTCTATCTCTTTGTCTTTTTCTCCCATCTTATTCTTTCTCTAGTCTAACCATATTGTTAAAAGAGTTAAGACACACAGTCATTTGTTAGTGTACATTATTTAAAAAAAATTTTTTTTAGGTTTTTGCCAGGCAGAGAGAGAGAGACAGAAGAAAAGTGAGAAATTGCCCCCCCCCCCCCCAAAGGGGAAGGCCATGACTCAATCCTGTCTTTTTAATTCTCCTGTCAGGATTTGGGCATGCATGAACATGCACCCAGCATGATTTTCAAGCTACAGGCTCTAGGACTCTAATTGTGGTTGCCCATGTGGGAATATAGCACCTTATCCACCATGGATATCCACCAGGTGGCATACCTGCTGACCCCAGTGTACATCATCTCAAACACTCATATACTGTGAAATTATCTTAATTTAATATTTAATAATAGAATAAAATAGAAATTAATCACCAAGGCCAATAAGCAGTTTTCATTTGAGACTACCCGAAAGAAGAAATTATACATAGAGTACTTTTGCTGTCTCTCAAAGGGATACCAGCTCCACTTTAACACAAATTGGAAGCACACATAGTTTTCTAACCTTGGCATAAACCCAAATACAATTAGAATCAAAGGGGAACCATAACAAATTACAAAACTGAAACTGCAATGAAAAATATACCTCTGGTATTCATCTCATAAGTATTTCTACAGAATGCTACCATGACACAAGATTAACTGGAAATAGTTGATGAAATAAGGTTTTGCATCTGTCTTTCAGGGAAGACGACATAGGATCATGGTAGTGATAATAGGTTTTGGAGAGATCGTTCTTGACTAGAACTCTAATCTCACCATTTATTAATAATGTGACCTAAATTCTGAGTTAGAGGTAACTCATTTCTTTTTCTTTTTTTATTTTTATTTTTTGGAGAGGTTTCTGCTATAGGGCAAGTGCACTCACTAGAAAGACAGAGAGAGACAGAGAGACAGAAAGTGAGAAATCACCTCCTGGGGGGGGAAATGGCCACGCTGAAATCCCTTCTCCTCCCTTCTCCTCTTGGGATCTTGGGCACGAATGCACATGCACCCGGCATGAGTTTAAGCCACTGGGTCCGGGATGCAAACCTTGGTCAACTACATGGGAGTCCAGCGACATAGCCATTACACTAACTGCTGATCCCAAGGTAACTCATTTCTAAGGTGATTAATTTTATTCTGTTTGCTATGAGGACTAACTGAAGCAGTGGGTTTTGATTAAGCTAAACAAAAGAATGTGCCAGTATAATACAAGCACAGGGCAGCCACTCAATAAATGACCATCATGAAACAAAGAAATTCATTTCTACCTAAGCTTAAATTTGCTACTGAAGTGAAAATGTAACATCTTAAAAAAGAATGAATGCAAAAGAATTTCTATTTAGTTAGGTAAGAGACTGGTGGGTTTTATCCCACAGTAAATTTTTATTATTTTCAACATGATTAATAAATTTTTATTTTTCTCAACATGATGAGTACTAAACAATATACATTTCGAGATTATATTGTTAAGTACTCAAGAGAGAGCCTCAAGTTACCTAGAAGCATTTTCTTAGTAACTGGAGCACCACCTAGTCCCCTGGAGCAATTTATGAGGCCTCAAAGGTGTCAAAACAGAACAGACTGCTTTGTGCTTTCTTTGTGAGAGGGATGTGGAGAAGCAAACCTTTCTAACTTCCTCAAAAGACTCATTTAGTGATTTACGACAACTTTAGGTCTTTTTTCTTTTATTTTATTTGAGAAGTTTTTGCCATAGGGCACGTGCGCTCTCCAGAAAGACAGAGAGACAGAAAGGGAGAAATCACCCCCCGGGGGGTGGCCACACCACAATCCCTTCTCCTCCTTTCTCCTCTAAGGATCTTGGGCATGCACGCACACATGCCTGGCATGAGTTTAAGCCACCGGGTCCGGGACTCAAACCGTGGTGGACTACATGGGAGTCCAGCAACATAGCTATTATGCTAACCGCTGGTCCCACAAGTTTAGGTCTTTTGAAATCAGCCAGTTCTCTACAATGCATAGATATGTGGCTTTTAATTATAAGGCAAAACAAAACAGTGTTTTGCAATGCTAAATTTCTTATTGAGAATATAAAAATCTAATAATGTTTCAAATATGGTAGTACCCTAAAAGTAAAAAAATCATAACAAAAAAAACCCCATGATTTTCAGCTGTTTTTAAGATTCAATTGGTATGAGATTTCAATAAAATGCCAAAACATAAACATTTTATGATGCAAAAAACCTGAAAATGTTATATAATTTGTTATTTGAGTTATTTCTGTATGAAATCTGGTCACTTTGAAAGTTGATGTAAATAAAAATGTTGATTAAACTATATAAAAATATTTAATAAAATTATATATTCATTAAATACTCATCAAACACAGTTTTATTAAAGTTCCATTTCCTCTAAATTACTGTTTTATGATCATGTAAAATGGTAAAAATACTTTCTAGATATGTTTAAAGAGGCTCAGAGCAGCTAAGGACACTTTACAATGATTTTTAAAATATTGTTACAAAGTTAAAGTCACCACGGAATTCTCTGGAAAAGCTGTGTCAAGAAAATTTAGGATGAGGTTGAATCTATTTGAAAACATAAAGAAATGGAGGATCCTATATCTAATGTTTATATGATTAGTTTGGATATGATTCTCTTTCTAGCTCAAAGGCCTAGAATTCAACGTTTTGAGCTAGCTCAAGTTTCTCTAGCCCTACCAAAGTTATACATAATTGATAAGCACTTTAAGTGCCCTTTACTAAGTTTCCCTTTCTAGCTATATAGACCTATTCAGATTATCTTCTAAATATTTCAGGTAGATCAATTACCACGTCAGAAAGTTATTAGTTTACTTGTTCTCACCGATCGAAGAAAGGGTCATGTGACATATCTAGCACAAGCAAGAAAAGAAGTAAATTGCCTATGATGAGTAGCTATCAAAAAAGAAACTCAAATTAGTTTTAATTTCCTTTCTCTAAGTAAACTCTAAATAGAATAACCTCTAAACATGGTAGAAAAGGTACTGGAAATAATGCATAAATATTACAGTATAATTTAAATATTTATCATTATTTAAATAATTATCCTAGTTTTCAGAACTTGTAATTATTTCAAGTGCATTTTTATTTAAAACCATTCATTATAATGGTAAAATGAATTAAAATCAGATTCCTTTTCTATGATTAAGCATGTTACAAGTGTCTTTGGGTACTTTCATAATTTTAACACTTTTTTATATTAAAATTTAAATACATCTGCTTATGAGTTTTTAAAAGTTGTTTTGCCTGAGGCCACATGTGCTCATCAGAAAGATAGAGAGAAGGAGGAAACACCCCCCAACACACACCATGGGGAATCATCATGCCACAATTCTCTCTCTTCCAATTCTCCATCCTGTCAAAATTTGAGGCGCACACACCCACTCACCCTGCATATTTCTCAAGCTACTGACTCAAGGACTTGAACTGCACACTCAGCCATGTGGGATCCATCCACTTATACACCAGGCCACAGAGCCTTCCCTTTATGATTTTTGTTTTTCTTTGATTTTTGTAAAGTACATTGATGATTATTAGAGTTCATACTTTTCTATTATTCTTCATTCACGACAAAGGTAGAAAGGAGAGACTATTGAGAAATGTTAGCTCTGTTTTTGCTTGGAACCTCTGGCATGACCCCACAAAAAGTACTAAATATGTCCTAAGTTGAGAAGAAATAAAATAGCTCAAATGCTAAGAATAGAAATGTAACATAAAAGGTATATATGTCAAGAAATTTATTTATTTATTTATTTTTTAGAGAGATTTTTGCTATAGGGCATGTGTGCTTGCCAGAGAGACAGAGAGAGACAGAAAACGAGAAATCACATCTCCCCCCGGGGCGGAGGGGGGGGGGCAGGGATGGCTATGCTGCAATCCCTTTTCCTCTTGGGATCTTGGGCATGCATGCACACGCACCCAGCATGAGTTTTAAGTCGCCGGGTCTGGGACTGGAACTGTGGTCAGTTACATGGGAGTCCAGTGACAGAACCATTATGCCACTTGCTGGCCCCGGGAAAATTATTTTTTAATAATTTATAATTATTATTGATTGCCTCCCCCCACCCCACCCCCACCCACCCAGCACAATGGTTAAGTGCTATGTGTGGAGGGCTAGATCCCACATGAACGACCATGATTTAAATCCTGGCTCTAGCAGGTTGAAAAACATACCAAGCATGTGTGTGTGTATGCTCCAAACTTAACAGAAAGGAAAAAAAAAGAAGGGATCGTAGCATGACCATCCCTATTGGGAGGTATTTAGCCAGGTCATCCCCTTCTCTCTGGCAAATGCACATGCCTGGCAAATAAAATAAAATAAAATAAAATAAAATAAAGATATTGATTAAAATGCCCCAATAATACTAACTTTCTTTAAGAGATGTTAAGTTTAAGAATGTACCATAAGTACTGCTGCTGCACAGTAAGAAGTTAGCAACAGGAAAGCCCTAAAATCCAACTATTAATAATTTATGTAAATGCACATGTTGGGACCAGGCGGGTCACCAGATACTTTTCATGCATAGCAAGAACTAGATTTGAGTCCCGAGTGTGGAATAAGTCATTCCTAGTGTTCTTAAAATAAATAAAGCAAAAAGAAGAAATACTTAATTAAAAGGGATATTTACTATTACTGAAATTAATATGTTAGGATAAGGTATTTCAAGGTTCCAAAAACAGGTGAGCACAGTGCCTAAGAGAGGTTATTTTTATCTCCACAAAGTTAACTTAACATTAGCAGAAAAACCAAAATACTACTAAGTTATTAAAAACACAAACTTCTCGGGACCAGCAGTTAGCGTAATGGCTATGTCGCCGGACTCCCATGTAGTCAACCGCGGTTCGCGTCCAGGACCCAGTGGCTTAAAACTCACGCCGGGCACGTGTGCGTGCGTGCCCAAGATCCCGAGAGGAGAATGGAGGAGAAGGGATTGCGGCGTGACCATCCCCCCGGGGGGTGATTTCTCGCTTTCTGTCTCTATGTCTCTCTCTGTCTGTTGGCGTGCGCACGCACCCTATAGCAAAAACCTCTCAAAAAAAAAAAAAAAATCCCCACAAACTTCTCTAATAGTGTTAAGAGTATATATCAGTATACTAGGTTACCAATGAAAAGATTTGATATTTTACCTACAAAAATTACAATTATAGGGGTGAGCAGATGGCATAGTGATTGTGTCGCTGCACTCCCATATGGTTAACCACAGTTCGAGTCCTGGACCTGGCAGTTTGAAGCTCACGCAGGGTGCTTGTGTGTGCATGCCCAAGGTACTGGGAGGAGAACAGAGGAGAAGGGATTCCAACGTAGCCATTTCCCCTGGAGGGTAATTTCTTACTTTCCCTCTCACTGTCTCTTTTTATCTCTCTCTCCAGTGAGCTCTTTCTTGCTAAGGCAAAAACCTCTAAAAAGAAAAAAGTTGCAGTAGCAGATGATTTCACCTAATAATTGAATCAAAAAACATTCGGAACATTTTTGGATAACAGGGAGATTTTACCCATTATTATTTGGGTAAAAAGGAAGATTTTTTTCCATTGTTATTTTTATAAATTGGCCTAAAGGAGAGTCGAATATGAAAAATAAGTATCCCTAACATTTTTCCAAGCAATACAAAGTTACAGAAAAGCATGCTTAAATTTATAGATTCCCTTTATTTAATTATTTAGAGATTCTTGCTGTAGGGCATATACACTTGCCAAAGAGACAGAGAGAAAGAAAGCGAGAAATCATACTCCCCACCCCCCCTGCCTGGGGGATGGCCACACTACAATCCCTTTTGCTCCATTCTCTTCTCAGGATCTTGGGCATGCATGACACACATGTCCAGAGTGAGTTTTAAGCTGCCAGGTCAGGGACTTGAATCGTGGTTGGCTATGTGGGGGCCCAGCAACATAACTATTATGCCATGTTCTGGTCCCATATAGGTTCCCTTTAAGGTAAAAAGAGATTTTTAAAAAATTGTACCAATTAGTACACAAGAAGTATCAAAAGGTACAATCTATAGGCCTGTCAACCAGCAGCCCAAAGACAGACAAGATTTATTTACTTTTTTTTTTATTGCTAGAGGGCACATGCACTTATCATAAAGAGACAAAGAGAGAACAAGAGAGAGAGAGAGAGAGAGAGAGAGAGGAGAGAGAGACAGAGACAGAGACAGAGACAGAGAGAGAGAGAGAGAGAGAGAGAGAGAAAGTACTCTCCAGTGGGGCGTGATCACATTGCAGTCCTTTCCTCTCTATTCTATTAGGGCTTTCAGATGCATGCAACAAATACTGGCATGTTTTTTAAGCCTCTGAGGTCAGGATTTGAACCGTGGTTGCCTATGTGGGATCTCCCTCCCTTAACCTCTGCACTAAGGGGTCAAACCCAAAATTTAATTGCTCTCAGTTAAATAGAAAGCAAATAACAGAAGCCGGTTAGCTACAGCAACATTACAGAGCCCTTCTTTATGACTAAAATAATTTCCTTATAAAAGGGCATGTTAAATGATACATATTTATCTTTATCATAAAGATTATGCAACTAAATAAAGACAGTGCTCATAATTAGTGTAAGATGTCAGACTGATCTGGCAGTAGAAAGCAAATCTGTGGAGATGTTCATTCATTCATTTATTCATGCATTAGCTATTTATTGCACAGTTACAGTAGGTATTCTAGGGTTTACTAGGATACCTCTAATGCTGTATGGAGACATGTGGATGCCTTTTTTTAGTTTATATTTTTAAAAATATTTGCTCTACAGTGACTCAGCATGGGCAAAGTCTGTTCCATCACAACCCCTACTATCCAAGCCCAGGTCTGTTGGCATTGGGAGAAGCAGGACCAATTTAAGTGTGATCATTAGATGGGAAGCTCTGTGAGAAGGCCTGGGTCAAGGCACATCATGCTCCTCCTTTATTCCAGCAGCACTTGGACCTCCATTCCACCTAGGCAATGGCCTGCTAGCCTGCCTCCTACTTAAACAGTCATACTCCTTGTCCTCAAGTGGCTGTCCCAATCTGTGTTGTGGCATCCAGAGATTCACTAAGAATCAAAGGGTTCAAAAGCTAGAAACCCAGAGAAGTGATCAAGGTATATAAACTGGTACCTTCTGACCCCTATATTCTTAGGATTTTTCCAGACCACATTTTCATTTTTAACCTGAGGTCTGAGGTAAAAGAAGAAAAGCAAGGATGTCACTGAGAAATCCCCAATGACGCCCTTTCTGTCCTTTCACAGAGAAGGGAGGTCTTCTAACTTTCCTGATCTTATGCGCTTCCTCGTTCTTTAATATAGTCATTATCTGGTTATGTATGTGTGGATTAAATGGTGTTGGACATGACAGTTTCCCCTATCCCTCCACAGAAGAAATACTGAACTTAGAAGGCATTTGTATAGAAACAATCCAAGGGACCAGCAGTTAGCATAATGGCTATGTCCCTGAACTCTCATGTAGTTGATCATGGTTCAAGTTCTGGACCTGGTGGCTTAAACTCACGCTGGGCGCATGTGTGTGTATACCCAAGATCCTGAGAGGAGAATGGAGGAGAAGGGATTGTGGCATGGCTATTTCCCCCGGGGGCGGGGGGTGATTTTTTGCTTTCTGTCTGTTTCTGTCTTTCTGGTGAGCACACACACCCTATAGGAAAAAAACCTCTCAAAAAAAAAAAAAAAAAAAAAAAAAAGAATGAAACAATCCAAGAGGAAGTTTATATTTATAAATATCTACAAAACAGATTTGCTGCAAGCACATCTTAGTGTGCAGTGCGGTTGTGCCATGTTGGTGCTACTGGCATTTAGAGTTCTGCCCACTCTGCTGAACTTCCTGGAAAAAAAAAAAGCACAGGCTTTACTCTGTTGCAAGACCATTTCTTCTTTTGATGATCTAAAGGGTAAATAATGATGTTTTTAATGCCACAGGACATTAAATATTAAGATTTGCTTGTTTTATAGCTCTGTAAGAATTTTGATTTAGAATTAAGGATATGGTTTTGAGAAAGTATTTAAAATTTTAAAGAGATGGGTATTTAGAAGAATAGAAAAATTAGAGAACACTTAATTAGAAGCTGAATTGAGCATAAATGAATTTAATAGAATTTCACTTTCATACAAGAATATATTATAACTTCCTCTACCATAACATATATGATTGATAGTCACATTCTGATGCTAAACTTTATGCTAAAACTGACCTTAGTGAGATGAAGAGGGATTATGTCATGATCAACCCCCACTGGTAGAGCTTTCTCTCTCCCTTTATCTCTGTCTCTGTCTTTCTCCTATGAATGCATGTGCCTTCAGGCAAAATTTTTTTAAAAAGTTGACTTACGTGTCCTCTACCCCAGGATTATTATTATTTTAATTATTTTATTCAATTGATTTTTAATTTGTTAAATATATATATGTATATATACATATATATTTATATTTATATTTACATTTTTTAACTGGACTAGAGGGAGAGAGAGAGAATGGGAAAGTGAGAAAACAAGCCACCAGGTCTAGGACTTGAACCTCAGTTGGCCATGTGAAAGTCTACCACCTTAATCACCATATGACCTGCTAGCCCTGCCCCAGGATTATAAGGACCTCTGGCTCCAGACAATAGCTTGCTATTAATACAGATTCAGAACCTGCAGCAAACAGCCTTAGCTGGTGATACTCACTTGGAAGGTCAGTGAAGAAAACAGCCATGTTTCAGAGACATCTCTCCTTGGTTATTGTTAGCAATAACCAAGACTCAGGGTCAGACCTACATGAGTTCAAATACCAGCTTCAACATTTATTTGCTCTCAAGTTTCCTTGTGCATAAAATAGGAATGCTAAGTTTATTGGTTGTCATAAAGAAAAATGAGAAATTATATGTGTAGAATAGTAAATAGCACACAGTAATTGTTTGACCCTTTATAAGTAAAAAAAAGTATATTAATAGGTCAAAGAGGTTCAGCCTTTGTTCAAGATGCCCTAGGATCCATTAATTATCTAAAGAAGTCACAACATTTTCAAGATAAGATCAATTTTAATTTAATTTTAAAGATAAATAGCAAATTGTCATCAAAGGGTTAAATACAAAATCCACCACAAAAACTGAGAAAATATTCCAAAAAAATGAGAATACTATATGAGAAATACTAGATACTGATCCTATGATTTCTGGTATGTACAGATGACATAATATTAATAAAAATGCCTTGCTCAGTTTGGCATTAGGGATAAGGTAAGATAGGACAGTGTAGTTTAGAAGTATCCCAATAATAAGAAAACTTTTCTTCTTTGAGTCTGTGGATTCCTGACCAATTTAGACATTGAAGAAAATGATGCAATTCAGGAAAACTGTTAAAATCTTAATTAACTTTCAAAACCCCAGGCCAAACGACATACTATTCTGTCTCATTTTTCCTCATTCCTTGCCTTTCTTCAGGCATTTATTGTGGCTTTTACCGCACTTAGTTGCATTTTTGAAAAATTTTGCCAGAGGACATGTGTGCTTTTGGGGCAAGGTGGGGGGATGGTGAGAGAGAGAAAGAGAGAAAGAAAAAACACTCCCAATGGGAGATGATCACGCCATAATCTCTTCTCCATTTCTCTTTCCTGGGTTCACATGTGTCTGGTACGTTTCTTAAGCCACCAGGTCCAGGCCTTGAACAAGGTGGTTGGCCATGTAAAGCCCAGTCACCTTAACCACCAAGCCCCAGCCAGTCAGCATGTTTTGTTTATAACTAACTGAGATGTAAGCACCATAATGAGAGAGTCTGAGTCTTAGTCATTGTTTGTCCTCTATAGTATCTTATAGCAGGGCTTTAATAAATTCTGGTTAAAATGAAAATCAGAAAGTACAATACTTTCTCTAAAATATGGAGCATAATATTCTAGACAGTCTCCTCCCCTCCCTTTTTTTGCTTTTGTTTGTTTGTTTGTTTTACAAATGTTTGATCAGGAGCTGGACAGTGGCACAGTGGTAAAATGCAGCACTGCAAAGCTGACTTATATGAGAAAGTTCTGAGTTTATGCTGGAGACCTTCCTGAGTTATGTCAGGCATTCATGTGTGCCCATGATCCTCTGTTAGCTGTGGCTCAGGATGGATCATGGTGTGAAAATCCTGTTAGGGATGCTGTCTTTCTCACTCATGGAAGGAACAAAGAAATAAACTTTAAAAAAAGTATGGTCAAATTTAATTCTATTTTTACAATATAACTCTTATTTTACCTTTCTAGACTCCAAAGCGATATATAAACAGGAAGTTGCACAAGTTACCTTTTCATACATAAGTATGTGAAGTCTGTCAGATATTACCGCCGTTGGTATTTTTTGAACAGTAAAACATCATGGTTAAAATTTGGTCCCAAGGTATTTCTGCCAAGGAAGGGTAGTAAAAGCAGAAGCATTGGGACTAGAATTACATGGTGTGTTGGTGTCACACTAGAGACTGTTGCTTTGGGGACATACAATGTCAGGTTCACAAATGATCCTCTGGAGAATTAAAAAAAAAAAAAGTATACTAAAAAGGAATGCAAGATTTTATTATATTTCATCAGTAGAAACATGTATTTCCTGCCCCTCTCTCCCTTGATCTGTCTTTCTAGTAGACTAGTGAAATAAGAGCAGGAAATCACAAATCTATTCTTAAGGGACTTGGTAAGGTGGAAAAAAACGTGCACCAAGAATTCAGGATCTTTATCCACACAGAAGACCTTTCCTGAGGGGTAGGCTGGCTGATTTGGCAGAGAGCACTGAGTTTCAATTGTCATTTTAAGGAATACCATCACAATGCTCAGGAAATTAGGCTCTAATAGCATAAAATTGCCAAAATATTTTTACAAAGTACTACCTGAGAAAAACTAAGCATTTCACCATGTATCATCCCATAGATTTAGGGAAGTTAATGCACATCTTAGATGAAATATTTTTTTCCTAAAACTTTTCAAATGTTTTGGTACTTATCAGATCCTGTCATTAATTATGATGAAATGAAGGGACACTGTTGTTAAACTAATTTTTCTAGCACAATTCTTCATTTATATTCTTGAACTAAGTCCCAGATTTTCTCTTATCTGGTTCTCATTATTAATATTGCTAAAGCATTAGAAGATATTGGCTGGGAAAACATTGAAGTGATTTCATAATTTCTTAGGAATTCAAGTTTCCCATTACAAATTGAGCCACAGCAGCACTCTTTATGAAGATCTGGTTAAAAAAATATGTAGCCTAATGTGGTTAATTACCTGCTAGCTTTTTTTCCTTAGTAGTGTGCTTCTTCTGTACACTACATGACACTATTAGAAACTCTCTTTAAACAAAACCTACTCTATTCTTCCCCAAGAAAGTAACCATAGATATCTGTCTTCTACCAAGAAGTCTTTCAGTCACAAAAAGCAAATATGACGGCCAGTTGGTGGCATGATAGGTAAGGCACTGGATTCCCACATGGCTGACTATGGTTCAAGTCCTGGACCTGGCAGTTTGCTTTCTCTCTTTCTATGTCTGGTGAGTGTACATGCCCTAGAACAAAAATTAAAATAATAAATAAATAAAATTAAATAAGTAATAATGTAAAAAGTAACTATGTAAGTATGGGGGTTATAAAAGTCTCTTTATGACTTGTAATATTTGTACATAAGTCTCAATTCTATACAGAATTCTCATCTTCTGTCAAATTAGTAGTTAACCTATATTTTATTATAATAAATTGATGCAATAAATATTAAATTATAATATTCATAAATGAGAATATCCTAAGAAGAAATGTTTAAGATTATCTCCTGACACATATTTTGCAATATACTGTATAGCAGTTTTCTTTTAAATCATAAGAATGCACAAGTTTTTCTTTTTTCTTTTTGGAGAGGTTTTTGCTATGGGGTGCATGCACTCATCAGAAAGAGACAGACAGAGACAGAAAGCGAGAAATCACCCCCCAAAGGGGGATGGCCACGCCGCAATCCCTTCTCCTCCATTCTCCTCCATTTAGATCCTTTTAGTTTACATATATATTTAAATAAATTCTTTATTTTTTGTAAGAAAAATGGTGCTATAAAACTTTCAAATATATGGGGACCAGCAGTTGGTGTAATGGCTATGTCACTGGACTCCTATGTAGTGGACTGTGGTTTGAGTACTGGACCCGGTGGCTTAAACTTATGCTGGGCACGTGTGTGTGCGTAGCTAAGATCCCGAGAGGAGAATGGAGGAGAAGGAATTGCGGCATGGCCATCCCTCCTGGGGGGTGATTTCTCGCTTTTTGTCTCTCTGTCTCTCTCTGTCTTTCTGGTGAG
The DNA here is from genome assembly GCA_026018925.1 of Tupaia tana. Taxonomy (NCBI): domain Eukaryota; kingdom Metazoa; phylum Chordata; class Mammalia; order Scandentia; family Tupaiidae; genus Tupaia; species Tupaia tana. The sequence goes on from JAKSZU010000006.1 coordinate 143,464,741, forward strand.
TGCATGTGCCCTACAGCAAAAACCTCTACAAAAAAAACAAAAACAAAAACCAACAACTTTCAAACATATGTACATTTTCATGTTTCTAGAAGCTATATAATCAAGGAAAAATTACCTTAACAGTAAAAAAAATGTTTAGCCCTAAAACTAGACTTCACATTCTTGTTTTTCCTCCTAACTAGGCTTTAGTTGATTTTTTTTTTTTTTTTTTTTTTTTTTTTTTTTTTTTTGCTTAGGCAACATGAATTTCATAACTAAGAAAAAGTTTTCTAGTGATTATGTTTGTTGCAAAATAACATAATTAGGTCTCTTTGTGGACAAAGTGTGGAATTTATTTATTTTCCCATGCCCAGAAAATGTCTTATTTTGTCAGGTCAAGCTAGATTCAAGAATTATATCTTTCATATTATATATGAGATCTAAAATAGCTAAAAATATATAATTTATATACTTTTTTGCATTAAGAGACTAGAATTCTGTAACAAAATATATTCCTCATGATTCTATGCTGTATAACCCAAATATAACTTAAAATCAGTTTATTAAACACATTAACATCTGAAACTCAATTTTTTTTTGAGAGAGAGCTTGCATAAATAGAAGATGCAGGGGAGGAGAGGTATTTCTGACAGGGTCTTGCTGTCATGATTTCCTACCCAAGCCTCTCAGTTAGCTAGGACCTTAGATGCATGCCACTGTGCCTAGCCTGTTTGGCCTATTTTAGGCTGAGCTGAGAACTGAACCTGGGCCTCCTATGTGGCCTCAGTCATTATACAGCAGTGACTTCCTTCCTGCCCCACCATGGCTGGGCCTGAAACTTAATTTTTTGGGGGTATAATTTAGCCTTCAGAAGCAGAAGATTTCCCGAAGGACTTTACAGCATAGACAGAAAGAGACACAGGGCTTCCTACTACATACAGTACTACCATAGGTCTTACTTTAAAGAAAAAAGATATCAACAAAATATCATCTGCCTGAGTACTACCTGTGGTCTAAAAATTAGATCAGTGGACAGGACGGTCTAAATACTTTCCAACAAAGAAAAGTGGCTAATGAGACATGCGATATATCGTACCTTGCTTGATGTAAATTTTATATTTGTTCGGGTACTGTACTTCCAGCCTGAATGCTCTAATGGTTCCCCAGAACAGCCCTCTGACACAGCAGGAGTATGCTATGTGACGTTTACCTAATCCACACTTAAGGGTGATAACAGATGGAAAATCACTAGAGCAAATGAGCATGAGGGTCTTTTCCAACCTCATTTTCTCTCATTTGCAATGAGTATTTCAAATTCTCCAGCGTATAACTGTGTTTATGCCTTTCTAAATTGTGATGAGGAAAGATGCCTAAAGATTTCAGAAGAAACAATGTTCTCTTTCTTTCTTTTTTTTTTAAATTTTCTAGAGGCATGTGTACTTGTGAGAAACTGATTGAGTGGAAGGGAGAAAGCACTACCCCCCCGTGGGGCATGGTTATACTGCAAGCCCTTTTCCTCCACTGCTCCATCCTGCTGGGATTTTAGGTATTCATATACATGTATCTGGCATGTCTTCCAAGCTACTAGGGACAGGATTCAAACCATGCAGTTGGCTATGTGGGACCCATTTCATTTATCCACCAGGCCACAGAACTAGCCTACAAGATTCTTTTTCTATGCTTACATTATACTTATTCTTAGAGTAAATTCAGTTTAATTAAGATAGCTATAAATCATTAATTATTCATATAGCAAAATTATAATGAAGACTATAGAGGCTTTTAAACATACATGAACAATTTTAGAATATATGAATATATGCAGCTTGATGGAAAGATCTATATACTATCCCAAGTATGACTTTTTCTGAGAGAAGTGATTATGAAATATCTAAGGCACTCTAGAGCCAGCAGGTGGCGTGATGGTTATGGTGCCAGACTCCCACATGAATGACCATGGTTTGAGTCCCAGACCTGGCGGCTTGCTTTCTCACTCTCTCTCTCTTTCTTTCTATCTGTCTCTGGTCAAATTTTAAAGTAATAATAATAAGATAATTCTCAAAAAAAATCTTGTCTGTTATTTGATACTATCATATGCAGTTTTAAGTGTACATTACATCTAGACAGACATGAAAATAGAAAGATGTGGCTTTGTCCTGGAGATTATTATAATCACAGCAATAATAAAACTTTTTGAGATTACTGAATTTTTATTTATTAATGGCTTCCTCATTGAAAATGCCCTTAAAGATATATAAACTGAAGAGCAGGAGGCATCAAGACAATTCAAGGGCAGAAGGAAATTGTTTATTGTGATATATTAAAAAAAATAACCTACCTTTGTGGAATATAGAACATATGTTGGGGAGGTGGCTTATAGAGGACTCCTTCATATACAGGCCAAAGCCCACTTAAAATTCTGAAGAGAGAACTTTTCCCACAACCATTGGGACCAGTTATCAAAAGATGCATTCCTTCTTTTACCTATAGTAAGAAATAAAAATCACAAATTGCAATATTTAAAAATGACTTAATTAGGCAGGATTTAAAAGTGACCTTTTTAAAAAAAACCTTTCAAACACATGATCACATGATAACCTAGGATAGGCATAAAATCAAAGAAAAATTACTCAGGATTAAGAATACCAAGTTTGTTTTTTAACTATTCTTTGAAGTAAAAATCAGCATAAAGTAATTCCATTCTAAAGAAAAAAATTTTTTTTCTTCTTTTTGGAATGAGCACTGCCTTCCCAACATTGTAATTGAGGTTTTATTATCAGATCTACACACATATGGAGAAATATAACCATATGAGAAATAAGACTAACCATAAAAACTTAAATTCAAATATATTACATTTTTTCTATTTATATCAATATTTTAATAAATTTATGTTGAATTCACATACAATAGAAATTCAATTGGAGTTATTAGCTACAAAGCAGTTATCCAAAAAGCCAGCTGGTTTGCTTACTTTTGTACTTCAGCAGTCTGAAATGCTACAGATATCTCTAAAGCCCATGATCGGAGAGAGAACATGATTCTAATTATGCTCTATTCACAGATGGAGAAAATATATTTACCAAATTAAGAGAGAGAAAAATAAAAGGATTATAATTTAGTCTATGTCTAGGGATGAATTAAAATGTATGTATATATATTGTATATCACATATATGAATATACAGTATATATATATGAATATACATATATGGTATTCATCAAGAAAACAAAATTTATTTACCCATTATCTGTTGGATGTTTCTATCTTCTATCTTATTTATAATTTAAATTTAAACAGATAAATTTCATGAGATATTATTTTACTCAATATGATGTAGAAATCTTATTAGGGTACTTAAAGGGTATTATGGAGGCTGGCAGGTGGTGTGGTGGTTAAGGGTGCTGGATTCCCACATGGCTGACCATGGTAAAAGTTCCGGACCTGATGGCTTGTTTTTTTCACTTTCCCTTTCTCTCTCTGTCTCTCTTGTGAAATTAAAACAAAAATAAAAAAATAAAATAAAATAAAGTAGATATTTAAAAAAAAATAAAAGGGTACTGTGAAAAACAAGGAATAGGAACACCATTTACAATTTTGATTTATTTCTAAAAAAAGTGATGTATTATAATCAGTTTTATAAAAGAAATGAATATAATAAGAAAGCATAAGAGGCAGAAAATCTATTGGCTGGCTGCAGATGTAGCCTTTCTTAGAAAGGATACAAATATCCAAGTATCGATGATACAGAATACATCATATTGAAAACTCAGAGATGAAAGAACATTACAATGCAAGTGTCCCAAGAAAATCCTGTGAGGAATATTGTGCTTTGTTTTGATTTATTAGAGAAAGGATTAAGGAAGTTCAATTTTGCCTATAAGCATAAACAATTTCCAGGTGAGTTTTTAAAAAGGTCTATGCCATAGTATATGCCTTTTTTTTTTTTTTTTTTTTTTTTGAGAGGTTTTTGCTATAGGGCGCATGCGCTCGCCAGACAGAGAGAGACATAGAGATAGAAAGCAAGAAATCACCCCCCAGGGGGGATGGTCACGCCGCAATCCCTTCTCCTCCATTCTCCTCTCGGGATCTTGGGCACGCACGCACACGCGCCTGGCGTGAGTTTTAAGCCACCGGGTTCGGGACGCGAACCACGGTCGACTACATAGGAGTCCAGCGACATAGCCATTACGCTAACTGCTGGTTCCCTTAAAAAGATATATGCCAATGCACATTCATAAATTTTTAATAGGTCATTCTGTATTAAAAAATCTCAGAAATTTAAAACATTTTAAGTGGTAATTGAAGACTTTTCTACGTTCTTTTTTTTTTTTTTGAGAGGTTTTTTCGCTATAGGGTGCGTGTGCTCGCCAGACAGACAGAGAGAGACATAGAGACAGAAAACGAGAAATCACCCCCCCATGGGGGATGGCCACACCGCAATCCCTTCTCCTCCATTCTCCTCTCAGGATCTTGGGCACACACGCACACTCACCTGGCGTGAGTTCTAAGCCACTGGGTCCAGGACTCGAACCACAGTCCACTACGTGGGAGTCCAGTGACATAGCCATTATGCTAACTGTTGGTTCCCTCTACATTCTTTTTTTTTTTTTTTCTTCTTTTTTTGGAGAGGTTTTTGCTATAGGGCGCGTGCGCTCACCAGACAGACAGAGAGAGACAGAGAGATAGAAAGCGAGAAATCACCCCCCAGGGGGGATGGCCACGCCGCAATCCCTTCTCCTCCATTCTCCTCTCGGGATCTTGGGCACGCACGCACACGCACCCAGCGTGAGTTTAAGCCGCCAGGTCCGGGACTCGAACCGCGGTCGACTACGTGGGAGTCCAGTGACATAGCCATTACGCTAACTGCTGGTCCCGTTCCCTCTACATTCTTATTGATATTTTCTCAGCATAAATTCTCTGATGCTAATGAAATAATGCATATGAAGCAAAAAGAATTCTCACACTGCACCTGTAACCCCAGTGACTAAAGGAGGCTGAGATAGAAAGACTGTGAGCTCCAAGCTGCCTGGGTAGCACAGTAAGACTGAAAAACAGCCAGGCAAGGTGGTACATGTCTGAAGTCCCAACTAGGAGGCTGAAGCAGGAGACTGCAACAAGACTCCTTAAAAACAAAAGAAAACACTCATGCTTATTGAATATTTTTCTGCAAACAATACTTTAATTTAAACAATAATTCTGAAGGCCAACAAAAGAATGAGAATCTTTTTCTCTACAAGCTTAATTTTCATTCTATGCAGAGGAAGAACTTTTGATTGTATTGCAGGGGCCTGAGAATTTAAATATAACTCCCTGAGTCAGAAATACATAATTACCAAAAAGAATATAATTACCACCATATGTGTGTGTGTGTGTACACAAACACTCTATACTCTATATATTGGGTCGTCAGAAAAGTCATGATGTATTTTTCTATGTTATACACACACACACACACACACACACACATATATATATATATAGTGTGTGTATGTATATATAAAATATGCTTACATTATATATACATGTGTATACACACACACACACACACACACACACTCCATATATTGGGTCATCAGAAAAGTCATGATGCATTTTTCAAAGACAATGTGTATATATATATAAGTACATGTATTTATATATGTATATATGTAGAACTTGAAATTTTATAAGATACTTTCACTAGATAAACTATTTTCAGTTCATTTTGTATAAAAGAAAATGAGCTCTAAATTTTTCTGCTGAAAGAATGTGATGTGCTCACAACAATGTAGTTATCAGGTAACAGAATTAAAGACTTGTGCTCCATTTAATAAGAAGCAACAAGAATTGATTTTATACAATCAGGAAACAAAACTCTCTACAAAAATAATAAGTTATAAATTTCTGAACTACTTAATACCTATTAAATATTCCATTTATGTCATAAGGATCTAACTGGTACTCTAGAGATTCTAAAAATTAAATCATTATATAGATTTATAAATGGAAAAATATGACCTAACCTAAATACCATTTCTCTTAAATTTATTAACATAGGATTTCCCCTTACAATGTTTCTCATCCTCTCCTTTCAACCTCCAGCAACCCTACCTACATATCTTTAATAATTAAATCTAGACTAAGGTTCTATAAAAATCATTAACATGTATTGTCATGTTTGTAATTCTATTACCAACCCTAATCATGTCTTTGAGCCAAGCTCAACTGTCTTCATTACAACTGTTAGTACTTACCAGCAAATTATTTTGTATTTGAATTCTGAAAGGTATGTTTGAATTTTTATTTTCAGGGTTTTGTGATAGAGTACATGTGGTCACCAGGAAGAGATAAAGAAAGAGAGAGAGAAAATGAGAAAACACCCCGTGGGGGAGGTGGCCATACTGAAGTCCTTTCTCCTTCAGTCTCCTCTTGGGAATTTGGGCACACACGCATATGTGCCCTGCATGATTTTTTTTTTTTTTGGAGAGGTTTTCGCTATAGGGTGCATGCACTTGCCAGAAAGACAGAGAGAGACAGAGAGATAGAAAGCGAGAAATCACCCCCCAGGGGGCATGGCCATGCTGCAATCCCTTCTCCTCCATTCTCCTCTCGGGATCTTGGGCATGCATGCACACGAGCCCGGCGTGAGTTTAAGCCGCCAGGTCCAGGACTTGAACCGCGGTTGACTACATGGGAGCCCAGCAACATAGCCATTATGCTAACTGCTGGTCCCCTGCATGATTTTTAAGTTGACAGGTCTGGGACTGGAACTGCAGCTGGCCATGTGGGAGTCCAGTGTCTTAACTACCATGCCACCTCTGGCCCCTATGTTTGAATTTTACAGTGCTTTAAATCAGGACCTCTAGAGGTTTATTACATCTTAGTTTTTGTAATTAAGACACAGAATATTAAATAGCAAATTACACTACTGTCAATAGAATTAAAAACTACCAATCCATGAATCCATGATTATTTTCTCCTAATTATAAATGTGATCATTTAAAATACAATTAAAGTTTGAGAATATATACTATCGTAATTAAACTTACTAAGACCTCCACCCTTAAAGTTTAGAAAACAATGCCAGCAGAGGCTTGTACTATTTCAGTAATTACTAGAAGGAAACAAAATTTATTTCCAGATACTAATGTCTGAGGAAATTTCCAATTGTTTCTCAAAGTTACCTTGTATAGGCTCTCAATGTACTTTAATCTTGATTTTCGACCTGACAATAAAGTAGTAAAAATAAAATTTCTCTTTTCCCTTTGCTTTCTGAGGAAGTAACTGCTGCTGTAATTGAGCCACTGTGCATACCTTTCTTGATTTCCCCTCCTTTCCATATGCTCCTCCAAGTATTTAACATAAGGTACATGAATTCTGGGTTGTTTTGTATTAGTGTGATGGCAACAAGCAGAAGATTCTTGAATATCATCTTACTTTGAAGTTTAGCCTGGAAGCCACCACTTCTCCCGCTGGTGTAATTATGGGAACATTTTCGCAAATAATTCCATGATCCACATCAATAACTTTTCCTAAAATTAGGAATAGCTTAAGTTACAAAAGCTATTGCACATGTTACTGTTAATTAAGTAATTTAGAGTATTGATCTAATGCAGTATAACAGGTAAATTCAATGATTATATAATTCATAGTATTCAATAATAGAAGTAAATATAAATACAGTTATCTATAGCTGAAGCAGTTTAATGTAAATTTGTATATTTTAATGTCTATAGTTGTGAAATCTTTCTGAGAAACACCATTTTATAATAATCTAATGTAGACATCATTATGACTGCAAAGATAAACTTAATCTTGTATAACCCTGCCATACTTTTTACAACTATTCTATTTCCCTAAATTAACCTTTCCTACAAAAAAAAAAATGCAGTACTGCAAAAAAAGAGAAGACATGGAATAATATAATTGTTAATAAGATAACCAAGTAAGTTTAGAAACAAGATAAAAATGAACAATATGACATTAGCTCTAATTCTGTGTGTTAGTTGAAATTTAAAAGCAAACAATTTATTCTGCCATATGTGCAGTTTCCACAAGTAATTCTGGAAAGTCTGTCCGAAATAAAAGTAATATACCATCTTTTTTTCAAGGGTAATATTCATTACCATCCCTCAAATTGCAGCATTAATTTTATGGAGAGCTGTTTAAAAAATGTTGGTTACCTCAATATTAGTTCCTTGAAACTATTAAAACATATCTTCTAAAAAATTTGGCTCTGTTGATAAAATAACCACTTAAATATGACTTAATACCTTTGATTTCCAGTGTTTCACTGAGTGGCAACTGTATGTTGGCTCCATTTTTGTTATGGTTTTCAGACTCTTGAGTAACTGCTGTTCTCTTATAAATGCCTCTTTTTACTTCATCAAAGACCCAAAACATATTGTATACTCGAGCAGTATAGCCTGCTAATTCAGTGATCTGAAATCAACGCAGAGATATAAAATAGAGACCCTATATGCAAGATAGACTTTGAAATAAATGTGTCCTCATATGAGCTTTATTTAATGTTAAAGAGCCTATTTTATTATACCTGAGAAATATATCTTACAACTACAAGTGACAGTAGAAAGCTTACCAACAAAGCATTATGGCAAGATATCAATGTAAACATAATTGGATCTAGAAGATACATTTAAAAACTACTCATTCAAGTCAGGGTTCAGAATGAAATGTGAAGACATTAGAATATTGGTGAAACTTAAAGTGTCTTTCATTTATATTTCTGATTTGGCCCCTGTGTACATGACAAATGTCATTTCCTGAAAGTTAGGAATTTTGAGAAAAGCTTAATTAATAAAATTATGATCTTTTTTCTTTGGTATCTTAAAACATTTTAAGTAGATTTTAAATAGCAAAAAGTACCTTTTTTTCTTATTATGAAAGAAATGATTCTGAGGCAATTGATTGGCAAAATTTCTGTGTTTGGCTAGAGAAAATATCAGTGCTACAGGATACCAATATTAAGAGTGAGTTCAGTGAAAAGATGAGTTTTCAGTACAAAAATACCACAATTTAGCTTTTTTTCAAGACAAGCATGAATTATATGCCCAAGGAAATATTAAGTCGTCAGGAAAGTTGTGACGTATTTTTCTGTGCTTTTCTATGCAAAAATGCATCATGACTTTCCCAATGACCTAATACATACAAAATATATCACTGACATATATATTTAAAAATATATATATATATTTTTTCTAGGTAAGATTATAAAATAAGATGAGAGAAATCTCTGCAATAGTCTATAAAGGTTCAATAGAATGATACCTTGGAACAGCAGGTGGCATGGAGTTCCAGGTGCTAGAACCCACATGGCCTACTGCATGGTTCAAGTCCCAGATCCAGCAATTTGAAGGTCTCACTGGACATAAAGTCCTGAGGGGACTGGAAGAGAAGGGATTGGGAGTGATTTATCATTTCCTCTTTCTCTGTCTATCTCTGGTGAGTGCACATGCTGTATAGCAAAAACTAAAACTGAAAAAAAAAAAAAAAAGAATGGTGCTTCCTTCTATTTTGACAGTTGTCTAATTTGGGTTAACCTCCTGCTGGTTTTCTATTAAGAGAACAGCTTGTCAGAGTTCTATGAAAGGTAACTCATTTCCTATCCAGACCATCTTTCTCAGTAAAAAGGAAAGCACAAAAACTAGGAAACTTGCACAATAACCAAGGCACAGCACTAATAAACATTTCGTACACAATAATTCATGGAATTCTACAACAATGGCGATATTTTCATAAGGTGTTTAATGTGTTCAAAACTTAAGCAGTAAATGAGCAGGTACTGTTAGCCTCTACCACGTGTCTCTACTGAGTGAGTTGTCTGTAGTTACATTAGTATTTCATTTCTATATTCACTGTTTTAGCTATTTAGAGGGTAAATTCTAAAATGTCATCTAAAAGAAACCTTAAAATCCTTAAAAATCCTTAAAATCCTAAAAACCTTAAAATCCTAAGTAGAGGTAAACAAAGCAAATGACAGGTTCCAAAGAAACTTGAACATATGCAAATATGTGCATAGGAAAAAAAAAATCCAAAACCTAAAGCAGATGACAACTTAAGAAGGGCAGGAAGGGATGCGTTACCAGACACAGGGATTGCAGATAGAGTGGGTAGGGAGTGTCTGGAAAAAACAGAATCAGTCTATGGACAAAGTCCTGTGGATAAGGCAGAATTTCCCCTAGAACCCTAACGTTAACTAGGAAGCGTGCTTCCTCTGGTGTTAGCAGAGAAGGCATGGTGTTTCCATGTGCTGTCATAGCACTACAGTACTTTTTAGAAGTGAATATGACCGAAAGCCAATTCAGGCAAAATAAAGCAAAATGCAGTTATCTGTTGAGTTGGGACTATCTAGAAAAACTAGTTAAGGGCCAGCAGATGGTGCAGAGGTTGAGGTCTGAGTCCTGGACCCCATGGCCCAATTATACATAAGTAGAGCATCTCTCATCTGAAATCCGAGACGCTCCAAAACTGGAAAATTTTGAGCACTGACATGATGGCACAAAGGAAAATTCCACACCCAACCACAGGTGATGGGAGTCATAGTCAAAACAAAATATGAGGGAACCAGCAGTTAGCGTAATGGCTATGTCGCTGGACTCCCACGTAGTCGACCGCGGTTCGCGTCTTGGACCTGGTGGCTTACAACTCACGCGGGGCGCGTGTGCGTGCGTGCCCAAGATCCCGAGAGGAGAATGGAGGAGAAGGGATTGCGGCGTGACCATCCCCCCTGGGGGGTGATTTCTCGCTTTCTGTCTCTATGTCTCTCTCTGTCTGTCTGGCGAGCGCACGCGCCTTATAGCGAAAAACCTCTCAAAAAAAAAAAAAAAAAAACAAAAAAAAAAAAACAAAATATGAAAAACAGTTCATTTCAACCTACATGTATGTATAAGGTATCCATAAAACATAAATGGAGCCATTGACGACATGGAGGTTAAAGTGGCAGGATCCCACATAGCTAACTGTGCAGTTCTAGTCCAGGACCAAGAGGCTTGAAAAACATGCCACATACGTGCCAAAAATCCTGAAAGGAGAATGTAGAAAAGACTGTGGTGTGGCCATGCCCTCTAGGAGGTGTTTTCTCATTTCTCTCTCTGTCTCCGTCTCTGTCTCTGGCAAACACATGTACCCTATAGAGCAAAAACAAAAACCAAAAAACTAACAAGGAAAATCTAATTAATATTTTAATGTGAGATGACTAAAATTTTACATTTTAGATGTCTTTATTTTTAATATTAAGTAATTTAGGGGCTTGCAGGTGGTTAAGATGCTGGATGCCAATGTGACCAAACACAGTTCAAGTCCTGGACCTGGCGGCTTGACGCGCACAGTGGGCACCTGTGCATGCCCAAAATCCTGACAGGAAAATGGAGGAGAAAGGAATGTAGTATGGTCATCCCTTCTCCACCCCACTCCAGGAGGTGATTTCTTACTTCTCTCTCTCTTATTTCTTTCTGTCTCTCCAGCAAGTGTATGTACCCTATAACTCTCACAAAAATACATATTAAATAATATATTAGATTAAAAAAACTACTCCAAAGATTATCTCCAGATGATCAAAATTACCTTTGAAAATATTTTTAAAATTTAGTTGTGGGACTAGCAGTGGGCATAATGGCTATGTCATTGGACTCCCATGTGGTCGACTGTGGTTCGAGTCCTGGACCCAGTGGCTTAAACTCACACTGGGGGTGTGTGCATGCATGCCCAAGATCCTAAGAGGAAAATGGAGGAGAAGGGATGGCGGTGTGGCCATTCCTCCCTGGGCGGGTGATTTCTTGCTTTCTGTCTTTCTGTCTCTCTCTCTTTCTGGCGAGTGCACGCGCCCTATAGCAAAAACTTCTCTGAAAAAAAAAAAAAAATTAGTTGTTTTGGTATATGACCCTGAACAAGTGGTTTTATTGTTTTAAAGTACAAAACAAACCACCATAATTCAATAACTTAGTTTTTATAGACTGAAAAGTTCTGTCAGCAAATCACAAAATTTGTAACTCCTTTTTACTGTAAATTGACAATTAATAGTTTTATCAAATGATGTGGTATTCTAGGCTGATTTTGTAGCCAGCCAGCAATTTATATTGAGATGAAAGCCACAAGAGTAATTTATTCATGGGAACAAAAATTGAATAAAATAATTTTAACCTGGCTTTTAACCTGTGGTACCTGCAAGCCTTGTTACCATTTTTCTCAAGAAGTATTCATTAACCACACATAATTCAAAGTATTAAAATGTGTATTAGAAATATAAAGATGAATAAGAGAGACCCTGCATTCAAGAAGCTCAGGGTCTGATGTAGGAGATAGATAGTTGCAATGTGGTAAAGTTCCAGAAGTACCTAGGGAGGGGAACACAGAGAAGGAAGATCCCAAACTCTGCAAGGAAGACCAGAAGAAGGCTGAATCACAGAAGGTTTTATATGTGGTCAGAGAACCTTCATCAATGAAGGATGGGTAAAAGTTTGCAAGATGTTTAAGTAGTATTATTAGCTAAAATTTATTGAGTGCCTAATGTGAGTTGTTCTAAGTATTCTACATACATTTACTGACAACAACCCTACAAAATCCATGCTGTCATTATCACCATTTTACAGATAAGAAAACTGAGACTAAGATGGGTTTACAGAACTTGACCAAAGTCCTATCATTTGTAAATACTGGAGCAAGAATGCAAACTTAGGCACTATGACCCAAGTCCACACCTAAGTGATTTTCTTTTTTTTCTTTTTTAAAAATTTAACTATAGGGCCATGCACCCACCAGAGAGAGACACAGAGAAAGAAAGAGAAAGTGAGAAAGCACCTCTCCCCTCACCCCCGGGGTGGTAGCGACGCTGTAATCTCTTCTTCATTTCTCCTCTTCGTGGGATATTGGGCACTCATGAATACACGCCTGGTGTGTTTTTCGAGCCAGGTCTGGATCTCAAACTGCAGAGATGATCACGTGGGATCTAGCCACTTTAACCACCACACCAGTGGGTGGCCCAAGGAATTTTCTTTAAAATTTAAAAACAAGAAGAAATTAACGATTGATAGTGTGAAAAACATAGGATATTAGCAGCAATACACTTGGGAGTTGGTGCCCTTAATCTTGATTATACGCTCACCAATTTTTGATCGAGAAAAGATATTTTTCCAAAATTCAAATTATACGCGGTAACTTATATTTTGCTTAATCTTTATATATCTTATTTTAATTTAACTAACAACAAAAGAAGCAAGTACCTCTTTGTATGAAGACATAATCCTTTCAATAGCATCAGCTCCAGAGGCCAACAAGTTTCGAGCCGTGGTAAAAGTTTCTGTTCGTTCACTAACCATAGCTTGTTTTTGGCCATCCTCTAGATCTAAAAGCAAATGAGAGATATATTGAGTTTTCTTTTCTTTTTTTTTTTTTTAAAAAAAAAAAAACTAAATGTTTTATTTTATACAAACTAAATTATGGCTAAAACAGCCACATATTAATTTTTCATTTGTATCAGCAGCTTCCTAGTACAATAATGAATTATTAAAAATACAATATTTGTACCAGATTCTGTTTAAAGCTTTCTTTTATTATGCTATATTTTTTAAAAAGATAATTAAACCAAATCTATAGGAACTAAAACTATTTTCATTGAGCATTCTTTCAACCTTTTCCACATCTCTTATTGCATCTGGGTGATAAAATACTAGTATCTGGTTAGGAAATACTACCAACTTAAATACAAGCAAACATTAGTGTGATTTTCAATAGAAATGTAAATTAGGTGGCCCTCATAATCTAGCTTCTGATTAACTTTCTTAACCATCCTTTTTAACTCTTTGGTACAGCAACAGTCCAAAAATAACATACTCTGTTATAGGCAAGTAGTAAGGTAAGTAGGACAGGTCACTTAACTTTGCCACACCTATTTTCTTTCTTTCTTTTTTTTTTTTTGGAGAGGTTTTTGCTATAGGGTGTGAGCGCTTGCCACAGAAAGAGAGACAGAAAGCGAGAAATCACCCCCTGGGGGGATGGCCATGCCTTCATCCCTTCTCCTCCATTCTCCTCTTGGGATCTTGGGCATGCACGCACACGCGCCTGGCATGAGTTTTAAGCCACCCGGTCCAGAGTGCGAACCGCGGTCAACTACATGGGAGTCCAGTGACATAGCCATTACGCTAACTGCTGGTCTCCGCCACACCTATTTTCTTATCTGTAAGAGGAGAGAAATAATAGTACAATCTCAAGTAACCCTTTCTCTTAGGGTTTTAAGGCTTAAAGACAAAAAACAAATGAAGAATTAGCCCAATACACAGCCCACAATAACTGCTCCAATGTTAGCTATTGTTATTTTCTCTAATCATTATCATTATTGACTATGTACTCAATGTTAGTCTTGTTCAAAATGATCTTCTCTGGATTGTTTCTTCAGTCTTTTTTATTAATTTTATTTATTCATCCATTTAATTTGAGCAGAGAAAGACAGAGAGAGAGAGAGAGAGAGAGAGAGAGAGAGAGAGAGAGATAGATAGATACAGGAGAAGTGAGAAAGCAAACCACCAGATCCAGGACTTGAACTGTGGTCAGCCATGTGGGCGTGTCCAGCACCTTGACCACCATGCCACCTGCTGGTCCCTCTTCAGTCTTTTCTTTAATTTGATTCTCTACATGGTTCTATAGATTATCTCCAAAATCCAAATTATATGCTGTTAGTTAATGAAGAAATTAGCAATGATTTAGATGGCCATACACCTCCATTGATATTTATTTCTCTCTGATTTATCAAAAGGATTTTTTGGGAGGCCAGCAGGTGGCATAGCGGTTAAGGTGCTGGACTCTCACATGGTCGACTGCAGTTTGAGTCCTGAACCTGGAGGCTTGAAACTCACTCTGTGTGTGAATGCATGCATGCCCCAAATCCTGAGAGGATAATGGAAGAAAAGGGATTGCAGAATTGTCATCCCCTCTGGGTGATAATTTCTCACTTTGTCTTTCTCAGTCTCTCCAGTGAGCACACTTACCCTATAGCAAAAATCTCTCTAAAATAAATAATTAATAAAATTAAAAAATATATATCACAAAGGATTTTTCCCTCTACTATAATGCAAATTATATTATGTTGTTGGAAAAGTCATGACATATTTTTTTATGGAAAAATGCACATGACTTTTCCAATAACCCAATAACTTGTGCCCTGCAATGATTGCCAGATATTTTTACCTTTTTTCACAGATAACTGAACTGATTTTTGAAAGAGATTCATGCATAATAAATATAAAGGAAAATTCACTCAGCAGATAGTTACTGAACACCTAGATGTGCAAGAAATTAGGCAAAACACTAGGGTAAATATAAGGACAAATGTTATTTTCAGGTTGTTTTCTTAGAAAGTTTATTGGTTAGTAGGAGGGAGAAGCCTAGTTTCTAGACAGCTGTGCAGGGGAGCCTATAATAAGAGTTGATGCAAAGTGTTTGGAGGAGGTAAAAATTATTTCATTTTGAAAGAGACAGGAAATGTTTCATAGAGGAATGGACTTTGAGGAAAATCTTAAAGACCACACATAAGTTTTTTTAAAGAATTATTTCTTTTATTTTGTGTATTATTATTATTATTTGTGATAGGGCATGTGTGCTCATGGCAGGGAGCAGAGTGTGGGTTGTGTAAGAGCGATTGAGAAAGCAAACTGCCAGGTCTGGGACTGAAACTGTGGTCGGCCATGTGAGAGTCTAACATTTTACCCACCATGCCCCTTGCTGGTCCCAACCGCATATAATTTTAACAGGTCACAAGCACAGCAAGAGCAATGGCACAGAATGGAAATTCGAATAATAGTAACTGAATGACAAATAGCCTATTGGGCTATCATATGGGTTAGTAGTACAGTATAGTCAGGCACAGATTTCACTGGGTATCACAGATCACAGTGACTCTTTGGAGTACTTTTACTGTAGGCCAGTATGTCCCCTTTTAGTCCCTTTTACTGTTAACCACTGCTCAAGAGAACTAATGTTAACTTTCTAGAGTTACTTAGAAAATTTCTTCAAAGAAAGAAAAAAATACTCTGCATACTGGTGATACTGGTGTAAGTGAGGCATGAAAGACCTGATCAGACAAATAGGCTGGGAACAGAATGTAGATATTCTTACAGACATATTTAAATGTATGATACAATTTAGATAGCAAAACCACAACAAAAATATACTAAGGAATTCTCAGCCAACTATCAAAATAATGAATTGCTGTGTCAGCTAAAGCACTAAGAATAGTTCGGTTCATAGGGAAATCTGGCTGGTGATCTAAAATAATTATGGGATTTATGAATTTGGGTTAAAAGGGGTTTGAATAGTAGCTTTCATAGATAGTCTCTGCTAAGAAAAAACATTTGCACAGATGGACTGATGTTTGATATGGCCTCATAATGTCCATGTTACTTTGGCAAATTAATGTTGTGGGGGTTTCTTTATGTGGCTGGTTTCTTTATGCAGCTAGCAGTAAAATAGCAAGTAATGTCCCACAGATTCTATGTGACTTTTATTCTACCGGCTGTTTGGCAGGCACCATGAAAGCAATGCCAGTACTGTTTTGTCATGCACTCAACAGCCAACTGCCTGACCTCTGTGACAAGGCCAGATTCCTTAGTATCAGAGATGTCAATCTGTGACCTAAAATAACTACCTGTTTTGTATCCTAGGTCAACACATTTTATTGTCCTCACCAAATACTTTAACAAAACTTCCTTATTTAAGGATTTGATATTTAACATCACATCTGTCTATAGTACTGTTATTTTTTTTTTTTGGAGAGGTTTTTTCGCTATAGGGCGCGTGCGCTCGCCAGACAGACAGAGAGAGAGAGAGAGAAAGCAAGAAATCACCCCCCAGGGGGGATGGTCACGCCGCAATCCCTTCTCCTCCATTCTCCTCTCGGGATCTTGGGTACGCACGCACACGTGCCCGGCGTGAGTTGTAAGCCACCGGGTCCGAGACGCGAACCGCGGTCGACTACGTGGGAGTCCAGCGACATAGCCATTACGCTAACTGCTGGTTCCCAGTACTGTTATTTTTGATGTGATAGTAATAAACATCTATTGAAAATTGGTCACATATCCTCCTATTTCCTATTGAAAAGGTATGAAAGGTTTTTTAAAAGTATTTTTAAGTTTTTTTATTTTTTTTTCTCCCCACAGGGCATATATGCTTGCCAGAGAAAGACAGATGGAAAGTGAGGGGGGAAGGGCCACACCACAATCTCTTCTCTTTCATTCTCCTGTCAAGATTTTGGGTACACATGCACATGTGCCCAGCATGATTTTCAAGCTGCCAGATCTAGGGTTCAAACTGTGGTCAACCATGTAGGAATCCAGCATCTTAAACACCAGGCAGCCATTTTCTGGACCCATGAAAGGATTTGTTTTATAGGTTTTTACCACAGGGCACGTGTGCTTGCCAGTGAGAGACAGAGAGAGAGATAGAGAGAGGGAAAGTAAGATATCACCCGCCTAGGGGGACTAACCATACCTCCATCCCTTCTCCTCCATTTTCCTCTCAGGATTTTGGGCATGCACGCATACACACCTGACATAATTTTCAAGTGACCAGGTCTGGAACTTGAATCGTGGTCAGTCATGTAGGGGTCCAGCACCTTAACCAACACATCACCTGCTGCCCCTCCCAACCAATGAAAGAATTTTAAAACTAGGATTTTGTCATTATACATTTTTATGAAATTATTTTACTTAATATTATCCTTTGACCAAAGAAGGACAGAGTGATAGATTGAGAGAGGAAAAGTGAGAAAGCAAGCCGCCAGGTCCGGGACTCCTACCATGTTCGGCCATGTGGGAGTCCAGCACCTTTAACCATGACGTCACCTGCTGGCCCACTGTCATTATACTTTTACCAAAATTCTAGAATGTAGAATGCAAAGAGTGAACCCTAATGTCAATTATGAACTTTAGTTAATAATGTATAAATACTAGTTTATTAGTGGTAACAAATATTCCATAATAATACAAAATGGAAATAATAGGAAAAACTATTGGGGGAGAAGGTATTTAGTAACTCTGTGCTTTCTGATCAATTCTTTTTTGTAAATCTAAAACTGTTCTTAAAAAATTAAGTATATTAATTTTAAAAAAAGCTAAAAAAGTAAGTTATCTCTCTGTACTTTTGTTCAATTATAATCTGAGCTTATTTCTTTTTTTTTGGAGAGGTTTTCGCTATAGGGCATGTGCGCTCGCCAGACAGACAGAGAGAGACATAGAGACAGAAAGCGAGAAATCACCCCCAGAGGGGATGGTCACGCCGCAATCCCTTCTCCTCCATTCTCCTCTCGGGATCTTGGGCATGCACGCACACGAGCCCGGCATGAGTTTTAAGCCACCGGGTCTGGGACGCGAACTGCGGTCTACTACGTGGGAGTCCAGCGACATAGCCATTACGCTAACTGCTGGTTCCCTGAGCTTATTTCTCTTCATTAAGAAACTTTTTTAATCTTAACAAATCTCAGTTAAAAACTTACAACCTTAACCTACCTCGTGCCATCTATAAACATCAATTGTAAATGATATGAAGATCCAAATGTGAAGTCAGAAAACAATGAAATTTCCACAAGATAAAATAGGAGAATATCTTTATGCTCTTAGGTTAGGCAAATATTTCTTCAAATAGGATATAAAACACTAATAACTAAGAAATCTATTGAAAAAGTAGACCATATTAAAAATTACGAACTTCTCTTAGGCACCATTAAGAGAATGAAAAGGCAAGACATTGAGTGAGAAAAGATATGTGATATTGTGTGTTTGTGTGTGTGTGTGTGGGTGTGTGTGGTGCATGTGTGTTGACAGACCTGAAAAAAGACTCAATACATAAGAACTTTTATAAATAAATAAGAAAATACATAAGAACTTTTGTAAATCAATAAGAAAAAACAAACTATTTTTTAAAATGAGCAAAAGACTTAAAGGGCACTTCATAAGAAAGTCTGTCTAAATGGTCAATAAACAATGGAAGTGCTTAACCCCTTTTCTTTCTCTTTTTTTTTTTTTTGAGAGCTTTTTGCTATAGGCATACGTAATCACTAGAGAGACAGAGAGAGATAGAAAGCGAGGAATCATCTCCCAGTGGGGATGACCACTCTGCAATCCCTTCTCCTCCATACTCCTCTCAGGATTTTGGACATGCACACACTGGAGCCTGGTATGTTTAAGCCACTGGATCCAGGACTTGAACTGTAGGGGACCATATGGGAGTCCAGCAATGTAACCATTATGCCATTTGCTGGTCCTGGAGGTTCTATTTCTTATCAGTAATCATTAAGTGTATCTATCACATCATAACAATTCAATGAATGATACATTGATGATGTTGCCTTTGTTTTCATGTATGTTG
Source organism: Tupaia tana (assembly GCA_026018925.1). NCBI lineage: Eukaryota > Metazoa > Chordata > Mammalia > Scandentia > Tupaiidae > Tupaia > Tupaia tana. The sequence continues at coordinate 143,484,073 of JAKSZU010000006.1, forward strand.
TACTTTAAAAAATTATTTAAACATTTACATGCATAGTTAATTACAGCTTAAAAAAAGAAGATGCCTTTGATATGTATTGATAATTACTGTTATGTCAACAGGAGTGTAATTACAGTGTATCAAAATTAAGTGACAATATAAAATGCTATTTCAATTTTTTTTTTACATTGGATTGTAAGACATAATAATGTAGCAGGAGTCACAGAAATAATCTTGTTGGAGATACATTTTAGGAATAAAAAAATCACACATGGTACCATTACAGAGGGTGTACTTTTATTCCCGCAGTATCCTTCAGTTGCAGCTTCTAACTTGCCACCTGAAGCTCACAGATCACAGACATGGGGACACTGTGGGCAGTGCTAGAAGCTTAGGTGCCTCTTTCCCTGCCTGTTAAGAGATTGTGAGAAGGTATGGCAGAAGGACTTACAAGTGATTTTCTTCAATTTTCTATAACATTTCCTATGAAATTCTTCCTATTTTTGAAATGAGTAAATTGAAGCACAAATATACTAAAGCGTTCGCCCAAAGTCACAGCCTAGTAAGCAATAGAGTCTACATTTGCACACAGGCAATCTGACTCCAGAGCCCACAGGTAAGAATATAACACATATTGGGACCAGCAGTTGGCATAACGGGTAGGTCGCTGGATTTCCATGTAATTGACCACGGTTCAAGTCCCGGATCTTGTGGCTTAAACTCACACCAGGCACATGTGTGTGCATCCCCAGGATCCCAAGAGAAGAATGGAGAAGGGACTGTGGCATGGCCATCCCCCCTGGGGGGTGATTTCTCACTTTATATTTCTCTGTCTCTCTGTCTTTTTGGTGAGTACATGTGCCCTATAGCAAAAAAAAAAAAAAAAAAAAAAGAATGTAATACGTATTAACAATTGCTTCCACCTAAATTCTTACTGCTTGCCAAGGATTGTTTCAAAGCACATTAAGTATACTATACATAATTTCACAAGAATACTCAAAGATACATATATTATTATCTTAATAGTTATGATAAGAAAACTGAGGCATATAAAGTATATTATATAACTTTCTCAAGGATGGATAACTATTAAATAGCAGAGTCAAGCTTTGAATAGTGCTCTATTTCTTTAATCTTCATTTTCTCTGCTGTCCTTACTTTTCCCCTCTTCTGTTTGCCATTATTCTCTTAACCATCTATTTTGTCTATCTCCTTATGACTTAAAATTTATAGCATTATGCTGTATTTAATTCATCTCTAACATAAGAGTTTACTAAGGGCATAAATGTAACTTAAGACTGAAAACTAGATTATAGAGTATGTTAACCCAAAATCTAAGCCTTAGCAATATATCATACCTAAAAAAAAATTTTATCTGACTAAAATGCTAACAGTATTTCCAAGTGTTAAATCATTGTAGGCCAAGTATATTTACTAATATATACATATACATATGTATATTATAAAAGCACAGATGGTAACCTAAGATACTATAGATTTTGAAACATATTTTCAAATAATGCTGTTATTTTAATTCGTTTGTTTCATTCTATGAGATCCTTCCATTGCTTTTACTCTGTATAAAATTTTCTTTTGTAAAAAGCTTTAAGAAATACTTGTTCACTTGCATGAATGTTATTATAGCTTCAATTTAAAATTTTAATGTTATTTCTTTAATACAGTATTTTCAGGATTGCAAAACTTATGTATTTTAAAATATTACATGTGGTTAACTAAGCTTGTTAGATTCTTTGCATATATTGTTTACTTCTTACTGCTCTCTGTGGAGTTAATTTGTCACCATTAATAGCTGCATTTTCTTTGTTCTATATTGAATACTCCAGGGTTTCCTAATAAGACCAGCATGTCTAAGTATTGACTAACAAAACTACACCACAATCTTGTCATTGGGGTTGTCTCTAATACACATTGTCTATAAAACTTTTTAATGAGTACTATTTTAATGAATAACCTTTTTATGAATATCTGATTATTATACCAATACTTCTTGAAACTAACATAAGACAATCAGTTTTCAGGTGTCTTTTTTTTTAAATACACTGTTGAAAAAGTAGTTTATTTCATTTCATTATGAAATAATTATGTCTGGAAATACTATTATTAACAATGCTTTTTTCTTTCTTTCTCTCTCTTTTTTTCTTTTTTTTTCTTTTTTTTTTTTGAGAGGTTTTTTTGCCTTTGAGTGCATGTGCTCACTGGAGAAAAACAGTGAGAGGGAAAGTGAGAAATCACTGGAATCCCTTGTCTCCATTCTTCTCCTGGGATCTTGAGCACATATGCACATGGGTCCAGCATGAGTTTGAAGACATTGGGCCTGGGACTTGAACTGAGGTTGACCATGTGGGAGGCCAGCAATATAACCACTATGCCATCTGCTGGCCCCAACAGTATCTTTTTCAATATAAACTTTTAAAAATGATGCTTTGTTTAGTAAATTTTGGAAACAAAAACCAGATAAAATTTAATTTTCTCAGTGGTCAATTAATACAGTTATGGAGTATATTTGGTATGTGCATAGCATTTACCATGCAGAAGGATTAGCAAATACTAATTTTCAAAAGGAGCATTTTTAGACTAAGAATGACTTAATTAGACAGTGTTTTTCTAAGGATTGGTTAAAGCCTTGAAGTATTACTTCCAAATATTTCAGCATATTGTAATTTTTATTTGATTTTATTAGTTCACTTCAAGTAAATAACTATTAATACTTAATTCTACACCAAGAACAACCATAAAATAGTGTGATTCTGTTACATTATTCTTGGTGATACCATTTGTCTTCTAGGTAACACTAGTCCCTATGTATCGAATATACCATGTTCTGCACTTAATAAATACTATTCTACAAGATTCTCACAAAAACCCTCTGAAGTAGCCTTTCTGCTTCTCATTTTACAGATGAAGAAACTGAGGCTTAAAGAGCTTAATGAACATGAATGACTAAGAAGGGGAACGAAGAGTTGAGCACATCTCTGTTCACCATAAAGCCCATGCTTTTGTCTAGCTTCATCAACACAAATGCAAATTGTAGTCTAGCAGTTTTTAAAGAGAGAGAGAAGGGGGTGTTATATTTTGGAGAAAGAGTAGAAAATGCTACCTTTTCCCAATTAATTCCCCTTTGTTCCTATCTAATAAGACCTGAAGTCTCTTCCAAGAATTATACAAAATTTAACATTGTCTTTATTTTTATTTTTTTTGTATTTGTGAGTGGTGTGCACATACACAAGAGAGAGAGAAAGAGAGAGAGAGAGAGAGAGAGAGAGATGCCCAATGATGTGTAGCCATGACATAAACCTCTTCTCCATTTCTCCATTCTTTCGGGACTTTGGGAACTGTGTGCACTTATATCCAGTTTGTTTCTCAAGCCTTGAGAACAAGGATTTTAACCACAGTTGACCAAGTGGGATCTGGTTTCCTTAATCATCAGGTCTTGGGGCTGGTCCTAACACTGTATTTCTTGCCTTTACGTTAATTATTTCAAAGGAAGAAAATGGTAGTAATATGGGTTAAAACAGTGATAGGATAGAATTGTACCCCTGAAACTTGACAACCTCCTCCCATCACCACCACCAAATCATACTAAATAGAAGGTTGTCTTACAAACAGAGGAAACCTCATTACATGACATGAAAGGACTCCATGAAGCAATCTAACAGGTTGCCTAATGTCGTCGACCAACTTGACTATACAAGTCACAGAGAGAATGAATTCAGTTATATTGGGTTGCAGGAAAAGTCATGAATTGTTTTTCTATTAAAAAATGCATCATGATGTTTCCAAAGACCCAATATTTATAGACTAAATGCATAGGGCGTACAGAACTAAAGTTTACAACAAATAAAGAGATCTTGTGTTACAGTCTTTCTGAAGGTATTCATTTTTTGAAGATAAACGTAAACTAGAGAATCATTCTGTACTAGGCAATATAATTAAAATAGTTTATGGTCAGCTTCCAGAGACACTACATCAGAGGTTTCTGAAATATCTCGGAACTGAAAAGATCCTTTCTTTTTTTCCTTAAGAGAGAGAAAGAGAGACAGAGAAAGAGGAAGGGTGAGAGAGAGGATAGGTGAGGGAGAAAGAGAGAGGCATTTTTGACAGGATCTTGACTGCAGGGGCAGGTCACTGTCCCTAGCCTGTTTAGATTGGGGCTGGGAGCTGAACCTGGGCCTCTCATGTGGCCTCAGCCACCATGCACCAGTACCCTCCCACATGTACCACTGCAACTACATCTGGAAAGTTCTTTTGAGCAACTCATTTTCTTTCTTTTTCTTTTTTTTTTTTTTTTTTTTTCAGAGAGAGATTTTTTGCTATAGTGCACATGTGCTTGTCAGAGAAACAGAGAGAGACAGAGAGAGAGAAAGCGAGAAATCATGCCCTGGGGGATGGCCATGCTGCAATGCAATCCCTTCTCCTTCATTCTCTTTTTGGAACTTTGGGCACATATGCACACTTTTTTTTGGAGAGATTTTTGCTACAGGGTGTGTGCACTTGCCAGAGAGACAGAGAGAGAAAGTGAGAGATCACTCCCCAGGAGGGATGGACATACTGCAATCCCTCGCCCTCCTTCTCTTCTTGGGATTTCGAGCATGCACACACACAGGCCCACCCTGAGTTTCAAGCCATCATATCCTGGATTCAAACTGCAGTCAGCCCTGTGGGAGTCCAGAGCCTGAAGAACTACGCCATCTGCTGGTCCTGCACAGACCTCTGCCCCCTTCAAATCATTCATTCAACAACATGACCTAAGAACTATTTACATTATGCTAGGTATTGTAAGTAACTTAGACAGGATTTAAAGCACACAGGAGGATGTGTGTTTTATAAAATACTACAGCATTTCAAGTAAGGGACTTGAGCATTCATGGATTTTGGTCTTAGAATCAATCCTCCATGGATACTGAAGAATGACTGTAATGCCTATGTACATCGCTTCACTCCTACAAAACTAGCAATGAAACCAAGAAAAATAAAGCTAAATATATATTTGAGATTAAACATAAATATCATTACCACCATCTGCAAAGCCGGTTGCAGTAATAATAGGTACGGCCACCATAATTAGGCCACTGCTGCTCCAGACATACTTCATCAAGAACTGTTCTATCATGATGTACCACAGACGTTTGGATAAAATGAGGTTCATCTGCTCTGCTAAAGCTTTGTAACTTTTCTGGAGTTGTTTCATTTCTACCTGTAGAGGGAAAAAGAGAGAAGAATTAAGCCAGTTTTGAGCTATTAAAAATAAACATTGTCTGTGCTTAGAAATATTATTTAAAAAATATATATTGTATGTGTTTAAGAACTCTCTTTTCTTCATTTCTTTCTTTAAAATATATATATTATTTTGTTTTATTTAGTATGGCATTATCTATGAGTCTTAACTATCACTAAATGCAGATTAATATCAGAATTATCATCATTATTTAGTTTTGGCCATGCTTATATTATTTTTTAAAAGAACTTGTCACTCAGTGAATACAATGTTAAGTATAAAAAGTATATGATTTATAGTTATAATTTCAAAATTATATGTATAAGATGTTAAAATTAAATAATGTTCTATAAGACATAAATAGACAATGTTAGAGCCTTATTCTTCTTGATCACATAAAAAAATCTGAAAATAAACACATGACACATATATGCATAATTCGACTACACTTTTGAACTGATTCACTTTATTGGATTTTTGTCTTTTATGCAAGAAGCGTATATAATGATGTACTATAATTTATATCATCGAGTTCAATGACTCAAGAAGAATGACAAATCCATATGATTAATACAACAAATGAGGCTAATTTTCAAGTGGGAGTAGAAATCTTATATTTTCTTCAGGTTTGTACCACTATAAAAAAATGATAATTACTGATGTTTTAAAAATTAAATAATTTTTCTTGATGATTAAAATACCATTTTCAACTTTAGAGAATCTTAAAGTTTTATTTGTTCAGTCACTTTTGTTCAGATTTCAGATGCATCACCTTAAAAATTTCAGTCATACTTAGTATTCTGAGATTAATTTCATGCACTGAGTTTATGTAACTGGGCTAATTGTTTTAAAGACCTGCTTGCTTGAAAATCTTTAATATGTAAAAATAACATCTGACATTCCTTTCTCATTTTTTCTCTAATCTTAGATTTTTCCTCAAACCTAGCAAAATTTCATTTCACTGCCTCTTTTTATTTGTGTCAAAATATGGTGCTGAATATGAACTAAGAGTAAAGAGATGTCATTTTTTGAGACACACTTGTCTCAGGACTGAGGATAACTCCATTAGTTTCTAGACATGCAAATCGTTTTCTGTGTGAAAGCTTGGGCTTTGTTCTCTTGAACAACAACAAAAACAACAAATAATAGCATCCTAAACTTTCCATCTCAATGCAAGTGTGTTTGCTTTCAGTTTCTCTCTATATTTTTTCTTCTCATGCTCTAGGATCACCTCAAAGTTAGGATTTAAGTTTTAAGAAAAATTTAAGAGATAATTCTGAGCACATTTGAGTAACTGAGGCTAGGTAGACTGCTTTTTTAGAGTGCTGAAAATGTTCTTTTCAGTAAACTTTAGACAAATTTGTACTCCATAATCCTGTATCAGCTTTTGATTAAAAAGAGTAATGAAGCATATATTTTTATACAGGTTTAGATGTCAGAGGAATCTAAAACACTAAAGTGGTTCCATGCACAATACAACAGATGGCATCTAGCACTGCAGTGGCAGTTTGAACAGTCTCACATTTCACTCATCACCTTAATTTCTAGCTTACCTTATGTCCTCGGTAAAAAGCAATTTCTTCCACATTGGCTATAATTCTGGAGTGCACGTACCGCAAATAGCCTTTTCTATGAGCTTCTTCAGCCACCAATTTACCAAATTTGGGCGAGCAGGCTTTCAACACTTTAGCAGTAGCATACACCACAAGTCCTGCCAATAGGGTGGGCCCAATTGGGCTTGCCCCTCTGGAAGTAGCTGTCTGAATGAGTGTATAGGAAGTGAGGATTACATCTAAAATAGGTTTGGTCAGATTGGAATACAAGTGAGCCACTGATTGGGAAAACATCATGATATCTTCAGTGAGAGACTGGTCAGGGTTTGCCAGCCTCCCATCCATATTGATCACCTTATAATAAGTCTGATTTGTAAAATAGGTTTCATAGGCATGGTCTACCAGGCGAGTTCTGAAGGCCAAAGCCAATTTGCACTCCAGGTATCTTATTGCACTGTTGACGAAGGTGGCAGGGATGGCAATCATAAGCCACTTGATTAATTTGATGATGAAAGTCCGAGGTTTCTTTTCCACAATGCTTTTCACGATTTTCCCATCCAGACCAGCCACATAGATAGACAGAAAGGTTCTTGAGATTAGAGCCACCGAGTGGAGGCAGAGCCACCCTGTTTCAGTGGTCACGAGTTTTGGAAAGAGAATTTTCCGAAGTTCTAGTAGCTGTTTGAAAAAATCTGCATTCACTCCAGGAGAAGGTTTTTGACAAATGTTCTCGGTGCAATGCAGTATTTCTCTGTTCTCTGCAACTGGGTTAGCAGCTTCTTTTTTCTTCCTGTTGCCAGATTGCTTTAAACGCTTGCCAATGATGGGATAGAGGGTTTTCAGAGCGTATGCCGCAGCCACCAGGCAGGCAGCCCTCTTAGCAGCACTCGATCTGGTCCATTTCACTCGATCAACTGCTGCACTTAGCATATGTGTCATTTTCCCAGTGACCCAAACCGGCTTCAAAAAGATCTCGTTTTAAAATATCATGCTCCACGGGAAATCTCAGCAAATGCTTCAGCAAGTCCTACAGCATTCCATAGCCTGCAGCGTTTCTCCTCTGTTGTTTTTGTTTGTTTGTTTGTTTGTTTGTTTGATTTTGTTCTGCTGTGACAGATGCAGCAGAGCTCAGACTCCACTGCATCTACTGGGGATGATTCCCTCACAAGCTCTCGCTGCACCAAGCTCCTCCCTCCCAGGCCCCTCATTGGCTGTGCCGGTGGTGGGACCTTGGAATCCTCGCAGCTTCCTCTTGAACCTTGAAAATGGGGAGAGAGCAAAACGAATTACATCTTTAAACAGGAGTTCAGAGAGTTAAATGTCTATTTTGGGAGAGGTCGAATCAGGCCAGCCGCTGGCGAACAAAATCTGCCCTAGCTACTGAGCATGCTCAGCGTCACTTAGAAACCCGCAGAAGTTTCAGAATATTCATCTCCTCTCTAAGGTTTTGGTAGGTAGGTACTGTAAGAGAAAGCCAAACAGAAAGGTAGATTTCCAAGAGCTTTAATGAGAAGAGGGAGGAGGAACCAGGGAGATGAAGGAGGCGGAGCCGAGGCTCAACATAATATAAATATAAGAAGGGTAAAGTGCGAATCCAAAGGGGGTCAGAGGAAGAATGCTACACATGGGAGGGACACTGGAGAAAAAGTATCAAATACAAATACTCGGATATGCTTTAGGTGTCTGTTCCCCTCGCTCTGTGATTTTAGTATGGTCCCAGAACCTATCAGACAAGTCGTAAATAAGGGTATAACTCGTAAATAGGAAGAAGTTTTGTTTGTTTTTCTGTAGTACAGAAAATAATTCTTTGCTATACCTCCAGCTCGACTCCTTTTCCTACTCCTTCCCTACATTTGTCTTTGTAGAGTTTTATTTATATACAAATGACTATTAAATAAGTGAGAGCAATATTTAACTTCCATCACCTCCTTGTGTGAGGTAGTTTTTATTCGTCGGTTTGTAGCCCTATATTAAAATTTTATCATTTGAAAATCCAGCAGGAGTTGGATAATGGAAATAGCTCCTCCAGGATACTTATTTTTTGAAAATTACTTGTCTTTGGAGAGGTTTTGCTTTGTTTTGTTTAGACTTAGAGAAAATTTACTGGCAACTTGCTATTTCCATTCTGATTGATTAAACCCAAATGCATTAAACAAGTTCTTCAGGGACCAGCAGTTAGCATAATGGCTATGTCGCTGGACTCCCATGTAGTCAACCGTGATTCGAGTCCCACACCTGGCGGCTTAAACTCACGCGGGGCTCATGAGCATGCGTGCCCGAGATCCCAAGAGGAGAATATAGGAGAAGGGATTGCAGCGTGGCCATCCTGGGGGGAGGGAGGTCCTCACTTTCTGTCTCTCTGTCTTTCTGGTGAGGGCACACGCCCTATAGCAAAAACCTCTCCAAAAAAAAAAAAGTTCTTCACATTGCTAATGAATTTAAATTGTTAAATAATCAAGCAAAATTTTGATTATTTATAAAAATGCCGAGAGTATGTTTTAGGCAATGCCAAGTGTATTTTTTAATACAGGAAAACCATTTTGTTTTGTCCTTTGCAACCGCAAACACAATAAACATACACGCTTGTAGACAATTGGGAGCTTGGAAAAATAACACATTAAGCTAGGGAAGAGGCTGATAAATTACAATTGGTGACCCAATCTGACCTGCCACTTATTATTATTTAATAACCTTTAAACTGAAAATGGTTTTTACATTTTGTAGTGGTTGAAAATACAACGAAAGAAGCCACCCTGTGACTAAGTGACTACTAAGGTAGATAGATCCCACATGGCTGTCCACAACGTTTGAGTACTGACTTGGTGGCTTGAAAGACACGTGGGGAACATGTGGATGTGTACCCCAAATCCTTAAAGGAAGGAGAGAGAGAGGTGAAGGGATTGTGTCATGATCATGCCCCACGGGCATCACTTTCTCACTTTCCCTCTCTCTGACTCTGTCTCTCTCTGGTAAGCATACATGCCCTCTGTCAAAATTAAAAAAAAAAAAAAAGAAAATGCAATGAAAGAAAAATAATATTTGTGGCCTGAAGATTATATGAAATTCTTATCTCTGTGTCTATAAACAAAGTTTTTTTTTTTGGAGAGGCTTTTTTTTTTTTTTTTTTTTTTTTTTTTCCCTCTAGGGCTCGAGCGCTTGCCAGAAAGACAGACAGAGAGATAGAAAGTGAGAAATCACCCCCTGGGGGATAGCCACTCCGCAATCCCTTCTCCTCCATTGCCCTCTCGGGATCTTGGGCACATGTGCACAGGGGTGAGTTTAAGGCATCGGGTCTGGGACTCGAACTGCGGTCAACAACATGAGAGTCCAGCGACATAGCCATTATACTAACTGCTGGTCCCCTAAATAAAGTGTTACTGAAACAGAGCTAAACTCATTTATTTACTCCTTGTCTTTGGCGTCTCTTAAGCCCTAGTGGCAGAGTTAAATGGATGGAACAGTTGCTAAAACCTTACTATTTGACCCTTTAGAGAGGTTTGCCAACTCCCTCTGCTAGAATATAAAGTCTGTCTCAGTGTTCAATGATCTTTGTTATTCAGTTTTTCATGAATGAAGAACTATTCCAACTTTTTTTTTCTTTTTTTTGAACTATTCCAACTTTTATAAGTAACAAATTTCTTCTTATACAACTCTCCTTTCCCATGTAACTATATGAATTACAAGAATCACCACATTTTTCTCTTCATTTGTTTCCATTCTATTTGACAGTTTTACTAATGTATGAGTGACAAGTTCATGCAAGTCTCTTTGATAGCTGGTCATATCTTTACTCAATCATCCCATTAAGATTTTCTAAGTATATATGGAGATCATAATGTTGTGGTGGTTATTGTTAAAATCTTTTATTTCTAAGCTCATGCTTTGGTGAATACAAAATAAGGTTTCCATATATTTATACTTTTTTTTTGGAGAAGTTTTTGCTATAGGGTGCGTGCACTCGCCAGAAAGACAGAGACAGACAGAGAGATAGAAAGCGGGAAATCACCCCCCAGGGGGGATGGCCATGCCGCAATCCCTTCTCCTCCATTCTCCTCTTGGGATCTTGGGCACACACACCCCTGGTGTGAGTTTAAGCCATGGGGTCTGGAACTCAAACCACGGTCGACTACATGGGAGTTCAACGACATAGTCATTACGCCAACTGCTAGTCCCTATTTATACATTTCATTAATTTCTCTCACACCTCCTGACAATTGAACACTGAAGAATTAACTGTGACAGGATAAGTTTAGGGCGAGGCAGAACCTCGCACAGAGAGGGATACATGGGTCAGACAGAAATTGGCATTTGGGACAACTGGCCTGCATCAGACATACAGCCACAAGCAGTCATATCAAGACAGAGCCAAGACCATGGGAAATCTAGAAGTAAAGAACACTATGGATTCAAACAGGACTTGCAGTTAGCCTTAGGTAACTAAGAGGGCTACCTAAGATAATGAGGATGGAGTATAGGAACAAGCTTTTAATGCCTGGAGTGAGAGATTTGTGACAATGAAGAATTGAGTCTGAGGAAAATGATGAAGGTAGAAATTTAATTTTCAAAATTATGGTACAAAGAAGTTGAAGGTCAACGAGTAGAACTATGAAAAAGGTGATTCTAAGTGACTTGATGTTGAACCACTCTGGTGGTAGAAATTCCACTCCACTTTAGCCCACTCTGCTTCCAAATATCAGGGTTCATTTTAGCATCTGAGACTAGGCTCAGATCTGCCTGCAGATAAGGCAGAAGAAGCATTCCAGATGATAGGAAACCATATAGGCAATTAGAGTTAGAACCATAAGCTATACATATGTATGTAAGAAACTAAGAATGCCAAAGTGCTTTTTCTTATTGGAAGGATGAAATCAAAGCAAAGAGAATGTTAATTTAGTTTGAATTCCAAACTAGGAAAGAACAAGGAGGTGCAACATAAGTTTAGTTATTTTAGTAAACATATTTAAGGCCTAATTTGTACTCAACCTCAACTTTATAGTTCATTTGGAAAAATACTAAACTTTTCTTAAGAGGGGAGAAATAATCTTTAAAAATTCTTGAAAATAAGTGAAAAAATTTTAAAAGCAATAATTCTTAAATCACTGTGTTCTCAAGTGTAGTATAGATTTTAAATATATTGGAGAATATATTTTTAAAATTGTGCTTATATGCTTTATAAACCATAAAACACCAGAAATTGTTTATTGTAATAAACTACATATATAAATATACGTATTGTATATGTTATATGTTTATATTACATATGACCAGAAAGTAAATAATTTTAAAAAATAGGTAGATAAATTGTTTAAAATATAAGAATTTCCTTCTCAGCAAATGCTGAAGAGTATTTCATCTACGCTATATTGCTTTCTTGAACTGTTTCCTGACCCAAGAGATTACTTAATTGCCCTATGGGCCCTAAAATAGCACAGTGTTTGACTCTTATTATCTATCAGTCACGCTAACCTTACTTATGGAGGACATAAACAACATTGAAGATGAGAGTGTAGGTCAACATTTCAGCTGTTACACAGCTTATAAACTATGCTTAATTCATAAGAAATTGTCTTTTGCTGTAAAAGAAGACCCAGTAAATTAGTATTTCTTTTTTAGGAGAGATTTTTGCTATAGTGTGCTTGTGCTCACTGGAGAGACAGAGAGATACATCACCTCAGGGGGGATGGCCACACCACAATCCCTTCTCCTCCATTATCCTCTCGGGCTCTTGGGCATGCATACACATGTGCCTGGCATGAGTTTGAAGCTGCTGGGTCCGGGACTTGAACCACAGTCAATGACATGGGAGTCCAGCAATGTAATCATTATGCCATCTGCTGGTCCAAATCCAGTAAATATTTTGCATGACCATGTATCCCATAGATTAATCTTTTCTTAGCTATTTCACTACTCCCACTGCCTCTCTGTGACTGGAAGGAAAGCAGTGACTCTACTCAAAGAACTAGATCCATCCACCTCTCAGTTCTTGAGTCTTCATAACAAAGTGGTCAATCTCTCTTTTATGTCCCTTCCCACACATCCACTACATATATATACATATTTTATATATAGATAGATAGATAGATAGATAGATACACACACACACACATAATATACACATATACACACACACCAATATATATATATCACTATATATACCACTATAAATATATACCACTATATATACCACTAAATATATGTTAATCTATTAGTAAACTATTAGTTTATTGTTTTTATTTTATTTACTATTAGTTTTATTTCTTCTAATTAATTTATTCAACATTCTTAAAAATGTTGAACGAGGTAAGGCTTATACCAGAGCCATTGGTCCTGCCTTCATTTTATTTTTGAGTTACTAAAAACCACCAGTCATTTCATGCCAAAAGCTGTTAATATTATTCTTTGAAATGCTAAATTCACCTAGTCTATTTCAACTAGAGATACACTTTCATTAATTTCAGTTATAAAAATCAAGTTCTATGTGATTAAAACAGATTTCTACCCTGGGACATAATTTTGTACTAGGTCCTATTTCCCAAAGACTTAACAGAAAATATACTTGAAATTATGAGCTCTTCCCCAGGTTACCCTCCAGGAAAAAAAAAAATCATGTCAATTGAAAATAAAAGTACTTTGTGCATTTATTTGGGACATGAGATTTGTGTCTAACCAAAATATCACAAGCTAGTTTGTAAGATAAATGTGAGGATATACAAACAATGCAGAAATGAACAGCAATACCCAAGTGTGTTTTGAGAATTTTTTCCTGTAAGGGGTAAAAGTCACTGTGCTTATAGCGATATCCCATTTTGGTCAGACTCTTTCAGAAATTCGCAAATGCACAAGGAGTTATAAGTTATTACAGCGCAAAGATTTTTATAAGCTAGTTATGTACATAAAAGATATTTAAGGAATCTGGGTACGGAATAAGTGGAAATGGAAATATTGTTTTTTAGAGTTAGCAATCTGTAACTTCGTCCTTGCTTTGTTTTTCTTTACGAAGTTCTGGTCTCTGACTAGAAACAGATGCAGAGCTCGGACCAGAAGTAGACATAATCATGGTAGGGACGGTTTGAAACACTAACCCTGTGAAGAGACGGGTTCAGGGATTTCTATTCACGTAGGCTTGCCTTGCCTGAGGGTTAAAACGCCCGGCTCCTCCATGGCGCGCCTCACTGCTTCATCAGGTCCCCATCTCAGCCCGGAAGTAGCTGGTGGCAGCCGCAAAGGCTGCTGGGAGGTTGGCTAGTTCTTAAACCGGAAGAAGCCTGCTCTGGCGCAGAGGCTGTCTGATGCTGGGCCTCAGGGTGGGGTCTTGGAGGATCCCGCTGCCGCTTGTCGCAGGGCTGAGACGTTCAAGCGCCAGCCTTAAGGACCTCAGTGACTTTCCATCAGAAGGTTGGGGAGATGAATTGGGTTGGAGGGTCCCGGTAAGTTGTGCTGCCATGGATTGAGACTATAGCCCTTGAGTTGGACGTCTTTTTCCCAGGCTTCAGAGAGCTGTCACAGACAGCCTGAAAGAACTTGGTAGTAGTGGGTCTTTTATTCCTTTACCTAGCTGAAATAGAGACTTTGGCACCATATCGCTGCTCTTAAAAGCAACTCAACTTCGCCCTACTATCTTTTTAAAGGCTTCACCTGTGGTGCTGGCTGTGGGTGAGCTTGCCTGTTCAATTTTCCCCTCCCGTGGGTCCTATGCCCTCCTCCACTAATGAGGCCTCTGAGCACCTGAGCCTCCCCTGGTGCCCTCTTCCTGTGCCTGCGCTACTTTTGGGAAGGGGTTCTCCTGAGTCTGTATAGTTTTTGTATTTAAGTGCTGTGGAATAGAACAAGTGCTGGCCCACACTTAAATCCATAGCAGGGCAGCTCTATCATCACAAATCCAAATTATAGTTCGTTTTTTAAAGGGAAGGAAATTTAGCAATTTTTACTTAATAACTCACAAGAGAATTTACAATTTATTTTGTACTTAGCATTAATCACACAAAGTATGATAGGTTGACAATTTAGTTTTAAGTTCTTTATTGCTATTGACCTTGAAGCCTACTCAGGTGGAAATCATTTGAGCCTGTAATTTTACTTGATCACAATCCTGGATGTGAAGATATTTTGATTGAAACATGAAGTCATTACATGGAATTTTGGTCATAAGTAGACCTACAGCAGTAGTGATATGGTTAGAGTGTAGTCAGTTTAAATTATAAAGAGATAGTTTAAATTATAAAGAGATTTTTTGAGGGGAGGAGTAGGGGTTTTTGCTAGTGTGCTCGCCAGGAAGACAGAGAGACAGAAAGCAAGAAATCACTCCCCAGGGAGGATGACCACACTGCAATCCCTTCTCCTCCATTCTCCTCTTGGGATCTTGGGCGCGCATGCACATGTGCCTGATGTGAGTTTAAGCCACCAGGTCTGGAACTCAAATCACGGTGGACTACATGGGAGTCCAATGACATAGCCATTACACCAAATGCTGGTCCCAAGAGTTTTATAAGAAGAAAGACAGCTTTTGTATACAGCAAGTATTGTAACTATGATAATCGTGGCATGAGCATTTATCCCATTGAAGAATATGTTAGAATTGTATTTTTTAAATTACTGAATCATTTCTGGTTAGTATTCTAGCAACACATTTACATTTAGAAAAGTGAAAATTCACTTACGGGCATCAAACAGGATTTAGTTGATACATTGATTATCATTTTAGGTTTTTGAATTTTACATTCTTTAAAGTGAATATTAAGATTATATAAAACCATTTCAAAAAAGTTTAATAAAATTAAAATACGGATGCTATTAATATTCTGTTATATATTAAAACTTGTGGCTATTCTGAAAGTGATATTTTAATTGTTATTAGGAGGATAAAAACAATAGTTTTCAGGAAATGTGTAGGCTAAGGTCTGTTTCTAAAAGTGAGGTACAGTTGCACCTGGAGGTATTAAACCACGGGGTTTAAGAAACTACAGAATAAACCTGATATCTCTCTGAAGCATCAGTTTTACTTAAAGGGAATTTTTTTTTTTTAATTTAAACATTTATACATTATAAAGTGAAGTGCAAAACTCTTGCAAAATGTAGATAAATGATGCAGTTTTTTTTTTTTTTTTTTTTTAATCCATTTTCCTTGGGGATATGTGTTGCTTAGGGTGAAGCCCCAGGCTGGTACTGAAGAAAATGAACACATGCACTTTCTACTACCAGAGCAGATGAAGGGTAGACAGGTTTAGTTGATTGAGGCATTCTAATCATGAGGCCCTAAAGGGCCTTAATCTGACCCAGTGCTGTTGGTAACCACTAGCACTGATTCAAGTTGATACAGATTTGTAGAAGTTTTAATACTTAGACCAGACTATCTAGGAGTTCCTATTTACTAATCTCCATTGTTAGGGGTTTTATTTGGTAGAAAATTTTGAGAATGAATGTTGGAGACCTAAAACTGGTAGACAATAAAGAGACTGGAGAACAAATGAAAAGCACCTTCAGAATAACCTCAGAGCATTCAACATTAATTAATTCAACAAATATATTTTTACTTGCCTATTGGGTATTGTTAAGTTATATAGATGATTCAGAAAAGAAAATGATACATATAGTTCTGGTCCACAAAAAGAATCTGTTATTGTAATAGCAAGATGAGAATTAGGTAAATCACTATAACAACAGACACTTATATAGCTTTAATATGTTACGTGTTCTAAATGCTTTGTGTATTACCTCATTTACTCATTTTAAAGAATTTTTTAAAAAGCATTGTTTTATTTAACTTTATTATTATTATTTTCCAGTTTGATCAGAGAGAGACAGAGAATGGAAAATGAAAAAGCAAGCCACCATGTCCAGGACTTGAACTGTGGTAGGCCATGTAGGAGTACAGTGTCTTTAACCACCACACCACCTGCCAGCCCCAGTTCATTCACTCTTAACAAGAATCCTATGAGATAGATAAAAATGTTATTTGAGTGAAGGAGGAACTGAGGCAGTGGTCTGCTTAGGGTCACTCAGCTAGTAAATGGGGATTTGAACACAATGTGCTTAACCACTTTGCTGTGCCATATATAGAAAGATAAACATTGTAAAGTGGCACAAATAAAGGCTGTGAAAATTTACAGAACAAGAAACAAGTTCACTAAGCCTTGAAGGGTAGTAGTATTGCACAAAATAAGCACTATAGAGAAATAATTAAAACACAAGTTCCTAAAAGCTGAAAAGAAGCTTGAGATAAATGGTCAAATTAGAGACCCAGGTTTTAGCAAGGCTTCTTAGATGGGTTGGCAGGGGAGGTATTCAAGAGCTTGAAAAAGGTTATTTGGCAGATAGTAAGTGGTCTGCATTAGAATGCTTAATATGGAACTCTATACATTTTTTGTCAAGTGAATGGATGAAGCAGGCTATAGCAAGTTTATGTTTTGGTAGTAGGAATGTGACTACATATACTGATTTGAACCAGAATGTTCTTGTATATTACAGAAACTTGATATATGAAGTTTAATAGTATAAATATTTGATTACTTGTCTATGAATCATTGACCAAGCCTTCCTTTTTGTTTCGTACTTGCTAGAAGTCACTGAGCCCCTACATTTTACTAATTATATTGTGGTGCAAATTGAGATAGGAAGGATTTTAGCTTTTTTTTTCTTTTTTTAATTTTGAAAAGAGTCCGTTTCTTATTTTTTTGGTGGGAGAGGTTTTCGCTATAGGGCGCGTGCGCTCGCCAGACAGAGAAGAGACAGAGAGACAGAAAGCGAGAAATCACCACCCCAGGAGGGATGGTCACGCCCCAGTCCCTTCTCCTCCATTCTTCTCTCGGGATCCTGGGCACACACGCACATGTGCCCGGCGTGAGTTTTAAGCCACTGGGTCCGGGACGCGAACCGCGGTTGACTACGTGGGAGTCCAGCGACATAGCCATTACGCTAACTGCTGGTTCCCTTTTTTTCTTTTTTTAATAGGGCATGTGCACTTGCCAGAAAGAGAGACAGAGAATGTGAGAAATCACCCCTCAGGGGAAATGGCCACGCTGCAATCCCTTCTCCTCTTGGGATCTTGGGCATGCACACACATGTGCCCGGTGTGAGTTTAAGCCACTGGGCCCGGGACTCGAACTGTGGTCAACTACATGGGAGTCCGGCAACATAGCCGTTATACCACCTGCTGGTCCCGAGTCTGATATTTTCTTTGTTAATCAACGGACTGGTTTCACCAAACTCATAGCTGCCTCAGGAAGGTGGTAACAAAAAAAGGGGGAATACATAGATGTAACCAATCTTCGTGCTATAAGATGATTAGAGAATGCAACCAAAGTCCTAAGAAAGATGCAGGTGAAATTCTGTTGGTATTTAGATGAGGGAAAGGTTACCATCTGTAAATGTAGGACTAGATTTAGTTCACCTAAGCAAAATATTTATTGAGTGTTATGTACCAAACACTGTGTTAGGTGGGAGTAGAAAGTAACTAAATTTTAGCCTCTTTCTTAGAGGTTGAGCGTGTATTGGAGAAAAATATGACATATCATTAAGTTTGAAATGTTAAAATCAGAGGACTAAAATATATGATAGAATAGTGTGAACAATGGTATAACAAAGAGTTGTCTGAGCTGAGAGTTTGGCTGACTAGAAGCAAGGACAAAGAAAGTTCAGATGGAGAAAAAAGGAAATAAACGTGACATATGTAGTTTGAGTTAAGATTATATATTTAAATATTTAAAATGTGTGTATGTTAATGCTTGATGGTGAATTTGAAAGGCAAGTTGCAATTTCACCTGTTTTTGAGGAGCCATTCAAGTTTAGAAGTAACCCAATGGAAATGGTATCTTATGTCTAGTAGTTTGTGGTGGTAGCAGTATGTAAGGTGGAATATATATTGAGGAGAGACTCCAAAATAGTGATACTAGAGAAAATGTAATACTGTTTTTCCATTTTTTGTTATGACTGTATATTTTTTTAATTCTAGTCAATACAAGTTCTAACCCACTTTGTAGGAATCACAAGCGATGTGAATTTGGATTGATTACTAGACCTGTATCTACAATGGCAGATTCAAATTGTGGGGAGCCTTTTTTTATGGAAAGAGAATATAAAATTGTGAAGGCCCTGAAGCTTCAGCAAAATTAGTTTTTTTTAGTAAATCAATCTCTGTTTTTCTATGCCTCTCTCTTATCTGTTAAATGTAGATAATAGTTAAATGTACATTATCATCCTTATTTGCCTGGGCATGCCCACTTTGCATTCATCTTGGAGTTTTTATTTCTTTTAACAAAATATGAACTACCATTGATAGTTTCATTAAAATAAACCTAGATAGGGCCAGCAGATGGTAGTGGTTACATTGCTAGCCTCCCACATGGCCAGCTGCAGTTCGAGTCCTAGACCTGGTAACTTGAAACTCACACCAGCTGCATGTGCATGTGTGCCCAAGATCCTGGGAGGAGAATGGAGGAGAAGGGATTATGTCATGGCCATCCCCACTGGGTAGTGATTTCCCACTTTCTCTCTCTCTGACTGTCTCTTTCTGGCAAGTGCATGCACCCTAAGGGACAAACCTTTAAAACAAAAACAACCCAGATTTAATAAATACCCATTTTTTAACCTCTGCCATGGTGCTTTTAATGCAGAGTGAAGAGAGCTGTCACCTTAACATGTGGTTAAATCTGAAAGATGTCTAATGATAATGAGCGTACTTCCTGATACTTTCGAGATGGAAAATAATAGCTCCTTTTAAAGACAGCATGGAGGGCCTTTGCTGATAAAAGGAAGTGAGCAGCTAAAGACATATAATTTTATGGGTAGCATGGTTATTTATTGCAATTGTCTCTGCTGACCACTTGGTATACCAGCTAGTTATACCATTAAATACAAAGGTGTAACAGATTTGTATAGCCCCCATGTCTAGAATAGGCTCAGTTGGAAATGGAATGCTCTCTGTTTGAGAGCATACAAAGAATAGTGTCAGTGCTATTGCTTCAACGGTCTTGTCGGTGACTATTTGGTAATGCTTTTGTAATATTTTTGACATCAGGGAGCTCAAATAAAGGAAGAGTTAATGCTTACTGGAAAATTAAGTACTGATGTTTTATTTTATCAAGGGATTTGATGATGAACCTGTAAGTTGTCACAGCTTAGTAATCCCACATGGTTATATCATTTACCACATGAAAATCTAAAGAGACAAATCTGAAAGAATCAGGATTTTCAAAGTCAGTTATTTTGAGATTATTTCTACATACAATTTATTATGTGTGACTCCAGAAGGTACATTTACATATAATTCCACAAGGTATGAATTTTCATTTAGATCAAGTGACTTCTAAATTTTATTTTGATTTTTTTTCTTGTGTACATTAAGAAAAGGAAAGTGATGACTGCAAATGTGTAGCCTTTATGAGCAGTACCTCATAAAATGAGATGCCAGTTTTAATCTGCATCATCAAATACTACAAGTAGAAAACCGACTAATCTAATCATTTTATTTTCATCTAATTCATGGAATCATAGTGAAATTCTTAGAAGTTTATTGTAAGATTAAACACCTGATATTACAATTAATGCAATTATGAATTCCATTAAGTTCAGCATTGACATTAAAATTACTTCTGCAATCATGATAGGAACCTAAATTTGGTGGCTTGTTGCATCATGGGTAAAAAGTTCTTGCTAAATCATATAAGCCATGTAGCTGAGATATGCTTAGAATTTGCTGTGGTTTACATTTATTGCATAGTTGCATCAAAGAATTTTTATATTTTAGCAAGTAGAAGCTGCAGTTGTCAAAACTTGTAAATTATTTTATATGTGCACAGAAATGTAACAACCATATTTTTGAGAAAAAATGTACAGAAAATGCTTTGTCATCTTATAAGCCTTTTCTTTTTGCTTCCTTACACTGATTGGATTTCACAAACACACAAATCTTTGAATAATTACTATATAAATCAATTAGTCCTGCATCATTATTGAACATTTTTACAAGGAAGTCCTTTAAATTTTGATGACTTTCTGTTCAAAAGTAGTTAGAAATCTATGTTAAAAGTATTCCATAAATAGAATGACCAAAGACTTCAATTTTTGAAGCTTTTAGAAAATTATAATTAACTTTGAAAATTTATTTTTGGTATTCAGATTCTATATTTCAACATTGGGACTATTACAAAGGATCTTTTGATGGAGTGTCTACTTTTAATTGGTTAATTTTATATATTGTGCCTGAACAGAATGAAATTGAAGAAACCTACAGTTTTGCAGCATCTAAATCTGGAAAAGTATTTAAGAGAATCAGAGACTACTGATTTATCATTTTTTTTAAGAATTATTTTATTTTAACTTTATTTGTTTTAATTTGACCAGAGAGAGAGAGCAGGAGTGAGCGCAAGCTGCCAGGTCCAGACTTGAACTGCAGTCGGCCATGTGGGAGTCTAGCACCCTTAACCACCATGCCACCTGCCAGCCCCTGATTTATTATGTCTTGTCTTGGGGAAAAAACAAGGATGGTATAGCAATCACCTGTTATCTGTGGTTTTGCTTAATGTAGTTTCAGTTACCCAGTCAGCAGCATTCTGAAAATTTAAAATGGAAAATTGTAGAAATAAACAATTTATAAGTTTTAAATTAAGTGCTATTCTGAGTAGCATGATAAAATCTCATTCTTTCCAAGGGTGAATCATCCTTTTGTCCATGCTGTATATGCTACTATCGGCTGGTCATTTTGTAGCCATCTCAATTATCAGATTGAATATTTTGTATTCGAGTAACCTCTGTTTTACTTATTAATAGCCCCAAAGCATAAGTGTAATGATGCTGGCAATTTGAATAGCCAAAGAGAAGTAATAAAATACTTCCTTTAGGTGAAAGGTGAAAATACTTGACTAAATGAGCAAAGAAAAAAATTACATGTTGAGTTTGCTAAGGTCTATGGTAAGAACCAAATCTACCCATGAAATTGAGAAGGAAAAATAATTTAGTTATAGTTTTGGTGTCACACAACAGCTGTAGCAAAAGTTACAGCTACAGTTTGTGATAAGGCCTATGATGATTGTGAAGAAATTAAATTTGTGGGTGGAAGGTATTAACAGAAGATGTTCCAATTGATGGCAGTGTGTTGTATCAGAAAGCATTGGTCCTTTATGACAACCCTAAAATAACTGGCATGATAAATTGCACATAAAACATGGCTACACTGATTCAGGAATAGGTTTGGACTGAAAAATACAAAATTATTGGAGAGGCTGTGGCTGCCAATGAAGAAGCTGCTGATACATTTCTGACAGAAGTAGAGGCTACATTCATGTAACTTTTCTTACAGTATATTGTTTAAATTATCTTTATTGTTAATCTTTTAATTTATAAATTGAACTTTTTCATAAATTTGTATGTTTAGGAAAATACTAGTGTATTGTTTAGTACAACTTGTGGTTTCAGACATCCATTGAGTGTCTTGGGAGCTACCTCCTATGGGTAGAGACTCCTGTACTCTAAATAGAGTGACAAAAAAATGTGCTTGTGAGGGACCGGCAGTTAACATAATGACTATGTTGCTGGACTCCCATGTAGTCAACCATGGTTCGCATCCCGGACCCGGTGGCTTAAAACTCACACTGGGCACATGGCCGTCTGTGCCCAAGATCCCGAGAGGAGAATGGAGAAGAAGGGATTTCGGCGTGGCCATCCCCCCAGGGGGTGATTTCTTGCTTTCTATGTCTCTGTCTCTCTCTGTCTGGTGAGCACACGTGCCCTATAGCAAAAACCTCTCCAAAAGAAAAAAAAAAAAGGAAAAATGTGCTTGTGAAGTAAGTTGGGCTAAATAATTAAATACAAAATAGTAACTGACAATATCTTTCATTTGGCAAAATATGCTCAGAGCTTACCAGGTACTTCAGTATCTACAAAGAAAATATTCTCAATTAAAAATAATACAGTGCTCAGCTTGGTGGCCCAATAAGTACCAAGCTGAGCTGCAGCTCTGGAAATCATGTGACTGATTAACCATGGATGTGTAGATCCTTGGCTCAGCCAAACACAGGTCATGTGCACACATGTGCCCAAGATCCTCACAAACTAGAAAGCTGGGAACAAGGGATTGTGGCATGACAAGACCCTATTGTGAATTCTCTCTTGTGTGCACACATGTATATATTATGAATAAAAAATGTATAAAGAATATGGTTATAGGACCAGCAGTTGGCATAATGGCTGCGTTGCTGGACTCCAGTGTAGTCGACCGTGGTTCGTGTCCCAGACCCGGTGGCTTATACTCACACCAGGTGTGTGTGTGCCCAAGATCCCAAGAGCAGAAGGGATTGCGGCGTGGCCATCCCCCCAGTGGGTGATTTCTCACTTTCTGTCTCTCTGTCTCTCTCTTTCTGGTGAGCGCATGTGCCCTATAGCAAAAACCTCTCTCAAAAAAAAAAAAAAAGTTATGGTTAGAGGATTAATAACTTTTATTTTTTAAAGAGATTTTTGGAATAGGGTGTGTGCACTAACCAGAGAGAAAGAAAAAGTGAGAAATCACCTTGTAGGGGGAATGGCTGCAATCCCTTCTCCTCCATTCTCCTCTTGGGATTTTGGGCTCGCATGCACACACATCCATTATGAGTTTAAAGCCACCAGCTATGGATCTTGAACTGCAGTCAACTATGTGGGAGTCCAGTGACATAACCATTACACCATTTGCTAGTCCCAGTAGCCTTAAATTTATTAACCAAATATACTTTTAAAGACAATTTCAGGTAATTTTATGAAAAGAATTTAAATATAATGAATTTGTATTGAAAACACGTTTTCTGGGGCTGGCAGATGGCATGGTGGTTAAGGCACTGGATTCCCATGTGGGTGATTATATAGTTTGTGTCCTGGATCTGGCAATTTACTTTCTCACTTTCCCTTTCTCTCTGTCTTACTCTGGTCAAATTAAAAAAGAAAAGGACACTTTGTTCTGAAAACCAGGAGTAGCAAAGTAGTAGACATAAATGTAGCTTAAGTAGTTGATGATAGTGTATATGTATGATAAATTATAATTGTTTGTGATTTTTGTTAAACTTTCTCATAGTTAATGTAAGGAGTTTTTTTTTTTTTTTTTGGCTTTAATGTTCCTGGATATATCTACTTTTAATCTTTTTAAGAAATAAATTTATCTTTGAAAATAGGTTTTACATAGAGTATTTTAGAGGTTTGAGAACATCATAAAATCAATATTTTTATTTATATATTGGTCCATAAAAATTTTAATGTGTATATATTAAT
Organism: Tupaia tana; assembly: GCA_026018925.1. NCBI lineage: Eukaryota > Metazoa > Chordata > Mammalia > Scandentia > Tupaiidae > Tupaia > Tupaia tana. The sequence goes on from JAKSZU010000006.1 coordinate 143,508,070, forward strand.
TAAACTTATGCATGCACATATATATGCATATGTACACATACATATGTACGCATATGCATATATATGCATATATATGCATGAATAATTATAATATTTAGTTTCCTTTTCCACTTAAGAGCACCATTTGGACAATAAATGGAAAAAATGCCAGTATTTTTGGCTATATAACAAGCATTGATTAAATGTTAGTTGTTATTTTTAGGTGGTAGTGGTATAGTTAACCAGGTAGATCCACCTGGTTGAATGGAACATTTGGAAATTTGTTATGTCCGGCAGTGAAGATCCTTTGAATGTACAGTGCACTTGACATGTAGTCAGTAGTCAGTTTATATTAGCAGCTAAAAATAATATATTAATTGTATTGTTGCTAACATTTAGAAATACTATCTATTTATTTATTTATTTTTTGAGAGGCTTTTGCTATAGGGTGCGTGAGCTCGCCAGAAAGACAGAGAGAGAGAGAGACAGAAAGCGAGAAATCACCCCCCAGGGGTGATGGCCATACCACAATCCCTTCTCCTCGGGATCCTGAGCATGCACGCATACGCACCCAGCGTGAGTTTAAGCCACCGGGTTTGGAACTCCAACTGTGGTCAATTACATGGGAGTCCAGTAACATTGTCATTAGGCCAACTGCTGGTCCCCAAATTAGAAATACTCTTGACACATTTAAATTTTTAAATTTTTATTTATTTATTTAATTTTAGAGAGATTTTTGCCATGAGGCATGTGTGCTTGCTGGAGAGACAGAAAGTGGAAATCACCTCCCCAGTGGGAATGTCCATGCTACAGTCTCTTTTCCATTCTCTTCTTGGGATTTTGGGCATACAAGCACACACAGCTGATATGAGTTTTAAGCCATAGGGTTCAGAACTCGAACCATAGTCGACTATGTGGGAGTCCAGTGATGTAACCATTATGCCATCTGCTGGTCCTTCCTCTTGACGCATTTTCAGGATAATGATAATCACTGTCATCATTATCATTATCCTGTAAGTGCAGGACATTTTGGTAGATAAAACACATTTAATAAGAACAAACTTACGCTTGTTATTTACCCCCTTGAAACTTAACCATAAGCTTTGGGATAGTCTCAGTTCATTGCCTAACTTTTTTCTCTTGGGTTGTTGGGAAAGTGATCAAACATTTTGCATAGAAAAACACATCATGATTTTCCTGACAACCTAGTGTTTGTGGAAAAGTAAGTACTTAAATATTTATACAAAGAAGTATCTGCTTTAGGAATACAGGGTTTTTTGTTTTATTTTATCTTGCTACAGAATACACATGTTCAGAGAGAGCGAGCGAGCGAGCGAGAGAGCGAGCACTCCTCAGGGCAGCTAGCTACACTGCAGTCTCTTCTTATCTATTCTTTCTTCTTACCTATTCTCTTGGGATTTGGGACGTGTGTGTGTGTGTGTGTGTGTGTGTGTGTGTGCGCGCGCGCGCGCGCGCACACACACGTTTCTCATCTGGATCTGGAACTCAAATCGCGCAGTTGGCCATGTGGGATCCAGCTGCCTTAACCACTACAGCACTAGATGGCCCAGGAATTTAGTGATTCTTAATTCATAGTGTTGCTTTTTAATATTATAATCTATATCTAGCTAATACATATAAGACAACTAAGCATGTATGGAAAATTCAGTTTTTAGGTATAAGGTAAATTGGTAAACTGCATTTAAGTATTAGTTTAATTAATTTGGTGGAAATGTGTTTCAGGGATATTTCTAAATTTTATAAACACTACTAACAGATCTATACATATGTTTATTTTTTTGAATTAATGTTAATATAAATACTGTGAAATACATGTGTTCAAATATGTATGTATGTGCCATGCACATTCTGAAATTCTGTGTGACTCAGGAGTAGGCTGTTTGTATTTGTGATTACAGACTAGCTGTGGAACAATGTTTTCTGTGTGAAAATACTGTAAGAGTTCAGTCTTCAAAGATTTATTTTAATCAGGCTTTGTGTTATGAGTCTTAGATGGATTTCTGACTTACTGGTTTGATAATCTTTTCTACAATACCATTCCTTTTGAAATTCATACATTCCTAAAAACTTTATTATTTTAAGAGTTTATTGAGAAGCCATAGCATTCTAACATGTATCATTACTATTCCTAACACATCAGGTTGACCTGCTTTAGTTTTGTGGAGAGCCAATGTAAGTACTTTTTCTAGGCTAGTTACTGTCTTGAATATTAAGTAGTCTACACTAGCTAACAATGTTAGATTTTGAATAATACTAATTTCAATGTAACACAATCTATAAAATACTGTTTTTCATTTGCTGGTTGTTGCTCCATTAATTTTCTTTACATTTTTTACTTTTAGTCAAAAATATTATTATAAGATTTTAACATTCTGCAACTTTTATTTTTTTTTGCATTGCACCCATACCCCTAGAAATTAAAAAAAAAATCAGACAACTAAAAAGCAAAGCAAAAAGGATATGAAACATAACCCAATAATTTAAGACTAATAATGTGAGGCATTTATATGACAACAATAGCATTTAATTCCTAATAGTTTGAAATACCTGTATCTCCCATGTAAAATGTACATTAATGTTTTTAATGTTTCCTTAGCAGCCATATTACTTTTTTTTTTTTTTTTTTTTTTTTTTTTTGAGAGGTTTTTGCTATAGGGCGCGTGCGCTCGCCAGACAGACAGAGAGAGACAGAGAGATAGAAAGCAGGAAATCACCCCCCAGGGGGGATGGCCATGCCGCAATCCCTTCTCCTCCATTCTCCTCTCGGGATCTTGGGCACGCACGCACACGCGCCCGGCGTGAGTCTAAGCCGCCGGGTCCGGGACTCGAACCGCAGTCGACTACGTGGGAGTCCAGCGACATAGCCATTACGCTAACTGCTGGTCCCAAGCAGCCATATTACTTTTATGTCATCTTTTTATGGAAAGTTTTTTTTCTTCTTTTGCATTTCCTGTAAACCTTCCTTCACTAGAAAGGATAGCAAGGGGGCAGAAATGCCCTGAAGCATTTATACATTAAGCACTGTCCACTGTCCCCGTTTTCTCTCTCTTTTTTTTAAGTCTACATGCCCACTTCTTCCCTGAGAAGAGAGACAGGGAGAGAGACACAGACAGTATCTCCAAAAGGGCCTGAATGCCATGATCCACCTTCAGCTCCAGCCAGCTCTGGACCATGGGCATGCATTTGCATGGTATGTCGAGGAGGTTTCTGAGTGCAAACCAGGAACCCTTGCATGTGCATCAGAATTGCATTTACTGCTGCACCACTGTCTGGCCCCATCCCAGAGTGAATAACTTATAAAATGTTATATGAAAAAGTTGTGACCTACTGACTCTCTTTTAAGTAAGTAGATATAAAGGCAATTAATATTGTTCCTTCAAACTTTGCAATGTATTTCTTTAAAAATCTGTTTTTCCATGTTAATGCAGTTACTGTTAAAATGGTAAGCTTCATCCCCATCATCTATCCCACTTCAATTGTCTGGCAACTTAAATTTCAAAACAAAAATTAAAGAAAAAGTATTTTTGTGAAGTACATATAAATTTCATGAAGAAATTGGTGTTTAAATGGTGTTTTGAAGGTTTTGAAAGTCTTGGATATGCACATATGGTGGGAAAAGTGCCCACTATATGGAAAAGAAAAGCATGTATTTTAGTTTGGTTGGGTGCTGGAGTACATGAAATAGAAAGACATTTGGAGAAGGGATACAGAGGTAGAGCATTGACGGGATGGGGAGGTGTGGTGTTATCTGTTGAAGATATTTCGATCAACGGGTATGGGGAGAAATGTTCACATATCGAAATGGTCTCATTGTAAGCCAAACAATATGATTGAAAGTATATACAAAAAATAATAATAATAAATAATGTGAAAAAATAAAAATTAAAAAAAGATAGGGAATCAAGGATGGGAAATATATATACATATATATATATATATATATATATACACATACACATATATATATACAGGAAACAAGAAATGGAAAATTATTTGCTGACGGTAACGTGTGTTGATGTGCTTGATTGAGATAATATACAGTGTACTCTAGATGGAAAATCTCACTTTGTATGCTGTAATGGTGTACAGTGAATGAATGTAAATAAATAAATTTAATTAAAAAGAAAAAAAAAGAGTACATGAAATAGAATGAAAAACAAAGTAGAAAACTAAATTGGGACTGGGACTGCTCTGGAAGTTATGCCCCTATGTGATAATAAAGTTATGCTTTAGAGCAACTACCTGTATAAAAAAATATACTGTGGGACATTTACATATAATTAAAAACTTTTAAAGTTTAATTATAGTTGACTACATTTTTTTTAAAGGTTTTTGCCTTAGGTCACATGCACTTGCTCTGGGAAGAAAGAGAGACAGTGAGGAGGAAGAGTGAGAAATCACTCCCAGGGAAGATGGCCATACTGCAATCTCTTCTCCATGCTCCTCTTGGGATCATAGGCATGTTTGCATGCCCACCCGGTGTGATTTTTATAGCCTTGGATATAGGACTCAAATCACGATTGGCCATGTGGGAATTCACCAGTGTAATTGATACACCGTCTGCTGGCCCCCTACATTCATACTGTATTAGCGTAGAAATCAATTTAGAAAATGACTTCTTGTGATTTATTAGCAAGTCCTTTTAATTATGTACAGACTTTTTGGTATGGATTATTTTTGTCATATTGATTTGTAGGTTGCCCTCATATTTAGGGACTATGTCCTAGCATTATTGCTGTCTTATTTTTATATTAGCCTAAGAAGCAACTGCTAGGAAATATATTATTTACCTGATATAGCAAATAAAAATGGCTTGGATAATCACCTGTTCTAATTTTATTGTACAACAGCCCCTTAGTCACATTTGTATTTCCAATATTTCAACCTCTATGTATGGTGTATTTTCCTCTATGTGAATTTTGGTGATAGGCACAGGCCCACCACCACTTATAGAAGATGTAGAAGCAAGCTCAGATACTTGCTTCCTGGCCTATTTTTTTAGCTAGAGCACATTATTAAGCACAAACTTTGATGTGCTTGTGCTTTCAATCAGTAGCTAAAGACCCAAGGAGATAGGGACTGCAGAGCTCTGTTTTACGTTCAGCCACTTAAAGGAGCTGCAGCAGGAATGAATTTTCAGAGATAGTAATGCCAGTGATGCCAGGGGAGGGATTCACTGTTGGTGAATGTTCACTGTTGGTGAATGTTCACTGTTGGTGAATGGAGGTGGTGCAGTTACATCTGGTGTTCACAAGTGCTAGCAGTGCTGTCCTTTTTTTTCTTTTGCGAGGTTTTTTTTTTTTTTTTTTTTTTTTTTTTTTTTGCTATAGGGTGCGTACATCGATAGAAACAGAGATAGAAAGCGAGAAATCATCCCCCAGAGGGGTGGACACGCCACAATCCCTTCTCCTCCATTCTCCTCTTGGGATCTTGGACACACACGCACACGCGCCCAGCGTGAGTTTAAGCCACCGGGTCTGGGACTCAAACCACAGTCGGCTACATGGGAGTTCAGCGACATAGCCATTATGCTAACCGTTGGTCCCAGCAGTGCTGTCCTTTAAGATCCTCCTTAGCCTTAGCATTTGATGAGTCAATGAAATTTCTTTCCTTTTTAAAGTTTAGATAGTAGCAGTACACATATGATATTGCATAGGATAGAATATGTAGTTTGCTGTGATTGAGTATGGTTTGCTTACTCTGAAACTCATGCTGAAATTTGATTGCTAATGTGGCAATGTTGAGAGAACCTTTAAGAGTAGAACATGATGGAAAGTACATGACTCATGGGGGCTCTGCCTTCATGGATGGGTTCATGACTTTGTCCTCAGAGTAAGTTAGGTCTCGTGAAAGTGAATTACAGTGAGAGCAGGTTGTTATAAAGGTAAATATAGCTTCCTAGACTTGTTCTTGCTTCTCTCTCCATGAGATTCTCTTTTGCACATGTCTCTTTTCATTTAACTTCTCCACCATGTACTGACACAGCATAGCCCTCTCCAGGAGCCAGGCAGATACTGGCATCATGCTCTTGGACTTCCCAACTACCAGAACTGTGAGCCAAATAAATCTGTTTTTTAAAAAAATTTCCTAGCCTTAAGTATTCTGTTACAGTAACACAAAACAGACTAAGATAGAATTCTTTGTTCATTAGTTAAATATGAGTTCAAAATGGTCAGTTAAGACATAGCTAATAATAAACATGATAAAGAACAGTTCAATAAGGGTCAGTAAGTGGCAAAGTTTGGGGGTGTTCAGAAACTATCATGTAGTTTATGAAAATTATGGAGAAAAATGAACAGCTTTGTACATTTTCAGCTGATGAAAGGCAATATAAGGCAATTTTGGTTAGAAATTCCCAAAACCAGATTTTCTGGATTTGAATTCTACCACAACTGTCACTTATTAGCAATGTGCTCTTGGGCAAGGTACTTAATCATTCTGTGCCTTAGTTTTTTCTTCAGTAAAATGAGGTCAGACATGGAACATACTTTATGGAGTTGCTGTGGAGATTAAATGAGTTTATATATGTGAAGTGTCTAGAATGGTGCAAGGTATATACTATTCATTATTAAGCAATTATTTTGATTCGTAATATTATATAGGTAAGATATTTTTGCTTTTTTGCTTCTAACTTTTACATAAATATTGAATTTCAGACCATTATTTCATACATATTTAAATTTTAAATATAGATCCATTTATATAGTTATGAATGTTTTATAGCATTCCACTATTAATAGAGTATATTATAACTACTAAATATAACACTATTGTTGGTTTCAGTGCTGTATTTGGCACAGGATTATGGATAGATAGATGGCACATCCAGAATGATTACTTTTTTTTTTTTTTTTTTTTTTGAGAAGCCGCTATGGTCTGGATGTTTGTGTCGCCCCTAAATTCATGGTTCAGAATCCTAACCCTAAGGCAATGGCATTAGAAGGTGGAGACTTCAGGAGGGAATCAAATTCTAAGTGCAGAGCCTTCGTGAACAGCATTACTGCCTTTATAAGGAAAGACCCCAGAGAGCTAGTTTACTTTTTCAGTGTGTGAGGACACACAGCGTAGCCCTCACCAGACACCAGATCTGCTGGTTTCTTGATTTTGGACTTCCCAGGCTCCAGAACTGAGAAATTTTTGTTTATAAGTGATCTATTTTATGTTTACCTGAACTGATAAAGACAGAATATATGCAATTTCAATTACATGTAGCTGACATGTTAATATAACTGAAGTTTTTCTAGCATTAAATGTAACATTTCCTTAGATCCTGAAGAGATTTCTACTTTAGTCATTTTTAATTTCTATGAAATGTTTAAATAGAAAGAATGACAAAGTAGAAGTGTTGACCAGGAAATTGCTATCAAATGAGACTATTTCAGTGATATATGTATTAATTTCTTTTTGTTTATTTTGGTTTTATAATTCAGATTTATTTTATGCTTAATTATTTATCATAGGAATAGGTGTTTCTTAAATTAGATTTTAGATTTCCTAAGAAAATACCATGAAACTTCATAAGAACATTTTATAGGTTCTTGTCAGAAAATAGCTAAATAATTTAGCTAAAATGGCAATCTTCTTAGAGATGACTTCTTTCATCATTATATATTTTATTCTGCTTCCCTTTTCAGGACTAGGGTTCTGATCAAGCAGGAAAGGAGAAAGCAAAAGGTAAAGAAAACATTTTATTTATATTAGCCCATTGATAACAGTGATGTTCTGAAAGATTTTCTACTATTAGTATGTTCACCTAACTGAAACTAGAGGATCATCTTCCTTTCGTCTTTTCTATCCTTGTAGATAGTTTCATTGGCCACCCGTTTTGCTCAGAAACTTAAGGTTGTTGATTTTTGCTGTCTGTCCAGTTTTAAAATGTTATAGATGTGACCATGTCTCATTACCTGTACTCTTAAAGGTCTAATTCAAATAATCATTTATTGCCTAGAGTACTAGAATGATCTCATAACTTATGCCCTACTTCCATTTTTTTTTAAAATTATACTATTAATATGTATTTACTGCATAACCTAGCACTATATATCTGAGAGAAGCCCTTGCACATGTGTACTTGAGACATGTACAAGATTGTTTGGGTCACTGTTTTTGATATTATAAAATAGTGGGTAAAGGGGAGATGGGTTTGGGAGAGAGAGGCAAGAGCAGTGAGGAGGGGGAGAGGTAAGGGAACCACATAAACATCCTTTAGAGATAGAATTGTTAAAACGTACCGTATCCAAGTAATGGTACAACACCAGTGAAAAATGTAGTGAATACATGCCCATTCCATATGATTAGTGTGGAATGAATCCCAAATACATAATGTTGAGTAAAAGAAGCAACTCAGTAGAATATAAACGGTTAAGATTCTTTTTACAAAATGTTCCAAAGAGAAAAAAATACCCATGTGGTCAAAAGTTGTATAATTTTAAGAAGCTAAGGAATGATACTATGGAAGCAAGATAATTGTCCTCTCTGGGTCCTTTCCCTTTCCTGTTTTGTCTCTTCACTCTTATCTCTCATTTGTTTCTCAGTTCACTGTGCAACTCTTGATAATGTAAATAATGAACTTCACATTTAATATTTTTGTTCAAAGGATATTTTCCAGTCCAGCTTACTTTGCTATGTCGTCATTCCACACATTGCTATTCTCATCTTGAAACACATTCTCACTTTGCCTTCTTTGTTATATTTTCTAGATTTTACTTCTGTCTCTGTTCTTTTTAACAGCTATTTTCATGTTAACATTTGATTACTTGTTTTCTGAAATATTTCTAATTCTCTTCTAATTGTTTTGTGTTTGTTTCTATCAAGTGAGACTTGATGGAAAATTTAGCTTAGTGTCAGAACCAGGCACAGTGGTGTGTACCTGAAATCCCAGCTACTTAGGAGGCTGAAGAGGATCATGAGTTCAAGGCCTGCCTGGATAATAAAATGAGACCCTATCTCAGGAAAAAATAAATTTTGAGCCTAGTCTTATCAGGTCAATCAGTTAGTCATACAACTTTGTTCTTGCTAAGAGCATAGATATTAGAGGCTATCAAGATGACTGAAGTATGAGGAATATGCTTCTTCAGCAGTGTTCCCTGGAATAGTTAATCCTTCTGCAGAAAGTCATGGTACTGGTACCTAATCTTTCTTAGAAATTATTTCCTAATAAACTTTACCTGTTCCCATGCCCTCCCTCTAGCCCACAATTTCAGTTACCTTCTTAAGGATATTATAGCACCCCGTTACACTCAGTTGTTAATTATTTGTGTTATTGTCTCCCTCAATATTGTCTTATCCATTACAAAGTACAGTGCCTTAAGAAATAACATCTTAATTCCAAGACACCATCAATTATAAGATCAGCATTGACTTAGTAACTTTTTCCAAGGATAGATATTTATTATTTTCTGAAGTTCTTATTTTATTGCTGAACTATTGTGTGATCTTTTAAAAGACAATTCAGTTCATTTTCTATATCCTCTAGTCATTCAGTTTCAGCTATAGAGTATAGACACTCTATATATTAAGTGGAGACATACAATGTATCTCCTTCATAGCCTGACTTGCTTCGCTTAGTAGTAAATCTTCCATATTTCCATATTCATCCACTCTCTGTCAAAAACCAGTCTTGGGTTTTTTTTTTTTTAATTTTTTTTATGGCCGAGTAGTATTCCATAGAGTATATATGCCACACTTTTTTCAATGCATTCTTCTGTTTGTGGACATTTAGGTTGGTTCCAAGTTTTCACAATTGTGAATAATGCCACAATAAACATCGTTTTGCAAGCACTTTTCTGACTAAGGATTCTTTTGTCTTTTGGGTAGATATTAAGGAGTGGGATTGCTGGATCATATGGTAGTTCTATTTGTAGATCTTTGTGGGTGATTATCTGTTGAAGATAATGTGTATAGTATTCTCAACTGGACTGGTAAGAAATGTATACATGTTGGGATATTCACTTTGCAAGCTAAATGACATATGTGATTGAACGTATAAAAGAAGTTAAAATAAAAAATATATTAAAAAAGACAATTCAGTCCAATGTGAGGTTCCTGATCACTTAGATGAAATAAGAATTTTGCAACTTAAAAGTAGATTGTAATTAACAGTATTCTGAAATGTTAATGTGAAAGAGCTTTAAGTTTTTAAAAATGTCTGTATACTCCTGGAAATTTGACCGTGTGTGTGTGTGTGTATATATATATATACACACACATATATATATGTATATATATATGTAAATTTTTTATATATACATATATATACATATATATGTCTATAAAAATTAATATATACGTGTATGCAAATACACATATGTGTAAATGTGTGTACACATAACCATGCATATATAGTTATTTTTAATACATTTTTAATACATTAAATCATTGTACAGCATATAAAATTAATATTTCCAGCAGGAATGCACAGTACATTAGTCCAGTTAAAGATATTATTATATACATTATCACATTATCATCAGATAATTTTCCATTTTTGTCCCTGAACTGCTGTTTCTTTTTCCCCTTGAGTCCCTTCCTCTCACTCTACCCCATTTCCCACCTACCTCTCACATTGTCTCTCATATCCACAATTGTTCTCTATGCTTTTATATCGTCCAGTTTTTCAATTTATGCCATAGAGTGCAGATATTTGGTATATATTGAGTGGAGACATACAATGCCTCTCTTTCACAGTCTGGCTTGCTTTGCTAAGCAGTAAATCTTCTATATTTGTCCACTTCCTATCAAATGCCAGTGTCTTGTTTCTTAAGGCTGATTGGTATTCCATAGTGTTTATGTGCCACAGTTTTTCAATCCATTTATCTGTTCTTGGACATTTGGGTTGATTCTGTGTCCTAGCAGTTGTAAATAATGGCACAATAAACATGGATATATAAGTATGTTTCTGACTGAGTATATTCTTATCCTTTGGGTAGATACCCAGGAGTGGAGTTGCTGGGTCATATGATAGTTCTATTTGTAGGTCTTTAAGAAACCTCAATATTGTTCTCCATAGTGGTTGTACCAATTTATATTCCTACCAACAGTGAAGGTGGGTTCCTTTTCACCCAGGTCTTGCCAGCACTTACCATTTTTTATTTTTTTAATCTTAGTCATTCTGATTTGGGTTAGGTAATTTTGGTTTGCATCTCCATCATGATAAGGGATGTTGAACCATTTTTTCATATGCTTTTTTGGCTGTTCACATGTCTTTTTTAGAGATTAGTCTTTTCAGCTCATTTGCACAACTTTTAATTGGGTTGATTTTTTTTTCTTTTTTTGCTAGGCTGCTTGAGCTCTTTGTATATTCTAGTTATCAGTCTCTTATCTGAGGCATAGTTTGGAAAAATCGTCCCATTTTGAAGGTTGCTGATTCACTCTAATTATTGTTTGTTTGTTTTTGCTGTGCTGAAGCTTTTTAATCTGATACAGTCCCACTTGTCTATTTTGGGGATTATTGCCCGTGCTTTGGGGTTTTTTTTTTTTGAAGAAGTCTTTGCCTACTCCAGTGTATCCAAGAGTTTTCCTTGTGTTATCCACTAGTAATTTTATAGTTTCGAGGTCTTGGGTTTAGAAATTTGATCCGTTTTGCATTGTTTTTTGTTAATGGTGAGAGACAGTGGTCCAGTTTCATCTTTCTGCAGGCGAATGCCCAGTTTTCCCAGCCCCATTTTCTAAAGAGATTCTCTTTTCCCCACTGGATTGTCTGGTGTCCTTTGTCAAAAATCATTTGGCTGTATGTTTTGGGGTGTATTTCAGGAGTGTCTATTCTTTTCCATTGATCCTCATGGCTTTTTTTTGTGCCAATACCATGCTGCTTTTTATTATTTTAAGAATTATTAATTAATTTTATTTATTCACTCATTTATTTAAATTTGACCAGAGCGAGAGAGAGAAATTGAGAAAGCAAGCCACCAGGTCTGGGACTTGAACTGTGATTCAGCCATGTGGGAATGTCCAGCGCCTTAAACACCATGCCACCTGTTGGTCCCCTATCATACTGTCTTTATTATCACAGCTTTGTAAAATATTTTGGGGTCAGGGAGTGAGATGCCTCTTACTCCACTGTTCTTGCACAGCACTGCTTTGGAAATACAGGGTCTTCTATGATCCCAGATAAAATTCTATGATTATTTTTTCTAAATCTGTAAATAATGGCTCCAGAATATTGATTGGGATTGCAATGCATTTGTAGATTAATTTGGATAGGATTGACATTTTGATTATATTATTGTACTTCTCCCATTCCAGGAACATGGGATGTCTTTCCACTTTTTTGTGCCATTTTCAATTTCTTTTTTTAGTTTTTCATAATTTTCTTTGAAGAGGTCTTTGACAACTTTGGTTAGGTTTATTCCTAAGTAGCTTATACTTTTTCTGGCTATTGTAAATGGGATTGCTGTCTTCAGTTCTACTTCATTCTGCTGCTTGTTTATGTATAGAAATGCTATAGATTTTCTTTTGTATCTTGCTATTTTACTGTATTCATTTATCACTCCCAGGAGTTTGTTTGTATGTATGTATGTATGTACTTATTTATTTATTTTAATGGATACTTTTGGATTTTCTGTTTATATAACCATGTCATCTGCAAATAGAGATAATTTCACTTATTTCCCTATTAGAATGCCCTTTATTTTATTCTCTTGTCTGATTCCATTGGATAATACTTCCTGTAGTATATTGAAAAGAAATAGAGAAATTGGGCAGCCTTGTGTTGTTCCAGTTTTTAACGGAAAAGTTTTAAGCCTTTCCCCATTCAGTATGATGTTAGCTATGGGTTTATCGTATCTGACTTTTATTGTGTTGAGTAATGTACCTTCTATGCTGATATTGCTGAGAGTTGTAATCATGAAGGGATGTTGTATTTGTCAAGTGCTTTTTCTTCATCAATTGATATGATCATGTAGTTTTTATCATTCTTTATGTTAATATGATGTATTACATTCATGGTTTTGTGTTTGTTGAACCATTGTTTCATCCCTGTAATAAGGCCTACCACCAGGCCATGGTGTACAATTTCTTTTTTTTTTTTTCTTAAGGTGTGTACATTCGCTAGAGAGAAACAGACAGACTGAGGCAGTGAGAGGGAAAGTGAGAAATCATCCTCTCTAGGGGGGATGGCCAAGCCACGATCACTTCTCCTCTCAGGATTTTGGGCATGCATGTGCATGTGCCCAATGTGATTTTCAAGTCACTGGGTCCGGGACTCAAACCATGGTCAACCATGTGGGAGTCTAGTGACGTAACTACTATGCCATCTGCGGGCCCCTGGTGTACAATCTTTTTCATGTGTTGTTGGATATGATTCGCTAGTATCTTATTGAGAATTTTTGCTTCTATATTCATCAGAGATATTGGTCTGTTATGCCTCTGTCTGTTTTGGGGATGAGAGTGATGGAGGCTTCATAAATGAATTTGGGAGGGTTCCTTTCTTTTGCGTCTTTAGAAATAGTTTGAGTAGAGGGACCAGCAGTTGGCATAATGGCTATGTCACTGAACTCCCGTGTAGTCGACTGTGGTTTGAGTCCTGGTCCCGGTAGCTTAAACTCACTCTGGGCACATGTGCATGCGTGCCCAAGATCCTGAGGGGAGAAAGGAGGAGAAGGGATTGTGGTATGGCCATCCCCCCTGGGGGGTGATTTCTCTCTTTTTGTCTCTCTGTGTCTCTTTCTGGCTAGTGCATGTACCTTATAGCAAAAACTTCTCCAAAAAAAAAAAAAAAAAAAAAAAGAAAAGAAATAGTTTGAGTAAAATTGGGATTAATGCTTCATTAGATTTCAGACTGAAACCATTGGGATTTGGGTTTTTCTTTGTTGGTAGGTTCTTTATTACTGATTCAGTGTCATTGTTTGTTACTTGTCTATTCAGTTTTTTAATGTCTTCCTGATTCCGTTTTGGTAGATATGTGTCCAGAAATTTGTCTATCTCATCCAGGTTTTCTGTTTGTTAGAGTATAGTCATTCATAATATTCTCTAATGATGTTTTGTATTTTGGTTATATCTGTTGTAATGTTGTCAGTTCCATTTTGAATTGATTTGGTTCCTTTTTCTGTCCTTAGTCTAGCTAACAGTGTATTAATTTTATTTATTTTCTCAAAGAACCAGCTTTTGGTTCTGTTTATTTTCTGTATTTTTTTTAAATTCTGTATTTTATCTCTTTCTGTTTGAATCTTTATAATTTCTTTTTTTTTTCTTGGCATTTTTTTTTTTTCTGGTTCCCAGAGGTGTGTTGTTAGGTTGTCTGTCTGCCATCTTCCATCTTTTTCTTATGTGCACTAATTGCTATGAACTTTTGTCTTATGACTGCTTTTGCTGTATCCTATAGATTATGGAAACTTGTGAACTTTTTATCATAGGTTTCAATGAGTCTTTTGATTTCAGTCTTAATTTCCTCGGTGGTTATGAAGTCATTCAAGAGTAGATTGTTTTGTTTCCATATCTTTGTGTATTTTTGAGTTTTTTTCATGAAATTAATTTTCAGTTTAATTTCATCATTGCCAGAGAAGCTGTCAGATACAGTTTCTATGCCTTTGAATTTGTAATGACTTTTTTGATGCCCTATCAGGTGGCCAGTCTTCAAAATAATTTCATGCTGAGGTGAGAAAAATGAATATTTTGTGGCTCTTGGTTGGAAAATTCTATAGGTACCTGTCAAGTTCATTTCATTTATGGTATCGTTTAGATTCTGTATCTCTTTGTTTGTTTTTGTCTAGCCAATCTGTCCAAAGGAGGTAGTGGGGTATTGAGATCCCCAATGATTAGTGTGTTATAGTCTTATCTCTCTCTGTAGATTGAGCAATCTTGCTTTCATGTATTTTAGTGCTCTGAGTTGGGTGCATAGACATCTTAAGTGTTGTATCTTCTTGGTGAATTAGCTCTTTTAGTACTATATAATTTCCCTCTTTGTCTCTTCTTGCAGATTTGGTCTTAAAACTTATTTTGCCTGATATTAGTATTGTGACTTCAACCTTTTCTAAAAATTTCCATTTGTATGAAATATCTTTTTCCTGTCCTTCACTTTTAGTCTATATATGTCTTTATCAATTTGGTACATTTCTTGTAGACAGAATATAGTGAGCTTCAGCCCTTTTATCCATTCAGCCAGCCAGTGTCTTTGATTGGAGAATTTAATTCATTAACATTCAATGTTATTATCAATATTTGTGGATTTGTCCCTTCCATTTTGTTAGCCACTTCTGTGGTCATTTTTGTGTTCGTTCATTCGTTTGTTCGTTCTTTTTTCTTTCTTATTTTTTTTTGTCTCTTTAGTTTTTCTGATATAGTACTCCCTCTGTACTTCTTGAAGAACTGGTTCAATATTGGTGATTTCTTTCAGTTTTTGTTTGTCTGAGAATGATTTTATTTATTTATTTATTTTCAGTTGAAGGATAATCTTGCTGGGTATAGTATTCTTGGTTGAAATTATTTTTCTTTTAGTATTTTGAATCTGTATTCCCATTGTTTTCTTGCCTGCATTGTTTCAGTTGAGAAGTCTGAGTTTAGCCTAATAGGATAACCTTTGTAAGTAACTTGACATTTTTCTCTTGCCATTTTTAGAATCTTATCTTTGTGATTTTTTACCAGTCTTGCTCTAATGTGCTGTGGAGAGAATCTTCTTATGTTGGTTCTATTTGGGGTCTTTTGTATTTCTTGGGTCTGAATGTCTGAATGTCCCTCTAGATTTGGGAAATTTTCTGCAACTATTTCATGGAATAGGTCTTCTATGCCCCTGTCTGAGATTCTTTACCTTCTGAAATACCTATTATTCTGATGTTTGGGTGTTTAATATGATCTAGTATTTCCCATATGTTGTCCTTATTTTTTAACTTATTTATTTATTTGGTTTTATCTATGTCAAAGGTTTTGTCTTCCAGCTCATAGATTCTGTCTTCTGCTTGGTGCAATCTATTAAAACTTTTGAGGGAGGTCTTAATCTTTTGTATTGTTTTATCCCTAGAAGTTCTGATCCGTTCTTTTTTGTGCTGTGTATCTCCTCCTTCAGATCCTTGAAATACTTCCTCATCTCTGTCACCATGAATATTCTGAATTCTTTTTCTGATATTCCTGCTAATTCTTTTGTGTTGTCTATGGTTGAAGAAGAGTTGCTTTATTCTGTTGAGGTAGAGATGTTTCCTTGTTTTCCCATATTTCTTATGCCTCTGCACTGACCTTCTAGTCATATTATTAATTATACACTTCTTCCTACTTTCCTGGTGTCAAGTCTGTAGTGTCAAGTGGGCAGAAAAGTGCTACTTCTCAAATGTGTTCTTGATAGAAGGCCTTGTCTTCCAATTAGAGAAGTGGGAATGTAGCCAACTTTAGATGGTGGGTCTTTTCCCAGTCTCTTGGGACTCAGGTGTACCTGGCACTGAACTGGAGGGATTCAACTTGAGGGCGTAGGAGTTGCGTGTGGTTCAATAAATAATGAAATCTCAAAATACTCACGGGTGGGCAGAAGGCAGCTAGAGGTCCTAGGTGGTCTTCTTGCCTCAGTTTGTCTCACTGACTGCTGCTGCTCCCTGCTTCATGGTATGGGCTTGAGTCCATTAAGGATGGTGAAAGGATGTGGGAAGGTCTGGTCTGGGATGTACCTGGGGATAGTGGAAGGCAATGGGAGGTCTGAGGTGCTCTTCTGCCTCAGTTTGTCTAACTGACTGCTGCTGCTTCCTGCTCTGTGGCTGTAGGCTCAGGGGATTAATGGTGGTAAAGGGATGTGAGAGGGGCCAGTCTGGGGTGTACCTGGGGCAGTTGGAAGACAGTGAGAGGTCTGAGGTAGTCATCCTGCCTCAGTTTGTCTCATTGACTGCTGCTGCTCCCTGCTCCATGGCATGGAGGATTAATGATGGCAAAGAGATGTGGACGGGGCTGATCTGGTGTGTACTGGGAGCAGTCAGAAGGCAGTGAGAGATTTGAGGTGGTCTTCCTCAGTTTGTCTCAGATTGTTGCTGTTCCCTGCTCTGTGGTACAGGCTCCAGAAATGTGACCTCTTGCGTACATTATTTGCCATCTTGTACTTTTCTTACTTTTGACATCTCACATTTATAATCATGCTTATGGCATTGTTTTATGAATTATTTAATGGAAAAGATATTTTCACAACTGATTACATTGTCTAGCACATAATATTAACTCAGTAAATAAATATGAAACAATTATCTTTAATAGGAAATTAGGGTTGTAACCTGGAAGATAAAGAATGAAGACAACAACGAATAGCTATAGTTGAAACAGCCAGAAAGAAAATAAAAACTCAGTGAAGAAAGAATTATTTGTAAGTCTTGTGTAAAAAAAAAAAAGCAACCATCTAAGAGTCATGGAAGAATAACAATATGAATTAAATTGGCTCTGGTTGCAGATTATCACCACATAGCTTTTTTTTTTTTCTTCTCATTTTAGTGATTTTTAATAGCACTGAGCTTTGCGTAGTTTTTTAGGCCTTTTTAAAAATCTGTGAGATCACATACTTTATAGAGAAACAAATTTTTAGTTTGTTAGATATGTTATCAGATTTTTTTTCTTCCTACATAGAGATAATTTCTAATCTTTTTTTAGAGAGAGAGATTTTATAGGGCACATACACTTGCTGGAGAGACAGGAAGAGACAGAGACAGAAAGCAAGAAATGATCCCCTAGGGGCCACACCACAATCTCCTCTCCTCTATTCTCCTCTGGGGATCTTGGGAGTACATGGACACACATCTAGCAGAAGTTTTAAGCCTCTGGGTCCAGTACTCAAACCGTGGTCAACTACATGGGTGTCCAGTGATGTAACCATTATGCCTTCTGTTGCTCCCTCTAATCTTTTAATACCTGGAAATATGAATAGCTTTTTTTCCCCCAATATGATGAGGGAAAAGGAAAAGGACTGAAATAGGAAGAGGGACACTCAGTAGGGCCTTTACCTCATGATCCACTCCCAGTCTCAGCCTGCCTGGATAATGGACATGAGCACACACTCTCAGTGTACTCAGAGAGGTCCCAGAAGGTGATCCCAGGAGCTTTCCCATGTGGATCCAGTGATGTTAACTGCTCTGTCATTGTCTGGCCCTGGGAATAGCTTTTTAAAGTTCCATTTAAAGGTTGTGTTTAATAAAAGAAAGATTATAAAAGGTTGTGAAATTTTATGGTCTTTAGATAAACTGTGTGTTATCATGATTGATTTTCATTTATAAGTAAAAGTACAAATATAAAAATATCAAGTCAATGACTTAGCATTATTACTACTTTTTAAATTTGATTCTGCCTAAAACTGCATGGTGGCCACATTAACTTTTTTTTTAATGTTTAATTATTTTAGGAATATTTTGAAAAGAACAGATTGAAATCAAAAATGAAATTACTGGGAGTTTTATCCCCTGTTAAAAAATCTGCTGTCAGTTTAGACCTTCTTAATTTATATATGGTGAATCAGATATCTTGTAAGAAGGAAATACCTGGTAAGTCTTTTCAGTAACATTTTGCTTCGACATTGTTGTGGTCATAATAACATTTAACTTTATAATGATGAATTTGTAGTTTAAGAGCTCAGTGTGTAGAAGATGAATTTTAAAATTTAGTTGCTTTTAAATTAGAAGATAAAATTTGTTTAAGATCTTTTGTTTCTTAACTTATTTATTTCTGTTTTAGAACTGCATGGTACAAAAAATCAATTTACTTTGTATGGTTAAGCTTGTAATACAGTCACTTTAGTTATAATACTGTAACTAGGCATATAGGTACCAAAGTTTAGAGAGCATGGAATATATATCTTTACTGTGAATGTTTAGGGAATTTGCTTGAAAGGAATAGTGGAAAAGATTTTTGCCCTAATGACCAGTTTTCTATCTTACAACTTGAATTGTTTCTTGAACATTCCTGGAATGTTAACTATAGTAGTCTAGTACTTCAAAATAATGTCTACTTTGTCTTGCATTTTTCTTCTTCAAGTCAAGAGAAAGTTTATCAGAGCAATTTTTCCCTCTCTCAAGAGAACTTGTGTTCAATATTTAATTTTTAAAAGAAATGCAAAAATGAGAACTTACAGAAGACAAAAGATCAGTTTTAAAAAAAAGATCGAAGTATTGCAAACATCTTTCTTTTTCTGTCATTTTTCCCCTTCCACAGATGACAATTAACACAAGTAAATTTAGTTATATATACTATAGAAAGAGTTAGAGTGAACATTACTCATCCAAAAGTTAAAATCCAAACCACAATATGCTGTAAGTGGAAAATTTCACACTTGACCTCATGTGATGGGTCATAGTCAAAATATTATATACATTTACCTTCAGGCTGTTTGCGTAGGTTGTATGTGAAACATAAATGAATTTTGTGCTTTTATGTAAGTCCTATCCCAGAGATCTTTCTTTCTTTCTTTCCCCCCCCCCAAAAGAGACTTTTGCTGTAGGGTGCGTATGTTTGCCAGAGAGACAGTGAGAAATCATTTCCTGGGGGGATGGCCATGTTGCAATCTCTTCTCCTCCATTCTCTCGGGATTTTGGGTACACACGCACATGCCCCCTTCATGAGTTTTAAGTAGCCGATTCCAGGACTTGAACCACAGTTGACTATGTGGGAGTCCATTGATGTAACCATTAGGCCATCTGCTGTTCCAGAAAATATCTCATTTTATACATGTATATGCAAATATCCCCAAATTTGAAATTGGAAACACTTCTGGTCCCAAGCATTTGGATCAGGGACATTTAACTGGTACAGTATTCATGGAGTTCAGGAATACAAATTTTTGTTGTAAATTTGTTTCATGAATTTACCTTTATTCTGTTTTGTAGGGGAGGAAAATATGTTTCACCATATTGTTATTATACTATTAATAGGTTTATAGATGAGGTTCCAATAACAAAAACATAGATTAACAAGGGAAAAGCATTCAGATTTATTTAATAAATTTAATGACAAAAGAGGCTTCATATAGGAATGAAAACACAAAGCATTGGTTAAACTGTACATTTTTGTCTAAGTTTGATGAAGTGGATAGCCATAAATAAATCTGATTGGATAAAAAATGTATGATCTAGTGGTAATAAGTTTTGGAGAATTTAGTAATATCTATTTGAGATTCTTCTCTCTGAACCTGTGTCTTCAGAGTAAAGAATGTTCTTTTACTCTGGGTATGTCAATGGCACCTCTTAAATGAGAGTGGTATGACCTGCATTAGGGGAAGATCAGAAAAATTCTTTGTAAGTTTTATAATCTGCTTCAGAAGAGAAGGAAGATGAGTTACCTTCCTGCTTCTGCTGTATTCACAAGTACCAAAGTACCATTTGTTGGTGTACTATGTCCTAAATTCCATCACTCTCGCCATAACTTTTTTTTTAAGTTTATTCATTCATGAGAGAGACAGACAGATCTATAGCTACTCTAAACAGGGTCCCCATGCCCTGATCTACTCCTTCCTCATTCAGTCTGGATCATGGCCATGTGTAAATGCTTTGTAGGCACAGGAAGGCCCCAGGACATGATCCCAGAACCCTCCCATGAGGGTCCTTCATCACACAATGTTGAGTTATCACTGTGCTACCAGCCAGTCCCTCTTTTTCACTTTTTTCCCCATTGAATCAGCATGTTTATTGAATACTTACCATAAATACTATTTTGGTTGCTGAGGATAAAGTAAAAAGACTTGGGACCAGCAGGTGGTATAGTGATTAAGGCATTGGATTCCCACATGGTTAACTGTGAGTCCCAGACGCAGCAGCTTGAAACTCATGCTGGGCACATGTGTGCATGTGTACCCAGAATCCCGAGAGGAGAGTGGATTGTGGCATGGCCTTCTCCCTTCTGGGGTGATTTTTCATTTTCCCTCTCTCTGTCTCTATCTGGTGAGTGCACATTAACTACTACAAAAAAATAAAATAAAAACTCTTATTAGGACTAATGACTGAAAACAACAGAAATTATATCTGTATGTGTCTGTATATATGTATCTCTCTAGCTAGCTATCTAATATTTTTACTCATTTGACTAAAAGGAAGAAGAATGGTGTAATAGCCTCAGAGAGAATTTGACCAGGGATTTGAATACTACTAGGATTCTTTCTCACTTCAAATATTAACTTTGTTCTCCCAGACTGTCTTTATTATTGAGACTAAAATCATGGTTTTTGACTAATATTGCTCATCTCTTCCAGTATTACCACCAGAGAAAGACTGAGAATTGTTGTTCTACTTCCAAACTTTAAAATTCCACTGGAAGGGTATTGCCTTATGCTACTGGTGCTAGGTTTCAGCAGTGTAACACTTCACTTCCAACCAGAGGGATGGGATACTGTTCTTGGTTCATCATTGATCAAATGTTTACCCCTAAGGCAATGATTTTATCCAGAGAGGTAGGGTTTTATAGGAAGATAGAAAGTCCCCGGTAGAACTATATAGTTGTAGTGGGTATAAAACACATTTCTCAAGAGAAGAGGTAAACATTACTGAACAGATAAAGCAGTGGTTTCTTCAGTAGAGATAAGGCTTTTGCCCTTAACATGTTAAAAATTGAGTGAGGGAGACTGAATTAAACAGTAGAGTGTGCTATAATTGAGAAAATATGTAGTGCTACAGAAATGTATAATATAGCCTCTGGCATGGGGCTGGGGATCAGGGATGTCTTGGAGGAAGGACAAGTGGAATTAAAATCATAGGGCCTTTTTCCTGAGGGGTGTATAAGATGATAAAGAAGCTGTTTTTAGTTATTTGTGACAGTTGTTAGTACTATAATGACTTTTTCTAGCATATACCTAAGTGTTTTAGTAAAATTTCTTTGTACAATGTTTTAATAAATACAGTATATCAAACAGTACTTCTTAAAGATTTTCTTATTGGGCTGGTTTTGTGGAACAGTGGTTAAATACTGTGCATAGGGAACTGGATCCCACACGGCTGACCACAGGTCAAGGCTTGCCTCGGTGGCTTTAAAACCTCATATGGTAGATGTACACTCCAAATCCTGATGGAATTAGAGAAATGGAGGAAAAAGACTTGCTGTGTGTCATACCCCATTGAGGGGTACTTATGCTGTCTGGTGAATGACCTCTATTAAAAAAAAGAAAAAGGGGAACCAGCAGTTAGCGTAATGGCTTTGTTGCTGGACTCCCACGTAGTCGACCGCGGTTCGCGTCCCGGACCCGGTGGCTTAAAACTCACGCCGGGCGCGTGTGCGTGCGTGCCCAAGATCCCGAGAGGAGACTGGAGGAGAAGGGATTGCGGCGTGACCATCCCCCCTGGGGGGTGATTTCTCGCTTTCTGTCTCTATGTCTCTCTCTGTCTGGCGAGCGCACGCGCCCTATAGCGAAAACCTCTCCCAAAGAAACAAAAAAAAGAAAAAGGAAACAGAAAAAGATTTACTGTTATTTTAAAATAATAATTGTATGTTATTTTATTATAGAAACTATGAGAAAACCAGTCCATGTGAATATGAATAGAGACATAAATATGCCCCTAAGAAAACATAATTTAGAGCTTCCAATGTCACCTCACTGTATACCTTCTAAACTCTGCCTTGATGATACAGAAATCAGGTAGGTTTTAGCTGGGATGTTTATCATTAGGTGTTTAAACTCGTTATTATCATCATCACTTTTACTAGCTGGAAAATGTATAAAGGCTTACATTCTAGATCCAGTTTTTGCTTGTTTGGCCATTAATCTTTATCAAATTACCTAGATATTTTGTATGTTAATTTTCCTTATTGTAAAATGTATATCTCTAGTATAAATAGAAGTTTTATAAAACTCAGTAATATCGTGATCCTGAATTGATTTACTTAAGAGTTCTGTTTTTTTTTTTAATTTATTATTTTTTTTGGTAGTATGCTTATGTAGGACAGTAGGAATTTTAAATATATAAAGATAGTTGATTCTGTTCCCATTTATATTTTTAACCTTAAAATTTTCTTTTTGTTAGTATACACTATCAAAGGCAAAATAATAAGAAAGAAGTTGGCCCAGTTCAGGTGGGTTTTTTTATTTTTTATTTTTTTATTTTAAAAGTACATATTATTTAGGTACATTTCTACATAATATTTTTAAAAGTCTTATTTAGGTTTAGACTTAATTTAGAGACAAAATTAATAGTACGATATAGCCTAAAATGATATATAGCAAAAGCATTTCTTCTGTAAATCTTCAGCATAAACATAGAATTCTTAAATCTAAATATTAAGTCTAATAGAAAATGACATTCCCTTGAAAAGCCCTTCCTTGCTTATTTGTTTATTTAAATTTCTTTTAAACATTCATTCACATATGTCCCTTAGCTTGTAAAGTGAATGTTCTAACATGAATATATTTCTCACCAGTCCAATTGGGAATACTATATACATTGTCTTCAACAGATAATAACCCATTTCTTTGTCACATAAATGTCTTGCCTCTCTCTTTTTCCTCTTAATGTCTATTCTCAGACTCTTATCCTTGTCCTACCCTCTTCCCACACTGTATCTGGTATGTATAACCATATTCTGTGTTTCTATATCCTCTAGTCATTGAGTTTCATCCATAGAGTACGGACAGTCGGTATAAATTAAGTGGAGACATATAGTGTCTCTCCTTCATAGCATGCCTTGCTTCACTCAGCAGTAAATCTTCCATATTCATCCACTTTCTGTCAAAAACCAGGGTCTTATGTTCCACACATTTTTTTAATGCATTCCTCTGTTTGTGGACATTTGGGTTGGTTCCATGTT
The DNA here is from genome assembly GCA_026018925.1 of Tupaia tana. Taxonomy (NCBI): domain Eukaryota; kingdom Metazoa; phylum Chordata; class Mammalia; order Scandentia; family Tupaiidae; genus Tupaia; species Tupaia tana. Next base: position 143,531,740 of record JAKSZU010000006.1, read on the forward strand.
TTAGGAATTGTGAATAATGTCGCAATAAACATCATTGTGCAAGCACTTTTCTGACTAAGCATTCTTTTGTCCTTTGGGTAGATACCAAGGAATGGGATTGCTGGATCATATGGCAGTTCTGTTTGTAGATCTTTGAGGAATCTCTATAATGTTCTCCACAGTGGCTGGACCAATTTACATTCCCACCAGCAGTGTAGGAGAATTCCCCTTTTACCACATCCCTGCCAGCCCTTATAATTTTTTATTTTTTTTAATCTTAGTCTTTCTGATTGGGGTTAGGTGGTATCTCATTGTTAGGTGGTATCTGCATATCCCTTATGATGAGGGATGTTGAGAATTTTTTCATTTGCCATTTGGCTATTCAAATGTCATCCTTAGAGCGGTTTTTTCAACTCATTCTCCCATCTTTAATTGATGGGAGATTGAGATTGATGGAAAGCCACTTGAGTTCCCTGTGTATTCTGACTTAATTTTTGTCAATGGTGAGAGGTAGGGGTTCAGATTCATCTTTCTGCGGGTGGAGATCCACTTTTTCCAGCATCATTTGCTAGAGATTTTCTTTTTCCCACTGAAATGACTAGTACCCTTCATCAAAAATCAGTTGGCTGTATGTTTGGGAGTTTATTTATGGGGTCTCTATTCTGTTCCCGTGGTCTACCTGTTTGTTTCTTTGCCAATATCATGCTGTTTTGATTATCACAGCTTTATAGTATATTTTGGGGTCAGGGAGTGAGATGCCAACAACTCCACTCTTCTTGCACTGGATTACTTTGGCAATATGAGGTCTTTTATGATCCCAGACAAATTGTATGATTATCTTTTCTAGATCTTTGAAGACCATCTCTGGTACTTTGATTAAGATTGTGTTAAATATGTAGATTAATTTGGATAGAATTGCCATTTTGATTATATTAACTCTTCCAATCCAGGAACATAGGATATCCTTCCACTTTTTTGTATCATTTTCAATTTCTTTTTTAAGTTTCTCATAGTTTTCCTTGTGGAGGTCTTTAAGTTCTTTGGTTAGATTTATTTCTAGGTTATCTTATACTTTTTGTGGCTATGGTAATTGGAATTACTCTCTTCAGTTTTATCTCAGTCTGCCTGTTGTTTGTGTATGGAAATGCTATAGATTTCTGTATGTTGATTTTGTATCCTGCAACTTTATTGTATTCATGTATTACTTTCAGGAATATTTTTGTGGATACCACTGGGTCTTCTATGTATACAATCATGTCACCTGCAAATAAAGATAATTTCACCTCTTATTTTCCTATTTGAGTGCCTTTTATTTTATTCTCTTTTCTGATTACACTGGCTAGGACTTCCAGTACTATATTGAAAAAGAGTGGAGAAAGTGGGCATCCTTGTCTTGTACCTGTTTTCAGCAGAAAAGCTTTCAGGATGATGTTAGCTATAGGTTTTTCATAGACAGCTTTTATTGTGTTGAGAAATGACCCGTCTATGGCAATTTTTCTGAGAGTCTTGATCATGAAGGGATGTTGTATCTTATCAAATGCTTTTTCTACATCAGTTGATATTATCATATGGTTTTTATCATTCCTTCTGTTAATATGGTGTATTACATTTATGGTTTTGCATATGTTGAGCCATCCTTGCATCCCTGGAATAAAGCCTATGTGTTGTGATGTATAATCTTTTTTTATATGTTGTTGGATACGATTTGCTAATATCTTGTTGAGAATTTCTGCGTCTATATTCATCAGAGATATTGGTCTATAGTTTTCCTTCCTTGTCCTGTCCTTGTCTGTTTTGAGGATAAGGGTGATAGAGGCTTCATAGAATGAATTAGGGAGAGTTCCACCCTTTTGGATCTTTAGAAATAACTTGAGCAGAATGAGGGTTCACTCTTTAAAAGTTTTGTAGAATTCAGAGGTGAAGCCATTAGGACCAGGGCTTTTCTTTGTTGGGAGGTTATTTATTACTGATTCAATCTCATGACTTGTTATGGGCCTATTTAAACTTTCTACATCCTCCTGACTCAATCTTGGTAGATAACGTGTGTCCAGGTATTTGTCCATTTCATCCAGATTTCTTGATTTTTTGGCGTATAGTTGTTCATAGTATCCTCTAATGGATTTCTATTTTTTTTGTTATTATATTGTCTTCTTCATTGTGAATTTGATTTACCTGGTTTGTTTCTCCTTTTTTTTCTTTCCCTTTTCAACTATTTAATAAAGCTCATACACAAGTCAAAAAACTTCATTATCAAACTAGATGATATGATTCACCAAGCTTTCAGGTTATTTAAAAAGAATGTTTAGATGGAACTGTCACAAATAAGACTTTTTATTTGTCACTATTAAAAGTCTGACCTTTAAACAGATTCTTGGACTAGTGATTCATATCCATCAGCTTGTTCCACTTTGGCACCTGTCTCAAGCCCAGTAGCTTTCCCAGAGCTACCACCTTCGCCATGAAGCTCCATGAGTTTTCTCAATTCAAACTTGGGCTTCTTCAGCATTTTTCTTTTCTGACGAAGACATCATGGAGAGGGTAGATGGATTGGCAAGCCTTTTCTATGTCTTTTCCAGTACTGTCTGGAATCAGTTTATTGACCACTTCTTTCAAGTCATTTTTCTGCACCTCACGAGTCATGATTTTCATCATCTTCTTCCGGATTTGGCGGACCTGCTGATGCTGGGCATAAGAGGTCTTCCATATATGATTGTTGCGTTTTTTAGTAAACCCAGCACAGAAGAGCTGAAGCAAATAACCATTGGTAGTCTTCACGTTGACATGAGCTTCAATCATGGTCTGTCATTTTCTGACCATGGAATACATTTTGTCATGGGTGAGATCCATGCCAGGGAAGTTAGTTAGGCAGCTTTTGCCCTGAACATCCTCAGTAGTTAGCTTGAATTTCCTAAATGTGACTTCGTTGTTCTGCAGATCTTCAAGGCTCACTTCAAACACACGGCCCTTAAGGCTGTCAAATGCAATTTTCGTTCCTTGAGTCCTGGTAACTAGGTTTTCCTAATATTTCTTAAGTTGAACATAGCAGGTGCTTTCACGTCATACCTATCTTTTTTAGAAAATGGATCAACCACTTTCTTCTTGGCTCCCTTTTTGCCGCCTTTTGTAAGGTGCTTATTCTTGCCAACTGTCATGGTGCTACTCAGAGAGCCAAAAGCTTGTTTCTCTCTTCTCAATTAGTCTAGCTAGAGATGTGTCAATTTTGTTTATCTTTTCAAAGAACCAGCTTTTACTTTAATTTATTTTCTGTATAGTTTGTTTATTTTCTATTTCATTTATTTCTGTTCAGATCTTTATTATTTTTTTCCTGGAATTTTTTGTTGTTGCTTTTCTACTTTTCTGAGGCATGATATTAGATGGTCCATTTGTCTTCTTTCCATATTCTTATGTGCTATAAACTTTCCTCTTATGACTGCTTTTGCTGTGCCCCAAAGATTATGGAAACTGGTGTACTCATTGTCATTGGCTTCTATGAATCTTTTGATTTCAGTCTATTTCTTCGGCAGTTGTGAAGTCATTCCAAAGTAGGTCATTTAGTTTCTATGTATTTGTGTACTTTTGAAGATTTTTGTTGAAATTAATATCAAGTTAAATTCCATCATGGTCAGAGAAGATGCTAGATATAGTTTCTGTGCCTTTGAATCTGTAAAAGCTTGCTTTGTGCCCTATCATGTGGTCAATCTTCCAAAAGGTTCCATGTGGGAGTGAGTAAAAAATGTATCTCATTGTTTTTGGGTGGAAGGCTCTATAGATGTCTGTTAAATCCATTTGATTTATGATATCATTTAGATCCTTTATCTCTTTGCTTATTTTTTTGTCTAGATAATATGTTCAAAGGAGAGAGTAGGGTATTGAGGTACCCAAGAATTAGTGTGTTGCCGTCTATCTCTCCTCTTAGACCTAATAATCTTTCCTTCATGTATTTGGGTGCTCCTGAGTTAGGTGAATAGATATTTATAAGCATTATATCTTCTTGATGGATTAGCCCTTTTATTACTATGTAATGTCCTTCTTTGTCTCTTTGTACAGTTTTTGTTTTAAAGCCTATTTTGTCAGCAACTAGTATCGCTACTTCAGTTCTTTCTTCATTCCCATTTGCATGGAATACCTTTCTCCAGCCCTTCACTTTTAGTCTATGTATGTTTTTATCTATGGTACGTTTCTTGTAGGCAGCAGATAGAGAGTTTCTGTTTTTATATCCATTAAGCCAGTCTTGATTGGAGAATTTAATCCATTTACATTCAATGTTGTTATCAATATTTCTGGACTTGTCCCTGCTTTTAAGTTGGCTATTGTCTTGGTTATCCTTTATTCCCTTATTTCTGTCTGTTCATTCTTTAGTTTTCCTGGGACAGGACTCTCTTCAGAGTTTCTTGAAGAACTGGTCCTGTGTTGGCAAATTCTTTCAAGTTTTGTTTCAGAAGATATAACCTTTTTTTGCCATACGAAGGATAATCTTGCTGGATATAATAATCGTGGTTGAAATTGTTTCTCAACATTTTCAGTATGTCTTCCCATTCTTTGCTTGCATTGTTTCTGTTGAAAGGTCCAGTGTTAACCTGTTGGCATGACCTTTGTAAGTCACTTGACGTTTCTCTCTTGCCAATTTTAGTATCTTGTCTTTATCTGTGGTTTTGGCCAATCTGGCTAAGATGTGCCAGATTTTTTTGGGATTGATTCTTTTTGGGGTCCTTTGTATTTCTTGGGTCTGGATGTTTGAGTGCCTCTCTAGGTTTGGAAAGTTTTCTTTCAGAATTTCATGGAATAGATTTTCTATACCCTTATTAGTTTCTTCACCTTCTGGGATACAATTATTCGGATGTTTGGACATTTAATGGAATCTAGTATTTCTTATATATTATCCTTTTTTTGTTAATTTCTCTACCTTTTTGGTGTTTTTTTTTCTAGGTCAGAGGTTTTGTCTTCTACATCCAAGATTCGATCTTCAGCATGGTCTAATCGACTTTTAATACTTTCAAGAGAATTTTTGATTTCTTGTATTACACAATTCATCTCTAATAGTTCTATCTATTCTTATGGTGTAAATTTCTCCTGCCAAATTGTGGAAGGACTTCCTCATCTCCTGGAACTCACTGTCTCTTTTCTGTTCCAACTCATAGAGTTTTGTCACTGTGACTGTTCGGGATTCATTTTTTTTTTGGAGAGGTTTTCGCTATAGGGTGCGTGCACTCGCCAGAAAGACAGAGAGAGACAAAGATAGAAAGCAAGAAATCACCCCTCAGGGGGAATGGCCACACAGCAATCCCTTCTTCTCCATTCTCCTCTCGGGATCTTGGGCATGCATGCACATGCGCCCGGTGTGAGTTTAAGCCACTGGGTCTGAGACTCGAACCGCAGTCGACTACATGGGAGTCCAGTGACATAGCCATTACACTAATTGCTGGTCCTGGTTTTTTTTTTTTTTTTTTTTTTGAGAGGTTTTGCTATAGGGTGCGTGCGCTCGCCAGACAGGCAGAGAGAGACAGAGAGAGAGAAAGCGAGAAATCACCCCCCCGGGGGGGATGCCCATGCCGCAATCCCTTCTCCTCCATTCTCCTCTCGGGATCTTGGGCATGCACGCACACGTGCCCGGCATGAGTTTAAGCCACCGGGTCTGGGACGCGAACCACAGTCGACTACGTGGGAGTCCAGCGACATAGCCATTGCGACGCTTACGCTAACTGCTGGTCCCTCTGCTTTTTTTTTTTTTTTTTTTTTTTTTTTTACATTTTGGTAACTTCTGTTTTTTTCAAGAGATGAAGTACACTTATTGTGTTCTTTTGATGAAGACATATTTCCTTGATTTTTTTCAAATTTGAGGCTCTTCTGCTTCTGCTAGCCATTGGGTGATGTATTTACTTTTGGATACCTTTTTGGAGAGTGTTTTGGGCACTGGAAACAAGTTTGCTTCCCTTTTGCTGTGGTGTGCCGAAGTCTCTCTTCTGTGTTTAGCAACGTGCTCCCCTTGGGAGGAGTCTTCTATTCAGGTGTCTGCAGAGCAGTTTCTCCTTTTTTATAGGTTGTTCAGTATAGAGTGGGAATCACAGAGTGTCTCATAATACTAGGATGTTTGAAAACTATTACTCTAGACCTGTCTAATCCCTTTAAGTGGGTGCAGGATTAGGAGAAGATTACAATATAAGAGGCAAGTAAAAAAATATGAAAGAGGAAAAACGAAAACATCATGTGCCATGCTTGTGGCACAGGGTGCTGCAGTTGGAAGTGTCTGTTTTTTTTTTTTTTTTTTTTTTTTTTGGTTGTTGTTTGTTTTTTAGTATAAGTTACTTTAATAATTGTGACATGCCACTGAATGGTCTAATTTTTTGACTATTGGAGAAATGTACTCTCTTTAAAATTTTTTTACAGTCTTCAATTATTCAATTATAGTCTTTAAAGCTTCCTAAGGTAGGAAACGTTACCTTAAGAATATTTTAATTTGGAGCCAGTAGGTGACATAGTGGTTAAGGTGCTTGACTCCATCTTGCTGACTGTGGTTTGAATCCTAGATCTGGTAGTTTGAAAATCACAGTAGGCACATATGTGTGCATGCCCAAAATCCCAAGAGGAAAATGGAATATAGGGATTGTGGAGTGGCCATCTCCTATATGGGATGATTTTTCACTTTCCTTCTCAGCATCTCTATCTATCTCTGGAGAGTGCATGCTCTCTATGGGAGGAAAATAATAGATTATATATGAGAATCCTTTTGGAATACTGGTTAATGTGACAAGGCCTATGTGTACACATTTGATTGTGCTTGTTACTGATAACCTGTAAATGACAATTCACTTAGGAATCCTTACTTTGTGTTTAATTATTGAGGAATTCATCTCTTATAACGTAGTGACCATTGTTTTATATCAAATTGTGATGTTAATTTCTCACACACTGATGTTTTCTTTCAAAGTGTAGTAGGTAATATTTTTTTTTAGAAAATAAAATTTTAATCAATGACAAAACACATAAAATGTAATTAAAGCTTCAGATTTTTTTAAAAAAATAATTATTTGATTTTATTTATTCATCCACTTATTTAAATTTGACCAGAGAGTGAGAATGCAAGCCACCAGGTTGGGACTCAAACCAGGGTCGGCTATGTGGGAGTGTCCAGCGCCTTAACCACCACGCCACCTGCTGGTCCCTGCTTCAGATTATTTTTTTTGAGACCTTTTTTTCTATAGAGCACATGCACCTGCCAGAGAGACAGAAAGTGAGAAATCACCCCCCTGGGGGTGATGGCCACATCACAGTTCCTTCTCCTCTTGGGCACATGCAAACACACGCCTGGTGTGTTTCAAGCTGCTGAGTCCGGGACTCAAACTGCAGTCAACTGTATGGGAGTCCAGTGATATAACTGTTATGCCATCTGCTGGTCCCAATGCTTCAAATTTTAAAGCCCAATTCCATATTGTTAACTATCTTTTCTTTCCTTTGGATTGCTAGAGTTAAACTTGATCAGAAAAATTGATAGTGATACTAAAATCCCTAGGAAATATTGTCACCTGAATTGTGGAGTTTTGAAATTCAGATTTCTTGTCAATAGAGGATGGCACACAGAATAGAGCATGAAAGGGACAAGGGGTAGGAAGGGCAGAGAGAAAGGGCCCTTAAGTATAGTCATACACTGCATTACATGTTGGTCAACAACAGACCATATATATGATGGTGGTCCCATAAAATTATAATAGACTGTAACATATATCCTAGGTGTGCAGTAGGCTATGCCATCTAGGCTTGCGCAACTATACTATATTTGCATAATAACAAAATCACCTAGTACTGCATTTCTCAGAATATGTTAATATTGTAAAGCAATATATGATTGTTTAATCTTGGTTGATAATCTCTCTGACTTTACTAAGGCCTATTACTCATGATTTGCCTTTCCTTAGAACTTTTTCTTTTGTAATCATGACTTTTTTTAAAAAAAATTAATATCACTCTTTTGGTATTCTACTAGTATATCTCTCTTAGCAATTTAAATAATTTTATCTTCTTTTCTATAGCCATCACAACTCATGAAATCATCTAGTGTGTTGGAACCTCAATTCAACAGAATAGAAAACTATAGTTTGACTCCACCACCTTTTTCAGCAGAATTATCTTCTAATGGACATATTTCACAAGAAAATTTCACTCCCATAATAGCACCTACTCCTTGGACAGCCACATATGAAAAAAAGAATGAAAAGGTACCTTTGAATCACCAGTTCTTGGCAACTTTAGGATTATATTTTCATGATATGCATTTATTTCTCTGTTTACAGATTTTAAAAGTGTAAGTTGAAAATTGCTATAGATCTAACTGAAAGATAAATTAAGGATAATGATTTTTCTTTGGTCAAATGTTTCATTCTTTGCACTGCAGGGGATTATGAATCCAAAAACTGAGTGTTCTTTAAAAGTCTTAGAAGTTATTATTCTTTGAGAAAATTATTAATAAATAGTGAAATTAAAAATAGTTCAATGGGTTATGAAGTTGTTGCTTATAATCACTGTAAATGACTATTGGCAATGTCAGTGTGACATGATATATACACTGTCTAGGAAGCATCCTATGAAAATAGCAATATACAATCTCAATGATGCCTTAGTAGTCACTTAAAGTCTAAGTTGTGATGACTTGATTCTTTATAGGATTTGGAGGATGACAAATGTTTATATGTACTTCACTTAACATTATACAAATTTATTTGTTAATTGATAGGTAGTGCTAAGTGTTGATTGTATGCTCTACAGTAAAAACTATAAAAACATCCTAAACATTTTTAAAATTCTGAAATGTGTATGTCATAGGACTACCAGGAATTGATCTACCATACTTATAGAGTTTATAATACAAAATTATTTACCATTGTTATCCAAATGTATAATGGGAATGAGGAAAATGGTTACATAAACACTGTCATCTTATTTAAAATTTTTTTGAACATTTATTTATTCATCTATTTATTTGTTGTCATTTTTCAAGCCACTGGATCTGGGTCTTGAACCACAGTTGGCCACGTGGGAATCCAGCATCCTAACCACTATGCTTCCTGCTGTCTTTTTATTTGGGGGGGGAGGGGATTTTTGCTATAGGGTACATGTACTTGCTGGAAGGACAAAAGAGAAAGAGAGACAGAAAGCAAGAAATTACCCCCTGGGGGAGATGGCCAGGCCATAATTCCTTCTCCTCCAATCTCTTCTTGGGATTTTGGGCATGTACTCACACGCCGCTGGTGTGAGTTTCAAGCTGTCGGGTTTGGGACTCGAACCGTGGTTGACTATGTGTGAGTCCAGTGACATAACTATTATGCCATCTGCTGGTCCCCACATTATCTTCGTAATGGGAATAATTTTTATTTTCTCCCATTTTTAGCATGCAGTGGTTTATGTTATATTTATATATGTATTTATCATTTATAAATTATATTCAATCTAATATATCATTTGTAAATTCATAAGTTATACTATAGTTATGTTGTAGTATGTTACCATAACATATGATATAATATATAGTTAAGCATAATTTTATTAAAATATATTGTTTCTCTGAGAGGAAAAAAATGAAGTGTTACATTCTATAATATGTGCTAGCCTTACTGACTTTTTTCTTTTTTAAAATTTTTACTATAGTATTCATGTGCTTGCCAGAGAGAGACATAGAAAGAGAGGGAAAGTGAAAAAACACCCCTTGATGTGGGGATGGCTATGCCACCATTTCTTCTCCTCCATTCTCCTCTCAGGATCTTGGACATACATGCACATGTGCCTGGTATGATTTTCAAACCACTGGGTCTGGGACTTGAATCAGGGGCCAGCCATGTAGGATCCCGAGCCTTAAACTCTCTATCACCTGCTGGCCCTAGCCTTATTCATTGAAGGGCCCGCCCAATATTTTTTTATGCCACATGGCAAGTGACTGCATGTGTATTTATGTGTGCAAGAGATAGAGGAAAGGAGGAAGGGAGAAAGCACCTCCACATGGGGTCTGGTTATCATTTCTTCATCCCTTCAGTTTTTCATCATATCAGATCCTGGGCACATGTGCACATGCCTGGTGTGTCAATAGTTTCTGAGGCAATGGAAAACCCATGTTTATATTAGGTTGTTGGAAAAGTTATGATGCATATTTTTGCATTATGACTTTTGCAACAACCTAATATTTTATCAGACAAAAATTTACATTGTAGTTTTTAGCTCATCTTTGCTCTTTTGGATACTTTATGGGAGTAGAAAATACTGTGTAATCTCTATTTAAACAATCTCCTCTTTATCTTCACATATTATAGACTTCAGGTTAGTGATTAATCCAGAAGGGTAAATAATGTTTTACCTAATATGCCAGAAGAATGAAAAAAAGAGGCTAATCTCCCTGTTGCCTCTTATTTTTTTTTTTTCCAGAGAAGTTTTTGCTATAGGGCGCATGCACTTGCCAGAAGGACAGAGACAGAGAGACAGAAAGTGAGAAATCACCCTCCCCTCCAGGGGGGATGTCCACCCCACAGTCTCTTCTCCTCCATTTTCCTCTTGGGATCTTGGGCATGCACACACACACACACCTGGCGTGAGTTTAAGCCACTGGGTCCAGGACTCAAACCATGGTCGACTACATGGGAGTCCAACGACATAGCCATTATGCCAACTGATGGTACCCTCCCCCCATTCCCTCTTCAAGTCATTGTGTCTCATTGTGAGGTGGTAATGGAGTATTTAATAATTTATTTGGATGAAGTTCAAGAAAAGTAAGAATTGAAATGATAAAAAACATTATAAATACAAAATTGGAAATATAAAATTATAAATGTAAAAGGAAACCAGTTAAAAAAAAAATGGGTTAGAGGAAATGGTTTGGGGCTTCTTAGTCCCAATCAAAATAGCATCGAGGGACCAGCAGTTAGCGTAATGGCTATGTCGTTGGACTCCCACGTAGTCGACCGCTGTTCGAGTCCCGGACCCGGTGGCTTAAACTCACGCCAGGTGCATGTGCGTGCGTGCCCAATATCCCAAGAGGAGAATGGAGGAGAAGGGATTGCGGTGTGGTCATCCCCCCTGGGGGGTGATTTCTCGCTTTCTATCTCTCTCTCTCTCTCTCTGTCTATCTGGCGAGCGCACGCGCCCTATAGTGAAAACCTCTCCAAAAAAAAAAAAAAAAAAAATTAGCATTGAACTAATACATAATAAATTCTTTTTGATTTATTTGTGTGTGTGTTTCTCACTTCAAAGGATGACTTTGTCCCTGCACAATTGTTATTGTCCTTCTGAGACTGAGCTGTATGAATTAACTGAGAAGTTAGTAGAAGCCTGACTTTAAAAAAAAATTTTTTTTTTTTAGCATTTCCTGTTGAATTCTGCTCTTTACTATCTATTGGTTTTGCAATCATTTGTCTCCAGACTTCTCTCTTCTTCATTGGCTATATATCTAATATACTTCAGATATAAATTAGCATTGTTGGATAGATTAGTGTCAGACCAATGTACTAAATTACATGTACATGTTATCTTTATTGACAAATGAATATTCTCAACTGCTTTTCACAACACTATCTCCTTTTTTTCCTGAATGAAACTGACATTCAGAAAAACTAAAGTAGCCATCTAAAATTAGATAGCACATGGAAAAACAGAGAAAAGTATATTTTCCTTGGGATAAACTTATTCCCTGTCACAAAAATTTAACTTGTAGTTACTCAGGAATCTAGTATCTTGAGTATTTTTTGTTTTGTTCTTATTTTTAAATCTTTTTAAAAAAATACTGAGAAAATAGTGGATCAACTATTTAACTAATGACCCAATAATTAGTTCACCATAGTATCACTCTGTTATTTTAAAAATCATTCAAATGCTTGTTGGTTTCATTGCTTTAAAAAGTATCCCTTTTTGTTTTCAATGAGGGCCAAAATTACTATTAGACTGAAAATATACATATTTTAAAATATAGTTGTAGTTTACTTAAATATTTTATGGCAAATAAATTGTATGTATGTGCATTTACTATTTTGGCAGTTTCTTCCACCTTTTTTTTTTTTTTTTTTTTTTCTTTCCCAGCTCAGTAACATGAACTCTTCTGACTCCTTGGTTTCAAAATTAAATGAAAGTGAAGATATTCTCAGGCAATCTTGTAAAACAGGACCATTTGAAACATTATTTGAAAGATTAAACAGGTAAGCAAAGATGCTAAAAAAAAAAAGTGGCTGTACCATTCTATATTCAATTATTTGATTTTAATGGACATAAATATTTTTAGTTAATAAGATAGACCTTAGTATGCCCTGTTGATAACCATTCTCCATTGTGCAGTAAAAAAGTCCACATATAACTTTTTTTTTTTTAGTTTGCTATATGATACATGCTCTTGCTGGGGAGAAACAGAGACAGAGAGAAAGGGAAAGTGAAAAAATTACCCTGTAGGGGAGATGACCATGGCCGCAGTCCCTTCTCTTCCATTCTCCTCTCGTGACTTCACATATGCACGCATGTGCCCAATGTGACTTTTCAAGTTGTAGTTTTAAGACTCAAAATGTGCAGTTGGCCATGTGGGATCCAATGCCTTAATGACCATGTCACCTGACTGAACCCATATATAATTTTTTACTTCAAAAATTTAACTACTAAAAACTTTCTGTTGACCAGACCAATGATGGAAAAAGTCATTTATATACATATTGCATACATATTGTGTATGTTATATAAATATATCCTGTATTCTTATGATTAGGTAAGCTAGAGAAAGATAAATGTTAAGAAAATAATAAGAAAGAGAAACTATACTTACAGTACTGTACCATATTTTCCGATACAGTTACTGAAAAAAATCTGCACATAAGTGGACCTGTGTAGTCTCAACCTGTGTTGTTCAAGGGTCTCCTGTATTTCTAGGAAAAAAAAATCACTATAAGTAAAATGTATTATTTAATGAAAATAGTTTTAAGTAATTAGTTTTTAATGTGAACATCTACATTTACTTTTAAAAATATTTTAGGCAAAGATAGTTGAAATCTTTTGTAATCTCCATGAATTACTATTTTATTTTTCTGTATCATTTTTGTTTTACATTTAATTGCAGCTAGTGGAGCAGAATTTCAGTTTCATTTTTTAGATGTTAAGATATAAACCCTGACTCATTATTTTGAAAATCTATTACGCTTGTAAAACTAGTTTGAATCCCTCCTAGTGAGAAACCTAGACTATAATCCTATCCTAATTTCCTTCATTTTAGTAAGTGGCATTAGTATTCACTCAGGTGCTAAAGCCAAAGTAAAAATTGTCCTTGATTCCTTCTTTTCTTTCAACACCAATATTCACTTAACCAACAAAGTATTGTCAATTTTAGATTCTAATAAACTTTAAAATTACCTACTCATGTTTTAGTTCTATGAGTTCCAATCTAAGCCACCACTGCCTCTTCACTGCAGAATTGTAATGCCACATAATTATCCTTTTTGTTTCTTCTTTGTTCCAAGGTCCTTTGTAAAACAGTTTTATGAATGTATAATTGTATATGACAAACTAAACTTATTTCAAATTTTTCAAAGTGCATATTTTAAGTATGTCAAATATAATAAACATACTCATCATCCCCAGCAGTTTTTCTCGGCACCTTTAAATCCCTTCTTCGGTTTTTGGCTATTACAGATGAAAGCTTATGTATAAGTCTTTAGACATATGCTTCATTGTTCTTGGGTGAAAGTGGAACGATGGGGTCACATGGTATATGTATGTTTCAGTTTTAAAGAAACTGCTAAACTATTTAATGACTTGATTGCGTTATTTTACATTCTCATCAGCAATATATGAGAGTTCTTGTTGCAGTACAACCTTATCAACACTTGGAGCTGAACAGACAACTCTTTAAGGAAAACCTATGAGCGGCCAAAAAGCATATGAAAAAATGCTTAACATCCCTTATCATTAGGGAGATACAAATCAAAACCACAGTGAGCTACCACCTAGCCCCAGTCAGAATGCCTTAGATTAAAAGAATAAATAAGTGGGAACCAGCAGTTAGCGTAATGGCTATGTCGCTGGACTCCCATGTAGTCGACCGCAGTTCGCGTCCTGAACCCGGTGGCTTAAAACTCACGCCGGGCGCGTGTGCATGCATGCCCAAGATCCTGAGAGGAGAATGGAGGAGAAGGGATTGTGGTGTGACCATCCCCCCTGGGGGGTGATTTCTCACTTTCTGTCTCTATGTCTCTCTCTGTCTGTCTGGCGAGTGCACGCACCCTATAGCGAAAACCTCTCAAAAAATAAGTAAGTAAGTAAGTAAGTGATGGTTTGACTGTGGTGAAAAAGGAACTCTTCTACACTATTGGTGAAAATGTAAATTATTTACATTACTCTGATGACCCAATAGTACAACCACTATGGAGGACAAAGACCTAAAATAAAACTACCATACGATCCAGCAGTTTCACTTGTGGGTATCTATCCAAAGGATAGGAATACACTCAGTCAGCAAAACATTTGCATATCCATGTTTATTGTGGCATTATTCACAATTGCTAAGACATGGAAGCAATCCAAATGCCCACTAATAGATGAATGGACTAAAGTGTGGCACCTATACAGTTAAAACCGAAGCACCTTCATCTTTGAACTTTACGTTATACTTGCTTCCTCCTTTTGCCCTGATTAAATAGAATAATTAATAGTCTTACTGTCTGGGCTAACTAGCCCGAAACCTTTTGTTTAGATGTTCCTTAGCAATGTAACTACCAGACCCTCACCCAGAGCCATGGGGACCATTAAACAAAGGTCTGGAGAGTGCCCTTAGAAATAATTAACTCGGGACCAGCAGTTAGCATAATGGCTATGTCGCTGGACTCCCATGTAGTCGACCGCGGTTCGCACCCCGGACCGGGTGGCTTAAAATTCACGCGGGGTGCGTGTGCATGCGTGCCCAAGATCCCGAGAGGAGAATGGAGGAGAAGGGATTGCGGCATGGCCATCCCCCCGGGGGGGGTGATTTCTCGCTTTCTGTCTCTCTGTCTCTGTCTGGCGAGCGCATGCGCCCTATAGCAAAAACCTCTCAAAAAAAAAAAAAAAAAAAAAGAGAGAAAAAGAAAAGAAATAATTAACCTGCTTGATTCAGCTTTTGTAACTGCTTTAGCATGGGAACCCCACTTCCTTTCTTCTTCACCCCCCTCCTCAGTTTCCATTGTAATCACCATATCAACCTAGAATTGATTGTGATTTTTGCCTATATAAGCACTCCTTTCCTTTCACTGGGAGCTGCGGTGTTTTGAGAGACATGAGTTCGCCTCATATGCTGCCTCTTAATCAATAAAATGCCAATAAATTTGCCTATGTCTGGATGTCCTCTTATTTCTAGCTAATTATACTGTTACACAGTATGGTATACTACTCAGCCAGGAAAAACGAGACCCTGACACTTCATAGGTGAATATGGATGATTTACTACTAAGTGAAGCAAGCCAGACCATGAAAGAGAGGCATTGTATATGCTCGCTTAATATATACCAAAATCTGCACTCTATAAAAGAAACTGAAAGATTAGAAGATATAAAATCACGGAAAGCTACTGTGGATACTAGGGACTGTAATATCTTTGAACTAATATATAGTGTATTCATGCTGGGAAAATTAATTTTATATGTTGTAATGATGCTCAGTGATTGATTGTAAAAAAAAAAATGACAAAATCAACTGACCTTTAATAAATATAAGAATTTTTCTTTTCCTGAGAATCTCATTTTTTTTTCTGTTGATCTGTAGATTTAGCTGTATGTTATTACCACACTGCCTTGATGACTGTACCTTTGCTGTAAGGGTTGAAATCAAAAGACATATTAGTCCTCATATTTTTTTCTTTATCAAAAATGTCTTGATTGTTCTTAATTTTGTGAATTTTCATATAAATTTTAGATTTAGCTTGTCAGAATTTGCAAAAAAAAAAAAAAAAAAAAAAAAACAACAACAACAACAACAACAAAAACTCCCAAAGATTAACTACAAACCTACATGGATTGGTATCGTGTTGAATCTGTAGATCAATTTTGGTAGAATTGCCATCTTAACAATGGTGACTCTTTCAATCTATGAGCATGAAATGTTTCTCATTTATCTTTAATGCAATTTATTACAGTTTTCAGTATATAAGCCTTATGCATCCTTTGTTAAATGTATTCCTAATATTTTACTATTTTTATTATAGTACTACTATTATGAATGGATTTATTTTCCTAATTTTAGTTTTGGGTTGTTCATAGCTATTATATAGAAGTATAACTAATTTTTAAAAATTTTCTATCTATTGCCTTGTTGAATTCATTATTAGTTCTAGTAGTAGTTTAGTGGATTCTTTAGCATTTTCACTGAAGTGGATTATGTCATCTAAAAAGAAAGCTATTTTAATCTCTTCCTTTTCAGCCTAGATGGCTTTTACTCTTTTTTCTTTCCTGGCCACACTAACTAGAATTTCTAGTGAAGTGCTGGATAGAGCTAACAAGAGCAGACATGTTTGCAGTTTTTCTAGTCTTAAAGAAGAGCATTTAGTTTTTCATCATTAAATATGTTAGCTGCAGGGGTTTTTTTTTTGTGTTCTTAGGTATCCTTCATCAGGCTGAGAAAGTTCTATTCTAGTTCATTGAGAGTTTTTATCATGGATTTTGTTAAATACATAATATATTATTTTCAGAGGTGAAACCACCTTGTATTCCTAGTGTTTTAGTTTGAATGTATGTCCCCAAAATTAATGTATTGAAATCTGGGAAGCTATTTTAACAATGTTCAGAGAATGGAAAATTAATCTGATTGTGATGTTGGAAGGTAGAGCCTTTGGGAAGTAATTAATCTGATTGTGATGTTGGAAGGTAGGGCCTTTGGGGGAGTGATTAGGATTAAAGTTATTAGTGTAAGGTTCCTATGATTGAATTTAATATTTGCTAGAGGGTGTGTGCAGTTGCAGAAGAGAGACAGAGAGAAGTGACTAAGATAAACTCCCTCCCTCCTCCCCCCCGCCCCGCACCCAGAGGCATGGTCCTGCTACAATGCCTTCTGTATTTCTCTCTCTTCAGGGATTCTGGGTACACATGCATACATGCCTGATATAGTTTTAAGCTGCTGGGTCTAGGACTTGAACTACTTCATCAGCCATGTGGGATCCCACTGCCTTAACAACCTTGCCACTGGTTGGCTCTGAACTGATAGTTTCTGTAGTTTTCTATGATGTAATCGCTCTTGGGGGAGAGGGTTTGCCAAATTTCTCCCTTTGCCATTCCAGAAGACCTATTTCACACTAATTGATTTTTAAAAGTTAAATCAATCTTGTATTCCTGGGATAAACTGCACTTGTTCTTAATGTGCTCTTCTTCTTATGTATTCTTTCTTTTTTATTTTTATTTTTATTTTTTTCCTTAGGGAGCATACATTTGCTGGAGACAGCAAGAGACAGAGACAGAGGGAAAGTGAGAAATCACACCTCAGAGAGGATGGCCATGCCACTGTCCCTTTTCCTCCATTCTCCACCTTGGGCACACATGCATACATGCCTGGCATGGTTCTCAAGCCATGGGTCTGGGACTTGAACTGTGGTTGACCATGAGGGAATCCAGCAACATAACCGCTATCTGCTGGACCCCTTAAGTATTCTTTTGAAAAATTTATTGCTCATGATTGTGCATATGTGTGTGAAACTGAATGGTGGTAGGGGAACACCCTGCAAAGGGTCTGGTCACGCTACATTCCTCTTCCTCCAGCTTGTCAGACCATGGACACTTGATACGTGGATTCTTTTTTTTTTTTTTTTTTTTGAGAGGTTTTTGCTATAGGGCACATGTGCTCACCAGAAAGACAGAGAGAAAGATGGAGAGACAGACAGCGAGAAATCACCCCCCGGGAGGATGGCCATGCCGCAGTCCCTTCTCCTTCATTCTCTTCTTGGGATCTTGGGCACACATCCACATGTGCCCGACGTGAGTTTAAGCCACCAGGTTCAGTACTCGAACTGTGGTAGACCACATGGGAGTCTAACGACATCGTCGTCACACCAAATACTGGTCCTGATATGTGGGATTCTAACTGGTAGCTATGTAGGATCTACCTTCTCTTAAGAAGCATGTTACTGAATAGTCAACTCTATCCTTCTTTAGGTGTTCTTGAATTAGATTTGATAAAATTAGGCCAGGAATTTTTGCATCAGTCTTTTTGAGGGATATCACTTGGTGGGTTTCTTTATAGTATTGTTGGTCTGACTTTGATATCAGCCTAATGCGCTGTAATGGAATAATGGGGAAGTTGTCACACTTGTTTAATTTTCAGTAAGAATTTGTGTAGAATTGGTATAATTTATTCCTTAAATCTCTGGTAAATTTCATCAGTGAATCCCTTTGGTACTAGTGTTCTTAATCAGGAAGGTTTTTACTACAGTTTGCATTTTTTTTTTTTTTGAGAGGTTTTTGCTATAGGGTGTGCGCCGCACTCTCCAGACAGAGAGACAAAAAGTGAGAAATCAACCCCCCCCCCAAAAAAAGTGAGAAATCAACCCCCCCCCCGCCCCCCAGGGAGGATTGCCATGCCGCAATCTCTTCTCCATTCTCCTCTTGGAATCTTGGGCATGCACACAACACACACTTGGCGTGAGTTTAAGCCACTGGGCCCGGGACTCGAACCATGGTTGACTACATGGGAGTCCAGAGACATAGCCATTATGCCAACTGCTGGTCCCAACAGTTTGCATTTTTAACTAAGCATAAGGCTACTCAGATTATTTCTTTTTGTGTGTGTGTTTTGGTTGATTGTGTCCTGCAAAGAATGTATTCATTGCTGTTGACATAAAGTTATTCATAAGATCCCCTTATTATCTGCTTAAAATCCTCAATACCTATATTGCTGTCCTCTCTCTCTTTAATATTGGTAAATTGTATCTTTTTTCCCCTCCCTGATTATTCTGATTAGGGACTAACCAATTTTATTTATCTCCCTACAGAATCATGTTTTAGATTTGCATGTCTCTTATTCTTTTCTATTTTTAGTTGTATTGATTTCTGCTCTGATCTTTACTGTTTCTGTTAATCTGTTTATTTTTGGTATTAATTTGCTCTTTTTTTTAACTTAAGAGTCAAGGTCATTGATTTTAGATGATTCTTTTCTTATTTAGACATTTAGGGCTGTAAGTTTTCCACTAACTGCTTTTTCTGCAGCTTAACACATTTCCAGATGTTTTTGTTTTCATTCAGTTCATAATAATAAATTTTCCTTTTTATTTTTTAAGCCCATAGATTAGAAATAAATTTATTCTGTGATGTCCAGAAATCCCAAAAGTTTACTGTAGTCTGAATTAATTCCATTGTGGACAGGGAACATACTTTGTATAATATTGCCCCTTTAAATGTATTGAGGATCGTTTACTATGCTGTGTTCATTTTTTTTTTTTTTTGCAGAGGTTTTTCGCTATAGGACGCATGCGCTCGCCAGACAGACAGAGAGAGACATAGAGACAGAAAGCGAGAAATCACTCCCCAGAGGGGATGGTCACGCTGCAATCCCTTCTCCTCCATTCTCCTCTCGGGATCTTGGGCATGCACGCACACGCGCCCGGCGTGAGTTCTAAGCCACCGGGTCCTGGACGCAAACCGCAGTCGACTACGTGGGAGTCCAGCGACATAGCCATTATGCTAATTGCTGGTTCCCCTGTGTTCATTTTTAAAAAAAACTTTGTCTTGGGGCTAGCAGTTGGCGTAATGGCTATGTCACTGGACTCCCATGTAGACAACGTGATTCAAGTCCCAGGCCCGGTGGCTTAAACTCATTCTGGGCATGTGTGCGTGCATGCCCAAGATCCTGAGAGGAGGATGGAAGAGACGGGATTGTGGGTTGGCCAGATCCCCTTGGGGGGTGATTTCTCACACTTTGTCTTTCTGTCTCTCTCTCTCTTTCTGGAGAGTGCACGTGCCCTATAGCAAAAACCTCTCAAAAAAAAAAAACTTTTTCTTTTATTGTGTCATTTTTCTTATATATTGTTATGTATTTAGATTCACTAAATTGTATTTTCTTGGTTTCATCTGCTAGTTATTCTATTGAGTATTTTTTCATCTCTGGAAGTTTGGTTTAACTCATCTCTATATCTTCCCTGTGCCAGTTTTTCCTCTCTTCTTGAGTCTATGGAATATAGCTTTGATAACTCTCTCAAAGTTCTTGTCTTCAGATTCTATCATTTTAATCTATTTCTAACAGTGAAATTTGTGCCTTATAATTTGTTATAATTTTTTGATTCTTTGCATTCTTTTTTTTTAACTCTAATGGTTTGTTTATTATACCCTAATTATAAAGTTCAGAGCAGAATTTTAGCATTAAATAGTGACACATACCAAGTTTCAGATATTTATTAACCCGTGTAAATTTTAACATATCAAAATGATTTCCTGCATTTAGAGGAGAAATATTTCCTGATTAAGAAGAAATTTGTGGAGATGGCTTCTGAAGACCTTCATTATAGACCGCTTTATAGTGAAACATTGCAGTTAGAAGCATGCACCTTCTTTCTTCAGTTTGCTGTAATCAACATTCACTAAGTAAAACTTGTATTGATCATTGGGATCCAGCTTGTTTCAGGGTTCAGGGTTATTCTTTCTGTCCCAAGAGAAATCTGGATTGAACATTGCCAAACACATGAGATACAGTACTGCTCTAGCACCTCCAACGTCAATAAATATAAACGGATATCAAACTGGATGTTTCTTGGCCTGGCTTAGGACCTGGTGGAGCATGATTACGGTGGAGGACTCTGGTCTGAAAGCAGAGAACGAATCTGCCAGGCCAGAGACTCGGTACTTTCTTCACTACTTCTATGCATTTTTGATGGTTTAGTTTGGATTTTGTGATTGTGAAATTTATCTTTTTGGATGCTGGAAATTTTTGCATTTTGAAAATAATTTTAAGGTTTGATCTGGGGTGCAGTTTAGTTACTTGGGAATAGTATGATCTTATTGAAGCTGGCTCTTAAACTTTCTTAAGCAGAACCAGTTGACCTTCAATCTATGGATAATTTTGCCCCCCCCCCCCCCCCCCCCCCGAGACAAACTCTTCTGAATATGTCCTGATTCCTATTGACTTTAGAGATTTTCCCACTCTTTTGGGTAGAAACACAAAATTTTTCCAACTTTGTGTGCACTCTTGGGATTGTTTTGTCTTTCACTTAGAATGGTTCTTTCCCCAGCTTTGGGTAATTACTTTACATGCACACGCTGATCAGTACCTAGCTGAAGACTTGAGAGCAACCCTCTGTAGATCTGGAGCTCTTTCTCTCTGAAGCACTGTTTTTTTATGGTACTCTAGCATGTGAACTCTGCCCCATTCAGTCTCCCTGGACACCCTAGCTCTGTATCTTTAGTAACAACGAGTCAGCTGGGCTCTGATCCCTATGCTGTGGCTTGGATACTCATTCCAGGCAGTAAGCTAGGATCAGAGTCCTCCTGATTTGTTTTCTCTCTTACAGGGATTGTTATCTTGTTCTTTCTGGTGTCCTACATCTGAAAACTATCTCAGATATTTTGTCTAGTTTTTTAAAATTTTTTTGATATTTTTGGTATAGGGTGTGTGCACTTGCTGGAGAGAGAGAGCACAAGTGAGAAATGACCCCCAAGTAGAGATGGCCATGCCACAATCCCTTCTTCTCCATTCTCCTTTTGAGAGTTTGGGCATGCACACACATGTTCCCGGCCTGAGTTCTAAGCTACCAGGTCCAGGACTCCAACTGCGGTCAACTAAGTGGGAGTCCAGCGATGTAACTGCTGTGCCATCTGCTGGTCCCTAGTTTTTAAATTTCATCAGGAGGTAATTTTGATGTCTCTTATTTCATTTTGGCCAGATAGAAATCCTAAAGTTTAATCTTTACTCAGCAATTAAACTAATATTTTCTAAGGCAAAAAGAAAGTCAGTTTTACTTTTGTATTTAGACACTTTCAATGGTTTCTTATTCTTTTTTTCAAAAGTAAGCCTCTGGGGTCAGCCTATGGCATCGGGCTAAAGGCAGCTGGATCTTACAAAACTGGTAGCACAGTTGGAGTCCCAGATATGGCAGCTTGAGAAACATAATGGGCATGTGTCCATGTGCTCCAAAATTCCAAAAAGAGGGATAAGATAGAGGAGAAGGGATTGTGTATATAGGGGGTACATTCTCACTTTCCCGCTCTCTGTCTCTCTCAGGTGAGTGTACACACCCCAAACATTTAAAATAAAATAAGGCTGTGTGTAATCTGGGTCCTTTTGTACCATTTTAGCCATAAGTCATAAGTTTTCTTTCACTGATTCTATTTTCTTTATTCTTTTACTGTTTCTGAGATATGTGGCAAATTTTGTATTTGTACTTCTATCTCTTTGCAGAGTGCTCACTCCCTTCTTTCACATGTCAAACTCTTCTGGACCTTTAGCTTATTATTGCTTTCTTATTTGGGTCTTTTCTGACCAAATTATCTGAAATGCAGCCTCCAACACATTCCTCCATCATGTGATCTGGTAGGGCCAGTAATTATCTGTTCCATTTCTTTAGTTCTTTATTTTCTTATCTGTTGTACTTATTAGTGGTTGTTTATTATATTTCTTTACTGGAATATAAGTTATTGTGTCTCCCTATTGCATAGTAGGCATATATTAAATATGTGTTGAGTACATGTGAAAGGTTTATTTAGATAATTTATCCCTATTTTAGTCTTTTAAAAAGAAGTGAGCATGTATGCAAGAGAGAGAGGGATAGCAGGGGAGAGAGAAAGAAGTATGGGAGTGAGAGCTGTTTTTGACAGAGTCTCATGACAGTTGCAGTCATTCTGCTCCAGTCTCCTACATGACTAGGACTACAGCCCTGTGCCACAATCCTTGACCTGCATAGACTGGCCAGAAGCTGAACTTGGGTCTCTGTAGCTTCAGCCATCACATGGCAGTTTCCTCCCACTTGTACCACTGCAGCTGTGCCAGTCCCTAGTGTTTAATTAATTTTATATTTTTATATAGAAATAATTAAATTGTTTAAGAAGTTGGATTGATAGGACTTTCCAGTTTTATAACATCATTTCTTTCTGTTATGTCTACAAGTAATAATTCTTCCCAATATTCAGTCCCCAAATCCAAAGCCATCTGCCTGATTTTTCTCAAGTGGAAGAATTTATTTCTGTTGTAATAGCACTTGATTATAAGATAACACTTATCACTTAGTATTTTTGCCTTCCTCTTCTATAAATTTATTTTTTTCTAATTTTTAAAAGTCTCTTTTATGAGAGTAAGAGGCACAGAGTAGTGCAAAGACAGACGTATTTTCAATAGAGTCTCACACCATGATCCCCACCGTGTACGGGTTGAGCTTGTGATCTTCCACACCGAACCAGCATCGCTTGCACATGTTACTGCTGTGCCGCTGAGCTAGCCCAATGTAAGTTTCTTGTGGGCAATGCTGTGAATTATAAATTTCTTTAGCATTCATATGTCTTTGAATGGTTCTCCCAAGTCAGAATGCTTAAAACACCTTTTAAAAATTATGAGTTAGCTGTATACGGTGACACACACATGAAATCCTGACTACCTGGGAATCTGAGCAGAAGGATTGTGAATTTGAGGCTAGTCTGAGGAGTATAGAGTATAATGAGACCCTATCTCTTAAAAAATAATGAAAGAAGTATGATTTAGTGGTACTCACTACCACAATTCTGTGTTCTGCAGATTGGGACCACATGGGATGCCTGAGTTCAATTCCTTGTTCAACCTGAAGGCTCTGGGCAGTAGCATGCACCTGTAATCCCAGCAACTTGGGGAGACTGAAGCAGAAGTATTGTGAGGGCTGACCTTGGCAGCATAGTGAAACCCTGTCTAAAAAATAGGTGGATATGGTGGGGTTGCCTGTGTTCCTAGCTGGGAGACTGGTACAGGAGAATTATGACATGGTAAGACCTTGTCTTAAAAAAAAATTATGATATACATTTATAGGGTGCTTTATCACATCCAAAGTGCTTTTAAATTTATTCTCTTATTTAGAGTAATAGAAATTTCTCTGGTGTTAATGGTGCATACTATTAAATACTATAGATTATGCTTTTGTTTTAGCAAAATAGCATTATTCTGCCTAACACAACAATAAGACTTTTTAAGAGATGATGTAGGAAACTGAGCTATGAAAATTCATACCAAACTGAGTTCTTTTATCTCATGTCTCCACCACATGACCTACTGCCTAGAATGTAGTATTTGATCTCTTAAAAAATGAAATTAGAGGGACCAGCAGATGGCGTAATGTTTACATTGCTGGACTTCCACGTAGTCTACCATGGTTCGAGGCCCCAGACTTAAACTCATGCCAGAGGCATGTGCCCGGAGAAAGGACTGCAGTATGGCCACACCCCTGGTGTGGGTGATTTCTCGCTTTCTGGTTCTCTGTCTCTCCAGCGAGTGTGTGTACCCTATAGCAAAAATCTCTTACCTCCTTAAACAAAACAAGACAAAACAAAATTAGAAGTCAGAGTTTTAGTTGTTGATGCATTTATTTTCTAAATTTATTTGATACTTTCAGCCTCTGGAAAACCTAATTATAAATAAATTTGTATGAAGCTATTGGCAATAAAATAAAAAAGGTCTTAATTTTGAATTATTTTCTGTCATAGCTTTGATTCTTGTGCATGAGTTGGACTTAACCTAGTTATCATTTCTATTAGAAGGAAACTTACCTAGTTTTCATTTAATTCATCTTATCTCTCATTTATATGTTTTATCTATACATTAATATATACATTATTCTTCAGAACTTCAAAATAGCTCTTATATTCTTGTTAGGTTGAGAAACATCTATTATGGTATTCTCATAACTATTTGTTTGGTATTTTTGACATGAGATGATTTTTCTCTGCACAGTCTTCAGACAGCTTTCTCTGGTCAAGTGGAGCAGCAGTGACATACAGTGGTTGTCTAGGTGATTTGCTAAGCTTTATTACAGAAGATAGTATAGTTTGGTCATAATTTGTTAATGTAACATTAAAATGATTTGTACACTTATTTTCCATGTTGAAATATAAAACCGAACATAGATTATATTCAATAAGTCATTTGAAGAGTGCTTTAGAAAATTCCAACCAAAGCAATATTTATTTAAATATAAAAAATAGAATAAGCTAGGTAAAATATTAATACTTACTCAGTATGTTCTCTAAGAATTTAACTGTAAAATGTTTCTCAATAAAAATGACATATGCTTTTCTTGCTAAATATGTTTGTATTTATTTCATAGACCAGAAAATGAGAATTTCCTCACTAAAAGACCTGCCATAATTATGGGTGAAGATTGTGGAAGCAGGTCTGAAAGAGGACAATCAGAGTTCATTACTGAAACACAATCAATACAACATGTTTGTGAAGAGAATGGAAACGAAGTTTCAAATTATCTTGAGGGTGTAAACCACCTAAGTCCTAGCATTCCATCAGAGAATTGTGACTCTTTTTTTAGTCAAGATATGGTCAATTTGTTAAACATAGATCAACAGAGGATGAAGAAAACCTTGGACAAGTATGGTTATAATAGTATGGGAGATTTCTATGGAGTCCCTAGTTCTGCTAAAAACCATTGCACAGATGGATGCATTAAAAGCATTTTTATAGTTCCAGAATTGCCTTTTAGTAATTCATCTTTTAACAAAACAAATTATCCAGAAAAGAGTGTACAGCCAAACATGAACTATCAGAAAGAGTACAATAATAATGAAAGAAATGACTTCAGCACATATTTTGAGAAGGATTGTTACTCAACTAGTTCTGAAATAAAAGGTTGGTGAACATGGAAAATGTAATAATTTATTCTTTTTTAGAATTTGTTTTCAGTTTTGGTATTTTATGTGCATACACACAACATACACACACACATATGTTTGTATGTGTATTTGAAGGTATACAAAACCAAAACTAAAGTGACGATATATGACATTGTGTGCCTGTGAGTTTCCTCTGCATACGTTAAGTTTGCATACTTTAAACTAAAATAATAGACTATGCCAAATTAACTTAATGCATGCTTTTACATTTGAAGGAACACTCGATAATGGTTACCAACAGAAGACACCACAGAACAATATCCAGAAATATCCAGTGAACACTATGTAAGTTTTAGTACATCTGAGAAATGTAAATCAGTATCTATTAATAGTATAATGCATGTTGAAGGTTGAACTGATGCAGGGTGAGGTAGGCATATTGCTCTCTGAGAGTGGGCAACCCACACTCAAACAAGCCTTATTCTCAGTTGTCTCAATCTTTATATGATTGCCCTAGCTGAGAGTATGGTATTCATTTTTGCCTGCTCAAAGATGCCTTCTTATTTAATGTTAGTGTTGAGTAGGGATTAGGAAAGTGACTTTTGTGTTTAAGAAACTCATAGTCACATCAGAATATCAACTTACCATATTGAGAAATAGAAGGGTCACAGGTACAGGAATGCTTACTGGCATGAAAAGTACATTTTTTTTTACTGTCAGGCTGTTCTCCATGGAAAAGTTGCTTGGTTTATATAAAATTAGAACAGGGAGTAGTGAAATGAAAATGTTGGTGGGATAAGCAAGAGTATCAGCAGTTTATGGGATAGCTGTTCTAGGGATAGAACAGTCTTCTTGTTGCCAACGTTTACCTCTGTTTCTTTTGTGTTCAAGATTACCATCTCTACCTCATCACTGATGCATTATTTACTGTGTGAAAACAATTAGGCTTCACCAGATTTTGCTGCTTCTTGCTGCTGCATTTTAAATACAAATAGGTTTTAATCGCATTCACTATGGGTTGATATTTATTATTTTTGGACTTTTAAGATACCTTTTTGGCTTTTCTCTGCAATGGTCTGTAATTATAGGTGATTAAAGAAGGCTTTATTTTAGCTACTAGTTTCTGAATAGTCCTGACTTTTTTGGTAATAATTATAATTTAGTGAATTCTTGGTGATTGAAAATCATGAACCAGATTTTTATTTTGGAAGTAATTTCTTAGAGAAATATTTAAAATATTTGTTGATAAAAATAATATATAGGACCAGCAGGTGGTATAGTGGTTAAAGTACTGGACTCCCACATGGACAATGGTAAGTTTGGTTCCCAGACCAGGTGGCTTGAAACTCACTGAACATATGTGCATGTGTGCCCAAAAATCCCAAGAGGAAAATGGAGGAGAAGGGATTGCATCATAGTCAACCCCCTGGGGGGTGATTTTTCATTTTCTCTCTCTCTCTGTGGCAAGTACATAGACCCTAAGCAAAATCTCTCTTAAAAAAGAAGTGTGTTTGTGTGTGTGTTGTGTGCGTATATAATGCTATTTTATGGGCTTGCATATACAAATTAATTAAAAGGTAAAATTACAATTTATTAACAGATTTATTTTCTTATTTATTTGCAGTTTTATAAATTTATAATCATAAGTTATTTCTCATTAACATTGAGTGTAGATTTTTGAAAGTGATAATAGGTGCATATGGTACCAAAGTATAGACCTTGTTTGATGAATCGTTATCCTTAATACATTTTCTGGACAACCACACATGGATGCAGTATGGGGCATTTCTTATTCCTCTGACCCAGACAGCTTTATTCAGCGTGGCATCAATGCATACACCTGGAGTCCCTGTCTCCTTCATGGAAAATTTCGAGATCTCTTTGAGTGCTTGAGGGGCATATTTCTTGAAGCCTACACCACAGTTGTGCTTGTGAATGCTAATGGTGTATTTGTGGGTCACCACCTTGTTGATGATAGAATGACTACCCTTCTCACTACCCTTCTTTGTAGGAGCCATTCTTTGGGGCCCAAGTTGGAAAGACTTTTTATTTTGATTTTAAAAAATTTTTTAATTGCCACAGGCTGTGTGCACTTGCTAGAGAAGTAAAGGGAAGGGAAGGTGGAAAGCACTCCATGGTAGGTGTGGTCACCCACAGTCCCTTTTCTTCAATTTCTCCAGACTATCAAGATTTGGGGCATATACAGATGTACCTGGAGTAGTTTTTTTTTCCCCCCCAAGCTTCTGGGGTTGGAATTTGAACTGTGGTTGGTCATTTCGGATTGAGATTCTTTAACCATTATGTTATGGGGCTGGCCTAGTTCTTTTTTAAAAAAATCTTATTTATCTTAAATTTATTTACATTCATTCACTGTACATCATTACAGTATACAAAATGAGTTTTTTTCATCTGGAATACACTATATATTGGCTCAATCAAGGATATTACCATACAATTTATCGTCAACAAATAATTTTCCATTTCTTTTTTTTTAAAGAATTATTTTTTATTTAACTTTATTATTATTATCATTTTACAGTTTGATCAGAGAGAGAAAGGGGGGGGAAAGTGAGAAAGCAAGCCACCAGGTCTAGGACTTGAACCACAGTTGGTCTTGTGGGGGTCCAGAACCTTTAAACACCAAGCGCCACCTCCCGGCCCTCACTTCTTGTTTCTTATATATTTTGCTTTTCTTCCTCTTTTTTTTTTTTTTCTTTCCCTCTTGATTCCCTATTTCTCACCCTCTGCCATTTCTCACCTTCCTACCACACTGTATCTATAGTTGCTTTCCATGTTTTTTTTCCCCACATTTTATTGATTCACAGAAAATCTTAATCTAAATACTTACAGTAGCAGGTGCAGCTAATATGTCTATGAACACATGTCTGACTTTAGGCATAAACCTCAGTGAGTAGAATGAGCATACCATAAAGTAGCACATAGCTGGGGCTGTGTAGCTTACTGTAGTCATTAAATAGTTTTTTATGCATTTTTTAATTTCAAGAAAAACAGTTTTAGTTTTAATGGATCAAAATCAGAAAATGTTAAGAGAAGTTTACTTAAGGCTTAAAGCTAGGAAAAAGTTTAAGATTCAGTTTAAAGAGTAGGTAGATGAACCAATCAACAATTCAAGAGAAGACAAAAATCCTTAAATCTGGAAAACAAAACATAGAAGAAAATCAGTAATGTTTTAGTCAAAAGTCATAAAATTCTGTTTTCACCAGTTCAGTCTCATGTAATTAATCTCTCTTCTGTTGAATTTGCGGGTGTTACTGTTGTCCGATCTTTGTGTTTAAATTCTGGAAGTTAACATTCAATGTTGTTATTGATCTTTCCAGACTTATCCCTACCAGTAAGTTGACCATTCTCTTGGTTGCTTTTGTACACTTATTTCTGACTTCAGTTTTCTTGGTATAGCACTCCCTTCAAAACTTGGAGAGCTGGTCTGGTGTTGGTAAATTCTTTCAGGTTTTGTTTATCTGAGAATATTTTTGTCTTTTCTTCCTATATGAAGGATAATCTTGCCAGGTATAGTGTTCTTCATTGAAATTGTTTTTCACTTAATACTTTGAATACGTTTTCCCATTCTTTTCTTGCTTGCATTGTTTCCAATGAGAGGTCCGAAGTTAGCCTGTGGGATATCCTTTAAAAGTAACTTGACGTTTCTCTTTTGCCAATTTTAGTATCTTGTCTGTGGTTTTGGTCAATCTGGCTATGATGTGCCTTGAAGAAGTCTTCTTGGGTTGATTCTATGTGGGGTCCTTTGTATTTCTTGGGTCTGGATATTTGAATGCCTCTCTAGATTTGGAAAGTTTTCTTCCAGGATTTCATGTATAGGTCATCAATGTCTTTATTAGCTTCTTTGCCTTCTGGGATACTGATTATCAGGATGTTTGGGCATCTAATGGTATCCAGTATTTCTTGTATATTATTCTCATTTATTGGAATTCTCAGTCTTTTTGGTGAATTTTTCTATGTCAGAGGTTCTGTCTTCTACATTTGAGATTAGATTCTCTGCATGATATAATCTGCTTTTAATACTTTCAAGGGAGGTTTTGATTTTCTGTATTAGAGCCTTCATCTCAAGCAATTCCATTTGATTCTTTTTTATGGTGTATATTTTGTTGTTCAGACCATGCAAGAACTTCCTCATCTCCTGGAACTCTTTTCTTTTCTCCTGCATCTTCTGGAGTTGTCTCTCTTCTCTTGCATCTCTGTTAGCTTTGTCACCATGAATATTCTAAATTATATATCTGACATTTCTACAAGTTCCATTTTATTGTCTGTGGAGGATGAGGAGTTACTCTTTTTCTTTGGAGGAGAGAGATTTTCTTGGTTTCTCATATTTCTTGTGCCTCTGTGGTGATTTCTGGTCATCAGATGGATTATACATTTTTCCCTAATTTTTGGAGTTAAGTCTGAGCATTCAGGGGCATGTAGGAGGTGTTCTGCAATCTCTCTGCAGTTCCGTTTTTCTCCCTTTGTGCAGCAGATTCCATGGGAATTGAGGACTACTCTGACCTAGATCTTGAGGTGAGGAGGGTGAAGTCTGGGCAGAAAATTTTCAGTTGTCTAGTCCCTGAAATGGGCTGCTCAGAGCTCAAATGTAGATGGCTTGTGATTGGCCTTTCCTACTAGATCTTCAGGTCAGGAGAGTGAAGTCTGAGCAGAAAATCTTCAGTTGTCCTGGCTTCATTATTTATTATTAAATCTCCAAATATCCCCAGTGAAAATTAAGTGAAAAATAGCATTTTTGGTCTTGAGTTTCAAACTGTATTTTATAAAAGTTATTTAAAACATAGTTCTCAAACTTGGTTTGATCCACACATAATAAATATTGGTGTCTTGTATTGGAGCTTATGAATCTTTTATGTTTTAAAAAGCTTCCTATATAATTCTGATCTGAAACCAAATTTAGGAATCATAATTTAGAACAATAATTTTCAGAGAATAGAACAAACATTAATATTGTCTTATTTATAATCCCTAGGGGTAATGCACCTTCTGAAGAACTGCATTCTAAGCAACCATGGGACTTTGGACTTGGTGAGGTAAAGCACATTTTCACATTTTTCCACTCAAGTCAACTTGTATTATAGTGTAGTTTTTTGTTTGTTGGTTGGTTTTTAAATTTGCTAGAGGGCATGTGCACTTGCTGGAAAGAAAGAGTGAGAGAAAGAAAGAAAAAAATGAGTAAGTACCCTCTGCATGTGATAGTTTTGCTGCAATCCTGTCTCTGTTTATCCTTTTGGGACTTTTCTCAGACATGCTCCCTGCATGTTTTTAAAGCCCCTGAGTCTGGGACTTGAACTGCAAAGTTGACCATATGGAATCATGTCACTTTAACCACCATGCCACTGGCTGGCCCCATCATACTGTATTTTTATAGTTTACTTTGATACAAAATTTGCTTTTATTCATTAATTTCTTTTTATGTAGATGCTTCTTTTTTGTGTGCGTATGTGTGTATGTATATACACTTAGTAATTATTTAACTTTATTTTTTTATTTGATTAGAGAAGGAAGGAGTGGGGAGGGGGAGTGAGAAAGCAAGCCACCAGGTCCAGGACTTGAACTACAGTCAGCAGTGTGTGTGTCCAGCGCCCTTAACCACCACACCAACTGCTGGCTCCATCTTATATATTTTTTAATCTAGGGAAATCGTAGCTTATATTTAGATATAAAAACATCTATTCAGAAACTATAATGTGCTTTTTTACTTTTTTTGGAGACAAACCAATCTGGATACATTTTAAATACTATTTATAAGTACTGTAAAATTTCTTCCAAGATGAAAATGCTTTCATTGTGCTGTTGATAACATCATTATATATTTAACAATATTGAACTATCTATAAATGCTGGTTATGTAATGTGGTAGCCTCTTTTAGTAAAGGTATAGTTATTACAATGCTGCTCAGAGCTTTATGTGCTTTATCGCTTAATCTATAAGTATTTGATCCTATGTAGTCTTCACCGCAAAAGAGATTGAAGTTTAGAGAGATTGAATAACTTTTTAGAAGTCATACACTTAAGCCAGTATTCAAAATACTGTTTTACCTGACTTGAAATTTTCAACTATACCATTTTCCATTTTTCTTCTAATAAATAAGCATTGAATACATATATTGAATTTATTTAATTGATACTTAGCCTTTCCTATATACTAGTCATGGTGGATAAAATGGTGGAAAAAACTTAGTCTTTGTTCTTGTGAAGATTACATTGTAGGGAACCAGCAGTTAGTATAATGGCTATGTCGCTGGACTCCCACGTATTCGACCGCGGTTCGTGTCCTGGACCCAGTGGCTTAAAACTCACGCCGGGTGCGTGTGCGTGCGTGTGCGTGTGCATGCGTGCCCAAGATCCCAAGAGGAGAATGGAGGAGAAGGGATTGCGGCGTGACCATCCCCCCCTGGGGGGTGATTTCTCACTTTCTGTCTCTATGTCTATCTCTGTCTGTCTGGCGAGCGCACGCGCCCTATAGCAAAAACCTTTCCAAAAAAAAAAAAAAAGATTACATTGTATTATGGATTAAACTCTCTAAAGTACAGAGAAGTAAAACACATGGAACCTGTCTTTAACTTTGCCAAATTGACAGACTTTTTTGGAAGATGGAATAACATAGATAAAAACTGAGATGTGAGGGACCAGCAGTTGGCGTAATGGCTATGTTGTTGGACTCCCATGTGGTCGACCGCAGTTCGAGTCCTGAACCTGGTGGCTTAAATTCATGCCTGGCGTGTGTGCGTGTGTGCCCAACATCCCAAGAGGAGAATGGAGAAGGGATTGCCATGTGGCTATTCTCCCTGGAAAGTGATTTCTTGCTTTCTGTCTTTCCTTCTCTCTCTTTCTGGTGAGTGCACATCCCCTGTAACAAAAACCTCTCCAAAAAAAGAAAAACTAAGATGTGAGAGAGAGAGCGAGCTTGTTTTAAAAACTTCAAATATCTTGTTTCATTTTAGTTATTGTTACAACTACTGATATTTACAGTATAAAACTACAGGAGTACAAGATGGCAAAAGATAGTTTTGAGTAATGTAAAGGGCCCGATCATAAAACACCTACTATACCATATAATATTAATAGTTTAGATTCCTAGCATCAGAGACCCACAAAAAAATTTTAGCAAAGGAGTATGATGATGTCAGAGTATTAAAATGTTGACTGTGGCAACAATGAGGAAAGATTTGAGAACTGAAAAAACTCCAGGCAGAGAATGAAATAATGAGGGCTTGAAGATGGGCAGCTGCAGTAAGTATGGAAACAAGAAAAGAGAAGATTTAGATCTATAATTGATAGGACTTGGTTATTGGTTCTAAGGTAAAGGACATGAAATAAATTGAGGAAAACCTGGATTTATGACCTGAGTGAACAGTAGTTGATAGGATGGTGTTGTTCACCAAGATTGGAAACATAGGAGGAGGTTGCAGAAAAGGTTAACTGCAAGATTTGTGTAGCCTCCTTTGTAGAACAGAGCTGCCCCTATGAAACAGCTTCCCGGCGAGGATCATATTTCTTAGTTGTTCAACATGTGACTGGATGGCTGGATTACACTGATCCAGTGTTAGCAGAAGTGGTGGGCATTCTTTTTAGGTCAAGGCTTGTATGAAGTATTAATTCCTTTTCTGTGCTTTCTTCTCATAGCTTGATGATAATGAGACCTTAAGGACGGTGCTGGCCCAACGTGAAAGGGATGGCGTGGGGTGGGGGGGACCTGTGAATCACTGCACAGAAAAAAACCCAAGTTCTTCAGAGGAGCAGTAGGGCAGCATGCGGCATGACTGACCACATTCCCCTCCTTGAAATGTTCACCTTTATGCTTTTCTAAGACTCCTCAAACCTCTAGTAGCTGATTCTCAGTCTTTTTCTTTAGATGTTCTACAACCTGAAATGTTGTAGCTTCTCAGCAGTATATAACTCTTATTCTATATATTGTACTTTCTCTTGAGAATCGCATACATGGATATGATATCCAATTGCTCCTATTTGTTAAAGACTACAAAAATCTCTTCTTGGGACCAGCAGTTGGCATAATGGCTATGTCGCTGGACTCCCATGTAGTCAACCGCAGTTCGAGTCTCAGACCTGGTGGCTTAAACTCGCTCCAGGCACGTGTGCATGCATGCCCAAGATCCCGAGAGGAGAATGGAGGAGAAGGGATTGCAGCATGGTCGTCCCCTCTGGGGGATGATTTCTTGCTTTCTGTCTCTCTCTCTCTTTCTGGCGAGTACATGTACCTGATAGCAAAAACCTCTTAAAAAAACAAACAAACAAAAAACTCTTCTTACATCAAGCCTTGTATGTATAAATGCCTCCTGTACATCTCCCTATAGATTGCAGATTTTTAAGAAGACCCTCAGTTGAGCCCAGCATGTCAAACTGAACTCATCTTCTCTCAGAAATCTATTTTTCCTCTGAATCAGAGTAATGTAGTGTGTGTGTGTGTGTGTGTGTGCGCGTGCGTGCGTGTGTGTGTGTGTGTGTGTGTGTTTCAAGAGATTTTTGCTACAGGGTATGTGCAATGAATGTGACTGCTAAGATGCAAACTGTTTTGCAGGAGTTGCTTTGTTAAGTCTATAAGCCTTATTCTTGCAGACAATTTCTGATTTTTTCCTTAAATTAAATTGGATATTTCCTTTTGACTTAAAAAAGAGAGAAAAACAAGAGTTGTGATTTTATAAGAAAACTGATCAAGTTAGGGAAAAAATGAAATAGGAATTCCTCAAAAAATATAAGAACTGAAACCTCTTTAACAGTTAACATATTAAATATGAAGGGGCTGACTTCTTATCAAGATTCAAGGACTATCATATTGAGAAGCAAAAAACATGTATTTTACAAGAAACAGCTAGAACATAGTAATAAAAGGTGAGGATAAAAGGATAGCCAAAGATGGGACCAGCTGGTGATGTGGTGTTGAAGTTGGTTAGGTACCTCGGGGCAGATTGTGCTGTTTGAGTCCTGGACCCAGCAGCTTGAAAAACTTGGAAGATTTAGGATAGCAGGAGGCATAGTGGTTTAAGGTGCTGGATTCCCACATGGCCAGCTGTAGTTTGAGTACCCAGCAGCTTGAAACTCAGGCTGGGCATGTGTGTGTACATAGCCACAATCTTGAAAGGAGAATGAAGGAAAAGGGTTTGTGTTGTGGCCATCCCCACTTGGGAGTGATTTCTCACTTTGCCTCTCTCTATCTCCTGTCTCTATAGTGAGCACATGCCTCCTATAGTAAAAATCTCCTAAAAACAACCCCCCCCAAAAAAACACCCCCCCCATAAAAAAGAGCATGCAGGGTGTGTGTGCATGTGTGCCCAAAATTTTGAGAAGAGATTGCAGAATGGCCACCACTCCTGCCTCTGAGGGGTGTGTTCTCACTTACCATTTCTTTGTTTCAGTCTCTGTCTGGCTTGCACACACCCTATAACAATTCTATTTTGAAAAATGTAGCCAAAGAAGTAGAAAAAGAACACATGCAATACTTGAGTAAGGTAGTATAAATGCAATATAACCCACATGGAAAAGTGATTAGAAGGTGCAGAGTTGCTAAGCTATAGCCAGTATAAAACCTACAATGGGTAGAGATTGTGAAGGCTTGCTGTTTTAGAGGATGGGCAAGTGTCCTTGAATAACTTAGTTTCTTTTGAGAGTATCTTCTTTGTTATCCTTCATGTACATTGAACAACAAATTAGTTATTATATTCATGATACAAGTTTAGACCTTAGGTAAGTCAGGAGTTGAATAAGAAAGACTTAAAAAGATGAAATAGAGGGGGTTAGGGAAAGTGCTCTGTTCCATGTAGTTATTCAGGGCTCCAAACTAAAGAAGATTCAGCTATCTTCGACTGATGGTTTCTGTGTTTGTAGTGTATGTTAATGTCAGGTGATTAAAGGGAAAAGGATGTGGGGGATTGTGGAGAAGTTATAAAGAGAGCATCTCCAGTGGGACCTGGTCATGCTACAATCCTCCCTCCATCCCATCAGGGTCCTGGCACAAGAGCACCCACCCAATGTAAATCCAACAAGGCCCAGTTTTGAACTATAGTCTGCTAGGTGGAAACTGCTTCCTCTGTGTAATGCCTAATCACCAATCACAGGGCTGATCCTGGAGGAAATTTTTATGAATCAGGACTCGTGGTAGTGAACCATACCAAAACTGAAGTCATTCGTCCAGACCTACTCCAAGGGAAACTAGGAAATGTAGTCCCTGCCATATGTCTAGGAGAAAAGTGAATTAGTTTGGCAAATAGCTGTACGGTTTCTTCTTTATCCTGTTTACCTAAAACTCCATATCTCACCAACAGAGAATATCTACAAAATGTTTTCTGTAAGTTCACAATACATTTACAAACATAATCCACATAGTAAGCTATAAAGAAAATTTAAGAAATGTTTCAAAGGTGAAATTTGTGGCTACATTTTCTAATCAAAATTCAACAAAATTAGAAATGAACCAAAAGAACGTTCAACCTCCTTTAACATCTTGAAAATTAAGAAACACTGCAATTAGGGTCAGTGGGTGGCGTGGTGGTTAATGTGCTAGATTATGCCACATAGCCAACAATTCAAGTCCCAGACCTGGCAGCTTGAAAATCACACAGGGCATGTGTGTGAGTACCCAAAATCCAGAGAGGAGAATGAAGGAGAAGGGATTGCAGTGTGGCCCTCTCCCCTGGTTGGTTTCTCACTTTTCCTCTCTCTGTCCCTTTTTCTCTCTCTCTGGTGAGTAAATGTACCACATGGCAAAAACCCCGTGAGGGGGAGGGATGCTTTATTAAAAAAAAAAAAAGGGAAAAATGATCAATTATTTAGAAAGTGATGAAAACTGGGGAACCAGCAGTTAGCGTAATGGCTATGTCGCTGGACTCCCACGTAGTCGACCGCGGTTCGAGTCCCGGACCCGGTGGCTTAAAACTCACGCCGGGCACGTGTGCGTGCGTGCCCAAGATCCCGAGAGGAGAATGGAGGAGAAGGGATTGCGGCGTGACCATCCCCCCTGGGGGGTGATTTCTCGCTTTCTGTCTCTATGTCTCTCTCTGTCTGTCTGGCGAGCGCACGTGCCCTATAGCAAAAATCTCTCCAAAAAAAAAAAAAAAGTGATGAAAACTAAAACCAAAGTTGTGTGCTAAAGAAAATATATACCTTTATTAGCTTTTAGTATTTAAAACTCGAAATAAATGATATCCAATTTAAGTTAGTAGAATTATAGAATAAATACTAAAATTTCCTTCCTTAATGTCTTTTTCGTTTTTAAACTACATTTATCATGATTTCCTGAAGACTTTCTTTTTGGTAAATAACTCATTTCTTAGTGACTGCCTCTTCTGTTGCTTACTATTTCTAAACCAGTGTAAATTTTATTTTATTGTTCACCATAGGCTAATTTTTCTTTATAGTTTTAAAATCATCTTTATTTAATTAAAATAATGTAAAGGAAAAGTACTATAAAATAAATTGGTGGTGTTGATAGTGTAAATAAGTTATGTGTACTTGAGAATTATTCAAATTTTTATTTTCTTCTAGATTCTGAAGGAAAACAGAGGAATGTGTGCTTTAAAAGGCAGACCAACATTGGCTACAAAAAATGGTCAGTTTAACCATAAAAGTGCATTTTTGTCTTTTTAAAAAACTAACAAAAATCAAGTTTTAAGATTTTTTAATAGATTTTTTTTGCTAACAAATATACTTTTCATAGAAATCTTAGATTATACTAGTAATGCAGTTAACTTTTTAAAGTTACTTTTATCTTTTTAAAAATATACATGATGAGTACATATGATGCAGGAAATAATAATGTAACTTAAGCAATAATACAGAAGTACTTCTGAAGATTTTCTCAACTGAATTTCCTATCTTGACTCCTAGAGCTATTACCCTGATTTTATTTATTTATTTATGTATGTATGTATGTATGTATGTATTGTTATTGCACACACATATTTTCCAGTGCTTGATTTTGAATGTTTTACATTTTGAAGCAAACTCTTTTTCTAGATCTTTTTTTTTTTTTTTTTTTTTTTTTTTAAAGAAAAAACCTTTGTATTATATTTTGAGATTTACCTATTTTGATACTTATGGCTCTGGTATATTTATTTTTTTCCCCTTTTTTAACTTCTACACAAGATTTTATTGTGTGAAAATACCACAATTTACTTATGCATCTTCTGGCAATGGATATTTAGGTTGCCTTGAATATTTTGCTATGATAAAGAAAACGTTACTTTGGTCATTCTTAATAATTCTCCTGACACATATGTATAAAAATTTCCTCTAAAGAATCACTAGTTCATGTGATATGCACATCTTTACCATTTTAAGATAATGCAAAAATTTTTTTTTTTTTTTTGAGAGAGAGAGATTTTTGGTATAGGGTGTGTGCACTCACTAGGGAGTCAGACAAAAAGCGAGAAATCAGCTCCTGGTGGCATGATCACACCACAATCCCCTTCCCTTCATTTTCCTCTCAGAATTTTGGTCATGCATGCTCATGCACCTCAGTGTGATTTTCAGGTCACTGATTCAGGAACCTGAATCGCAGCTGGCCATATGAGAATCTAGCATCTTAACCACAATGCCACCTGCTGGCCCCAGTTGTTACATATTTTTAACAACACAATGAAGGCCCTTCAAAAGTTCATGGAAAGTGCATAATAAGGAAAAACTGTACTTGGATTTCAAATACTTTTTTTGCACCAAAATAAATTTATGCTAATTTGTTACAGTATACGATGTCTTTACATGATCTAGTCTAAGGAAATGAGAAAGATAAAACATCACTTTGGAAAAGTGCCTAACAGATAAACATACATTTTGCTAAAATTGAGACAAGAATAAATATGGAAAGTGTGAAACTTGAAGCTTGGGAAGAATGGTAATATCACTGATGCTTTATAAAAAATTTAGGGGAACAGTGCCCCAAAGAAATCAGTAATTTGCAAATGAATAACTCATTTATTTTAAATGGCTTTGGAGGTTATTTTGGGGAATCAGTGATTGAGAAGAATGATTCTTAATATTTGTGGGAACAAGTGTTAATTTTTATTCATAGATTTTTTCCTGTTATTGTAGCAAACACACACACACACAAGTCACCCTCCCAACAGTTTTAAAGTGTACAATATGATATCATCAACCACATGCAAACCATTGTGCAACAAGTGCCCAGAACCCCTCAATCCCTAATCCTGCCTTTAAATCCACCAAACTAAAGTTTCCTACCTTCCACTTCCCTTAGTCCCTGGAAACCACCATTTTGTTTTCCCTCTCTGTCCCTCTCTCCCTTCCAAGTTTATTTCTGAGAAAGAGAAAGATAGACAAGCACCACAGCAGTGTCCTCATACAATGATCCTCCTCCAGTCTTAGCCAGCCTGGATTGTGGACATGTGCACACACCCAGCATGCACAAGGAGGCCCCAGAATGCAAATCTGTGTTCTTTCCATGTGGTCCAGCATCACAGAGCATTGCATTACTGTTGCACCACAAGCTGTCCCATTGTTTCGTTTCTGTGAATTTGACTTTAGATACCTCATATAAGTAGAATCATGCAGTGCTACTTTTTATTCTGTTGTTTCACTTACATAATGTCCTTAAGTTCATGGACACTGTAGAATATAGTAAAGATTAACTTTTGTTGCTAAACAATATTCCATTGTATCTTTATACCACTTTTCTTTATCCATCTATCCATTGATGGACATTTATGTTGTTTCTACCTCCTGGTTATCGTAGATAATGCTGCAGTGAACCTGAGTACACAAATATCTCTTCCAAATCCTATTTTCAATTCTTTCAGATTTTTCTCTTCCAAGTCCTGTTTTCAATTCTTTTGGATATGTACACTTGGAATTGGGATTGCTGGTTCATGTGGTAGTTCTTTTGAATTTTTTGAGAAACCTTCATACTGTTTCTCAAAATGGCTATACCATCTTACATACTCAACAACAATTCAAAAAGATTCCAAATTTTCCACATCCTCATCATCATTTTGTATTTTGTGTTTCTTAGCAAGTGTGAGATACCTCATTGTGATACAGATTTTTTTTAAAAGAAGAATTTTACTAGTGGATTTTATGATTTAGACCTTTTTAGCATTAATTAATTCCATCTAACTCAGCACTATAATTGTTTTTCTACTTTATTTTTAAAATTTGATATTTTATGAGGTTTTTGCATAGACATTTTTAAAAAAAACTTTATTTTTTGCCATAGAGCAAATGTGCTTGTCAGAGATATATAGAGAGACAGAGACAGAGACAGAAACTGAGAATCCCCTTTCCCCACCCAGGAAGATGGCCATGTTGCAATCCCTTTTACTCCATTCTCTTTCTGGGATTTTGGGTATGCCTGCTTTTCAAGCCCTCCAGGTCTGGGAACTCGAACCAGGTGTTCAACCATTTGGGAATCCAGCACCTTAACCCCCATACCACCTGTTGGTCCCATGATAAATTTCTTCTTCTTTTTTTTTTTTCCTTTTGGAATATTTTTGTTTGTTTTTGCTGTAGGGTTTATGTACTCTCTGGAGAGAGAGAGATGAGAGAGAAAGTGAGAAATCACACCCCAGAGGGATGGCTCCACTGCAGTCTCTTCCCTTCATTCTCCTCCTGGGATTTTGGACATGTACTCACATGTGCCTGGCATGAGTTTCAAGCTGCTTAGTCTGGGACTCAAACCAAGTGGGAATCCAGTGCCTTTACTACACCACCTGCTAGTCCCTACTGATAAATTTCCAAGTGAGGCTTTTCTGTAAGGAGCATGTGTATGGATAATCTTTATTGGATTTTGATAAGTTATACACAACATTTTTAAAAGCTGCATATATGAAAAAATTAGGTTATTTGAAAGATTTCTTCAAATTTGCATCTCTTACCTCTTCTTCATACCAATTTACTGCTTTATTGTGTTATCTTCATCCTAAATGATTTGTTCCTAGATTATTCAGTTAACCTCTTGACTTGCTTTCACCTACTATCACCCTTTTTCTTTTTAAAGGTCTTTTATTTTTTCTTTTATGAGGGAGACAGAAATAGAGACAGAGGCACCCCAACACGGTCTCTGTGCAATGACCTACTCAACCGGCCTGGATCATGAGCACATGTGTGTTACCTGGTGTGCTTGGGGAGGCCTTAGGTTGCAAACCCGTGACCTTTCCAATGTGGGACCAGTTATAGTACTGCTTTGCCACCACCTGGCCTCAGTGTCACCTTTCATTAATTTATCTTTAGTTGCCAAAGTGGACAGTCAAAAATTCAACTTTGTTGAGCTATGTCCTTGCTAATTCTTTTACCTCTGTTTTATATGCTATTTTTGTTTTTTAAATCTTGTCTCTCTAGAAAATGTTTATTCAAAACCTACTCTCTTTGCTTGTGTTTTTCCTGTGAATCTTTGGCAACTTTTTCCTTAGAGCTCATCATACTTAGCTGTCTACTACTACTTTTGTACTTCTTAGAACTTCTAATGTTGCATCTTACTTTGGAACTTTCTTTAAGGAAAAAAAAAAAAAGACTCTCCACTACAATATTCTGAACACTGTGAGGGTTGTGGCCTGTATTCCTAATAATTCTTAGAGTGCCTTACATAAATAGTTATTCAGTAAGTGTTAATTTTCACGAGTATATCCTTTTCTGTATTGTTAAAGGTAGTACATTCATTCAACATATTTTTTCTTCACTACTGATGATTGTGGGATTTATAGTACCTATGGACTGAATAAACTATGCTGGGGCTGGGAGAGTATTGTCCTTATGTTGTTAGTATTCATATCCTACCATTTGCATTTCCGTTTTCTGCTTTCTGCTGAGAGAACTGCTTTGTAGGGGTACATGTTTCCTTCTATGTATACAGAATGATGAAGTAAAGGATCAAATTTCAGCTTAATCCTCTCAGCTTCTCATCAGAGGTTAGATTCTGTTACAGAGAGCATCAGTTCTGACCTGAGATATAGTATGAACAGGTAGTACTGTTGGCTTTTTTGCATGTAGGAGGGAATGTAATTTGATATGTGATGATGTTTTTACATTTTACTGCCTTTTGCTTTTCTTGATAATAAACCCATTTTCATGAACAAGAGGACAGGAGTGGTTGAAGCTGCTGTTGCTCTTTAGTGTTTGATGCAAGGTAGAGAGTTATGCCCTACTTCCCAGACTCTTTAAAAAAAATTTTTTTTAAAGGTTTTTGCCACATGGCACATGCAACTTGCTGGAGAGAGTCAGAGATGGAAAGTGAGAAATCACCCTGGAGAGATGGCCATGCTACAATCCCTTCTATTCCATTCTCTTCTCAGGATTTTGAGCATGCATGCACACACGCACGTGGCATCCAGTGTGATTTTTGAGCTGCCAGGTCTGGGGCTCAAACTGCAGTTGGCCATGTGGGAGTCCAGCACCTTAACCACTGCACCAACTGCTGGCTGTACCACCCCCCCTGGGTCATTTTTAAACTTTACTTGCAATCATAAGATAATATAGTGAATAAGTAACAAAAGGATATTATATTGGAGGCTTTGAATAGATTTTTTTATATAGTTTTGACTATATAATAAAGTTTCATTTACCAGATTAACAAGTATCTGTTGCCTTGGGACTTAATAAGCTTGATTTATTCCTCCTTCCTGTAGGTTGACACTACAAATTATTTATTCATTTAAAAAATGGTTCATATATTGTAAAAATCTATCCAATTTTTTCTATTCTGCTTTCTTATGTGCTCTTGTTTTACTTGAATATACAAATGTTTTATGTGTAGAATAAACCCATATACCCTGTCAGAAATGCAAGGTTCCAAGTATCCAAAATATTAATAAGTTTTTGTATATTTTAAGGTGCTTTGTGTTCTATTAGCTAAATATATTTTACCAGCAGGTATCTTCTACCTCTGTATATTTTATAGAGTATTAATATCATTCTGTATGAATGAAACCTTTATTTTCAGATCTTGATTCTTCACAGAGTAGTGAGTCTGCTAGTTATTCTCCAAGGCCAGCAGGTAGTTCTTTCAGTTCTAGTTCAGAAATGGTGAGTTATGCTTCTTTTACTTATTAATATTTGCTGTTTGTTTTTCTCAGTTTATATACCTTTCTTTACATTATTTTAAAAAATGGTTGAGTCAGTAAATATAGTAGTCCTCCCTTATCTACAATTTTGCTTTTCCTGGTTTTAGTTACCAGTGATCAAATATAGTCCAAAAATAGACGACTACTGTATAATAAGACATTTTAACACAGAGGAGACCACTTTTACATAACTTATTATTACCAAATACTGTGATAATTACTCTATTTTTGTTATTAGTTTTTGTTGTTAATCTCTTAGTGTGCCTAATTTATAATTTAAACTTTATTATGAGCTAGTATAGGGAAAAACACAGTGTATAAGGGTATCTAGAGTTCAGTACTATCCAAGGTTTCAGACATCCCCTGGTAGTCTTAGGATATATTCCCTGTAGATATGGGAGGACTACTGTAGTGGAAATGAAAATTTATTTACAAAAGCAAAAAAGTAAAAAAAAAAAAAAAATTAAAAAAAGGTAAATAAAAAATGTAAAACATGAATGAGCATCCCTCTTTCACATGTATAAAGACAGTGCATTTATTGTTATTTACAAGAGACACTTTTATCAAGATAGATGTAAGTAGACATATACAAAACCCATAAAAATATATATTATAAATATAGATAAACTATAAAGTTGCATTTATTTTAGAAGCTTATGATAGTTGGAGACATAAAACAACTGAGAATACATTTGAAAAGAGTCAGCTTAGCCGTGGTGGTATGTGCTGCTAAGACACGATGCTCTGCAGGATGGAACCCCATGTGAGATCTGGGTTCGATTCCTGGCTTAATCTAAAGACCAGGTGCAGTGGCAGGCACCTGTAATCCCAGCAAATCCAGGAGGTCAACACAGAAGGATCACAACATGGCAAGATGGTGTCCTAAGACACAAAAACTCCCCCAAAACCGAAACCAAAAAGTTTAGGGCTTATATAAAGAAAATAGTAAAATAAAGTAAATAAAATCTAAGTAATTGCAGCTTAATATTATATTGAATGGGATGCTACATTTCTGGTAAATCACATGTTTAGATGGAATTCTCCTTCATTCACTCTCCCGTGTTCATTCTGTCTGCCCTTTGCCTGTAATTCACCATCCAAACTATCCTTGCTTAGGATACCAATGAACACCATGTTGCCAAACTCATTGGCCGCTTTTCAGTCTTTGTCTTATAAGTTCTCATATTTGTGGAAATGATTATATTTTAAAAAATGTTTTATCCATATGCTTTTGTGATAACACACTGTCTTGATTTTCTTCATACCTCTCTGAATGTTCCTTTACGCCTTTTCTCACTTCTTTGTTCTTCTGTATAAATGTCTTAAGATTTAGGTTTTGATACAGGACCCTCCTCTGATAAGTTACACTCCAAACTCTCAAGGATGAAATATCCTATAGTACTTAATGTACTTTCTGAATGTTGACAGTTTTCTACTTTCCAGCTTTAGCCCTGATCCTTATTTAGATGTCCAGTTTTCTTTTGGCCATATCTTCTTGGATATTTCACAAAAATCTTCGTCTCCTCGTACTTTAAACTTAATACCCCTGGTCTTCTTCCCAAACCGGTTTTTCTGATATTTCCTATATCAGTAGATACCCTTTTCTATTTTTTAAAAAAACTTGCTGGAGGGAATGTGCACTCATGGAGAAAGAGAGAAGGAAAGTGTTTGGGCTCTCACATACATGCACCTAACATGTATTTCAAAGCTCTAGATATGGGACTTGAACTGTGCAGTTGGCTCTGTGGGATCCAGCCACCTTAACTACCACACCACTGGCTGGCCCAGTAGATAAGCTTTTTCTGTTTACCTCATGTGTTCATGTCAGAAACATAGAGTTAATTTTGTCATTTCTTTCTGCCTCCTCTCTCTCTCTGTCACATTCATTGCATCACTTCATCTAATCAGTTCTACCTCCTAAACAAATGT
The DNA here is from genome assembly GCA_026018925.1 of Tupaia tana. NCBI lineage: Eukaryota > Metazoa > Chordata > Mammalia > Scandentia > Tupaiidae > Tupaia > Tupaia tana. The sequence goes on from JAKSZU010000006.1 coordinate 143,576,435, forward strand.
CAGATTTATTACCTCTCTTAGCCTTTGGCATCAGTACTCTACTCTTGTTACCATCACTTTGTTCTGAACTATGTATTGGGTCGTCGGGAAGGTTATAACATATTTTTCTATGCGAAAATGTGTCATGACTTTCCTGACAACCTAATAGTTGTTTCCTCTACTTTCACTCTCACTCCACTTCCTTCTTTAGTTAGCAATCATCATGATCTTTGGAAAACATAAATTGAATTATGTTATTCCCATGTAAATATTCAATGGTTTCCTATTTCACTTCAGCATCTAGACTACCTACAGTGGCCAGTGTCCTTGTGTTCTGACCCTTGGTTGAAATTTTCAATTTCTTCTAGAATTCTCTTTCTCTTACCCTGCTCCACATTTAGACATTGCACTTTTCTTAGCTTGTTAGTTACTTTTCTGCTTCAAGTCTTTTGTCTGTTGTATTTCCTCTACCTTACTATTGTTCATCCTTTAGGTCTCAACTTAAATATGTCACTTATTCAAACTGTCTCTCCTTGGCTACCCACTTCTAAATTAGGTCCCTTATTTATGCTATCAGAGTGCTTCATGCTGTTCTTCCTAACAGTTCTTTCAAATTATAAATATATATGCATGTACATAATTATTTGACTAATAGCACTTCTATCCATTAGAATGTTTGCTCTAAAAGGAGAGCAACCATTTTGCTTTATTAACATTGCAGATGATAAGTGAGCAATTATTTCTCAAATAATTAAGTGCATTAAAAAAGTGAATTTGCTTTCTCCAATTTGTGCTCATCCACTGTTTTTTTTAAAGAAATTTTTGCCTTAAGCTGCATGTGCTCACCAGAGAGAGAGACAGAGACAGAAGAAAAGTGAGAAATCACTCCCTGGGGGTATAGCTGCACCACAGTCCATTCTCTTCCATTCTCCCAGGATCTTGGACATGCACGCACACACACCTGACATGAGTTTCAAGCCACTTGGCCCAGGACTTGAACTGTGGTTGGCCATGTGGGAGTCCAGCAACATAACATTATACCATCCACTGGCCCTGGTGAGCCACTTTTAGTGCTGTTTCTTACTTGTGCTATTTCAGTGCCAATCAGCTAAGGCCTATACCCTGTTTTAATTTGTTAATTTTAACTTCACTTTTTTAGTTGAATAATTAATACCTTTTAAAAAATTCTCTCTCTCTCTTTTTTTCTTCTTTCCTGCAGAAGCAAGATAGAAAGAGAGAGAGAGAGAGACTGAGAGATAGGCAATCCCATGCCACAATCCAACTGAAGCCAGCCTCATACCACAGGCATGCTCATACACCCTGTGTATTCTGGGAAGTCTCCAAATGCAAATCTGGGACCTTCCCATCTGGGTCAGTCCTGCTGAGTATTGTGCTACCATTATACCACCAGCCCCTTAACAGTCAGTATTTTTATATAATATTTTCATTAGTTTAGTAATTAAAAGATACATTTTTCATAAAGTTGAAAAATTTAAGCTCAGCAAGTTGAAACCTAGACCTATTAAAATTTCTTTTTTTTCCCATTAAAGTTTCCTAATGTTTGACATTTAATTAATAGTTGAGATATTCATTGCTATATAGTGTTTGTATATTTGATTAGCTGATACTGTCCTTAAGTTATGAGATATGTTGTATCTTTCATGGGACAGAGCCCATTATAGGTACATAATAGTATTCATTATTTAATGAGTCAGTGAATGCATAATAGAACAAGTTATATGTTCATATGTTCTAGCTGTGCCCTTCCTAGGTATTCTATTTCACTGATTTAAGTGGTTGAAGAGTATGTTTCATTCATTTCTTCTGTGTGAAAGTAGAAATGAGGATGATGTAGTGTCTGATTATAGGAACTAATAAGAGATGAAATTCTTCTTCTCTCTTTTAGCTCTTTTACATTTTTATTACAAGGATTATTTTTATTTTTGCTGTCCTAGAATCCCTAACTTTTTGAGGGGTTGGTTGATTATTGTTTGACTGTTCTTTGGTAGTATACTTACTTTTATGTAAGTATGTATATATGTATGTATGTTTCAGTGTGCTAGAAAGTACAGATGAGAGAGAAGGGAGGGAGGGGAGGAGAGAAGGGGGGAGAGAGAGAGAGAAGGAAATTGAGAAAGCATATGCATCTGGTATGTTTTTCAAACTGCCAGGTCTGAGGCTTATCCCACGCAGTTGGCCATGTGAGATCCAGCTGCTTTAACCTTCATGCCACTGGCTGGCTCAGTATACCTGCTTTGACTTAAAGCCTGCAGTTGCCTCTTTCATAGTGAGAAATTTTCTATAATGTGAACTATTGTATGATATGAACTTTAAAGATATTGCATTGCAGTGATTGAATTTTTTAAATTCAAGAATTATTGACAGCAAAATTATTAAATTTCTTTTAGCTATCTGAAGATGAAGATCAAATATTACAACAAATTGAAGATTCAAATAGGATAACCATCAAAACCAAAGAGACAACTGATCATTTTTATCTAGAAAAGATGGGAAAACTAACAGGTGATAAGAATGTTAAAAGCAGTGCCATAATTAACAAACACAATGAGAATTTTCATCAATTCTCAATGAAAAATAATACACATCAGTTTCCACAGACTCAGGGCAATTCAGCACACGTATTGCAAGACAAAACCAGTAATAATTATAGTCTACAGGTTGTGAGATGTGACACAGGGGTACAAACAGAGAGTGAGCCTGTAATAAAAGAAAAATTAGATGCTGCTGTACAGTGTGATATAATTTCAGAATGTACTTGTAGAAGTGCTGTGTTTTCCCTTTGCAATATTGAAAGATGCAGTGAGGATATTAAGGCAGATACCACTGGAGGGCAGGAAATCCTTAAGTATGACTAATACTCTAAAGACTTAGCCTAGGATATAGTGTTTTACTTGACCTTGGAAAGTCATAGTAAATGGTCAGAACCTTACTAATATAGTAAGGAATGAGAAAATGTAGCTAAATAGGTGAAAGCATTTAGAGAATTTATTTATGGTTCATTTTAATGTGATGTTTTGTACAGGCATTTGCTCAGCTTTATTTAAGTTTTTATAAACGAATATAGTTGTAATTACTATGTCATTGTCATGGTGATTATTCATTACATGATGTGTAGTTATTTATGAGTCATAAATATGCATAATTCCTTATTGCATTTATTTTAAAACTTAGAATATTTTTGCTGAAAGATGCAATTGTACTAAGGTTTTAAGGCAAAAAATAATACCAAATAATATATAATGTTTTATGTTCCCATTATAAGAATTTTATTAGCTACTTCTCTGTAACAATTATACTCCCATTTAACAATTATAAATTAATGTTTATGTAAAATATATCTTGGATTTTGTTTGGAGAACACAGTTTTTGTAATGGTGCTTACATAGATTCAAAGGGAAATGTTTTTAGGCTTAGACAGTGTTCTAATGTTTTTGTACAGAAATTGTTTGACATTAGAAAAAGAGATTTCTTTTACTAACTTTAATGTTACTAAGATTCTTTTCAAAAATATTACAACAGAATTTTTTTTAATAAAATACAGGCTTTGTTTCTAACATAACATTTATTTTGTGTCAAAGTTTTAAATGTGTGTACTCCAAAATTGACATCTGTTTGGTTGTATCACATAGTGTACAGCAGAGGGCATTCTGAGGTCTAACTGAACCCACAATAAAATTATCAGGGGTTTCTCTGTCTTTAAAGGAAAGGATGATTAGATACTAAATATTGCAGATAGATCCCTCAAGGGTTTGTGCTACAGCAATGATTTGAGGTATAGCAGTTTAAAAATACCAACAACTAATATTTAAATATAGCAAACTTCAGATTTTCAGGTAATTTTAGGAAGTTGTGGTGCCTCAGAACACAGTGAGGCCTTAAGTAATTTTCTTAATGTGTAATTATCATCTCATGAAAGTGGAATTATCTGATATATGTTGATAGTTTTTCAGAAAGCCAGATTTTCACCCTGATACTAAACCAAAGTTATTTTTATTATGGGTTTATTTTCCTGAGCATTATTTTACAAAAGTATATCATGTTGTAGCAGTAAAGACTAATATATGGAAAAAGAAGACTCTATACTAATAATAATAGAATAAGTTATGTGCCTTGGGCTGGTTTCAAATATCCTATAAACTGATGTCTTTCCAGACACAAATCAAAGTCTAGCAACATTGAAAGTACATTAATTACTAAACTCTAATATCATAATGTAGTATTTAAGCTCAGCAAGATAAAGATTTAAGGGCTTTTTAAAATATAGTGACCACACACTGCAGTAGCAGGATAAGGTACAGCGCAATAAAAATTACTCTTGTCCCAAAAGAAGTCCAGCCTTTGTCCTTGGCTTTTGGGTAACCTCTAAGCCATGGGCCCCACCACTGTGCCACTGGTGCTGTTCATGGCCTATTAGAAATGAGCCATGCAGTAGGAAGTGAATGGTGAGTGAGTGAGTGAAGCTTTTTCTGTATTTACACCTGCTCTGCATTGTTTGCATTACTGTTTGAGCTCCACCTCCTGTCAGATCAGTGGTGGTATTAGATTTTTTTTTTTTTTTTTTTTTTTTTTTTTTTGGTCATAGGGTCCATGTGTTCACCAGAGAGAGACAGAGAGAGAGAAAGTAAGCAATCACTCCCTAGGAAGGAGGGCCATGCCACAGTCCCTTCTCCCCTATTTTCCTCCTAGGATTTTGGGCATGCTTGCACATGTGACTGGTGTGATTTTCAAGCCACCAGGTCCGGGACTTGAGCTACAGTCGGGCATGTGGGAGTGCAGCACCTTCACCACTACACCACCTGCTAGCTCCAACACTGGATTCTTACAGGAGTGTGGACCCTTTTGTGAACTGTGTGAGGGATCTAGGTTGTTGCATGCTCCTTATGAGAATCTCATGCCTAATAATCTGAAGTGGAGCTGAGGTGGTGATTCTAGCAGTGGTGAGAGGCAGCAAAATACTGATTATCATTAGCAGAGAGATTTGACTATACAGCAACCATAATAAATCAGTTGCTTGCAGAATCATATCAAAACTGCATCAGTCAGTGGCAAGTAACAAGCTGCGTCTGGTGGCAGGCTAATGGCAAATAAGTTGATATACTTCCACTGTACAGCTGCTTCTGGTGATAGGCTTTAAGTCAGAATCCAATATTTATTTTAATCCACATGTGGCCCACCCATTAAAAAATGCATTTTTCTATGTAGAAAATGTATCATGACTTTTCCAACAACCCAATACTAATGTAAGAGTCCTACTTAAAGTACAGGTTCATTACATAGGTAGTTTACATACTCCAAGGCTGCTTTGTATAATATGTGACAACTGACTTCTCAGTGAAGCCATGAAACCATCTAAACTACTTTACCACACAGACACCAACATTCTGCATTAAAAGACAAGCCTTTGGAGTTTTTAGAATTAAAAACAACAACAAACATGAACATGAAGAACAGAAAGAATTACTGCAGGCCACCACTTCATCATGTGTGTCTGCATTGAAAGCATCATTCTTAATGGCTAACTGCATTGCTAAAGCTAAGAAGCCTTTTACTATTGAAGAATTGATCCTGCCTACTGCTAAGGATATTTGTTGTGAATTTTTAGGATAGTCTATGGTTCAAAGGATGGCTCGTGTTCCTTTTCCAGCTAGCATCATAACTAGAGGAGTCGATAAAAGAGGAATAGTGAGGCACAGTTGTTAGAATTAACGAGACACCCTGATACACAGTCCAGGTTGACAAGTCTACCTATATTGACAACAAGGCAACTGTTTTTGTGTGACGTCTTTTTTGGGGGAATGTGCAAGATGTTCTGTGCACTTTTTTTTCCCAACTAACACCACAGCTGCAGAACTATGAAATTCTTTGAATGATTATGTATCAGGAAAACTAAATTGGTCATTTTGTGTGGGTATATGCATGGACAGAGTGGTTACCATGACTGGATGGCTTTCTAGTTTCACTATTTGTGTCAAAGAGGTTGCTTCTGAATGTGAGCCTATGCACTGTGTCATCCATAGAGAAATGCTGGTTAGGCAGAAATTGTTACCTGAACTTAATGTTTTGCAGGATGTGAATAAAATTATCAACCATATTAAAGTCAATGACCTTAACTCACATCTATTCACGCAGCTCTGAGAAGATGGTCACAGATCACACACATCTTATACACAGAAATGAGGTAGATTTCTAGAGGTGGATCGTTGACCAGAGTTTTCCAGTTATATGGCCCACTCCAGAGATTTGTTTTAGAAAAACATTTACCACTGGCAGCACATTTCAGTGACTTAGAATGGGTTTCAAAACTTGTTTACTTCTGTGACATTCAACCACACAACGAACTTCATTTTACTTCAGGAAAGAATGACAACAGTGTTCAAGTGGGCAGATAAAGTGGCTGCATTCAAAGCCAAACTGGAATGATGGGGACAATGGATGAACACCAGGAGTTTTTACGTCTTTCAAACATTAGTAGAGATATTGGAAGCTGCTGAGCTTTTTTCTCCCAACTGGTGCGTGATCACTCACCTCCACTTTCAAAAGAGTTTGAGAATTGTTTTCCGACCACAAACGACCCCTAAACTGGGAAGGAATGGATCTGCCCCCCATTTTGGAATAAGCCAAGTGAATCCACTTTGTGCTAGAAGAGCATCAACTGCTTAAGATTGCAAATCATGGTGGCCTTAAACGTATGTTTGAGACCTCTTCAACTCTCCATACATTTTGGATTAAAGTCAAGGGGGAATAGTCTCAGATTGGCACAAAATTATTGAAAAGCCTGCTTGCATTTCCAACATCTTATCTTTGGGAAGCAGGATTTTCTGCAGTGACAGCTGCCAAAATGAGCATATGGAGAAGACTGGACGTTAGCAACACACTTCTAGAGTCACTGTCTCATCACCCCCAGATGGGACTCTTTCGTTGGAAAAGAAGCTCAGAGCTCCCATTGATTCTGCTTTATGGTGAGTTGTATAACTATTTCATTATATATTACAATGTAATAATAATGGTTTGTTGGGAAAGTCATGACATAGTTTTCCTATGCAAAATGTATCATGACTTTTCTGACAACCCAATGATAAAAATAAAGTCCATGATAAACGTAATGTGCTTGAATCATCCCCAAACCACCAAGCCCTCTTACCCCTGATTGGTGGAAAATTGTATTCCATGAAATTGGTCCCCAATGCCACAAAGGATAGGGACTGCTCTTGTGAGCCCTTGGAATCATGGGCCCTCATCATGCCTGATGAGTGTCTTTATTTGCCTGGGAACCCTAGGCCAAGCTAGATAGTAATAGAGAGATTTAAGGTGGAGACTTGGAGTCAAACAGTATCAGCTTGACTTTCTAAGGTGCTTGAAACTGAGATCAGCCATACATTGGGATTAAAGTCATGGTAGGATATTCTTAGATTGTCACAACATTACTGAAAAGCCTGCTTCAGTTGCAAGTAGTCAACCATGCGCCTGGGATAGAGCCCTAGTAAAGACTCTTAACATTAAGGCTCAGGTGAGCTTTCTGTGCTGGCAGTATGCCATGTGTATTGTCACAGTAATTGCTAGAAAAGTGAAGCTGTCGGTGACTTTGGGAGAGCATGACTGGAAGCCCTACATTTGCTTCTTTCCTAGACTATTATATTTCTTCTCTTGGTTGATTTTAATCTTTATCTTTTCCCTGTAATAAATTATAACTGTGAGTATCATATCTTTCAGTGAGTTCTGTGATTCCCTCTATTGAATTATCAATCTCGGGGGGTCTTAAACCCCTGAATCTGTAATTATATCAGACTTAAGGACTGTTTCTGGAATATTCCCTAACTTCAGTCACTAGATCCTTAGGTGTTTTAAGGTGATACATATATTTAAAAGGAAAAGTGAGTATAGATTTATGAAATAAGACATATAATAGATTATAATGTACTTTTCAAAATACACTACTGGCTAAGTAGTGTATTTCACTTTGTGAAATGTTTTGATGAAAATATAAATAAAAAACAATTGAAGCATGATTTTCTCTCCATATTTGCAATTGAATGTGGAACACAGTAAATCTTAAGTTCTTTCCAAATGAAACAAAAAGAAAACTTAATGATTCTGCACACATCTGTAATTTGAACTACCAATCATAGTGACCGCAAATAAGAGAGTATGCATTCAGTGATAATTGATGCTATCTAGTATTGAGCTGTTATTGGTGTATTACCAAATTTGTGAAACAGTGGATCGTTTTGGTCAGCATCACCTATTCTAGGAAGTTTCCATCTATAATAGGAAGAGGCTGTCTTTAGGGATAGTTTCATAATTTATAGCACTTATCACAATTGTAACTTATTTATAGTTTCTTGGTTAGTGTTTATTTCTCTGCATGACACCATAGCAGTGTAGCAAATGTTGTCAGCTCCTCACCCACACTTTCTTGGCATGTCTTATTTCCATACATGTCGGTCTGATAGCCAACTGCCAGCACCTGTGATTCATTTCCTGAGGGGTTTCTCTTGGCAGCAGACACCTCTTCTGCCTATTTGCAGGCGGTCTTGGATGTACCAGGAAATTACTGCAGTTTGAAAGCAGTTTTTTTAAACAATAGCTGATTGGAGTTGGTGGATATTTACTATAGTACCTTTGCCTCTGAGGCAAGGTAACTCTCTCAGAAGTGTGTTCTGTTTCACCGCCTTTTTAGGGTATGATCCACTGACCATTGCTTGAGAGCTGATTAAAAATATTTACAAATTCTTGGATTCCACAAAATTACTGAATCAGAATCTCAGTGAGTGGGGCTGGGAATCTGTGTTTAAGTTGGAGAAACAATCTTCTTCCAGAGTTTCTCTGAAAGATTAAGCTTCAGTTGTTCACATGGTAACTTGCTTAATAACAGATTTTTATTACCTTCCTTCTCTGCCTCACTTTCCACTTCCATACCAATTTTTAAGATTACACCCTAAAAATTTATATACACTTGATGTACCAGCAGTTGGTGTAATGTCTATGTTGCTGGACTCCCATGTAGTCAACCACGGTTTGAGTCCCAGACCCGGTGGCTTAAACTCATGCTGGGCACATGTGCGTGCATGCACAAGATCCTGAGAGGAGAATGGAGGAGAAGGGATTGCGGTGTGGCCATCCCCCCCCGGGGGGGGGGTGATTTCTCACTTTCTATCTTTCTATCTCTCTCTTTCTGTCAAGCACATGTGCTCTATAGCAAAACTTCTCCAAAAAAAAAAAAAATTATATGCACTTGAATCTGTGCCTCATAGCTTGCTTTTGGGATAAACTGGATTAAGACTGGCAGGAACCATGACAAATGGATGAATGACTTGACTTATATATATGTATATATGATATGTTTCATATATGATATATAATGAATGACTTGACTTTATATGTCAAGTCATATATATATGTGATATGTATGATATATATATATGATATATATATGATATAAATATATATGTGTATATGTCATATAAATATGTTTATAATTTTTTGGGCCAGCCCATAGTCTTTAAAGCAGCTGGATCCCTGAGGCTGGCTGCACAGTGTAAGTCCCCATCCTGGTGGCTTGAGAGGCATGCTGGGCATGTGTGTGCATGCCCTAGGTACTGAAGAGGGAGAAATGGAGAAGGGATCACGGTGTGGCCTCCTTATTTTCCTTTTGTCTCTGACTCTTTTCAGAGTTGCACATATCCTCTAGCAATGTTTTTTATGTTTATTTTTTTATTTACTTTTTTATTTCATTTTCTTTGATACATTCAATCACATCATTTAGCTTACAAAGTGAATATTTCAACATGTGAACATTTCTCCCTAGTCCAGTTGATAAAACTATAAAATATCTTCAACAGATAATACCACATTTCTTTGTCTCATTAATGCTTTGCCTCTCTATTTTTCTTCTATATATTTTTCCTAGTTTTGTAATTCTCTGGTCTATAATTTTTGTTTCTGACACCTACTAAAAACATAATATGTGAGTCTAGCTGTGTATTAGTCTAAGAGAATTCGTAAAATGAAATACACATCAAAATGAATTGTCCAGAATGCGAAAAGGAAATAGAAAATATGAGAGTTAAATAGGAGAACAGAGTAAGAAGTTTAAACATGTTTAATTGTAGCACCAACTATATAGGAGAGAGAGAATGGGATAAAGGCATAATTTGAAAGATAATGGCCAAGAATTTTCTAGAATTGATCAGTCATTCTAATCCACAGGTTCAAGAAGGCCAACAGTTTATAAGTGGGATGAAATATATGAAGTCCATATTCTACACTCAGCATAATACCATGTCACAGCCTCAAAGTCAAATGAAGATCTTCAAAATAATTAAGAAGAATATGACTATATTCCTAGAAAGGACAGCTATACTATCAGATGACTTTTTAATACCAGTAATGGAGGCTGATAGAAAATAGTCATCTTAGAAATTGCGTATAGTACTCTAGATGTAGCAATGTTTGGAATCACAAAACTTACCATTGGTAGCATTAAGAAACCACTTCTGCAGATTTGATCATTTATAAGTAGGTCTTTGTAGGAGGAATCTCTTAAAAAAAAAAAAAAAAAACTTAACAGATATGCATTATGGAAAACCTGTGAATTGATTTCAATTTTTTTGTACCTAAAATAGACTCATTCTTTAGTTTCATTTTCCACGAACTTTTGGAGGTTTCCTTGCAATAATATATAAAGCACTTTCTTTTTCTGAGGAAGTTTGTCTGTTCCCCCTCCCCCCCCACTGTTTGGTCTATAACCAGTATGCTGAAACTCCTCTCTCCCCATTTCTTATATTTTTTAGGCCTTCTTTTTAATGACTTAGCAACATTTGAAATTGTTTAGCCACAGGCATTTCTTTTATTTTTGCATTATTGTTTCCATTGGTCTGCAGTGAGTATTCCTTTATGTCTGTTGCTTAGGAGATATCGCATGCTGTCCTGTTTCTTCCAGAATGCTTTATTTCAAGTTTCTCATTAATTCTTAGAGCTTTCTTTTTACATGCACTGCTTGGCATTCTGACTTAGTCCACTCAGAAATGTTCAGGATGTTAAATGACTACATATGTATTTTACATATGTTATGTAGGTACTTCCATATAATTATATATAATGTTCACAAACGTGAAAGAACCTTACAACAACTTTATATGATAATACACATAATGCATAGATGTAGCTAGTAGTCTATCAGGTATGTATATGTGTTCATTTTGTATATTCCTATGTGTTTCAGTTCAGATGGGACAGTTTTGTGTATTGAATGTTTCTTGTGGACACAATTGTTTGTAAACCAGTGTGAACTTTGTGTTTTGCTTAGATTATTCCTTAATATATCAGTCATGTGGGAACAAACTAGCTCTTTTAAAACAAACTAGCTGGTGGTGTGGTGGTTAAGTCAGCTGGATCTTACATGGCTGACTGTATGATTTGAGTCATGGACTGGGAGGCATGAAAAACACACTAGGAATGTGAACATTCATGCCCCAAATCCCAAAATGAGGGAGAAATGGAAGAGAAGTGATTGTGGCATGACTATCCTCCTACAGGTGCTCTCTCATTATCTCTCTCTGCCTGTCTGGTAAGCACACATGCCCTCTAGCAAATTGCAAACAAAACAAGAAAACCAGTACTCTAGCAAAATTTTATTTTTCCTAGCCTGTAGTGTCTTTTAATTTTTTTAAATTGTGTCTTATGAAGGACAAAATTCTCAATTGTGATAAAATATAATTTGTCTTTTAAAAAATTATTGTGGTCACATTTTCTTCTGTGTTTCTTTCTAAAAGTTTTAATATTGTGACAAGATGAGAGTATTAAGCAGCAGAAGTACTTCTATATATAAAAAACCAAGACTTATGAAATAAAAACAAAAAACCAGACAACAAATTGTTCTAATCTCTTCAAGTGGCAAATTATACTGAAGTCAAGACAAGGCTTTGGGGTGAAAATCAATACAGATACTGTCTATAAAATAGAGAATAAAGATAATATCAATACTGTTATTATTCAACTCTTTTTATTTAAGTTTTTTTCAGAGGGTACATGTGCTTGCCAGAGACAGAGAGGGAAAGGTATAAAGCACCCCACAATGGGATATAATAATGCCACAATCCCTTCTCCATTTCTTCACCCTTTCAGGACTTGGGGCACATAGGCACACACATTCATTCAGTGCATTTTTCAAGCTGCAAGGTCTTGGATTTGAATGATGTGGTTGTCCATGTGGGATCCAGCTCCCATAACCAACAGTCCCATGGAAATGGCTTCCTACAACTCTTAGCAATGATTTAAGGTGGAATGTCCCACACACAGATATCTCAGAGGAGCAGATTGTCTCTGTTAAACAATAAGGCTTTTAAAACTGCTTGAAGTAATAAGTGAATACAGTAAGGTGGCAGGATACAAAATCAATATCCAAAAATCTATAGCATTTCTATTTATGAACAACAGGTTGAACGAAGCAGAGCTGAAGAAAGGAATCCCTTTCACCATAGCCACAAGGTGTATAAGATACCTAGGGATTAACCTAACTAAGAAAGTCAAAGACCTTTATAAAGAAAACTACGAAAATCTTAAAAGAGACATTGAAAGTGACATAAAAATGTGGAAGGACATCCCATGCTCCTGGATTGGAAGAATTAACATAATCAAAATGGCAATTCTACCCAAATTAATCTACATGTTTAATGCAATTCCAATCAAAATACCAGAAATACTCTTCAGAGATCTAGAAAAGGCAATCATAGAATTTGTCTGGAACCATAAAAGACCTCGTATTGCAAAAGCAATCCTGTGCAAGAAGAATGGAGTAGGAGGCATATCACTCCCTGATCCCAAGATATACTATAAAGCTGTGGTCATCAAAAGAGCATGGTATTGGCATAAAAACAGACAAGTGGACCAATGGAAGAGAATAGAGACTCCAGAAATAACCCCCAAAGCTTACAGCCAACTGATCTTTGATAAAGGATATCAGTCAATCCATTGGGAAAAGGAAAACCTCTTTAGTAAATGGTGCTGGAAAAACTGGGTATCCACCTGCAGAAAGATGAAACTGAACCCCCATCTTTCACCATTAACAACAGTCAACTCAAAATGGATCAAAGATCTGAACCTAAGACCTCAAACAATAAAACTACTGGTGGAAAATGCTGGGGAAACTCTGGGGGACATTGGAGTAGGCAAAGACTTCTTAAATAAGACTCCCAAAGCACAGGCAATAATCCCTAAAATAGACAAGTGGGACTGTATTAGACTAAGAAGTTTCTGCACAGCAAAGGACACAGTAACAAGTGTGAACCGACAACTCTCAGAATGGGAAAATATTTTTGTTAAATATGCCTCAGACAAGGGACTGATAACCAGAATACATAGGGAACTCAAGTGCCTTATGCGAAAAAAAATGATGAACCCAATTAAAAGATGGGAAAATGAGCTGAACAAAAGTCTCTCTAAGGAAGACATACGAACAGCCAAAAAGCATATGAGGAAATGCTCAACATCCCTCATCATAAGGGAGATGCAGATAAAAACTACAATGAGATACCACCTAACCCCTGTCAGAATGGCAAAGATTAAGAATATAAAAAGTGATAAGTTTGGCGTGGATGTGGTGAAAAGGGAACCCTCCTACACTGTTGGTGGGAATGTAAACTAGTTCAACCACTGTGGAGAACAATATGGAGGTTCCTCAAAGATCTACAAATAGAACTCCCATTTGATCCAGCAATCCCACTTCTGGGTATTTACCCAAAAGACAGGAGAATGCTCAGTCAGAAAAGTGCTTGCACATCAATGTTTATTGCAGCATTATTCACAATTGCCAAGACATGGAACCAACCTAAATGTCCACAAACTGATGAATGGATTGGAAAAGTGTGGTATATATACTCTATGGAATACTACTCAGCCATAAAAAATAAGACCCTGGAATTTGATAGAAAGTGGTCAGATACGGAGGATATATTGCTGAGTGAAGTAAGCCAGGCTATGAAAGAAAGATATTGTATGTATCCACTCAATATATACCGACTATCAGCACTCTATAATAGAGAGCAAAAAATTGGAGGACATAAAAGCAGTGAAGATACTTAATGAGAATAGGACAATGTGGAATGGGGGAAATGAAGAGAAGAGGATAGAGAAAGATAACAAGTGAACAATAGAGAGGCAGGACGTTAGTGAGAAATAGATATGGCTTATTAACTGTTGATGTTGACATGTATAGTATTCTCAACTGGATTTGTCTGAGAAGTATTTCATGATGGGCAAAGTATTTGTACAAGCAAAATGAGAAAAAGCAATTAATTGTTTTAAAAAATAATTAGAATAATAATAATAACGATTGGGGAAAATATAGAAAAGATATTGAATGTTGAAGTGGGGAGATTAATGTCTCTGTACTGACTGACATGCATGGCATTCCCTTTTGAAAAAGCAATGTAATACACTGTAAAGTTATATGTAATTCAATGTAATATAAAGAAGAATATGATGATAATAAAAAATTAAAAAAAAACAATAGGGCTTTTAAGAATGTAAAAGGTGTTCTTAGAGAAAACTAAAGGTAGAGATGGTTTATCTTGAATTTTAGGAAGAGACTATAGCTTTTTTTTTTTTTTTTTTTGAGAGGTTTTTGCTATAGGGTGCGTGCGCTCACCAGACAGACAGAGACAGAGAGACAGAAAGTGAGAAATCACCCCCCAGGGGGGATGGCCACACCACAATCCCTTCTCCTCCATTCTCCTCTCGGGATCGTGGGGCACGCACGCACACGTGCCCGGCGTGAGTTTTAAGCCACCAGGTCTGGGACACGAACCATGGCCGACTACATGGGATTCCAGTGACATAGCCATTACGCTAACTGCTGGTCCCTGTAGCTGTGTTTTTGAGAGAGATTTTTGCTGTAGGGCACATGTGCTCACTGGAGAGACAGAAAGCAAGAAATTACCCCTTTACTCACCCCGGGGTGGATGGTCACACTATAGTCCTTTCTCTTCCATTCTCCTCTTGGGATTTTGGGCACACATGCAAAAACATGAGTTTCAAGTCGCCAGGTCGGGAATTCTAACTGTAGTTGACTACATGGGAGTCCAGCAAAGGAACCATTATGCCATCTGCTGGTCCCAGGTGAGTATGGCTTTTGCCTAATGGAATTAACCCAATTATGATTTACAAGAGACCCACAAAAGTGTGTGTGTGTGTGTGTGTGTGTGTGTGTGCGCGCATGTGCGCATGCATTTTAAATAAAGGCTTTTGCCATGGGATACCTGCACCATGGCATCTACACTGCTTACGGGAGAGAGACAGAGGGAAAATCACTCCCCAGGGGGGATGGCCATGCCATGATCCCTTCTCATTTCTTCTCCTGGAATTTTGGGCATGTGTGCATACATGCCTGGCGTGATTTCGAAGCCACCAGGTCTGGTACTCAAATTGCACTAGACCACGTGGGAGTCCAGGTCCTTAATCACACCATGCCTCCTGCTGGCCCTGAGAACCACAAAGTTTTAAGAGAAGTATACTCACATAAACACTGCAAACTTGGACTAAAAGGGTCAGAGACAGAACAATGGGAAAAGAGACCTTTGGACTTCGGAAGAACTATTGGCAGGAAGCAGGCTGAGAAAACTGGTGGCAAACATTAGTATTTTTTAATGGAAAATGGTGACTTGATGGAGATAAGTGCTTAGTGGGTAGATCCGAAACTTATTGAGATGTTATACTGCATTCCCAGATAGCAGGAGCGAGTGAATGAACCCAGAGTGTGTGCCTGTCTGGATTTTCAGTGTTACAGATAACTCTTGTTTGCCTTTTTCACCTCTACCCCATTTTCAATGGGAAGGTCTGTGGTAATTATACTGTTTTCTCTGTTGTATGTGCGTATGTGGAGGACACACAACTTGCCTCGTCAGTTCACCAGGTGTGCATTCGTTTGGAGGGGAAATATCTCCTTTTCTTTCTATATTTTCTGTGCCTCTGCTTTGATATTTAGGCATCTAGTGGAGAACTCCTTCACATAAAGCAGATGGATTCACTTGGGCTGGCAGCTGTTACCCTGTGGGATAGTTGCCTGAATACTTGGTCCCTAAGCAGGGCATGGGGATCCTCCTCCAGATGAGGTAGCTGAGTGAAGATATGGGCCGACAGTAAGTAATATTCTCTAACAGGAATGCATTGCACACCAGAGGGACGTGGGTGTTGGTTGAAGAGTTGTGGCTTGTGGTGACTAGTTTGCCACTTATGTGCACTCCCTGGAGGTGGAGGAAGCTTTCTGCACTAGTGCCAGAGCCTTGCCACTATCTGCAGCACCTAAACTTCAGGGGGCCCATTGCAGAAGGAAGGGGCAAGGGCTGTTGGTGCAGACAGGCACTCTGGGCAGACTGCTGTGGTGCTAGAAGGTGAGCTGGGACCCTGACTGGGCCTCCATTGCACAGACAGATGGGTGGGGTTTTTGGGTGACCCTCTGTGGTATAGGCAGGTGGGTGGGCTTTTGTGGCACTAGTGGGTCCCAGCAGAGACATTGGGGTGCTCTGGACAGGCCTTCATGATTCAGGTGGGAGCCAGTAGTGGCAAATGGGTGCTTGGGGGGAGAACAGGACATTGTGAATGAGTCTCTTTGGTGCTAATGCTAGTGGGACCACCAAGAACACCCTGGGCAGGCCTCTGGGGCACTATTGGGTGTCAGCAGAGTATGAGGACATGCCCAGGAGGCCTCTTAGGGGATAGCAAGGTCCAATGGGGCCATCGAGGTGCTCTGGAGAGGCTTATAGGATGACTGTGGGCCAGTGGGGACACGGAGACACTTCAGGTGGGCCTCTGAGGTGCTAGCATTGGCTAGCAGGGACTTTCTGGGCAGGCCTCTGTGGCGCTGGGAGGCCAGTAGTGGTGGAGCTCTCTGGGCAAGCCTTTTGGGAGCTAGCTGAGGCTCAGGAGCATCGAACGAGGATCCTGGATGTGAAAAGAGGCACAATGGCCCTCTGAACAGGCCTCCGCAACACTAGTGGGGCAGCTCTTGGCAGGCCTTGGGTGCTACCGAGGACCAGTAGGGAAGTGTGACTGAGTGCTCTAGGTGGGCCTCCCAGTTTTAGCAGGGGTAAACAGTAGCAATGGGGCACTCTGGTTGGGCCTTTAGGTTGCAAGTTGGGGCCAGTGGGACTGAATGGTCTGGGAGGCCTCTAGGGTACGGAGAGCCAGTGAAGGCATAGTGGCTCCTAGGATGGGCTGCAGTGTGAAGAGGGGGTCAGCAGAGACTCGGGCACTCTGGGTGGGTGTCTGGGGGTGTTAATGTAGAGATGGGGGCATTCTGGACAGGTATTTGGGACTCTAGCAGGGGCTAATGGGGGCACAAGTGTGTTTTTGGCAGGCCTCCAGGGCACCAGTGTGATCAGCAGGGGCACAGGGACACTGAATGGGCCTCTGGATGCTAGCTGGGGCCAGCAGGGGTATGAGTTTGCTCTGGGTGTGCCTCCCTGTGCTAACAGGGACACGGGGGTGCTCAGGCAGGCCTCCTGGGCACTAATGGGGGCACATGGATACTCTAGGCAGGTCTCTGTGGCAAGAGCAGGGATGTGGGGCACTGGGTCACCAGGTCTCTGGACTGAGAAGAGCTGTACTTCATGTGCTGTACTGGATCAGTGTCGACCAAGGAGCCTCATCCTGGCTGAAACCCTGGACTTGGAGCTGTTCCTGATGCTATAATAGGTAAGATTTTCACAGGGACGGAGTTTCCTAGGAAGTGGAGAACATTTTCTGTATGTAGATGGAAGATGATCTGTGACCAAAGGGTATGTTTACAATTTTCTCGACTCTGCATCACAATAGAAATCTAATTGCCTTTCCATTGTGATGGGTCAGCTTAGCAACTTGTTTCTAACAAAATGAGCAAGAAGTGATGTGGCATGACTTTCACAGTTGTGTCATCAGAGCTAATATAATTTTTTTTTTTTTAAAGAGAGATTTTTGCTGTGGGGGCTGTGCGCGCACCAGAGAGACAGAAACAGAGTCAGAAAGCAAGAAATCAGCCCCCGGGGGGCCAATGGCCACACTCTTGGTCATACATACATATGTGCCCAGTGTGAGTTTTAAGCCACCAGGTCTGGGACTCGAACTGCAGTTGACTATGTGGGAGTTCAGTGACATAACCATTATACTATCTGCTGGCCCCAAAGCTGATACTTTTCTTTGCATAGAAAAATGCATCATGACTTTCCTGACAACCCAATAGTTTTCAGCTGCTGCACAAACTCTTTTTCAGGGCACTTACTTGCCTTTCATGTTCTGAGCTGCCATTTAAAATGTCTGGCTATCTTAGAGCTCCATGCTGGAGAGATTGTGTGGAAAGTCCACACAGATTGAGTAAGATGCCTGAGGAGCCCAGCTTCCCCAGCCTTCTAGATCTTCTCAACCTGGGTTCCAGATGAGTGAATCAGCACTCAGCTTTTAAGCAGCCCCAGTCAGTTCTGAGTAGATATGGCCTGTTCCTGCCGGGCCTGCTTGGATTGCATAATTTAGAGTAAAATTGTTTTGTTGAAGCAAGTTAAAGTTTTGAGATGTTTGGCTGCACCAAACTAGGTAACTTTGTACACATCTTACTCTATTTAGGGCTAGTGATTTACTCTCTTTTGAAAGTCTGTTTTATCTGTTGCATGCTGGTGTGAAAGTTAGTGCTGTTAGCTGCTATGGGTTATTTGGTTCTCAGCTTTTGGTATCATTGAACATGTTATATGTGAACATTATTTCACACTCATCTATTCCTTTAAGGACTTTTACTGATAATATTTATGAGTTAGGGAGAAGGTGAATGCATAAAAACAGAAATGAACAAGGTAGCCCAAAAGAGCAGTACTTGCATTACCTTTGAAATAGTATAGCGTTATTTGAAAGTAAACTTGAATTAAGTGTACATGCACATTTCAAACTCTAGAGCAGCCAATAAAACCAGTTAAAAAGTAAAACTGAAAAGCTAGGAAAGAAGATAAAATGAAATCTCATATGGATTGCTCAATTAAAACCAAAATAGTCAGGAAAAAGTGGAAAACGGGAACAAAGAACAACAAATAGAAAACAGTAACAAATATCATAGATACAAGACTCAATTGTAGTCTCCAAGAAGTCTGGTTTAGCGGTAAAGGAGAGAGAAATATATACAGTGCTAATTCTCATCAAAAGCAACCTATACTAGCTTTAACAGACCAGCAGACTTCAGAATAGGGAAGCTTACTAGGATTCTGGGAATATACCCATAAATCATGACACGTTTTTGGAAATTAATGAGTACTTTAAATTTTAACTAAAGCTTCATCATTTCACATTTGCCTCAAAATTACACTGTCAGTTTTGTCCCATAGTTATGCTTTAGGTATTAAATCTATAACCAGTGACTCTGCAGGAAGAAAATTGCACCAAAGTTTTCAGTTAGAGACAATTAGCAGAATTTTCCACAATGAAGCTCATTGTATAAAAAAAAAAAAAAAAAAAAAAAGAGTAGTGGTTCAAAAGGACTTTGGCACAAAATTGTCCAGGGTCTAAATGCAGAATGAGAAACTCTGCTACGTAAGTGACTACTTTCTCTGACTCCATTATTTCCTAACTCATAAAGCAGGGGTAATAATAATGTTTGTAATACAGAGTTTTTATAATGATAGAATGAGATAATGTATATGGAATATCTGGCACATAAGTGTTATTCTGTAAAGAAAATGTACAAATGAAATAATTTTAAGACATGCAAATTCTACTCAGCCTCCCTACCTTAACATTTAGTTATATTTTGCTTATTAGATCTTCCTATTTAACAGAAACCATAAGAAATAAACCAGATGTATCATCCAATTTTTTTTATGTGAGTAAACATGCATTCATATACTGTAAAAAAAACAAAATGCAGTTTAATTAAAAGTAGTTAAGTTATGCACAGGTTCATGTTACAAAGAATGTTTTTTAATACTACCACATTGTCTTTTTTTTTTTTTTTTTTTGAGAGGTTTTTGCTATAGGGCGCGTGCGCTTGCCAGACAGACAGAGAGAGACTGAGAGACAGAAAGCGAGAAATCACCCCCCAGGGGGGATGGTCACGCCGCAATCCCTTCTCCTCCATTCTCCTTTCGGGATCTTGGGCATGCACGCATACGCGCCCGGCGTGAGTTTTAAGCCACCGGGTCCGGGACACGAACCGCGGTTGACTACGTGGGAGTCCAGCAACATAGCCATTACGCTAACTGCTGGTCCCCCACATTGTCTTTTTAATCCTTAGTTTATCAGCATGGAAAAAACCTGCATTTCCATTGGTGGCATAGGCACATCTAAGATACCTACATCTACTCATTTTTCACAATTTATCGAGCATATGCTATGTATCAGGCACTATTTGAGGTGCTGGAGAGTGAATAGTGAATAAGACAAGCTGCCTGCTCTCACATAGTATGTATTTCAGTGGGAGAAACAGACAACATAAGAAAAGTTACCATCAAATAGAGATACGAAGAAAATAGGATATGATAACATATTGACGTGAAGGACATGATTAATTTACATGGAGTTAAAGTGGGCTCTGAGAGGAGAGGGTTTTGAGCTGATACCTAAATGACAGAAGAGAACTATGAATAGAAACACTCAAAATAAGGCAAGAAACATGAGGCAGAAGCAACATCCTATGCAAAGCCCCTGAGAAGGACATAAAACAGCTTTACAATTTCTGATTAACTTGCATGTAAATCAAATAATTTTATTATTTACTAAGCGAATTCATCATTTAAAAGAACATGTCGGTTTCCTTTCTAAGGTGATGATATCTAATTTCTAAAGCAATGGTTTTCAAACTATTTTGTGCTTAAAAATCACATGGAGAGCTTCTTGACGATGGTTTTTTTCCAGAAATTGATTCAGTAGGTCAGGTGAGGCCCATGGATTTGCATTTGTAACAGACTCATAGTTTTACCAGTGCTACTAGTCTGAGGACCATTCCTGGAGAACCACTGTACTAATTCAACTGTTTTGTGAGTTTTTTATTTGCTAAAAGTGAGACTTGCTAAAATTTTTCTTTGTGTAAAAACTTAACTTACTCTGCATGCCGACCATCTGAAATTAGTTTTGTAGGTAGAATGAGTAAATACATACTAGAGGTTAAAAACACTATTATTTCATATACATTCATACGTCAATAATATGAGCTTAATTTCGATATACCCAATTAATGAAGGGTTGATGTCACTGTTTTTGCTTAGAGAGAATTGAGGGTTTTATTTTTTCTTGTTTGTTTTTAAGTTTGTTATAGGGCATATGTGCTTACCATAGGTGTAGGGGGTTAGCCACAGCACAATCCCTTCTCGTCCATTCTCCTTTTGGGATTTTGGGCAGTCATGCACGTGTTCCCAGAGTGTTTTCAAGATGCAGGGTCTGGGACTGAAACCACTTTGGCCTTGGCCATGTGAAATTCACCTGCCTTACCCTCCGTGCCACCTGCTGACCCTAGAGAGAATTTTTAAAATTACTGTTTAAATATGAAAGCACTTTAGATAATAGGTTACTGAGAGATTTTCTAAAATTATGTCTTGACTGTGAGACCGCATAAGTAGCAAATATGCATTCTGTTAATCTCAAGAATAATACGTGGTTATAGTTTTTCTTTTTTTTTTTTTTTTTTTTTTTTTTTTTTAATCAACTGTGCCATCCAGGAAGAGGCTTATGGAAAAGAAATGTCTAAAGAAAGGGGGGCATCAGGCTAGTCAGCCAGGTTGGGTCAAACCATCTGGTCAGCAGGGCTGAGGGGATGTCACATGTTAGTGAAGCCTCTATGGTTCTGTTAGTACAGGTGCTCCAGTCCCCGACTTATGGTTCAGCTTAGAATTTTCTGATCTTACCATCCTATGAAAGTGATAGGGAGGGACCAACAGATAGCATAATGACTATGTCACTGGACTCCATGTAGTCGACTGCAGTTCAGGTCCTGGACCTGGTGGGTTAAACTCACACCAGGTGTGTGTACGTGCATGCCCAAGATCCCGAGAGGAGAATGGAGGAGAAGGGATTGCAGCGTGGCCATCTCCCCTGGGGGGGTGATTTCTCACTTTCTGTCTTTCTGTATCTTTATGGTGAGTGCATGTGCCCCAAGGCAAAAACCTCTCCAAAAAAAAAAAAAAAAAAAAAAAAAAAAAAAGTAATAGGCATTCAGTAGAAACAGTTCAAAATTTGAATTTTGATCTTTTCCTGGGCCAGTGAGATGCAGTACTCTTTTAATTGCTAGGTAGCCCCAGTGAGCCTTTTTTTTTTTTTTTTTTCACTTTCAATACAGTATCAATGAGTTTAGTGTTAGATAATTTTGCCTAATGTGTTGGCCAACTAAGTTTTCTGAGCACATTTAAGATTGGCTATGCTAAGCTATGATGTTTGGTAGATTAGGTAAATTTTTCAATTTAAATATTTATTTTAGACAAGGTTTTGCTATGTCATAATCTTCCTGCCTCAGTCTCCTGCGTATCTGGGACTACAGATGCTTATTACCATGTCTGGCTTTCAGAGTGGCACTGCCATGTGGCCTTAGCCTGCCAAAGAGCAGTATCAGCATACGTTACTGTGAGGCCGAGGTAAGGCATATTAACTGCATTTCGAGTTAAGACATTTTCAATTTATGATGAGTTTATAAGGACAAAACCCCATCTTAAGTTGAGGAACAGCTGTAGTTGTTGGAAGGGCCTTCATAAGCAAATTGCCTGTGCTCTGAACATCGTGACCTTAGCAGCATCATGGATGGCATGCAGATGATAAAACCAAGAATAGCCAGCAGTTAGCCAGCCCCTTACTCTGGACAACGCTCTATGTCTTTTTACATGGTTAAGTGATGAACCCTTACAAGGCACATGAGAGGTGGATAGTAACATCATCTCTATTTTATAGACAATGAAAATGAGGCTAAGAGTAACTCAGTAATTTAGGTTATTCCACTGGTAAGTGGAAAAGCTAGGATTCAAATCTAGACTAGTTGAATTCAGTTTGACCTCTTAATGCACTGTTTTGCCTCATATTTGAGAATAATCTCTAAATCAAAGGTTTTCAGGGTTTTTTCCTATCATCCTGATTAAAATGAGGTATCTCATTGACTTTCTGTATACTCTTGAGGTTATAACACAAAAATTCCATAATGTCCTTTTATTTTTATAACCTATCTGCCTAGGTCTAACAAAATCATGTTCCATGTGAGGACCTAGAGAGGAAAAAGTTGAAGTAGTCACTGCAGAGAAAGTAACACATCCCAGTGTGTGATCTAGGGTAAGTTTCCAAATGTACTGAACTTAAGTTTTTAGTATCCAGAAAAGGATGGACAATTAAATGATGGCTTTTCTGATCAATGATAAAGATATGCACTGTGCTCAATATTCAGGTGAGTGTACAACTTATGTGTAATTTGTAGGCATTTTAAGGGTCAATTTGGCTGTAAGATTTTTATCTTATTTGCTGGCATTACAATCCTTGGTTAGATGCAACCCATACTGTAAGCCTCTGAATGACTGGGGATCTCTGTGGGCTGTTTCATGGTTAGGCTCAGGAGGATATACACCTAACTATGGAAACAAGTCTAGCAAATTCTCATAGCAAACAAGTATGCATTCGCCAGTAAAAGCTACGGTTGGAGCAGAGTGGCAGTGGAGAGCAACGGGGTTCCAAAAGGAACTGTCAGCTGATCATCTAGCAGGCATTTTGTTTTCACTTGCAAAGTAACAACCAAAATAACTTTTGATAACCTGACTTAAAAATTCATGTTAATATTTGGTTCTGACAACAACCAGAAATGTTTCCTAAGCATCACATTTTGATGTTTTGTACTTGCTATTTAGAATAATTCCTTGGAACATTTTTACATTATAAAATATTTTTGTAAAAAATAATTTGAATTCACTTACAATCAAGAAGAAAAATAACAGGGGACCAGCAGTTGGCGTAATGGCTATGTTGCTGGACTCCCACGTAGTCGACCATGGTTCGAGTCCCAGACCTGGTGGCTTAAACTCATGCTGGGCGCATGTGTGTGCGTGCCCAAGATCCCGAGAGGAGAATGTAGGAGAAGGGATTGCGGCATGGCCGTCCTCCCTGGGGGGTGATTTCTCGCTTTCTGTCTCTTGGTCTCTCTCTGTCTTTCTGCTGGCAAGCACACATGCCCTATAGCAAAAATCTCTCCAAAAAAATGAGTAGGACTATATTAAAATATAGAGGTAGACTGTAGATGCTTTAACTGTAGAACCAAAAATCGAAGGAAGAACAATACTAGAGAAACTAAAGTGCAAGGAAACAAACAAGTAATGAATTATTTAACTTTTATTTGATTACTTCCATTTACAGTTCTGGCACTGACACTTGTTTTTTAAAAAAAGATTTAAATTTTATGTAAAGATTAAACTTCAATAAAATAACTTAAAAAACATTTACATGTATATCACTAAATTTCATAAAATATACAATACTTCTGATACAGCATATGCTAGGGTCACTTTGAAAGAAATGGCACATATTCATAATTTTTAAGAGCTATCCAGGAATATGTCACATGTGGGAATAAATACTTAGTTTTCCAAGACATGAAATATTAGAACACTATATAACATGCACTCAGAAATTAAAATCTACAATTTTAAATACATGTATTTTAAAATCATAAAATTGTATTTTGATATAATCTAGATGTACATTAGAGCTTCTAAACAGAAATTTGAACATTTATTACAAATAAACAATATCATAACATCAAGTGATATAGTCCAAAAGCTGCTAGGAAATAGTCTGGACAAGTAGGATATAAATTTCTACTTTGGCTAGCGTTAAGTCTCATCTTTCTTATCCTTTAAATGAGGTGAAGTACTTTTAAATTTGCTAAAATTTTAAAACTTCATAATATATTGGTTTTTAAATTTAAGTACTGGTTAGCTGCATGGTTTATTTCTTTTTCTCATTATTTTGATATGATAGAATCAAAATGACATGAACTTAACCATCTTAAAAAAAAAGTCTGAATATTTCTACTAAATGAAGGTATTGATAATTCCATAGGTCAAATTACTCAAGTATAATAGACTGTGTTTTACACATACAAAGATTTATAGGAATTATAGTTTTATACTCAAGCAAATTATGAGGATAAAATACTTTCATTTACTTCTGAACGTCAACACTCTCATATAAACACTTGATTATTGGGCACACAAAAATTTCCTCTAAAGAGACAATATACAGAAAATAGTTGGGAGCAGTTTGGCATTTTAAAATGATTGCTATTTCTAGAAAATAGCAGCAGTATTGCTCACGTAGAAGAACTGAATGTACCGACAATTCATACACTGCTATAATCTGAACCACTCCATCAAATTAGTTTTAGTATACATAAGGCTGTGAAGATGGATAGGAAATGACAGAACACAGGATGTAAAAATTAATCCAGAGAACAATTCTGAGTCTTTTCGTAGGCAGCAACTACATATGAGCTGTAAAGTTTACCCACAGTTTAATATATTTTGTTGTAAAACACATACTATGATTACTCTTGGCCTCGTATGTCATATTATTCTTCTATTCCTAGTTAGCAAAAGTCAGCTCTTAGGAACTTAGATATCTTGTAAAAAAAATTTAACAAAACACCTCAAAATTTTATAGTTCTTACTTATTATGCCAATGAAATAAAGTCAAAATAATCCTCCACCTCTCCATTGTTTTACAGTAGAAGTTATAACCGTCATTAAAGTGTGACTTTAAGTAACATGTGGATAGTGTTTTCTAAAATATTTTTTACTCCCCTCATCCTACCCAAGATATATGGATCACTGTCATACACTTTTTAATTTTACTCTATTTAACAGCAAAAGGGTAAGTTTTCAACTATTAATATTCCTAACTATTCTTCCCCTGTGTAACAGGTAGTGAAATTACAGTAAAACAAATTTATAAATTTCTTGTTTAAACTGAGTTCCTATGTGATAGTGAATAACTAAAAAAAAACCAAACAAACAAAAAGAAAACAAAAAAAAAACAACTTAAGCTCCTATGTATTATAATTGGGTTCAGGGGTAAAATTAAATGAGAAAAAAGCACTGAGTAGCATTATTCTCACAGCAATTTTTCTACCAGGGAACCAACTACTGCATATGCCTGGGAACAAAATTTTAAATGGAAACATTATCTTTTATTTTTTAAAATCATGTTTTGGGTAATGACTCACTGTTAGGTGCAACAATTAAAATTTTTAGGAATGTTTACATTAAAGAAAAAATATTAACATCAAATCTGTTTGCTATCACATTCAACTCTGTTTATATACAGACAAAATGATATATTCTCTTAAATCTAGTGCAGATCAGTCACCCAGCAAAGCCTCAGTAGGAATTATGACTTTTTTCACTATACTTTTCTGAAACATAAGGTACCTCTATTGAGTTTGCAGCACGTTTAGAAAGAAACCTGTAATTTCAGTTCAAAGCATGATTAATCTGTGTCTATTTTAATATAGTGTGTTAAATCACACCATATATAAATCTTCCTACAAATATATATTTGATGATATTTCAAATGGAATGTTTTCAAGTTAATAGTGGTAGCCAAAGACACTGAGAACTTAAAAGGTGCATAATATTAAAAAACCTGCAAAATTCAAACATTTAATTTTTAATATACTATAAATACTCATGAAATCTAAAAATAATACCCTAATTGTATAAGTTTCCTTTTCAAGTAGTTTTTAAAAAGTTATAAATAATTCTTATACTGTTTCTCTCTGTCTTATACTTCCAAGATATGGAATATTAACTTTATTACTATATAAATAACAAATAGTCCATTACAGAAGGGGCTGAGGGGAATAGGGGAGGAGAACTGTGGCTAATTTTCCCTGTTGTTATGTGCATTTGTTGATATCAAGTGGAGAACACTTTCTCATGTCAGGGAGAACAGGCCATGTTCTGCTTTTGGAAATAATAAGAGTCTATTTGTTCTCTTAATAAAGTTATTGTATATCAGCCCAGCTGAGTATATAAGTATATAGTTAAGGCTATGTATACAATAAAGAGAAGAATTGAGGCAATTATTTGGATAAATCAGAAAAATAAATTTTTAGAGAGCACTTTATTAGTCTCTTTTTCTCCCCATCATATTCTGATTGTACCACACACTAGCTCATCTTCTACTTTATGTTTGTAAAATATTATCCAGAGAAAATAATTACCCTATTGATATTTCATATTCTATAAGAAATGTTTCATTAGTTCACAGCTCATTATCTGGGGAAAATCATTATTAATATCCCCTTAGAAGTCAATGGTCAGAGCACCTAATACAAGGGAAGGAACTCTCTAAAATTACTTTGTGTGAAATGACCAAAGGAGAAAAATTTTCTTTTGGCTGAAAGATTTTTTAGGGCACTAAAGTGACTTTTTAAGTACATACTGTACCTCTGATAACTTAAGAGAATGAACTTCCTTGCCTATACTCTCTACTTTAGGAAAAAGCCAGACTTTAAAAGGACAAAATATTTTGGAAATTGGCAGAAAGACATTGAACTTATAGGCAGCAACATTTTCATTCCAAATACATAGTACCTTAGCAGATACTTACAGCCATTTTAAAATGCATCAAATTGATGTATTCCTTACTGGCCACAGAAGATTCATTCATATTTTTCCTAGAACTAGCAAATAACTTTGTACATATTACATAGTTCTTAATAGAGGAGCAAAAATTAAAAACCAATCAGGACTTTGGAAAAATACTGTAGAAATGTAGTATGTTAATACTTCTTATAGGCATGTGCTATATATTAGAACTATTTAATCTGTTCCAATTGAGAAAAAAATCTAAGGCAAGCATGAGAAAAAGAATGATTATTATTATTTTTTAAACTGTTAGAGAAAATAAAAGGTGTGCAAAATACAAACTAGTTTATGTTCTTACAGTTAAAAAAAAAAGACAACTGGGTGAGTAATAAAATGTGATAGTTCCCTTAGGAAGAGTTAGTAAAAAAGTTAAGTAATTTTAATTAAATTTTAATAATAGGATTATTTCTGCCAGTGATTTCTTTTCCCTCTTTTTTGTTTCATAAATTGTTTGATTGAAAGAAAGAAAGAAATGACCTGTCAGCAGCTCTACCACACAAATGAAGGCACAAAACAGTAGGACTCCAGAGCCGATAAGTGAAGGTACGGTGAGTTTGGCATGAACAAAAACAGATCCTGAAATTCAGTTTAAGATCTGGCACTGTTTTGTATTTATAATGGCATACCAATTAGGGCTCCATAAAAATCTTTACTTTCTGACAATCAAATATACTTACCAAAACTTGCTAGCTTATCTGTGCAAATGTATACTTATTTCTGATGCAAAGAATATGTATGAAAATAACCCCTAAAAGATCTGCTTTTGATAATGTTCCATAAATACTATGCAGTGTCAGTGTCTGAACTCTGAATTGAGAGAGAACCCAAAATGTGGAATCCAAAGTAGATAAAGATAGGTATGGCCTTGTAGGAGGCACTTTAAAATCCATTGATGAAAGCTTAAAATGGAATTTACTTTCTAACAGCTGATCACAGAAAAGCCACTACTCCTTTGGAAAATTTGGGACCAATACGCCATGTATTGACTTAAAAACACCCTTAATCCATCTCCCAGAAACCTTTATAAATATATCATACATGTATAATTTGGCTATATTAGCACTGACTCTATTGCCACTAATAATTATATATGGTCTTAGGAGAAAAGGATACCACTGAAGTCACTGGGTACAATATCATTTTAGACTATCTCAGGAAGGAATCACAGACATTTGCTCAAGAATTATTAAAATCTCTGTAAATATATATTTTTTTTACATTTCTGCTTGAGAAAGAAAATGTCATCATGGTTGTATCTTTCTCTTAATCAAGTAGTCATTCAAAACTAGACTGTGGAAAGAACCAGATTAGAAGCAGGGCAGTGAGGTCACCAATCTTGCTTTTCTCCCCCAAGTTTGTTTAAACAACCAAATATATCAGCAGATGGAAATTACTCCACATCAGAAGCATCATTGTCAGAAAGATGATAGTTACTTCCCTTTACCCGAATATATTCAATATATCTTCCTTCATCAGAATCTGAAGTGCCACATGTACATAGCCTGTTGTCAAAGAGTGATTCAATTTCCTCTAACTTTTTCCCTTTGGTCTCAGGAAGACAGCCATAGATGAAAAGGAGTCCTACAGCAGCAAATCCAGCATAGAGGAAAAAAGCTCCTGCAATGAAAAACAATATGTATGTATATGAACATATGTAAATGTGGGTGGAAAGAGTACTTGATTTTGACATTTTTTTCCCCTGGTTAATGATGCATACCCATGGTATAAAATACAACCAAAAAATTACTGCCAACTTACTCTAATTGTTCTAACTCTGTGACTATAATGCAGTTTATTTTCCCAAACTTGAGAAGCAAGTTGTGCTTTAAAGACTTTCCTCACTTCCCTGGCAAGAGGGAATTATTGTCACCTATGTGCTTTCACAGCACTTTGTTGAGACCCCTATCATAATGACCAAGAAGGATAGTTATTATGTACATGTCCATCTTGTCGCTGCTAGACTAGAGACATTTTGAAGTCAGAGAAATTTATTATCTTGTATTTCCAGAACCAAGTACAGTGATGTCATTGCAGATTCAATGCCTCAGATGAGTACATGGCAAGTCCATCATTCTCATGCCCCAAAGTCTAGGAGTTTATACTCAACTTTTCTCTAACTCTTCCACCCAACATCCAGTATGCTTGGAAATCCTTTACTAAAATGTAAGCTCTAGGAGGTCAGGAAATTTTGTTTTCTTGTAAGATTATGTATACCACTGCTGTTCAGTCACAAAGACGTGGTTGTGTTTTCTGAATGTCAATCCAGCAAGCCAGGATGGATGAGATATGTGAATGTGACGTGTATTGGCTCTGTATTTCCAACATAGTTGTTCCTTTATAATCTAATTCCTAATTTAGTGTAAGATATTTTACTTTTGATGGTAGAAAACAATCAACTAAAGGAATCTCTGCTTAATTTTAGACCTTCAGTCCAAATCATCTTCTAGATAGGGGGTGGGGGGAAAGAAGATGTAAAACTGACATGACAAATGAAAGTGGGAAGATCTGGGTTTAAGTGTTGACCATGTGACTTTTAGATAGTCATTTAATCTCCTCTTTGGACCTAAGTTTCCTCCTTACAATAAGATGGTTTCTCAGCTCTTGTAAATGTGATTCCATACATCTTACAGTGAAAATCATGAGCAAGTATAGAAGAGATGCTTAAGGGAGAGAGAGACCTGCTCTTCTGTTTCAGTGGCTAAGTGGCCTCCCCGAGGGTACAGTCTATAGCTTCTCTTGATTCCCAGTCCCTGCACAGTGCCTGACACATTGGCAGGTCTAGAGAATGAATGTGCTCTTGCTGACTGCCAGATGGGATCCGTTGGGAAGCGGATCTGAAATAAAGGGTTAAACTAGACAACATAAGGACTTAGTTCAAAGTCAAGCTTTAGCTGAGTAAGCACAGAAGTTAAAAAACAGAATCACTTTTCTCGATTTTGCTGTATCATCACAGGAAGGATAAAATATATTAAGATAACTTTAACAAGTAACCATTTCCAGAATACCTACAGAAACATGTCTTGAGAAGGCTCAAGGAAAACTAAAGAAAAATGCTGCTGAGTAGGTCACTCAAAAGAACCTGCTCCATAGATTGAGGAACTGTGAGAAAGTAGAAGAGCAACAGAGGTAAGTTACACCATATTAGAAAAAACATTGAAGAGTTAACTAAATCAAGACATAATTTGTTAGATTAAATAATCAGAGCCACTCAACTACAAATCAAATTTTTAAAAATAAAAATGCAACTCTTGGGGCCAGCAGGTTGTATAGCAATTATGTTGCTAGACTCCCACATGGCCAGGGTCCCAGACCCTGTGGCTTCAAAATTATGTCAGGCACATGTGTGTGCATGCCCAAGATCCTGGGAGGAGAAGTAATTACAGCATGGCCATCCTCGCTGGGGGGATGATTTTCCACTTTCTGTCTCTAGTGAGTGTATGTGCCCTATAGAAAAAAATCTCTTTAAAAAATTATTTCTCAAGAATAATACAAGCATTCCTCACTGAACAACTAAATTCCATTCCCACAACTGGTTAAGTAAGAGGCTTCAAGGTGGATGTCTGGTGTTGTGTGGTGCCATAGGATATGTATTGATAATTCTAGCTATTTAAAAGGCAAACATTAGATAAGACCAGATAGTGACAAGATATAACGCAATAATGTACATTTATAAATGAAATATATACTCTTGCATGACTGAGAACGCTTCACACAGTGAATATAATCTGAGTGCAGTATTATTCCTTTCTCAAAAACTGAGAAAGGGAATTCTCCATCCTAGAGAACTAGTCCTAAGGCCCAGTGGTGGTTAAGCAGACAGACAGGTGAGGAGTGGCTATACTAGTTCAATCACCCAGGTCATCTGGCATGTACTGCTGAGTGACACAGTAAGAGGAAGGATAGGGCTCTGAGGGAACAGGGGTCTGAAAGTTCATATGACCCAGTCTGAGTCCTCATACAGAGTGTTTTGAAACCATCTTGAGCTCAGTTTGAAATGGAGAAAATAATGCCTGGCTTGCCAAAGAAAATAATAGAAATTATGTTACAAGCACATTAGAATTTTGGATAGTAGTTGCTCAAAAGTGTGATAGGCAACATTACTATAATAAACTCCACTAAATGACTAGAGAAGAGTCACTACTGCAGACAGAACAAGATGAATCTGGCTAATTGGGAGTGTGCTTATGAGAAGAGTGATACTGACAAGCTTCTCTAGGACAATGTGGGAATTTTGACAAATTGTGAAAGGAGATAAAGTGCTAACCTCACAATTTTGCTTATCTGTATTCAGATCAGAGGAACTAAAATGAAATCTTTTTAGTGGGGAAAAACAAAGGATAGTAATCATGATGATACAGAAGAATAAATACAGATGGTAAAAAAAATAATTAAAACCATCATTTTCCAGTTTGGGAACAAAATTGTGTCTGTGATCAGTCTATAGTTAGATGGATCAGGAAGTTTCTTAAAAGTGATACAGATTCTCATTTGTACCTCAGATTCCCAAAGGTGACAACTGGCAAAAACTTCCTGCTAAGTGTAGATTCTATTGGCAAGACCTCTGGGTAGGGCACAGAGGAGAGTAGGCAGGCCTGGAGACTATGATCTGCTCTGTGCCATGGTCAAATCAGTGTAACTCACTTTTTCAATTATTCGCTCTTAGAATGAAAATGAAATAAAGTTGGGACCAGCAGATGGTGTAATGTTTATGTTGTTGGACTCCAACGTGATTGACTGCAGTCCTGGAGCTGGTAGCTTAAAACTCACAACAGGCATATGTGCGTGGCCAACATCCTAGGAGAATGGAGAAGGGATTGCGGTGTGACCATCCTCCCGGGGGTGATTTCTCACTTTCTATCTCTCCGGTGAGTGCACACACCCTATAACAAAAATCTCTGAAAAAGAAAATTTTGAAAAAAGAAGTCTGTAATGAGTCTTTAAGATAGTGTTTATTTCTTCAATTTATATTACTATGTTTGATTGAATTTCAATACCTCAATAGGAATTTCGATATAAGCTCTCCAAGGATCTACTAGCCACATAATCTACATAAAAAAATGGTATGTTGGTGATATTTTAACAACATTTAATAATAATCATTAATAGGGTATGATTTAGGGAGGAAACAAAAGACATGGATAGTTCCAGAAAAAAAATATACAATTAGGATGGATATGAGGGGAATCTTCAAAAAGTTAATGGAAAAATGAACCTTTTCTTTTTTGGGGGCACCAAAACGTTCTTTAATTCTATTTTCTATAAACTTTTTGATGTATCCTTGCATTTGTTAGATCAGGAATATAAACACATATAGCTTACATAAATTATGTAGTCTAAAACATATAGATTAAAACATCATACAAAAAAGGTAAAAAAAAAAAAAAAACCTAACCTGAATTGCAGTGTTTTCCATTCCTAGGGAGTAGGGGAGTAGGAGACCAAAGGAACTGGGGCACTGATCCAAGAGAAGCTTAATGTAGACCAGAAAGCTGCTAAGTGGGCATTTTTAAAAGAAGCCTAATTATGCCCCATTCAATTTTCATTTTTGTTGCCTCATGCTTTTCTGGCAGTACAAATTCTAGATAGAGCTTTGATATCAAAAGTACCATGTAAATTTTTAATATCTGGTCTATGACTTTCTATAAAAAAATGCTTTCTCAGGATGTTAGTGTGTGTATATGTAGGTCTTCAAATATTTGAGCATTCTCAAGAATCAGCAAATATGAGTAAATATTTAGTGCACTCATATTTATCATGCCATGAAGATAATATACTAAATATATATCCATTTAAAAATGTTAGTGCATTTCCTGTCCAAGAAAATAAATATTTAAATGTTTTCATTGGTGATCAGAAGAATTTTATAAAGATAGTAAACATTAGATACGTGGCAAATGCCAATGCCAATATTCAGAAGAGAGGGAAAATAGATTTTATACTGTTTCCTCATGTTCATCATCATCTAAAAAAATTATCTATGTATATATTCATTTGACAAACATTTCTGAGTGCTTATCAGGCAAATAAGATGCCCTGGAAGGAACCAGAAACAGGGTAATAAACAAGATTTTGTCCTGCTCTTCTTGGATTTATGGTCTAGTAGTGGGAACTAGAGGGTGGACAACTAAGTGTTTTCTTACAAAATGAGGAATCATAATTGCCTAGAGCATGCAGTGAAGTGAGGCAGGGGAGGGGATCAGAGAAGATTTTCTAGGAGTATGGTCTAAGCAGTAGGCATTCCATATTCAGTGCAGAGACTTACAGAGCTTAGAATCCAGACTTTACATTTCATCATTTAGCATCCTAGCACAATCTATAAAGTCCTGTAGCCAAAGCAGAAATCGTCCTTCTAAAAAGAATAAAGTTATTTCGCCTTAGTAAAAATGGATTTGAAGTAGCTTCAAGTGTTTTCCTGACTCAGCCACTTCCCAATATTGTTTTCTTTGAATTAAGCTCTCCACACATTTTTACTTGGTCTCTTTTGTCATGTTTACAGTTTTGGAAATAAGTGCTGGTCTCAGAGGGCACTGAAATGCACATACCTTGGCCTGAACAGCACAGAGGATACAGTGGGAGGCTTGACTCACAGCATGTCACATCTTTAAGGCTTAGGGTAAGTGACTTTCATCCCTGCACTGACTCTGCTCTTGGGCTAGCCTGTCAAGACAGACTTGTAGACTCCCTGCCTCTATATTTCTACCAATTTTTGTTGTTGATGTTTCTTTGTTAAATTAAAAGCCTGGCTGTGATGACATCCAGCTGGGAGATGTCTGGGTTTAGATGGAGAGTGGGTGACAGTGCACTGAGTGACAAGAACAACACTGCTTAGGAAAGTATAATCCTTCTTACCTTTCTAAAGCCTTTGGGGAACAAAAGCCACATGGAGACATTTATAACAATAAAAATATAACCTTTCAGTCACAAATGAGAGTAGAAAAAATGCAAACAAAATTATTCTCTTACCATAGTATGTAAGATACTCTGCTGTATGTAGAAATGTCAGTGAGACCAGAACATTGAAAATCCAGTTTATTCCAGATGAACATGCATTTCCTGTACTTCTTGCCCAAAGGGGATATATTTCAGAATTCACAGTCCAAGGCATTGGTCCCATTCCTGAGAGATAAAAAAATAACTTCAGTAAAATAGCATGTAAGGAATTTGAAAAATAATAGCTCATCTCTAAAGAGACAATTTAATGAACAATAAGAACAAAGCTTTGGTTTACCAGGTGCAAAGAAAACAAGATATAAAATAAGGCCCAGGAGTGCAGTCCAGGAATATGGAGTAGGGCAGAAATTGTAAGCCCAAAATACTTCTTCTGTTTTGAACTTGGTTTCATTTTCACACCTGAAAAACAATGCAATGTAAGTATTACTGTTTTACAGTATAGTTGCAGAAATTCAATGTGATCATCTTGGATGTATTTGGAAATGCCTAAACATCTTAAGAGAAACAATTCCAAATGTTTTTCTTAAAAAATAGAATTAAATATACAGTATTAAATTAGTAAGCTCACACAGAACTTTCTAGGGCTTAGTATAATTTAAGAGCATTATAAAATATCCACTGTGTTTTGTGTTCATTTCACATAGATTAAACACGACTTCTAATTCACCCTTGGAAGCTGCAGTAATATTGAAGACCACTGAGAGTCAGTGTGTCGTGGTGGAAAGACTTAGGAATTTGCAGTCACGAGATTCAAATTTCAAACCACATTTTTTTCATATGTAAAATGGGGACAATACCTTAGAGGCTATTTTAAGGATTAGAGGGGTTATTTGTAAGAGTAATACAGTAGATGAGGGTAGCAAAAAGGACAGTGAACAACGATTATATCTTATTCCAGATAACCCTCCCAGATAACAGCTCTTTCTTAGGTTCTTTTTACCTAAATTGGTGCATTCCGAAGTTATCACTGATTTCCTAATTCCCAAATTGAGTTACCTTGTCTTAATCTTGTTGCCCTTTGATTACTGTGTAGTGGTTGATAAGACTGATGATCTTCCTTTCTTCTCTTCCCTCTTATATCTATATCTGACCTGTATGTCTTTTTTAAAAAAGAATTATTTATTTTAATTTGACTGGACAGGGACAGAGTGAGAGAGAAAGTGAGAAGGCCAGCTGACAAGTCCAGGACTCCAACTAGTTAGTCATGTGGGAGTCCAGCACCCTTAACCACCATGCCACCTGTTGGCCGCTCTTTTTTGTTTTTGTTTTTGTTTTTTTTTAAATACTTCACCTTTTTAAATTCCAACCACAGGTGTACAAAAGGTGGTATTTTGGGGCTGATAATCACTTTCATAACAATCTTATCTACTTTTAGGACTTTATAATCTTCATATGGTTGCTTCTTGATAGATTTTTCTAGCCTTGACCTTTTTCTCAAGCCCAGATGATGGTATGTAGGTAACCATTGAACACCAGCGTTTAAATGAACTCTAACATAATATGGCTCACAATGGAATGCACTGTCTTTAAGAAACTGGAGTGGGGTTGTTCTGACCCTACTTACTAGCTGTGATTATTCATTCAGAAGTTTATATGAGTACTTTTTATCTGTTAAGGCATTAGGGATAACAGCTATGAACAAATAACCATTTCTTCAGGTGGAGAACCTTCAATTTAGTGGGCACTGGTGCAGTCCTGTTTCCTGATATGACTGTATCACAACTATCACAGGCTTCTGGGAGTAGCAAGTATGTCCATCCACAATAGTAAGCTGTATCTGCATCCTGAGTGCTTATCATACTGCTGGGCCTGTGCTGTATGTACAGTATTACTTTCCTAGGGGCATTTCTTTCTTAGCACCACCATTCCCCAAACTGAAATGGTTTATATTCGTGGACCAGTGTTTTCTTATCCATTTTTCTTAGACCCTCTGTATTTTCAGGTACAAGTCAAGCAGTGGGGCCAGGATTATAATCTCTGGCCCCGACGTTCTAGGTTCAATTCTTGGTTGGGATACCAGATGTGAAGCTAGGACGTGTGTGACCTGACACCCACCTCAAATATTTTGATGTTTATGTGAGATATACATGAAGAATCTCACATGGCACAGGCAAGAGATTTTAAGTGTATTCCTAGGCATAATTTATTGAATCTGACTCTTATTTGCAGTAATACCATCCTAATTCAGATTCCGAGTGTTTATCTCACAACTGCATGACAGACTCTAGGGTATCCCAATATCTGTTTACTGGTGTTTGTACGGTTGTGTAGTCCTCTTCCCTTGAGTGTGGGAGTGACCTGTGACTTGCTTCTCACCCACAGAACAACAGTGCATATGAGATTGGGTACCTACGGTTATAATGCTATTTAGCTGCAGTGTCTCCTTCCTTTGCTGATTTTGGAGAGGCAAGTTGCCATGTCATAAAATGCCTCTGTTGGGGGGGCCTACAGAAGAAAATGAGGTTGCAAGAAGCTTAAACCCTTGGTATAAAACCACACGTTACTGCATTCTGCTTTTTTTATTAAAAAAAAAAGGGGGGGGGCAAATCTTTTCCTGGTCAAGCCTCAGATAAAACCACAGCTCTGGTCCATACTTCGTAGCATTGGAGACCCTAAGCAGAGGACCCAGCTAAACTGTGCTTAGACTCCTGACCCACAGAAACTGTCTGAAATAAATATGTGTTGCAAGAAAATGAATACAGTCTAATGGTTTTCCTGCTCTGTTTGTCAAAATATTCCATTAAGTTAAGCTCTCTAAAGCACTGTTCTGGCTACCACCATCACTAAAACAAAATCTTCATTCCTCTTAATTCCTCTTATCCCAATTATCCCAACTGTCTATAAAGAAGGACTTGCAAAATCTCGCTGTAGTGTGCCTTATCTTATACTCCTGTATATAATCTTTTACTCATGCCATGCCCTCTACATGAAGGCAACCTCTCCCTTCTGATATCCACTACCACAGTCCACTCAGCCCTTACTGCTACTGCAGATGCTATTCATTCACCTTCTGAAATACTCCTGCTGTCCTCTCAACTCCATTTCACTTCCCTTGAAACTACCATCACATAGTGCTCTGCATTATCCTGGGATCTCATCCCAGGCAGTACACATGGTACACGGGTTAAGAGTGCAGGGTCTGAAGTCATACTGCATGGGTTTATATCTTGGTTTCCCCACTTAACAGCTCTGGAACTTTGGGCAGATTACTTCTTTGTGCCTTGATTTCCCATAAAATAAGAGTGCTTAATAGGATTACTAAAAAGATTAATAAAAGAAAAATGGTTGGCCGGAAGAAAGGGATTTGTGTTTGTCTAAAGAACATTTTGTATTTTCTTTTTAAAATTTCAACTTACAGTCCATCATAGTACTCTATATACATGGTTACAGAATTGTGAATGGTGCCTTTCCTTTTGCATTTCTGAGTAGAAAACAGTATTATAAATCCCCTCATTCCTCCCTTCCACTTCCCAGCAGTGGGACTGTCTTATGAATATCTTACATAAATAAGAGAGAAAGGAAAAAGAGAAGAAAAAAAGTAAGCATTTCTCTTGAGGGGAAGAATGTTTACATGTATCAAATAACTAAAATTCATTAAAAATTTTCTATTATTTTCATTATCACTGTTCCTTCCACAATCTTATGCTGTGACAATGGTAAATAGGCTATTTCCGGATGAACTCTGTGCTTGTCCCAAAGTAGCTCTTTACCATCTGGCTATGCATGTTTACATGTGTACAAAGGCCAACTACTTGTCATCCTTGTGCTGAGTTTAGGAAAGGGCTACTGGCAGTGACTTGGCAGTTACACACTCAGCAATACGTAGATAGCTAATGACTAAGAACGTGACATCACACCTGACCTTCAGAATATAAACACTACTGAAAAATAAAAATGTATACTCCTGACATCACTGCAAAATCGTGTGTTTTCCTGGCTTGGTGACGGCTGGTAGAAGAGCATAATGCTCCTGAGAAGGAACAAAAATACTTTGACATCAGTATGTGGGTTGAGATTATTAAAAGTCATGCTCTCTGATGCAATGTTACACTGCATCCTGGGGCAAAAACAAAACAACTATGACCAGGGGAAACTATGCAGAGGCTACTGCAGTGGACAAAGCAGCAGAATGAGATGCACACAGGTGAAATATCAGTAAATATCTTTGGGAAGTGAGAGAACCAGACTGTAGCAGCAGGATGACTGGGCTAAAGCCAGATATGTAGACCAAATAAATGATCAGTTCCCTGCTCCAGTCATGGCACCCACAGCACTTCTAATAGTGACACATCTAGAAACTGACAGCCCATTTTGTGGTAAAACGGTTCCCCATGCCCTCTCAACATGGTTTCATAGGTAGAGCTATCTCTGCCTGTATTTTTGCGTTACCTGTCCATCAGATGTACGCAGAATTTTAAACCAAAGATGTAACCAGAGGAACTAAACAGTGTGAATATGCAACTGCTCTTGCCCCAGTTAACCCTAAATAATACATTCCCTGCTTTCTACGTGGCACATGCTTTTTAAGTATTGCTTTATTTCCAATGATAAAATTATTTTATCACCTCATGTTTATATATGGGGATAGAAAAAAAGATAAGTTGTATTTAGAGAGCAAAACTATAAAATTTACCTATCCAGACCTAATCATTGATAAATCTATGGAACTTTGTTTCATTCCCAGAAGACTATAAAAGTCTAGTATTTGGGAAATGAGAAGGAAGGGATCACATGACACATCCTTCATTATTTTACTCCGGTAACTGCACATGCATTTCCTTGCCTGTTCATTGCTGAGGAGTGTGAGTGAAGCACATTTCACCTCCATTCTTGACTCAGTATTGTGATTTCACTGGACAAGATCACTAAGCTATCACTTGAAAACAAAAGGGATACCCATAAAGGTCAACTCTGATGTTTTGTTTTGAAGTTTGCTATAGAATGTGTGCACTCTTCAGAGGGAGAGGAAGAGAGAGAGGAAGAAAGTGAGAAAGCATCTCCAAGGAGATGACCATGCTGCAATCCCTTCTCCTCCACTTTCCTCTTGGGATTTTGGGTATGTATGCACATGCGCCTGTTATGTTTTCAAGCCAAGGGATCTGGAACTCGAACTGAGTGGTTGGCCATGTGGGATCCAGCTGCCTTAACAACTATGCCATCTGCTGGCCCTTTAACCCTTTACCTAAAGGGATTTATGACTGAATTACAGTTATAATTTGAGGGTAGTGATGAAGAGGTATCTAGAAAAGGATAGAGTATCACATGCTAGTCAGGACAGAAAGCTTGCAGGGTTCTCCATCTCTGCCTCTGTTGGGCCTCTGGGTTCAGCTTCAGGGCTGTGAAGAACCCCATGCAGCCAAAGCTCCCCTGCAGACCCCAGTGCTAGTCATGTACTCAGGTGTCTACCTCTAGTTCTGCTCTGTCCCCTTAACATTTTTTCCCCTCTTAAAAAAAAACAAACAAAAAAATCACAAAAACACAAAAACTTTCTACCTGTGCCTTTCTCTTGGTTTTCCATTTCTACCTCTTTTTCTTGTAGTACTTTTCTTCCTCTATTTATTTATTTATTTTTTTAACCTTACTCTCCTGTTTTACTGCTCAGCCCTTACCCACTGCCTAGAGATGACTAGGTACAAAGTGGCTAAATTCTGATCATTGTGTTTCAGAAAATTCTTTGCACCTCACTGTAGTGGTTGCAAAAATAGTGAAATTCCCTTTCATAAATCCAACTGCAAAACTCTTTATGTTTTTCCCACACTGGAGAACACAGTAGAAAGGGGAAAACAGCACTGAATTATTTCAGAGTAAGGGAAACACACAAGTTCACAGTCACATACTTCTTCAACAACTTATGCAGAAGTGAATACATTACCAAATGGCTAAAAATTTGAGAAGAGCCTCAAGGATGAGAGAATCAAGTAATACATCTCTAGCAAGGGAACACTTTAACTTATCTCCACATAGGGAAATATTAGAGGATATTATCAAAATGTCAGAAACAGAATTTAGAATATTTATGGTAGCAAAATTCTATGATATGCAAAATAAAAGAGACAGATGAAGTCTTTCCATGATATGAAAGAAGAATTGGACACCATAAAAGAGAATCAAACAGAATTGTTAGATATGAAGGCTATAATACAGGAAATTAAAACCTCCAACAAAAGTATTAAAAGCAGGTTAGACCATGCAGAAGATCGAATCTCGGAAGTAGAAGACAAAACTTCTAACCTAGAAAAAAATTACCAAAAATATTCAGAAAACAGCCAAGAAAACTGAGCATAATATATAAGAAATATTAGATACCATGAAATGCCCAAATATCTGAATAATTGATATCCCAGAAGGTAAAGAATCTAATAAGGGCATGGATAATCTATTCCATGAGATCCTGGAAGAAAACTCTGCAAGTCTGGAGACGCATTCAAACATCCAGATCCAAGAAGTACAAAGAACCCCAAGTAGAAGACGTATAATCTATGAAGATTGACTAAAGTGGACATGGAAAGCCTGAATAGACTATAACAAGCAATGAGATTGAATCAGTAATAAAGAACCTCCTAACAAAAGTCCAGGTCCCGATGGTGTCACTGCTGAACTTTACAAAACTTTTAAAGAAGAGGTAACTCCCATCCTACTCACACTGTTTCTAGAGATCCAAAAGGAAGGAACCCTTCCAAATTCATTTCATGAAGCCTCCATTACCCTCATTCCCAAAACGGATAAGAATGTGACAAAAAAGGAAAGCTACAGACCTATATCTCTGATGAATATAGATGCAA
The DNA here is from genome assembly GCA_026018925.1 of Tupaia tana. Lineage (NCBI taxonomy): Eukaryota > Metazoa > Chordata > Mammalia > Scandentia > Tupaiidae > Tupaia > Tupaia tana. Next base: position 143,617,779 of record JAKSZU010000006.1, read on the forward strand.
AAATTCTGAACAAGATACTTGCTAACCATATTCAACAGCATATAAAAAAGGTTATTCATCACGACCAGGTAGGCTTTATTTAAGGGATACAAAGGTGGTTCAACATACGCAAAACCATAAATGTAATACACCATATTAACAGAAAGAAAGATAAAAACCATATGATCATTTCAATTGATGTGGAAAAAGCATTTCACAAAATACAACATCCTTTCATGATTAAGACTCTCAGTAAAATTGGCATAGAAGGATCATTTCTCAGCATAATAAAAGCCACCTATGAAAAACCTATAGCTAACATTATACTGAATGGGGAAAAGCTGAAAGATTTTCCATTAAAAACTGGCACAAGACAAGGCTGCCCACTTTCTCTGCTTCTATTCAGTATAGTACTGGAAGTCCTAGCCAATGTGATCAAATAAGAGAAGGAAATAAAAGGCATTCCAATAGGGAAAGAAGACCTGAAATTATCTCTTTTTGCAGATGACATGACTGTATACATAGAAGACCCAATAGTATCCAGGAATAAACTTCTTGAAGTAATAAATGTATACAGAAAAGTGGCAGGATACAAAATTAATGTCAAAAATCTGTAGCATTTCTATATACAACAAACAAGCAGACAGAGACAGAACTGAAGAAAATAACTCCATTTACCATAGCCACAAGAAGTATAAGATACTTAGGAGTAAAACTCACCAACGAAGTCAAAGACCTCTATAAGGAAAACTATGAAAACTTTAAAAAGGAGATAGAAAAGGACACAAAAAAGTGGAAGGACATCCCATGTTCCTGGATTGGTAGAATTAATATAATCAAAATGGCAATCCTACCCAAATTAATCTAAATATTAAATGCAACCCCTATAAAATTACAAGAGACATTCTTCACAGATCTAGAAAACACAATCATAGAATTTGTCTGGAATCCTAAAAGACCCCATATTGCCAAAGTCATTCTGTGCAATAAGAATGCAGTGTGTGGCATCTCACTTGCTGACCCCAAAATATATTACAAAGCTGTGATAATCAAAACAGCATGGTATTGACACAAAAACAGACATAAGGACCAATGGGACAGAGTAGAGACCCCAGAAATAAACCCCAGACATACAGCCAACTCATCTTTGACAAAGGGTACCAGTCAATCCAATAGAAAAAGGTAAACCTCTTTAGCAAATGGTGCTGGAAAAACTGGGTATCCACCTGCAGAAAGATGAATCTGAACTCCTATCTGTCACCATTAACAAAAATCTACTCCAAGTGGATCAAAGTTCTAAACCTAAGCCCACAAACTATAAAACTACTTGTGGAAAACACTGTGGAAACTCTTGGAGACATTGGGGTAGGCAAAGACTTAAGATCCCCAAAGCACAGGCAATAATCCCCAAAATAGACAGGTGGGATTACATCAGATTAAGGAGTTTCTGCACAGTAAAGGACACCATAAATAGTGTGAATGGACAACCCTCGGAATGGGAGAGAATGTTTAACAACTGTGTCTCAGATAAGGGACTGAACCAGAATACACAGAGAACTTACACAGCTTTCCTGGAAGATGAACCCAATTAAAATATGGGAAAATGAGCTGAACAAACATCTAAGGAAGATATATGAACAGTCAAAAAGCATATGAAGAAATGCTCAACATCCTTTATCATAAGGAAGATGCAGATCAAAACCACAATGAGATACCACCTAACCCCAGTCAGATGGCGAAGATTAAAAAAACATAAAATGATAAATGCTGGAGGGGATGTGGCAAAAGGAGAACACTCCTACACTGTTGGTGGGAATGTAAATTGGTCCAGACACTGTGGAGAACGATATAGAGGTTCCTCAAAGACCTTCAAATAGAACTACCATATCATCCAGCAGTTCCACTCCTGGGTATCTACCCAAAGGACAGGAGAACACTCAGTCGAAAAAGCGCTTACACATCTATATTCATTGCAGCCTTATTCACGATTGCTAAGACATGGAACCAACCCAAATGTCCACAAATGGATGAATGGATTGAAAAAGTGTGGCACATATACTCCATGTAATACCATTAAGCCATAAAAAACAACAAGACCCTGGAATTTGATAGAAAGTGGACGAATATGGAAAATTTGTTGCTCAGTGAAGCAAGTCAGGCTATGAAAGAGAGACATTGTATGTCTCCAGTTAACATATACCGACTGTCCACAGTCTATGGTAGAGACTGAAAGACTGGAAGACATATAAGCATTAAAAATTGTTATGAACACTAGAGACAAAGTGGAAGAGAGTGTGGAAGGGGAAGAACATAGGAAAAGGAAAAAAAAAGAAAAGGATAGGTTAGGATACCTTCCCAGGAGAAGACATCTTTACTCTCAGCTGAGGAGAAAGAAACAAAATGCCAGTCATTCAGAGGACTAGAAGGATGTACATTACTTGGAGCAATCCCAAGCCATAGACATTTTTAACTTTTGGGCATCACATCACAGCAACTCAGAAAAGTTACTGTTACAAACTTGACTCATTACCTCTCAGTTAATTATTGCTCATTAGGCAGAATTCCTGTTTACTAAACTAACCTGAAATAAACTTATATCAAGAGTAGCAATATAGCATTTAAACTCTAATAACATGTCTGTAGTTGAATGATTTTAGAAAAATGATGACTCTCTAGCTTGTAGTGTATAAACCATGCCAAAGATCTTGCCCTTGGATGATTTTCTATTCTCCAGCTTTTGTTTTTTTCTGCTTTGTTTTTAGGTTTGTAGTTTTCTTGCAGAAGATTGTAACAAGGGCAAGTTGAAAAAACTATTTTGTTAGTTGCTATCTTTTTCTGGTCAAAATATCTTCAGAATTATTGGGAAAAATCATAGGCATGGGTAAATTTCAAAAGCATTAGAAGTTTAATGCTAAATGCCATTTTTCCTGAATAAAATTATATAGAAATCATTGTATGTAAGCAGTTTATCAGTATATTGGCTAGTTTATATACCCTGCATATAGAAAACATTGGGTTGTTAGAGAAGTCATGACGTGTTTTACTGTTTTTTCTATGCAAAAATGCATCATGCTTTTTCTGACAACCCAACAGATGGACAGAGCATGGGTAGAGAAGAAAATGAATATAATACTACTCAAAGCCAATGAAGATACAGTGATATTGGTATACTATTTAGGTAACAATTTAAACAAGTACAATCTCCTTTTGAAAAGAAATTTCTCCTTTTGGACATAAGAATATTCATACCCTCTGACCCAAAGTCTCATGTCTAAAACTTATTCTAAGGAAATCCTCTAAATGGGAAAATATTACATGCTAAAAGATGTGATTTTCGCTCTACTTTTATTTATTGTAAGGTTAATATATATTATTAGGAACAATAAAAATGTCCTACAGTGAAAGGGTAGAAAGTCAATTAAGGCACAACTAATAATTACAAGGACCAGCAGATGGCATGTTTATGTCTCTAGACTCCTATGTAGTCAACCGCAGTTCAAGTCCTGGACCTGGCGGCTTGAAACTCACACTGGGCACATGTGTGTACATACTCAAGATCCCAAGAGGAGAATGGAGGAGGAGGGACTGTGGTGTGACTATCCTCACTAGGGGGTGATTTCTTGTTTTCTGCCTCTGTCTTCTCAGTAAGCACACACATCCTATAGGAAAAACAAAAAACTCTCTAAAAAAAAATATACACTAAGCTGGATCAAATCACAAAGGTAGATCTAGGTTGAAAACTGCAGAAAATAAAACTTTAGCTTTAATATAGGTTACTTTCATTTTGGTATCAAACTGGCAAACAGTGTAACACATGTATGCAGAATCAAGGCCAAAAGTGGACGTGGCCCCTGTTGCCTCTCTAGTTCCTCTTGTACTCGTCCATGAAGTTCTGTGTCGATGTATAGTAAAGTGCGAGGTCAGTGGAACTCTGAACTCTTTTTGGGGAAGGTCCCTATTAGTATTTAAAGTTAAACTCTATCATTATAAGAGAAAGTTTACTACCATATTACTTAATAGGAAAATACATCATCATTCTTTTCTTCCTGAATCATCACATCTACAGCAAGCCTGGCTAAGACCTATTTTATTTATTTATATTTGAGAGAGATTTTTCCTACAGAGTGCATGCAGTAGACAGAGAGAGAGAGAGACAGACAGACAGACACACACACACACACAGACTGAAAGTGAAAAATCACCCCCTGGGGGGACGGCCAAGCCACAATCCTTTCTTCTCCATTCTCCTCTTGGGATTTTGAGCATATACACACACATGCCCAGTGTGAGTTTTAAACGACGGGGTCCAGGACTCGAACTGCAGTTGACTACGTGGGAGTCCAAAAGCATAACCACTATGCTATCTGCTGGTCCCCGCTAAGGTCTATCTTAGAAAGACCACCTTGAAGCATGGAAAATGTCACAAAGTTGGCAGTAGATGGGATGTCAAAGTACAAAATGTTATCTAGGATCTAAGGTTATAGAGGGAATTATGGAAAATGGGAGGGGGGATGGTAATTTATTATAATGAAGTTTTCACTTTTTAACTTCTAGTTGTGATAGTGTTAGTTTGACAAGATGGAAGAAATTTCAATGACTCATAGAAAACTAATCTTGGGCCTCTCTTATTTTTGTCTTCCCCTAAAATTTTTCCCATAATAAAGAAAATCATTAGGAGGCCAGCAAGTGGTGTGGTGGTTAAGGACTCTCACATGACCATCTGTGGTTCGAATCCTGGACCTGGCAGCTTAAAAGTCATGCCAGGCATGTGTGTGAAGGTGCCCCGAATCCCAGGAGAACAGAGGAGAAAGGAGTGTGGGGTGGCTTTTGGGGGTGATTTCTCATTTTCTATCTCTTTCTTGTCTCTCTCTGATGAGTACATGTGCACTATGGCAAAAAAAAAAAAAAAAAAAAAAAAAAAAAAAAAAAAAAAAAAAAAAATTAAAGTTATTAGCCACTCTTCCTGTGTCCACTGGCACTGAAAGGAAGGGCAATCTTGACTTTGAATTTCATACATTTTTTATCATGCTGTTTATTCATATTGACCAAAGACCTCAAAACTCTAGTTCCCTGTTTACAGAATAGTTACTACAGTGCTTCTGCTACTGCTCAACACCCCTCCCTTCACCCCTGTGCACAGGTGGTAATGCTTTGCCCTACAAACTGACTGCCTAGCTATAACTGGCTGCCAACAGTCTGGTCACAGCCCTGGGAGGTAGCTTGGCATGGAATGTATCCTTTATACCACAGACTGACTTGGCAAACAGTTCATATTCTCTGACAAAGTCAGAATATGAAATATTCAAAGAAGACAAAGTAAAACAAGTAGAGAGATGCAGAGAGAGAAGGAAGTATGAGGCCATAGGGAGCAGTAGCTATAAAGTAAAGCCGTCACATAGTTGATAGGGATGGAGTAAAGTGCAAGGGAGAGAATAACTAGAAACAGACTGCACTCAGTCTGAGGATCAGGGTTCTAGATCTCCATGAGGCAGGGCTGGGTGCAAGTGGAGACACTTTCTTTCTTGTTTTTTACTTTTGTAACTTTTTATTTACATTTAATTGTATGTGTTTATGGGAAACAATATGTTTTTCTTTTTTTTAGAGAGTGAGGTTTTTTTTGTTGTTGTTATAGGTTGCATGCACTGACTGAAGAGACAGAGAGAAACAAAGTGAGAAATCACCACCCGGGGGGTTGGTCATGGCCTTTTACTTACTTCTTCTCCTGGGGGATTTTGGGCATGCATGCAGATACACCCAGCATGAATTTCCAGCTGCAGGTTTGGGACTCAAACCGTGGTCTGTTACATGGGAGTCAAGCACCTTAACCACTATGCCACCTGCTGATCCCACAGTATGATTTTTCAAAGCATGCGTGTGGTGCGTGATAATCAAATCAAGGACATAACCATATTTCTCAGTGTCAACAAAAAACATTACATTATGTTGTGCAACTTTAATTTTTGTTACTTTTTTTTTTCTTTTTCTTACCTTCTGACGTGGCTTTACTGTAAAATTCTCATTAACTGAGGAGATCAAGCATATCTATGTTCCTCTCAATACTAAACATTCTAACAAAATGATGGGTGAGTTCTAAGATCAAGAGTACTGATCCTGATTTTGAATATATTAATATAAGCCCCCACAGATCCTCAAAAGTGTGTATCACAGTGACCATGCGGCTTCATTCCTACAATCCATCCATCCTTCCTTCCTTCCTTCCTTCCTTCCTTCCTTCCTTCCTTCCTTCCTTTCTTTCTTTAAGAGAGATGCTACAGGGCATGTGTGCTTGCTGGAGAGACAGAGACAGAAAGCGAGAAATCCCCCAGGGGGATTGGCCATGCTACAATTCCTTCTCCTCCACTCTTTTCTTGGGATCTTGGGTGGGCATGCATACATACACACACAAACACACCTGGGATCTTGGGTGGGCACGCATACATACACGCGCACACACACACACCTGGGATCTTGGGTGGGCATGCATACACATACATACACACACACACACACACACACACACACACACACCTGGGATGAGGTTTAAACCACCAGCCTGAGACTCAAACTATGGTGGACTATGTGGGAGTTCAGCAATGTAACCATTATGCCATCTGCTGGTTCCAATAATGTCTTTTTTCAATACTGAAAATATGGTGTAAAAAATTAAGTCACTATGCAGGAGGTACTATGCTTATTCCAACTATGTTTTAATATACTGCACATATTTTCTGGAATTCTTTCTGGAATCACACTCAGAATCTGCTACCTTGTAACTCAAAATTAACCTTATTTTTTTCACATTCTATTTCTGGTTCTCTTCCCTTCCTTTCCTCTTCCTTTTATAACTTGGCATTGTGAATCATAAGAGGAACTCTGGGTGAAAAGAAAAGGTCAGGCCAAATTAAATAGAAGTGGGGAAATAATTGAAATAATAACAACAAATTCATGATGTACATTGTATTTTATAGGCTCTAGAGCTATGAGAAATAAAATGGTTTCAATTACATGAAGGTAATCAAATTTAAGTAACAGAAACCACAGAACGACTTATGAGAATATTCATCCCACATACTCATTTTACAGTTAACAAAAATGAGGTCCAGTGTGGTTGAATGACTAGTCCAGAGTCTCAGAGCAAAACTGTAACCAAACAAGTCTTCTGCACCCCACTGAGGCCACCTGGCTGAGGGGCTACTGGGCACTTAGGTCCAACTTGTGCCAGGCCATAGGGCCAGCCATGGGGACAAGTCTTCCTTGTGGAAGCTGTCCCATTTTTTTTTAATTCTCAAAAAGGCATATATTACCTATGTCCTGGTTCTCACTCTATGGCTGGTCCTCTTTCCTGCTATCAGTGGTTTTTCAAATTATTTTCCTTGCTCATTGTTAAACTTTAACCACTGAAGCAAGCCCCCAAATGATCTAACGTAGAAGCCCTGCCAAGGTAGATTCTCTCGTCTGCCAGACGTTGTTAAACGGCTTGTGCTCAGGCACGCTGCTTTCCAGTCAGTGGTATTTAAGTTGATAGTCATCTGTTCTGCTATCTTAAGTGATGTCCAGTGCCTGGCACAATGTGTGTGAAGGAAACCAAAATATGTCACCCCAAAAGATGTCTCCTGACATGTTTTGAGCTAAAGTTAAAAGCAAGTAAGAATCAATGAATCGGGCCTACAAGTGGTATAGTGATTAAGACTTCCATACGGCTAACAAAGGTTGAGTCCTGGACCTGGTGGCTTGCTTTCTCACTTTCTCTCCGTCTCTCTCGGTGAGTGTATGTGGCCTCTAGCAAATTAAAAGAAAGAAAGAGAAGAAAAGAAATAATTATTTGAAAAAAAAAATCAACAGAGAAAGGGCTCTTTCTACCTCCCTTTCTGCTTAAAAACAGAATGTAAATTTGTCTTTACTGGGGACAACTATAGACAACTATTATCAAAGCTCCAAGATGCATCTGCAAACTAAGCTCATCCCGTTAGTTTACTTTTATTTTATTTTATTTTTTTACATTTTTGCCATAGAGCATGTGAACTTGCCAGAAAGAGAGGGTGAGAGAGGAAAAGTAAGAAATCATCCCCCAGGAGGGATGGCCACACTGCAATCCCCTCTCCATTTTTCTCCTGGGATTTTGGGCATGTGTGCACACATGCCCAACATGATTTTCAAGCCACCAGGTCTGGGACTCAAACCATGTTCAGCCAGTGGGAGTTCAGTGCCTTAACCATACCACCTTCTGGTCCTATTCTCATATACCTTTCCTAGGTTCCTGCTTCTGGAAAGCTAGAATTATTTTTCTTTGTCTTGTTACTTTTCTTTTTCTTTTTTTTTTTTTTTTGGAGAGGTTTTTGCTATAGGGTGTATGTGCTCGCCAGACAGACAGACAGAGACAGTAAACAAGAAATCACCTCCCAGGGGTGATGGCCATGCTGCAGTCCCTTCTCCTCCATTCTCCTCTCAGGATCTTGGGCATGCACACACACATGCCCAGCATGAGTTTAAGCTGCCGGGTCCAGGACTTGAACCATGGTCGACTACATGGAAGTCCAGGAACATAGCCATTATGCTAACGGCTGTTCCCTGTCTTGTTACTTTTCTTGAATACATTGCTCTTTGTTGAAGATCCTGTAAAACCAATGTTCTTTTTTTCTTTTTTTAAGAGAGATTTTTGCTATAAGGTACATGCACTCGCTGGAGAGACAGGAAGACAGAAAGCAAGAAATCACCCTCGGGGGATGGCTATGCCACGATCCTTCTCCTTTGTTCTCCTCTTGGGATTTTAGGCACGCACGCACACACGCCCAGCATGAGTTTTAAGCAGCTGGGTGGGGGCTCAAACCATAGTCAATTACATGGGAGTCCAGTAATGTAACCATTACGCTATCTGCTGGTCCCTAAAACCAGGGTTCTAAGCCACTGCTTCAAGTTATCCTTCACTGAGGTCTCGACAGATGTACACTGCATGTGTTTGTTTTTTTCTCGTTAATCTGTCTTTTGTTACTGGGTCTGTCCCAACTATGAATTTAAGAGGGTTGAGGAGAAATTACAGCTCTTTTCCAACACATACATTTGTTTATCAAATACATGTTGAAGAAATGAAGTAAAGATTTATGAATTCAATAGAGTCTATTTTACTGGTTATCACTTATTAAAAATTTTAGTTTATTAATAATAATCACCAATTTTTTTTATTGACAGAGGGTACATGTGTTCACCAGTGAGAGAGAGAGAAAGAGAACTTTCTTCAGTGGGGCACAGTCATGCTACCATCCTTTTTCTTCCATTTCTCCATCCCATCAGGGTTTTGGGCATATATGCTCATGCATCCAGTGTGATTGTCAAACCATTGGGGCCAGGACTCCAACCGTGGTGATCCATACTGGATCTGCCTCATTATGTATAAAGCTTAGCCAATTGAACTATGGGGCTGTTCTAATAACCATTTAATAATTTAAAAAAAAAATTGTCACACTAAAATAATACATAAATAAAATTAGTTATATAATTGATCACAAGTTGGAACAGAATTCTGAGTGGCCCTCTGTGTCTGTGCTGTCGCAGGGAGAACATGAGGGTGAGTTAGACCATTTTCCAAAGCTCCAGAGACCTGATTGTTTCCCACACTGAAAGGCTCACGCTCCTGCCTCAGTTTTTTTTTTTTACTTCTCTGGGTTATCTGAGACCTTTATGACCCTCATTAGGTGGTAAACTCCAGTGAGGACACAATACCTGTTATTTTCCCTCTTCCTTCCCTCAGCTTGTTAGGCCAGTATTTAGAATAACACTTTGCACAGAGTTAATTGCACAATACATGTTTGTCAAAACACTGAAAATACTTTTATCAGTTCCCCTTAAGCCAATCTTTGGTCATCTGACTAGTCTCTCCAGGATAATATAAGTATTAGAAGAATAATTATATATTTGCAGTTGTAATGTCTTAAATTCTAAGAAATCTGTATTTAATGTAAAAAGCTATCACCTCTGCAAGTAGAAAGAGAGCCATGTCTCCTTACCATACGTACTGTGAAATCTAGCTCTACCATCTTGAGCCTAAAGAATTTCAAACCATACTAGCACTTTGATTTTATTTTCTTTCTACCTCAAGAGTGCCTGCACAGTATCTCTGCCTTGTTTTTATTTGCAGGTGCAAGGAGAATGAATGTAAGCTGATTTACTGCTGTAGGCTATCTTGATGAAAACAATGGTATACTTTTTTGGATTCTTGTCAATCCGTTCTCCAGCTGTTTTTCATCAACTAAGTTCTATGGCTTCTTTATGAGAGCTGTGTTCTTCACAAAAATGTCCTTGAATAGCTGTAAATCCACACTTGATAAACTAATTTTTGGCTTAACCACATACAGAACATTTTTTTAAAAAAAGAATTATTTATTATTATTATTTCACATGAGCTTTGCCAGAGAAAGACAGAGAGAGTGAGAAAGCAAGCTGCCATATCCGGGACTCGAACCACAGTCAGCCATGTGGGAATTCCAGTTCATTAACCACCACACCACCTGCTGGCCCCCCACATACAAGACATTTTAATGTATGTTAACTCGGGCTAGATCTGTGGCCTTGTAGTTAAAGGAACTGGATCACACATGGTTGACTTTGTGATTCAGTCTTGGACCCAGAGGCTTGACAGACATGCAGGGCACCTATGTGTGTGTGCTTGCCCAAAATCCTGAAAGGAGGGAGGAGAAAGAGAAGGGACTATGGTGTAACCATTCTCTATGGGGTGCTTTCTTTTCTCTCTCTGGCAAGTGCACACACCTTCCAGCATACACACACACACACACACACACACACAAATGTATACGTACATACACTGTGTGTCTCTGTGTGCATATATCTCATAATTCAAAGCAACACACTTGTTTAAGTCTCATAATTAAAAGCAACAGCATCGAGACCAGCAGATAGTCTAATGGTTACAGTTCTGGACTCCCACATAGCTGACCGCGGTTCGAGTCATGGACTCAGCAGCTTAAAACTCATGCTGAGTGCGTGCATGTGTGCATGTGCGTGTGCCCAAAATCCTGAGAGGAGAATGGAGGAGAAGGGATTGCAGCGTGGCCATCCCCACTGGGGGGTGATTTCCCACTTTCTCTCTCTCTGGCGACTGCATGGTCCCTATAGGAAAACTCTCTTAAAAAGTAATAAAATAAAGCAACAGCAACATTATTTTCACTTTGCATGTGCAACAAGCTTTTTAAAATCTAGTGGCTTTCCCAAGATTAAGTAATAGTGTTAGCATTTGAAACCCAGTTTTCTCTGTTTCATTCTCCTTCAACTTAATCAACCTACCAGTTTAGACATACACATGGAAACCTCTCTTTTTGGAATTTAAATGGGAAAAGATAGGAGATGAGCAATGCTTGAAATCGCCCGAGTTAGCTTTCTTCCAAATGTCAGCAATGAAGTAAACCACTGAAATTCCTACCCAAAGTGAGTGGAAAAAAATGCTTCTTAAAGAACATTAGGAATTAAAATGAGCAGCATCTTGGCAGATCTGGGCCTTCGTGTCCTCTATTCTCTTTGACTTGATATCCATTTTGCCCCCATGCACAAAACAGTAATTAGAACAGAAAGGATGCTTGTATGAGCTGGGAGCTAAAATATCGCATAACAATCTCAATAACTAGACAACTCATTTGGGGGCAATGATGTCAAGACTACACGTTCAGGACAAGGAGAACAGTCATTCTGATGTAATAAGATGGCATTGTTAAGCGGTCTTTTAATAATACATCTTCTAAAACATGGAGCAACATAATGATGTTCTCTGATACAGTCATGTCGGTAAGAAATTAAAAAAAAAAAAAATGTCTCCCCAGAAGTTTCTTAGAGGATGGAAATACATATGGAGTGTCTCAGTGATTGTTTAAAGAAACTGTGCCACTAGTTATCAGCGTAAGAATTTTGTAAATAATGAGGAGATAGAAAGTCATTATCGTGAAACTATACACTGTAACACACTTTCGCATGAGTTTATCTCAACTTACTGCTAAAGTGAAAACATAATATCCTCACAAATGAAGCATTTTAACTACAGTTGTGTTTTTTCTCACTTTCTGATTTGTACATAAACTTCAGAGACGCCTTACAGACGATCAGCAATGAAACAAAACTATAAAGCTGTTCTATCTAAATTCCTCTAAATCAAAGATAGTTTCACACCATTTGGGTGAATGAATAGCTTAACAGGTCTATTGAATCCCTCCTATCATTCCTTCTTTATCTGTTCCAGGCACAGAAGCAAAGCAGGTAAATGCCATACCTACCATCACATCCATCTTCCTACAATAGCCTTGGCCTCACCCTGTGCGGAGGGCTCTGCAAAGTCTGGGCCTGTCCTCTCTTCCGGCCTTCCCCAGCACCTCCTCCACCTCACTCACCACCACCACCACCACTGTGCTCCAGGTGCTGGGCATGGTGCAGTGACATGCTTACAAATGGGCTTCATAAATACTTGTTAATTAATCATTTCCACTATTTGACAAACATGACATAAAATGATGCCTCACAGTTTTGAAGTTTCTTTAGTTCAAAAGCAATTCACGTAGAGAATGAATTTGTAACGCTATCTGTCCTTTAATCGCAGTTTGAATGTTCGTATATTTTAATAGTCCAGGGCAGGTATTGAAAGCTACATACATTTTAACTTCAAGTAATCTCTCCTGTGATTACTCAATTTATTATTTCAGAAAAGAAATGCCTGCTGTTTTCTGGGTGCAAGAATAAGATTTAGACTAGATTAATTTATATGTTAATTTTCTCACTCATTAATCATTTACTACAAGATAAGTGCCAGTTAAAATTATTAGATACATGGCCAAAAGAAATTGGCGAGATGGAGAATTTTTATATTTCCTCACACACACACACACACACACACACACGAACACACGAACACACTCAAGCACACATGAAAACACATACAAAGTATACAATATGGAAGAGATGTCAGCAGACATTTGTGGTACTTTTCTTTGGTAAGGATTTGGTAGCAACAGACCAAAGTGATTGGGTAGGCTTCTATAGGTCTCTGGAATACCTTGAAAGAAATAATTCATTAATACGCTTGCCTGTATTCCTGCAGCAACTGAATAAGCAATGGCAGTTTTGGATTATGGGTATCTTATGAACACAGACACTGGGAATTACTCAGCGCCTGGGCTTTATCTTGGAACCTAGAGGAGCCTGTTCTCTGTGGGGCTCAAGGTAATCATGGTCATGGAATTACGCCTAGAAATAAGGCCAGGGTCTTAGGAGATGAGAACAATCTTAGGGGAAAGCGCATGCTCTAACTTAAGGAAGGAAGTCTTAATATGCTGCTTTTTTTAAAAAAAAAAAAGCTTAAAATACTTTTAAGAAGAGTAAAGTGCAGTCTCCTATTGAGAATCTCTATGTTTACCTCGGGTAGAAGTTTTCCCCAAAGGGTCCCTAGGGCTGGCAATAAATCCAAAACTTCTATCCAGCAAGGGAAAAGGGGTTCCAAAGTATCTGAAACGCACAAGCTAGGTAGATGCTGGCACATACCAGGAGGACACAATTCAGAGGTGGGTCTCAGGGGTGGCTGAATCAGCATAGCTGTCCTGACTACAAAAGACGAAACACAAATTCACGGCATTGTAAGAGCTAAGAAAACTTCAGCTAGAGAACTTCAAATCTGGGCTCAGTGGTGAGTGACTCATTCTTTGTATAGTACTGTGTTTATTCAATGGGTTAAATGCTCTATGTGATTCCCCTCTGTCCTCTAACAGGTGCAAAGCCCCCTTTATAAAAGAGTATTGGGTGAACTGAGGTTTTAGTGAATAGCTATGAGCTTATTTGCCCACTTGCCTTTACTACTGGCACAGTGCCATAAGAAAGAGTCAGACCATTTTTAAGTGCATCAAATCAGTCATAATTAAATTTTTAAAAATGTTTAAAAAAAAAAGATCAAAGCCCTATTGAAAGAGCACATAATCTACCTAGATGTTGAGATGATAAACCTGTGATCCTTATATTAGGAGTGGCTCAATCTGATTAGAAGCTGCTAAGGAGATAGAGAGGGATTTGGGTATATAGCCAGTTTTGTGCACAGGTTAACACACAAGCCTTGCAGTGTGACAGGCCTGGGTTTGAATTCTGGCTTGACCATTTCCTACCTTTTACCAACAGATTTAAGTTGTTTAACCTACTAGAGACTTAGTATCTTCACTTAAAAATACAATTAAATGAAATTATTTTCATCATTAAAACAGAAGTGATTATGGTTGCTATTAATAAAATGCATGTGGGGTCAGCAGGTGGTATAGTGATTAAGGTGCTGGACTCTCATAAGACTGACTGCAGTTCAAGTCCCACCTAGTGGATTGAAAATCACTCCAGGTGTGACTGAAAGTCCCAGGAGAATAGAGGAGAAGAGACTGCAGTGTGGCCATCCCCCCAGGGGGGTGATCTTTCACTTTCCCTCTCACTGTCTGTTGTGTGCCAGTCTCAAGGACAGAAAGGACTATTTTTTCTTGTATTGAGTTTTATATTGTGGATATGACGTGTTTTCTAAATGAGGGGGAAATCTTACATCTGGATTTTTTAATCTTTGGCTTATTTATCTTGGGTAAGGTATTTTTGTTAACACTTTTATAACATTTATTTTTTAGATTTTAAAATTTGCTAGAGGGCATGTGCATGGACCATTTATGGCTTTCTGTTGAAAAAGCACTAGGAACCATCTGAAACTTACCTAAAATACCCAAGAGTTGTCTGCTTAGGTCTACAGTGATACAATGTAATGATAAAATGATTTTTGGCAAGTCCAAAGCTCTTGCCTTGAGGACTTTTTTCACCTTCTTTAGCTACTTTTAAGATATTCTCCCTCTTTGTTGTTCAACAGTTTCACTCTAATGTGTTCAACATGGATATCAGCTTACTTATACTGCTGTGATGCTTAGAACTTAAAGGCATGGCTTTGAAAATTCTAGAATATTCTCAGTTATTGTATGTTCAAATATTGCTGCTTCTCCATTCTATGTTCTCTTTCTAAAACTCTAGTTTGAAGTATGCTCAACTTCTTATCCTAACCTCTCTGAACTGTGGTCAGCCATGTGGGAGTCTAGCGCCTTTAACCAACACACTACCTGCTGACCCCTAATTTAGCATTTTTATAACTGTCTTCTACTTCATGAATTCTGCCAAGTCAAATATGCTAATAAATCTGTACAGTTTTTTTACTTGTAGAGGTGTTGAGGAGATGGCCATAATGCCTGGTAATGAGAGCAACTGAGAAAGCAATGGGCAAATCTTGGATTACGGGTGTTTTATGAGCACAGGCACTGGGGATTACTCAGTGCCTGGGCTTTATCCTAGGTCCTAGATGAGCTTGTACTCTGTGGGATTCAGGGTAGTCATGGTGTATGCTGGCAAGAGACAGAAAGAGGGAAAGTGAGAAAGCACTCTACCGAGCAGGGCAGGATGGGAGGGGATGACCACACCACAATTCCTTCTCCAGGGATTTTGGGCACACATGCACCTGGTGTGATTTTCAAGCCACTGTGTCAGGGACTCAAACTGTAGCTATCCATGTGGGAGTCCAGCGCCTTAAACACCATGCTACCTCTTGGCCTCCTATACTGTTTTAAACTATTTTGTCATGTATTTATTTTCCAGAATTTTAATGTTTTAAAATCACAAACCTGCTTATTCACTGTTCATATTTCCCCATTTTTTTTTCTTAAACAGTCATGATGACATTACATTTGTCTAACAAATCCAGTCTTTTGTTTTTTTCTTGGAGAGGTTTTTGCTATAGGGTGCGTGCGCTCGCCAGAGAGAGACAGAGAGACAGAAAGCAGGAAATCACCCCTCAGGGGGGATGGCCACGCCGCAATCCCTTCTCCTCCATTCTCCTCTCGGGATCTTGGGCACGCACGCACACGCGCCCGGCGTGAGTTTAAGCCACCGGGTCCGGGACTCGAACCGCGGTCGACTATGTGGGAGTCCAGCGACATAGCCATTATGCTAACTGCTGGTCCCACAAATCCAGTCTTTGAAGGTCCATTGTTGCTGCCTGTGTTTCACTGATGCCTACTCATGGTTCCTGCTCTCTACAGCTGGGCAGGAGGATGCTTTTAGCCATTTTTTTTTTTTTTTTTTTAAAGTACAGCAAACCTAAAAAAAGTGCAACTTTCTAACTTTTGTAGAATAAATAACAGTAAGTATTAGATAGTGGAAATTTTCATTTTTACTATGTGTGTACATTCTGATGCCTTGAAAACAACACATATGTATCTCTGAGTGATTTAAAGTAACCATGCAAAATCAGATTCATGTTCCCAGCACAAGTAATGACAAATGACTGAGATAGTGGATATGTCCTTTATGAATCATCACACATTGTATTCTTATACCATAAAATCAGATTGTGCTCCCATATACAGTTCTTATATGTAAACAAAAATTATAATTTTTTTAAAGGAAACCAGGCAGGGGCCAGAGAGTGACACTGTTGTAATGCAACACTTTGCCAGGCCGATCCATATGGGAGGGTTCTGGTTTGAGTCGTCAGACCTTCCTAAATGTGCCAGGGGTGCATGTGTCCACAATCCAGACTAACTGGGGCCAGAGGTGGAGTACGGCATCCCCTTTTGGGGATGCTTGATTCTCTCACTCTTTCTTTGTGTCATTCATGGAAGAAACAAATACACCTTAAAAAAAATAGGGATCAGCAGGTGGCTTGCTGGTTAAGGCGCTGGACGCCCACATGACCAATTGCAGTTTGTATCCTGGACCTGGTGGCTTGAAACTTACGCCAGGCATACGTCCATGTGTGCTCAAAATAATGAGAGAATGGAGGAGAAGGGATTGTGGCATGGTCATACCCCCGGGGGTGATTTCTCACTTTCTCGCTCTCTCTCTGTCAAGCACACATGCCTACAGCAAAGCCCTCTCTATACTTAGAGAGAGAGAGTGAGAGCGAGAGAGCGAGAGAGCGCAAGAGCGAGAGTGAGCACATGCAAGCATCCTTAAGTTCTTCAACTGGGAAATAATGGTAAAAATTGTATTATGTTTGCAATATAATTGTCCTTAAGTATATTATAAATGGCAACATTTTCAGCATGCAAGCATACACTGAACTTATTTTGGATTTCTGACTTACATTTCCTGAGCTATAATTATAATGTTATTTTCCAGCTCCAGCTCAATATTTTTGTCATTTATATAGTGGCTCTGTAGCCAAATGTGATCTTATGTTTTCATAAATAACAGCAATATGGGAAAAACATCAAAGTGGTGATTTGACATAAAATGAGAAGTTAATCTAATAACCCACATCTTCTGGAGTAGCTAAATTTTTCAATCATTTCTACAGAGATTATGAGGACACTTGCATCCCTCTTGTTGTCTCGTATTGGTAACATTTATTCTGTGAAAATGACAAACACAAACCAGATAATCTAATCATATTCTAAGATGCAAATGTGCTTTGAAACAAAAATAAAAAATTAATGGATACATAAGCCTGTAATGCTAAATACACATATATAGACGCGATTGAAAACCAGTCATGATTCAACCTATACATCCCAGTCAAGTGCTATGATTTGAATGGGTCCTCAAAATGCACATGTTCAGACTGGACTGTGATGAAAGTAAGAGTGACTGACTGAACACAGTGGTGGGAGGTGGGCTTCTGGGAGACTAGGTCAGGTTGGGACGCCCATGATTGGTAACTCCTGGATTTATAAGTACACAAAGACACATGTTCCACTCCGCTCTATTCTTCCTGCGTGATACCCTGTAGCACCTCAGGAACCCACGAAGACTCTCATAAGATGTGTGTGGCCCCTTGACCTTGGTCGTCCAAAACCATGAGGCAGATAAACTTCTCTTCTTCATGAGTTACCAGACTCAGCTATTTCTGTTATAAGCAACACAGCAGATAAAAACACCATGCAAACATAAAAGTTACTGTTTTGATTATAAACTACTTTCAACATGGTTTTTTTTAGAGGGATTTTTTGCTATAGGTGTATACGCACACTAGAGAGACAGAAAATGAGAAATCACCCCCCAAGGGGTATGGTCACTCTGCAATCCCTTCTCCTCTATTCTCCTCTTGGGATTTTGGGCACACATGCACATGCACCTGGTGTAAGTTTTAAGCTGCTGGGTCCAGGACTCAAACCACAGTCAATCACGTGAGAGTCCAGTGACGTAACCATTACACCATCTGCTGGTCCATGAACATGATTTTTATTCAGGGCTGTGGGAGTCAGTCTCCAACTAGTCCCCACATGAGTCCCTGTGCAGCTCTCACTGAGTAGTGTCAACCTATGTGACCAACTGAATACTGTAGAATGATGGAATGTGAATTATGAAGTTAGTTAATAGATATGGCTTCTGTCTGTCTCTTTCTCAGGTCACTCACTGAGGGAAGCCAATGGTCATGTCACAGGGACTCTCAAGCAGCCCAGTGGTCATGTCATGAGGACTCTCGGCCTAGTGAGGAGCTGTCTTGGACCTGACAGTTTGAGAAACATGCTGGGTGCGTGTGTGTACACCCAAAATCTAGAAGGAGGGAGAAATGAAGAAGGAGGGATTGTGTAGTGACCATTCCCCAAGAGAAGTGTTTTCTTGATTTTCTCTTCTCTCTCTGGTGGGCAGAAATTATTAATTATGCCCTCTGGCAAAATTTAAAAAAAAGAGAGCGCAGGAAGGAGGAAAAGAAAGGAAGTGGGAGAAGGAGGGAAAAGGAAGGAGGAGTAAGGAAGAGGAAAAAAGCCCTTTAGCAGTTTCTAACTATAAAGCAGGTGCTTCTTTTCTAGGAAGGCCCTTTTGCCTCCTGTGTTAGGCCTCCTTGGAGAATGTGTATATCCACCTCCCAGAAACACCCCAGACCAGTGCTTAGGCAGAGGAGAGGCTCATGGGACAGATCGCGTCTGCTCAGATCATCCTAAGTTTGCAGAACACTTCCCATAATACCATTGCTATATATAAAAGTCTCTCCCTTTCCTTTAGTACTATAACAAAACCAAAAGTACTTAATAAATTGTTCCCCAAATAAAATGAATTAATGAAACAAAGCTGCTTGTTTTCAAACTGTATGTATGCAGTCGTACCATGCTCCCTCTCCCAACTCTGGGTAAGGTACATCCACCTTGAGAATCACTGGCCTGTTCCTTCATTCTGAACATGTTAGCACCCTCGTGGTACAGTGTTACAGGAAGCCACCAAGCCTAATCTCCAAAATTACAGTAAAAGTAAACCTCATTTCCCCTAGAACTAGGTGAGTAAACCAAATAAAGGAAGCAAGTATGACAGTTATAAAAATAAATAAATAAATAAATCAGATTTAGCTAGAAGCTGGGCCAAAAAGATCGGAAAAATCAAGTCCACAAATTGATAACTCACAGCAAGTCAAAAGGTCGAAAGTGAATGCCAGTAAAATGTCGCAGTTGAGCTTGATAAAGTTACACCTGTTATACACAAGCATGTTCTGAGACGAAGCAGAGTAACCCATTCACTCTTAACTGAAGTTCTGGCAACTGAGGAAGGTTGGCTGAATCATGAGCTCACATTGCCTCAGAAAGAAACTTGGTAGAACTTTCAGCACATTGGGCCAGGGAGAATCTAACTTATTACACTATAATTTGCAACATGACAGAGTCCTCAGAGTGAGAATTTGCTCCCTACCTGTAGTCAAACAGCTGATATGTACAGATTACAAATGAAGATGCATATCCGCTTTTGTGCAGTTTCACGAAAAACAGATCCTTGTTGAAAACTTAAATACAATGTTCTTTGTGATGTTTAGTTGGACCTATCTCAATCTGGGCACATGAAAAGATGAAGACAATTTGAAAATTGCCATTGAGCTTTTCAAACCACTAATACAACTTTAAAGGGTTTTTAAATTCTCATCATTTTTGCAGAAAGTTAATTGGTACTGATATGTTTTGAATGAAAACTATAAACAAAAGAACCATTTGTGGCTGAAATCTTTTCTGAGAATGATATAAATATACGCTAAGTAAGAACTGGCAGGGCTTTTTCAAAGGGGGCTTGAAAGAACTGTAGCAGAGTCATAAAGTACAAAACATAAACAAACAGAAAAGTTTGCTCAGAGGTGATGACAATCATGAAACTCCCTTGCACAAAAATAATATTTAAAAATGGGAAGTATACCATTTTAATATTAAACAATACAGGGAGTTGAATAAAAAGATTACTATAGAAGAAAAATTCACCCAGCATACTAGTAATTGGAGAAAGATGACTGGATTGAGGGTCAACGAATTTATTTTTCTTTTCCTAGCTTTGTTAACTAAGTGGATTTCTGAGTTTCAGTAAATCACCTAAACCATCTGGGATTCAGTGCCTTCATCTGTATTAGTATCCAGGATTCACTAGGTGGTACAAAATCAGATCAAGTGGAAGTGAAGACTTTTTGGCATAATGGAGTATTACTAGAGTACTGTATTGAGAAAGATTCTCCTGCTGCTTGGAGACTCATCAGGAAAGCAGACTCTAATCAATTAGTAATGTCTGCCAAGGAAAGGTACAGTGGAGGAATGGCTGGAAGTGCTTATGTGCTATCTTTGGACTTAATCATAATCAAGAGCATTTGCAATTATAACATTATCATTTATCTATTGAACAAAATTAACCAGAAAACCCATTGATAAGTTATTTCAACAAGACAACACATTTAAGAAATGTAAAGAGCCTGGCAATGAACACAATGGAAATTTTATTGTTATAGGCTGTTGATCTGAAGAGGTAACAATGACTATATCAAAGCAACTGATGTCTGATTTAAAAACATACACTTAATTTTTAGCTATGAAGTTTTGTAATGATATATATATGTATATATATAATTTAAGACCTTGATTAGAACATGGTTTCATAGGCCTGAGGCAATAATAGTGGTCACAAGTATAATACCAATAACTTCATTTAAACTCCTTGTACCTTGCCTGTCACACCATCATAAAATGCCAAACAGCTAGAACAGCATTTTAAAAATCTTATGTGCTTCACAATGTACATATGAAAATAAAATTTATATTAAAACATAGAACAGGTAATTGACCACCACATTTTTTTTTTGAGAGGTTTTTTGCTATAGGTTGCGTGCACTCACTAGAAAGAGAGAGAGAGAGATAGAGAGACAGAAAGTGAGAAATCACCCCCCAGGGGGGATGGTCATGCTGCAATCCCTTCTCTTCCATTCTCCTCTCAGGATTCTGGGTATGTATGCACACTCACCCAGCATGAGTTTAAGCCACTGGGTCTGGGACTCGAACTGCATTTGACTCCATGGGAATCTAGTGACATACCCATTACACTAACTGCTGGTCCCGACCACCACATTTTTAATCAGTAGCATTACTGCTGATATTATTGGGGGGATCATCAACTGATTATACAATTGCTATGAATGAACACAACCTTAATTAAAAATGTGCACTAATCAACACATTAGAAATGACTTTAAAGTAATTTTAGTCTAAGAAATGTGTATATTCATGAAAATATTTTAATGTACTTTTTTTTTTTTTCTTCTATAGGGTGCGTGCGCTTGCCAGAAAGACAGAGAGAGATAGAGAGACAGAAAGCAAGGATCACCCCCCAGGGGGGCTGGCCATGCTGCAATCTCTTCTCTTCCATTCTCCTCTCGGGATCTGGGGCACGCACGCACACGCGCCCAGCATGAGTTTTAAGCCACCAGGTCCGGGACGCGAACCATGGTCGACTACATGGGAGTCCAGCGACATAGACATTACGCTAACTGCTGGTCCCAATGTACTTTCTGATGAAGTAGTAAAATGCAAATAAAGGGAGGCCACAAAATTTAGTGAATTCAAATGTGTTTTCTTTTATGACATTTAAGACTAAATTATAATTGTAGGAGGTAACTATCCTTGAATCAAGAATATGGTGAAATCTAGTAGCAAGAGATTGTTAAGGAAAGATTTCAATATCATTGACAGCTTCAAGATAATAAAACCTGCTTTAGTCCATATGCTCAGTTTCAAGCTTTACTTGAACTCTGAGGGGAACAAAATAAAACTGTGGTTCACAAACATAAGTAAAATAGGACTTCACAGGTTCTTGGGAAGCTAGCCAACACTGGTTTTTTTTTTTTTTTTTTTTTTTGGTAAATGATATTAGCAAATACCATTTTGTAATATATAATAAGCAAAACTATAAATCCTTTAAAAGTCTTATTTATTTTTGGCTATAGGCTCCATATTTAAGCATCTAACGGGAAGAACATTAGAATATTTACATTACTTCCAGGCACGTCTTTTACAGTTTTGAGTGTAGGTTCACTTTTATATCTTTTAAACACCTATGTGGAGATTTTATGTCTTCAAGGAAGAAGGGCCATCTTAATGAATGTGTAACCTCTGCAACTACACAAGACTTGTGCTTAGAAGAACCTACTTAGTTTAATGCTCTGCTTTCACTGTCTTGAAATTATTACTAACTTTAAAAGAATCATTTATTATTATTATTATTATTATTATTATCATCACTAGTGTTTTTAACATTTGACAAGAGAGAGAGAAAATGAGAAAGCAAGCCACCAGGTCCAGGACCTGAACTGTGGTTGGCCATGTGGGAATCCAGCACCCCAACCACAATGCCACTTGCTGGCCTCCGAAATTTTTACTAACTTTTAACAAGTGGCCTCGTGTTTCCATTTTGAACTGAACTCTACATATTACATAGCCCGTCCTGACAGGGACGTGAGATATGCATGGCAAAAAGGTACCAGAGCTATGTGCTGAAGCACATTCTGTCAGAGGGAAGAGCAAGTGCAACACAACCTTGTGATGTGTGAGACAGAAGGACTGAGATGACGGACACATGGCTAGAGCAATGCCGTGGTGGCAGATGAGGCCAGAACGAGGCAAGGGACAGCGCATGTAGGATCTTGTACAACGCTGGATTTTACCTAAGTACAAGCATACTGAACTTGATGAAAAGGTGTGCACAAACATACATCCTTCCACTGGCAGAGCGACACAAAAAAACTTGCCTATTTTGGTGTGAACTTTGGTTGAGATACTACATATTACTATATGTTAAGGTAAGTGTATCCATAAATATGTAGAATGGATATATCTAGTTATAGAATGTACACATTTCCATACTGAGAATTCATAACCACAGGCCAAACTATCATACTGTGATTTCAGTGTACCCTGAATCTAAACCTCCAATTAGAGAAATTAATGCTAAAATATGTCCTAGGACAAAAAAGCCCTCTAGGAATGGAACTCAATCACTGAGGGATCATCAAGATACTTACAGTGGTAAAGGGTCCTTGCTACAGGGCCTCTTCTACGGTCTCCTTGGAATACTATGATGGTAGAAATTTCTAAATGTTTCAGTAGTAATTTTCAGAAAAGAGGACTGAGTACAGTCACCCCCTGGCTCTCACATGAAGTACAGAGTACAAGGCAGCTACTCTAAAGGCCCTTTTTACTTTAGGGACCAACCTGTAGGTCGGTGACAGCTCCATGGCATCTAACAGAAGCAAATGCAAAAACAAAACAAGAAAAACCTCTACATTGTAGAGTTGTCACTTGGAGCAAAGAATAAGCATGGTTAAAATGATTTAAAGGATATAGCCAAAAAAAAAAAAAAAATGGGGAAAAAAAGCCACTGAATTATTATTAGGATTTAAAACAAGATAAAATATAATTTCTTAAAATACACATATGGTCAGAAAAAAATCCTTTAGACAGATATGCTAATAGGCAAATTAGACCCAAATTAGACTAAATGAGGAAACTGGTGAACTGGTAAGTGACCTGAGGATGTTAGTCAGAACATGGCACTAAGAAATAAATGAAATGTGTGAATACCTTAGTTAAGAGACAGGGAGGACAAAATGTGATAGTAAATGTATTTCCAGAAGGACAGAAGAGAGAATTTGGAGTATGGAGATAATATTTGAAGATACGGTGGCTGCAAATTTTCCATAACTGACAGAAAAGGAGAACCTTTATATTTAGAAAGGACAGTGATTCTGTAGCAGGATAAAATTAAATCCATATCATGGTGCACATCATTATGAAATTAGAGAGTAACAGAGACAAAGAAGAGGACTCAAAGCACCCAAAGAAAGCAAACCCTACTCAGGAAGGGATGACAACTAGCCTGGCAGCATGTCTAGAAGACCACAAGGTAATACTATGAAGTAGAGAGAGAAAACAAGTGCAAATCTAGCTGTCCATGCCTAGGTTACCATCATCTAACAGTGATGGAAAAAAGTAAAATTTCAGACAAAGCTTGAGAGGGTTTCTCACTAACACTCTCATATAAGGCTTTCTTCCTTTTCTTTCTTTCCTTCTTTCTGTTCTTTCTTTATGAATTATCCTCCTTCCCTCCTTCCTTCCTTCCTTTCAATCTCTCTCTCTCCCTCTCTCTCTCTTTGACCAGAGACAGAGAGAAAGTGAGAAAGTAAGACAACAGGCCAACCATGGTCGGCCATGTGGAAGTCCAACATCCTTAACCACCACGCCACCTGCCGGCCCCATAAAAGCTTCTAAACAATCCAGCAGAGTAAAATGTAATGTACGACTCCAGGGACCAGCAGTTAGCATAATGGCTATGTCGCTGGACTCCCACGTAGTCGACCGCGGTTCAAGTTCTGGACCCAGTGGCTTAAACTCACGCCGGGCGCGTGTGCGTGCGTGCCCAAGATCCCGAGAGGAGAATGGAGGAGAAGGGATTGTGGCGTGGCCACCCCTCTGGGGGGTGATTTCTCACTTTCTGTCTGTCTCTCTCTGTCTGTCTGGCGAGTGCACGCGCCCTATAGCAAAAACCTCTCCAAAAAAAAGTAATGTACAACTTCAGAAAATAGAAAGAAATGACTTAAGAAATTATGAACAAAACTGGCATGCATGTGAATAAGCAGGCTGGAACTCTAAGGATGAAAAGACAGTTGAGTTGGTTACAAAGATGAGGAAAAAACCACTTTGTTTAGGAGATACATTCTATACATGAAGATACAAATAGCTGAAATATTTGAAGGGAAAAAATATAGCAAAAAATATTAACAAGAATAACAAACTAGTGAAAACACAATAAATTTTACAGCAAAAATAGTTATCAGGGATAAGTGATACATTATAATATTTATTTTCCCCAGGAAAATATAATAGGTCTAATCTCCTAAACACCTGATAATATACCGTAAGCTACAAAAAGCAACTCTGAATTTCGAAGGGAAACCAACAACTTCATAATCCTAATGGCAGCATTTAACATTTATTCTCAGAAACTGCTAGATTAATAATAATAATCTATCTGTCAAAATCAATTTCCTTATCATACTCATGTTATGCTCATTAAATAGCTTTGGTATTCTCTGATTCCTTCGCTCAGCTTATTCTGTCACTTTTGTTAATGTGGAATAAAGCAATATGCATGTTTATTAATTATTTACTCAACAAGTATCAACAGTTACTAAGTGACTCCTAGGCTCCTGGCTCTATGTCACAACACTCAGCAAAGTCTCTGCTCTCCTGGAGCTTAATACTCAAGGTGGGTACACAAAGTAAATGAATAAACACACACATATGCTTCTATTTGCAGTTCAAATAGAGGCAGAGAATTATAAACACTAAAAAGTGAAAGGGCAGTAGAGTCCAGAAGTCACAGCAGGTGTCTGCTGACCCCACCGAGCCCTCAGGGACGGCGCAAAGCTCTGTGACTTACTGGGGAAAGAAGGGAGCGAGCGCCCCCTACTGAAACCCGAAGGCGGAGCTTTCCAGGCAAGAGCAAAAGGTTGCATTGTAAGGAAGCCCGCTGGGCATCTTCAACAGTCAGCAGATGCTATGGCGGTGTGACCCAGGATGAGAAAAGTAGGAGGCCAGGTCAGAGAGGCACGTGTGTGCTACCTGTGTCCAAGTGTGTTAGACCCCCGAGTGTGTGTTTTTTATTCTCAATGTTGTGGGTGCCACTACAGAGTTCTAAACAGAAGAGTGCTGTGACCTGGTTTCTGTTTTCAAGGGACAGTGCGGCTGCTTTTGTGGGGCGGGTCCGGGCAGGTGCTGAAGCAGGAAGACCAGTTAGGAGGTTTCTGTAATAATCCACGGGAGAGATGTGCGTGACTGGACCGGGTGGAAGTGCGGTGAGGAAGCTGGGGCTTTGGGTACCTTGTTGAGGAGAATGGACAGGGTAAAATGAGGAGTCTGGATTTCTAGTGTGGGTTACACTCCTATTGGGCTCTTCATAGCTCTCATTGGTTTTCATGTCAGAGAACTTAGACTGAAACAACTGTATTTTAAAATTGACCTACTGTATTTAAAATATGCAAAAATATATATATTTTTTTGAGAGGTTTTTGCTATAGGGCGCATGTGCTCGCCAGACAGACACAGACAGACAGACAGAAAGAAAGCGAGAAATCACCCCCCAGGGAGGATGGCCACGCCGCAATCCCTTCTCCTCCATTCTTCTCTCGGGATCTTGGGCACGCACGCACACGCGCCCGGCATGAGTTTTAAGCCACAGGGTCTGGGACGCGAACCGCGGTCGACTACGTGGGAGACCAGTGACATAGCCATTACGCTAACTGCTGGTTCCCAAAAATATTTTTTGAAAAAAAAAAAAAGGAGAGATGAAGACAAGTTTTAAATACTGCTGAGAGTGCTTTGTTTTTAAAATACCATTCCGCTTAAATAAACCCCTAGTTTAAAAAGGCAAAGGCAACTGCAAGAAGTTGGGAGGGAGTGGCACTTCTTGGTTACTTAGGCATCAAGGATTCTGTCAGAGGGCAGGACAGAGTGGATGTCTGAGACAAATGACTAAGAAAGAAGTTATCTGTCTTTTCCTCTACTTTTAGCTAGTGAACAATTTTAGAAACACAGGCAGAGAGCAGAAAGCTCTGTGGGTATGATTTGCCCAGGTTTGCAAGTAACCGGACCTAACAGCAAGAGATAATGGCTGGTTCATTACTTCTCTTAGCCATTGCAGATTCCCTGCCATTTTAACAGCTTCCTTTCTGATGCTGACTGCTGTCTGAAAAAGCTTACAGTGATAAAAAAAATCTTAGCTACAACAGATGATTTAACATCACAAACCCAATCTGTACACAGGAGTATACAAGTTTCACAAGGGTTTCTGAGAATTGGATTTCATGAATTAAAAAATTAAGAAAAAAATTGATGGCAAGTTGGTATTTTAGAGTTGACTCCCCTGATTTTGGCTGGAATGTCTGAAACTCAACAATTAGACCAGAAACTCTCAATCCATTTGAAAAAGGGATGAAGGAGATGCCAGAACCAAACCTTTGTCCAACAAATTTTAAGGTCTTAAGAGTAGTACCTAACTGCCTAGGTGCCTGATGAATCACCCTTTTCTACTCATAAGCGGCAATGATATTCTGATCCCTGAGCAGGACATTCTTTCTCCCAAATGACAATGTATACATTTTTCTTTGGGCTGCAATTAGAAGCCACACAGCTTTCATCTGACTGCATTTATTCTAACCTGTGCATTATAAGATGTCCATAAAAAGACGTGTTCACGGGACCAGCAGATGGCATAATGGACTCCCATGTAGTTGACCACAGTTCAAGTCCTGGACCTGGCAGCTTAAAACTCACACTGTGTATGCATGCCCAAAATCCTGAGAGGAGAATGGAGAAGGAACTGTGGCATGGCCATCCCCCCCAGGGGGTGGCTTCTTTGTCTGTCTGTCTCTCTCTCTCTCCAGTGAGCACATGCGCCCTATAGCAAAACTCTCTCTGCATTAGGGAATGTGTGCTTGCCAGAGAAAAAGAGAGGACAGCAATAGAGGCAGTGAGAGGGAAAGCGAGCAATCACTCCCCAGGAAGGATGGCCATGCTGCAATCCCTTCTCTTCCATTCTCCTCCCAGGATTTTGGGCATCTATGCACACACGCTTGGCATGAGTTTCAAACAACCAGTTCTGTGACAAACTGCAGCCGGCCATGTGGGAGTCCAATGATGTATCCACTACATCATCTGCTGGCCCCCACACGTTGTCTTTATCCATTCAAATTGTGCATGGATTCAATTTTACTGCCTCTATTTATTGATGGGTATTTAGGTTGGTTCCATATCTTGGCTGTTGTGAACAGGATGTAATAAACACTAGGGTACAGAAAACTTTATGCCATACTACTTTTCTTTCGGATACGCCTACTAGTGAGACTGTTAAATCATACGACAGCTATTTATTTATTTTTTTATGCCAGAAGATACAAAGTATACATGTGCTAGAGAGAGAGAGAAATAGAGGTATAGAGAGGGCAGATGGGAAGGAGGGGAAAGAACACCCCACAACAGGGCCTGGTCTCTTTTTTCCTCCAATTTTCCATCCACTCAGGATTCTATGCCCAGCACGTGTTTCAAGCAGCTAGACCAGTGACTTAAACCCTGTCAGCCATGTTGGACCCAGTTTCCCCTTTGCTGTGCTTAATCGCTGTACCATGGGGTTTACCTAGTTTTAGTTTTTCTAAGAAACCTCCATACTGTTTTCCATAATGGCTGACCTAGTCTACATTCCTATATGTTTCATCTCTTTTATAAAAGCCATGCTAATGGGTGAGGTGATACCTCAGTTTGGTTTTTGATTTACAGTTGCCTGATGATCAGTGATGTTGAGCATTTTTCCGTATAACTGTTGGCAATTTGTATGTTTCCTGAGAAATGTCTACTCAAATTATTTGCTGTTTTAATCAGATATTTTTCCCCTGCTGAATTGTTTGAGTTCCTCATATATCCTCATTGTTAATCCCTTCTTGGACATAGATTTTGCACATTTTGTGGGAAAATCATGATGTATATTTTCTACACCAAATGTGTCATGACTTTCTGACAACCCAGTATTTTCTCCCATTTTGTGGGCTGTCTCTTCACTCTGTTGACTGTCCTCTTAACCAGCTTGCTACCCTAGCTTCCTGCTGTTTTCTGTGCAGAAGCTTTTTAGTTTGATATTATCCCTAGGCTTTTGTTGCCTGTATATATGAGGTCTTATAAAAAAAATCTTCACCTAAACCAATATCCTGAAACATCTCCCCCGTGTCTTTTCTGGTAGTTTCACAGTTTCAGGTCTCATGTCTTTAATCTACTTCAGGTTAATTTTTGACTATGGGGGGAGAGAGGGATCTGGTTTTATTATTGTTCATGAATCCAATTTTACCACTATCATTTCTTGAAGAGACTGTCCTTTCCCCAGTGAATGTACCTCTGTCAGGTATCAGTGGACTGGGATGGCCTCACAGTTTTGTAGTTAATGGAGCCAGATCCCACACTGCTGATCATGGTTTGAATCCTGGCCCTGCTGGCTTGAAAAACCATGTTGGGTGCCTGTGTGTGCATGTACCAAATCTTGACAGGATGGAGAAATGGAGAAGGAACAATGGTGTTACCATGCCCTCTTGGAGGGGCGCTTTCTTCCTTTCTGTCCTGTCTTCTGACAAGTGCATGTGACTTCTGGCAATTATTATTTTTAAATTTATTTTAAAATTTATTTATTTATTTATTTTTAAAGAATTATCTTATTTAATTTTATTTATTTCTTTTAATTTGACCAGAGAAGGACAGAGCAAGAGCAAGAGAGAGAAAGAAAGTGCGAAAGCAAGCTGCCAGGTCTGGGACTTGAACTGCGATTGGCCATGTGGGAGTCAGCACCCTTAACCATCATGCCATCTGCCAGCCCCTCTTCTGGCAATTAGAAAAAAATCAGTTGGTTGTATATAAGTGGATTTATTTATTTCTCTATTCAGTTCTATTGGTCTGTTTGCTTTAATGCCTGTACCATTTTTATGCCAGTACCATACTATTTAGATTACTATAGTTTTGTAGTATATTTGAAGCAAGGTAGTGTGTGGCCTCTAGCTTTTTTTTTTTTTTTTTTTCTGCTCATGATTACTTTGACTATTTGGGATCTTTTGTGGTTCCATATGAATTTCTATGATTATTTTTCTACTTTTAGAAAGGGATTACATCAACTCTCTAGATTTTGGTAATAAGGACATTTTAGCAATATTAATTCTTCCAATCCATGAACGTGGGTTGTCTTTCCATTTTTTAAAATGTTTTCTTTTTCTTTTATCAGTATTTTATAGTTTTCATGACAGAGTTCCTTTATCTGCATAAATTTATTCCTTTTTTTTTTTTTTTTTTTTTTTTTACAGTAACTATTGTGAAGGGACTGCTTTGTAAAATTCTTTTTCAGGTAGTTCATTATGGTGTATAAAATGCTAATTATTTTTTGCCAAAAAGGTAATATATTAATATTTGAAAATTTTCCAAAATGCTGAATTTATACTAAAGGAAACATAATAGTTCTTACGTTTTATCAGTTAATAATACAAAACATTTGAAAATAACTTTTTAGAAGTTAAATTTGGAAACAATCAAGACGTCCTACAGTGGATGAGTGGTTAGCAAGATGAAGTATAGCCATACTACAATGATGCTACTAGGCAGTAAGAAAGTTAAGACTACTGGTACATATAATATCAATCTCCAGAAAATTTTTGTGAGGGGAAAAAAGTCAATTACCAAAGGTTTTATTCTGTATGATGTCATTTATTAAACATTCTTCAGATAAAATATTACTGAAGCATAGAACACATTAGTGATTGCAAGAGATTAGAGACAGTATCAGGGAGGATTAGAGGAGGAAAGTGGATGTCTTTATAAAAGAGTACCACCAGGGATCCTTGTGATGGAACTGTATCTCGACTGTCCTGGGGACACACAAACTTACACATGATATAACTGTCACATACACACAAAAAAGTAAAATGGGAAATTTGACCAAAACCAGTGGACTGTATTAACGTCAATATCCTGGCTTGATTCTTTACTATGATTATGCAAAATGTTATCATTGCAGGGAACTGAAGAGTACATGGGATTACCGTATTATTTCTTTTTTTAAAAATGTATTTACTATTATTATTTATTTTTACAACTTTGACCAGAGACAGAGAGAGAGAGAGAGAGGGAAAAGGAAAGGGAGAAAGAGAGCCACCAGGTTTGGGACTCAAACCATGGCTGGCACTGCAGGAGTCCAGCTCCCTAACCACCATGTCACCTGCCAGACCTTGTATTATTTCTTAAAACTGTATGTAAATATATTATTATTTCAAAATAAGAAATTTAATATTTTTGACCATTACATTTTACTTGGGGATTAAAGCTGAACATGAGAAGCCTATAAACACTGGAATACAGAAATACTAAGCTGCTGCATAAAATTCCTGCTCTAAAACAAGGCAAGACTGTACGAGGTCTCTCTTGCTATGAGGTAGAGTAGAAGAGGGACACTTTCCTAATGGGGTGATGTGAAAGTAGATCAGAATTTAATTTTTTAAAAAAGTAAAGGATGGCTAGAAGACTTGACAAATGGAAGTGTGGCTAATTAATTTACTGGGTTGTCAGAAAACTCATGATGTATTTTATTTCTGTGTTTTTCTGTGCAAAAATGTGTCATAACAGCCCAATATGTTCACAGGTAAATTGTTAAATGTTTTTCAGATTTTAGCTTTCAATGACAGTACAGGAGAATCTCTCTGTGCCTAATGGTGTCAGCAAAAGCTGCTTGCTAAAAGTAAAACTATTCTACCCTTTCGTGAATAAGCAGAAAAAGAATTTTGTATAAGTAGTTTTTACAAGCCAAGCAATCCAGCATTTTAATCACCTATTGATGTATAATATGCAGAGTATACTCAGTTAAGTCAGTGATTTTTGACGATGTATAGACTCCATGTAATCACCACCACAAACAAGATGTTAATTATTTCCATAACACCAGAAAGTGTCTTTATGCTCATCCCTAGTCAATACTGGATCTGTTTCTGGCATAAGAGATTAGTTTTGTTTTTCTGGAATTTCCTATACAGAAAAGCCAAGCCACAATTGCACAGTATGGATTGTTCTGTATCTGGCTTACCTTGTCCATGTTTCTGAAACTGTGAGGACATACTGGTAATCATTCTGTTTATTGCTTGGTGGTATTAATTATATGTGCATATCTTTTCTTTAAAGATTTATTTTTTGTTTATTCTTTAAAATTTGACCACAGAGGGACAGAGTAAGACAGAGAGAAAGAGAGGGAAAGTGAGAAAGTAAGCCACCAGGTCTGAGATTCAAACTGTGGTTTGCCATGTGGGAGTACAGCCCTTTAACCACCATGCTACCTGCTGGCCCCTATATGTGTATATCTTAATTTGTTTGTACATTCATCTCTTGGAATAACATCTGAGTAGTTTCCAGTTTTGTCTATTATTAAAAAAAAGAAAAACCTACTGCAGAATACAATTTTTTGTTTGACATACATTTTATTTCACTTGACTAAATGTGATAGTTGAATTAGTGCTTGTACAGACAATATATAATGAACTTCCTAAGAACTTCTAAACTTACTTCCACTGTGATTATACCTATTTAAATTCCCATGAGTATGATGTTTTACAGCCTCACCAATACTTAGCATTACTGGTCTTTTTCATTTAAGTCATTTTACTGGGTCTGCTGTGGCATATCACTGTGATTTTACTTTACTTCTATGATAATAAATGATGTTGAACACCTTGATATGTGTTCATTAGCTATTTTCTTTTGTGAAGTTTCTGTTTAAACCTTTTTGGCTGTTTTCTTTTTGTGGTTGCCTCAGAATTAAGTTACAAAAATTCTTTATTTATAAGGTCCTTATCAGCTATGCATACTGCAAATACTTTTATTCTGTGATTTGGAAGGTCATTATCTTAATAGTGTCTCTCAAAGAACAGAAGGTTTTAATTTTGAGTTACAACATATACTTTTTTTCCTTTTATTATCTGTGCTTTTTGTGTCCTATCTAAAAATGGGACTATCTTGAGTCATAAAATTTACTCCTAAGTCTCCTTATAGAGATTCTATGATTTTTAGCCTTTGGATTTAAGTCTGTGATTTATTTTGAGTTACTTTTTGTTTAGGGTATAAGGACTGAGGTCCATTCCTTCCCGCACCTCCATTTAGACAGCCAATTGATTTTTGCCAAAGCTTGTTGAAAAACAATCCTTTTCCCTATGGATTAACTTGACATATTTGCTTACTATCAGTTAGTCATGCATATATGGAACTATTTCTGGACTCCACTGACGTACAGGTGTATGCTACCAATACCACATTGTTGTGATGATTGTAACTTTGTAGTAAGTCCTAAAGTCAGCCAGGGAACGTATTCTTTTTCCAGTCGTTTTGCATTTTTATATACATTTTAGAACAAGTTTGCCAGTTTGTCACAGAATAGCCTGTTTGTATTTTGACTGGAATTAGCTGACTATATAGATCAATATGAAGAGAATTGACATCTTACCAATATTGAGTCTTATAATCCATTAGCATGGTGTATATCTCTCTAGTTAGGTATGCTTTAATTTCATTCAGCAATATTTTGTAGTATTCGATGTAGTGATCTTGGTATTTCTTGCTCAACTAAGAATTTTATGTGTTTGGATGGTATGATAATTAGCCTTTATAAATATGTTATGTGCCAACTCTTAGTAAAAAAATAAAATTTATTTTTTACTTGGACTTTTTTATGAGATCTTCTTAAACTCACTTATTTATTCTAGCAGTTTTTGGTAAAAAATAATGTCATCTAAAAATAGAGTATGTCTTCCTTTACAAACCGTATACTTTTTTTGCTTTATTACACTGACTAGAACCTCCAATAAAATGCTGCATAGAAGCGTTAACAGTGGATGGCCTGGCCGTAGTAGTGCATGCTGGATGTTGCTGTTTGGCAGGCTGAGGCCAAAGGGAAGGCCTGAGTTCAATTCTTAGCACACTCTAAAAAGTCTGGAGGTATATGCCTATAGCCCCAACTACTTGGGAGTCTGAGGCAGAAATACTGAGTCACAGCAAGACCTTGTATAAACCCCCTGCCCAACCACAATAAAAAAGTGTTAAGAGTAGACAATCTTAGATGATTATCCAACATAGAGAAAAAACAGTTTCTTTCACCATTAAGTATAATATTAGCTACAGATTTTCACACATGTTAAGGAAGTTTTCTTCCATTAATAGCCTTCTAAGAGTTTTCTTTTTTTTTTTAATCATGAATGAGTATTGAATTTTATCAATTTTTTCATCTACTGAGATTACTATATAGTTTTTCTCCTTGTATTAATATAATTAAGTACATCAGTGGATTATAAATGTTAAATCAACCTTGCATTCCTTTATATTGCTAGATTCGGTTTGAAAATTTCTATGTCTATATATGAGAGAGATCCTGAAAAGACAATGTATAGTTTTCCTTTCTTACAGGTTTTGGACAGGTTTGGTGCCAAGTTAAAATTAACTGCATAAAAGATTTGGAAAAATTTTTCTTCCTATCTATTTTCTGAAAGAGTTTATATAGTACTATCATTATTTCTTCTTTAGATATCTGGTATAAATTAACCAATGAAGCCAATTTGGTCTAGCGTTTTCTTTGTGAGGCAGTTTTTAATTAAAAATCTCATTTATATTTAGTTTTTTCCTTTTACTTTGAGTTTTATTTGCTTTTGTTTTCTAGCTTCATAATTGGGAGCTGAGGTTATTGATTTCAGATCTATGTACATTTTCTAATATTATTATTTTAAGGAATAAATTTGCCTCTATGCATTGTTTTAGTTGTATCTTAACACATGAAGTATAATTTTCATTGAATTCAAAATGTGTTCTAATTTACACCTTGTGATTTCTTTACAGTATGTATTAGTTAGAAATATGTTGTTTAATATACAAATATTTTGGAAATCTTGTGAAAAAAAATTTTTTTTTGAGAGTTTTTTTTTTGCTATAGGGCGCGTGCACTCGCCAGACAGACAGAGAGAGACAGAGAGACAGACAGCGAGAAATCACCCCCCAGAGGGGATGGCCATGCCGCAATCCCTTCTCCTCCATTCTTCTCTCGGGATCTTGGGCTTGCATGCACATGCGCCCGGAGTGAGTTTTAAGCCACCGGGTCCGGGACGCGAACCGCGGTCGACTACTATGTCCAGCGACATAGCCATTACGCTAACTGCTGGTTCCCCCCCCCCAAAAAAAAAAATTTTTTTTAAGAGAGAGATTTTTACTATAGGGCACATACACTCACCACAGATACAGAAAGCAAGAAGTCCCCTCCCCCCCCCCCCCCGCCCCCCGCCCAGGGGAGATGACCATACTGCAATCCTTTCTACTCCATTACTCCATTCTCCTCTTGGGATTATGGGCATGCCTGCACACACACCTGGTGTGAGTTTAAGCCACTGTGTCCTGGTCAACTACATGGGAGTCCAGCAATGTATCCATTATGCTATCTGCTGGCACAATTGTGCAAACTTTTTAAAAAACTGATTTCTATAGAGCTCTGTCATTAATGGAATATACACATAAGATTTGTAGGACCTAGTGAATTAGTCACATTATCATTATGAAGCATCCTTCTTTATCTCTGATGACATTCCTTTATTCTGTAGCCTTCTTTAGCTAATGTTAACAAAGCCATTCCAGCTTTTATATGATTAGTATTTGCAATAATATATGTTTCTATCCCGTTTCTTCTAATCCTATATGTCTTTATATTTATTTTTTTTCCTTACATAGGAAATAATTGCATCTTGCTTTTCTAGCCAATTGGACAATCTCTTTTTATTTAATGTCCCTAGACCATTTATATTTAATATAATTTACCAATATAAATGGCTTGAATCTCTCACTTGTTTCTTTTATGTTTACCTCATCTGACCTTTGTTACTTATCTTAGTCTATTCAGGCTATTTTAATGTAATACCATACGTCGGTAGTTTATAAGCAATAGAAATTATTACTCAGGTTTCTAGAGGGAATAAAGTCCAAGATCAAGGCACTATCAGATCCAGTATCTGGTGAGGGCCTGCTGTCTGGTTCATACAGAGAAAATACACACACACACACACACACATATATATATATGTGTGTGTGTATTTTCTCATGTGTGTATATATTTTCTCGGTTTCATACAGAGATGTGTATATATATGTGTGTGTATATATATATATATATACACATGTATATGTGTATATATTTTCTGGTTCATACGGTGTCCTCACTTGGTGGAAGAGGGTTGGGGGAATTTATCTAGGATCTCTTTTACAAGGATACTTATCCTATTCATGAAAGCTCTATCTCATGACTTAATCACCTCCCAAAGGCCCCACCTCCCAGTACTTTCATATTGGGGATTAGTTTCAACATATGAATTTGGGGTGGGGGTGCATAAATATTCAGTCTACAGTATTACTTTTCCCCTCCTTTTAAAAGTTTTTTTTGGGGGGCAGGATTAATGTATATATATTTACTTTCCCTTTTATCTTCTCTATTTGCTTTTGGCTCTTTAAAAGAAAAAGGAATGCCAGAGTGGCAAGTGCACTTGCTAGAGAAAGACAAAGGGGGGAAAGAGAAAAAACACTTCCCATGGGGAATAATCATGTCATAAATCCTTCTCCTCCATTTCTCCATCCTGTTGGAATTTTGGGCATGCACACACACAAGCCTGATACGTTTCTCATGCTGCCAAGTCCAGGCCTCCATCCATGTGTTTGGCCACGTGGAATCAGGTTGCATTAAGTACTGGGCCATGCAGCTGTCCCTACTTTTGGCTATCTTTTAAAAAAAAATTTTGTCATTGATGTAGATCAGTATTTATTTTGACATACATTAAAATTTTCTTTTATTACAAACATTTTAATCTATCTTTGAAAGTAAAGAGGACACTGTAATTAACCTAATATAACCATAACAGACTTTCAACAACTATAACATGGCAATAATGAAAACTGTAACAACTATACATGGCAATCCTGTTTCAGCTAAACTCCTTCTCATTCCATCTTTCCTGGATTTTTGGAGGCAAATCCCAGGTAAGACACTATTTCAATGTAGCTCAGTGAAGACATTTCTTTGGAGAGGTTTTTACTATTGGGCACGTGTGCTCACCAGAAAGAGAGAGACAGAAAGCGAGAAATCACCCCCCAGGGGGGATGGCCACACTGCAATCCCTTCTCCTCCATTCTCCTCTCGGGATCTTGGGCACACACATACACGTGTGCGCCCGGCATGAGTTTAAGTCACCAGGTCTGGGACTCGAACCGTGGTCAGCTACATGGGAGTCCAGCAATATAGCCATTATGCCAACTGCTAATGAAGTGAAGACTTTTTAAAAAATGTAATAACAGTATGATTACTGCATCTAAAAATTGAATTCATAAAAGCATCAAATAGTCACTGTTCCAATTTCCTTAGTGATCTTTTAAAGAATTTTTTTTTCCTGCATTTTTTTTTCTTGCCAATTATTTATTATTGGGTTGGTGGGAGATTAAGGAACTTAGGGGAGATACAAAAACACTGTTGCTGCCACTACCATCTCCAAATTCCAATGTGATTTCCATTTGATTCAAAACAGTAATAAAAGGGGCCAGCAGGTGGTATGGTTGTTTAAGCGCTAGACTCCCATATAGCTGACCATAGTTCTAGCCCCAGACTCAGTGGCTTGAAAAATCACACCTGGCACACAGGCATGCATGCCCAAAATCCTGAGAGGAAAATGGAAGAGAAGGGATTGCAGCATGGCTATCCCACCTGGGAGGGTGATATCTCAATTCCCTCTCTGTCTCTTTCTGGTAAGTGCACATGCCCTATGGCAAAAACCTGAAAAACAAAAAACAAAAAACAAAAAAAAAAGCAAAACCCAAGTAATTAAAAAGATGTTATTTGGAATATTAATTACAGAGAACTCCTACACTGCAAGTTTTTTTTTAAAGGGTCACCAGAAAAATGATGTATTTTTCTATGCAAAAATGCATCACACAACCCAACCCAATACACTGAAATGTCTTTTTTTATATTGGAGAATGTCACTCTTAGAAATGGACTCTTATACTGTCACCTTTTGGATAACTCCATATTTTGAAAGTTTCAATTTTGGACACTTTTCACTATGAGTGACTTCCTATTACATCATCTATATTATGTTGCCAAATTCTGTAAAGCCATAATCATAGCTTTTAGGAGGAAGAAAACTGCTCATGAATATTCTCTTACATTTTTCCAGCATTCTGCTATTTATCCTTTGTGACAATTAAGCATTAAATTAACTTAAAACGTGCAGACTAGGGACAAGACTTCAAAACATTAATTAACCGTTCTGACATCGATTGTACTACTGGAGTTTTAATGTCATTGCTTTACCTCCCAAGGAAATGAGCCACAGATGCAGGCAGCAAGAGTAATAGTTTATAAGGAATAAGCTCATCATAGGTACTTAATGAATTATTCATAATTTCCTCGTAATTTTTTTTGACTAGCTGAAACTTTTACTGAGAAGAATAAAGTAAAAACACCTATTCCTTAAAAAAAAAAAAGTACAAGAAGGCTTTAACTGATCTATATCAAACAACATACTGGTTCACTAAAAATTTAATCAAAAACCTGATAATACTAAGCACTATTATTACTGCATAAGATTTAATGAAAATGAACAGATGAAAGCTCTTACAAACCTAAGAATTTGTTTTTCGTAGAAATAAAAAGTGAACTCTTCTTTTATTGTAACCTGTATGCTTAAGAAAGTAATTTTTAATTTCACACTTGCAAGTGAGATATGCAGTTGTAGTCCATTTATCCAGCTGGTTACAGAAGAAAAGATATAATAGATTGTGGAACTGAGACTTATAAACAGTTCTTTTTTAATCAAGTGTACAAATTATTTTCACATATATTTAGAGGTGTGCTTCTCAGTGATCTTGCATGGTAAACAATATCTAGAGTTAATATTTTTGTCCATTTTAAAGATGAGCAAACTAAAGATTAGAGAGGTAAAATAAATGACCCAAGAGCCATATTCTGGTCAGCTCCTGAGTCCACATGCAAGTCAAGTCTTCTGACTCCAGGGGGTGTTCTTCTTCTGTTCTACTGGAGTTATATTATCCATTGATTTTAGACTTTCTCAAAGAAATTTCCTGGGCCCCATGTCCCCAAGTAAGAGTCAGAAATAGAAAAAAAGGAACCAGAATAAGGCAGAGAATACTGTGAGCTGTGCCAGACACGGTGATGGCCTGACCTCTATTGTTAGCTATTGTCATTTCCGCTATAAGTTTTTCAAAAAAGTCTGGCCTTCTCCACACAACACAAAATCATCTGGGTAAATAAAACTGACAGGTTCTTTGTAAAACAACTAAAATACTGGTGGGCTGAAACACTCTTTTTCTCTAGTTTGTTCTTTCAATAATATTCACATGTACTGGGAGATTTCTATGTGCCTGGCAGAGAACAACTCTATGCCCCAATTCTTCCCTTGAGAAGTTGCCAGTTTGGGGGCAGAAAGGCAAACAGGTATGTAAATAACTATTCTCTAACACAATAATTATTGGTTATATATAAAGCACTAGAGAGCAGTTCTACATAAGAACATTAGGGAAAGAGTATGGTATTATAGAGTAATAGCAAGGTACAATGAGATAATGCTTACATTTCCAATCTGGGAAAAATAATTAACTGCTATTTTAATGAACAACTGCTGTTATTAAGTTA
Organism: Tupaia tana; assembly: GCA_026018925.1. NCBI lineage: Eukaryota > Metazoa > Chordata > Mammalia > Scandentia > Tupaiidae > Tupaia > Tupaia tana. Next base: position 143,657,321 of record JAKSZU010000006.1, read on the forward strand.
AAAAACAGTGCAACATGCTATTAAAAGAGAGCCCATTATTAAATACATATAGCCAAAACACTGGAGAAGTGAAATTTGCTAATGTTTCAGTCAGTAATTTTATGTAGCTGTAAGGTTTTGAAATATTTCCCCTTTTATTTTAGGACAGGAACACTTTTTGTTCAAAAAGGATATTTTTGGTTCAAAAAGGATACTTTTTTCCCCAAAAAATTCAATGACATGTTTAGGTTTTACTCAGTTAGCAATTCTACAGGACTACAGTTTTCACAAGATTTTAACAGTAACATTTAAATACTTGAGGCATATAATGTTTCCTAGACTGATAGTGAAGTAAGGTTTGAAATTGATTCACTAGAATTTGTCCCTACTCCTTTGTAATTTTTCTGAACTGGGAGTTTGTTTCCTGGTTGGGTCTATGCTTTACTTAATAACAGTCTATGTGCTAATTTACTGTTATTCAGTAAAGCATATTCTCAAATTAGCACATACACTGATGTGTTACAAAATAAAATAGCACATTTTTTAGGAACAAAATTTTCCTTTCCTCACCAACATGGTGAAGAATAAGATGAGAAGAAGGGTGTTGGGGTTTTCCAGACAAATCAGTTATAAGTAATAAAAAGTTATCACTTTAAACTGAACATGGCTGCATTTTATAGTTTAAAAGGAAAATTAATGTAAATTTTAAAATTAAGACATTCACTTTAAAAACAAATAAGCGCATCCTTTCAAGGGTTTCTGTGAACTGTGTTGCCAGTACATCTTTTGGAAGCAAGGTGATGAGAAGCAGTGCTTTACTGAATTCAGAAGAATTCGAAAAATTACCATTTTTAAGAAATTGAAGACTTTAATAAAAAAAAAAAAGCATTGAGGACCAGATAACTTGAACTTGTTTTTATATCCAATACATTGGGTATGTTTTCTCATTTCCTTTCTATCTTGTGCATGTGTGTACTGGGTAGAGCAGAGGAGGCCATCAGTCAAGGTCACATGGCCGCTATAAGTCACTGGTAAATCCACCGTGGGGTCACTTCCATTCCTGTTTCAGTTTTTGAGGGCTGAACCCGCTTCCAGATATGGGTCATCTGCTCCACAGATTTATGCACTTAATAAATCAGTTACTCATTCAATGCAGAAAACAATGCCTTGCCTGAAACTGTTGCACTACAGGCCACAAAAGAGAAGGCCAGTTGAGAAAAGCAACTGAGGTTTAGTGAAACAAAGATAACATGATTCTTTATCCATATTCATAAAGGAGTTATTTGTAAAAACTAAATTATAAAACTTAACTACTTCATCTTCAACTTTTTACTTCCTTTAAGTATATAATTAAAAATAACTCTAATGTACATAAAACAAACAATGAACTCTGTAAGAACCCTCAAAACTATCATTCTTCTCTGGGCTTTGGTGGGATAACTGGGGCAATGCTGTGTACTTTCATGGCAGTTTCTTGCCCAGCAGAGAGAGAGATCGGCCAAGAGAAAGGTCACTAGAGAGATGTTCGTCCAGGTGTTTCCTCAGCTGGCGTCCAAGACATACATTCCTGAACCTGTCTAGGCTTGCAATGTTTTTGTTCATTCTCTTCCAGTTTCCTATCTGCTTGGTCCTTTCAAGTTGGATACCTTTATGATAACATATTCTAGCTTTTAACCTCTACCAAAGTTCCCTAGCTTACTTCCTGCATTCCCATCCTACTGTTGAACCCCCTTGGGTCACTCCTCTGACTCAGGTGACATCTTCAGGTGTGTGAACCCCATTCCCAGTTATGTCTAACATGTGATGGTGTTCCAAAGTTTGCCTCTTTCCTGGCTCCAGACAGACAGAAATAAATTACATCAGAACTCTTAGATTAAGGAGCAGTACGAAATACGCTTCCTAGTTTTTTAAAAAAGATATTAAAAATGGGGACCAGCAGATGGCATAATAGTTACATCACTGGACTCCCATGTGATCAACCATAGTTTGAGTCCGGGACCTGGAGGCTTATAATTCATGCCAGGCACATGTGCGTGCACGCGTAAGGGTGCTGGACTCCCACATGGCCGACTGCAGTTAAAGTCCCAGAACTGAGGGACCACCAGTTACCGTAATGGCTATGTCGCTGGACTCCCATGTAGTCAGACCACGGTTCGCGTCCTGGACCTGGTAACTTAAAACTTATGCTGGGCACGTGTACGTGCATGCCCAAGATCCCGAGAGGAGAATGAAGGAGAAGGGATTGCAGCATGGCCATTCCCCCTGGAGGGTGATTTCTTGCTTTCTGTCTTTCTGTCTCTCTCTTTCTGGCGAGTGCACGTGCCCTATAGCAAAAACCTCTCAAAAAAAAAAAAAAAAAAAAAAAAGAAAAAGTCCCAGAACTGATGGCTTGGTTTCACTCTCTCTTTCTCACTGTACCTTTCTGGTTAAATTAAATAAATTTTTTAAAAGTTAAATAAAGTAATTCTTTAAAAAATAATATCTCAGTTAACAGGAAAGGTGTTCTGGGCAAGGTTCCTTAATAGTACTGAAAGCAACTTCTGTGACATTTCTCAGGACAAGCACCTACCTTTGTTTTGTAACCACCTTGGCAATTCTTTCCCAGTACTTCCAGGTGTCCTAGTTGAGCTCCCCCAGATGTTTACAAATAGAATCCCTTGCTATTTTACCACAGGTTATAAGCAATGTCTTTAATCAGTGTTTGTTGAATTAGGCAGAATACATATAGGTATGTTTCAAACACACGTTCCCTCCTGATGACAACTACAGTTTGAAAGCACAGATACCGAAAACATTTTCAGTGTTACAGAAATAGAAAGCTCTGTTCTGCCTTCTCATTCCTTGATTTCTTTTTGAGCAGTATTCTGATTGCCCATTTTCTAAGCCAAACAACTGAAAAGTGAGACAGATCTCCATAACCAAGTGCTTCTCAGAAGGTCAAGGTTAACCAAGTAAGATCATTTCTGTGGTCAATCACAGTGTATAACCAACCTGCACAGAAAGTCAGAGTACCCTTAAGAAACAACAGAGTCTAGACCCAGTGCTTCAGACATGTCGATGGCTGGAGCGCTTTCATAAAGGAGTTCCTACACATCACACGGGCAGTCTCATTTTGAAGCCTTCAGTGAAATTTCCATCAAGAATAATAAAGAACATACAATATATTTTTAAGATGAGCCTTATAAGTTCATAAGACAAACTACTGGCTTATAAATGGTTTTGTAGTTTGGAGAAAGTTTTCCTCACATAAAGTTGAAAAGTAAGCCACTGTGATGGGGCACTTCAACATTATTTTCAAATATTGTTTAAGGTGCAAATACGTAATTTTATAATGATTTATAATCCATATCCTCTGTCTGAAATACTCAGTCCCATAACTGGCCATAAATTTTTCTCATTTAAACCTTCCATTATTCAAAGTTCTCAAAAGCCAGGGTCAATTTCTAATACTCACCCTAAATTTTCACATTCTACCACATACATTTAGGCATCTTCTCTCTCAAATGTCCTTGACCCTAAAAAAAAGCCTTTTCTATTTATGTATTTATAAAAAGGAACATCATCTCTTTTAAATAACTTTAAGGTATGCTTGTATAAGTGGTTTGGCTCTTTCTTACATATAAATCTTAGGGAGTAATGTCTGAGTCTTTTAAAAACACTTTCAGTAGCATGTGGCAGAAAGTCAAACTTCATTGTGACTTCAGAAAACACGTTATGTTTCTAGTTATTAAATGCCATACTAGCATGACTAGAGCTTAAATTGTTATAAAATCCAATAATGAAACATAAGAATATTATTATTTGGGGGGGTTGTCCATGTAGAGCTCTATAGCCAATCTTTTCCCTGTATCTCTTTTACCTAATAACAATAAAAAGAAAAACTTTTTTCTAGAGAGAGGCAGTGAGAGGAAAAGTGAGAAATCACCTCCCCAGGGAAATGGTCACACCATAATCCCTTTTCCTACATTCTCTTCCTTTTTTTAATTTTTTTTGGGGGAGAGGTTTTTGCTATAGGGTGCGTGTGCTCACCAAACAGACAAAGAGACAGAAAACGAGAAATCACCCCCCAGGGGGGATGGCCATGCCGCAATCCCTTTTCATCCATTCTCCTCTCGGGATCTTGGGCATACACGCACACACGCCTGGCGTGAGTTTTAAGCTATCGGGTCCGGGAATTGAACCACGGTTGACTACGTGGAGTCCAGCGACATAGCCATTACGCTAATTGCTGGTCGCCCTAAGATTTTGTGCACTCATACACACATGCCTGGCATGATTTTCAGCCTCCAGGTCTGGGATTTGAACGGTCATTTGCCATGTGGGAGACCAGTGCCTTAAGTACCACACCAACTGCTGGTCTCCACAAATTTTTACTTTTAAATATTTTGCTATATATAGGGCACTTGTAATTGTTGTAGAGACAGAGAGATGAAAAGCCAGAAATCACCCCCCAGGGGGCGTGGCCATGCTGCAGTCCTTTCTCCTCCATTTTCGTCTAGGGATTTTGGGGGTGCACACACATGAGTCTGGCATGAGTCTGGGACTCAAATCACGGTCAGCCAGGTGGGAATCCAGCACCCTAACTACTATGTTACCTGCTGGCCACCCTGAACAAATTGTTATCATTTTCATTTTTAATGGTTGCCAAGACGTGGTGGTGGCCATGTGTATGCCTGGGATCCTGGCTGGGAGCTCCTGTGGCATGAGAACCTGTAGGAAGTTCTCATCTTATCATTCATTTTCTCTCTCTCTCCCTCTTCCCCCTCCTAGTATATACCCACCTTTCTCACTAATGAATGAAAGAACGAACTTAGAAAAACAAAGCCTTTGGAGTGATTGGATGTTAATGATGTTCTTTCTGTATCACAGTGATATGTATAATCTCCTGTTTAAATGTCTTTATTAAAATATGTAACGTTTAAAAATGGAGGCACCACCCTTCTGCATCTCTTACATTGATACAATTCCAAACGTCTTGCCTTATCCTCTACTTGTTTATACAGTTCTTCACAGTTTTTCCTTTATCAGAATTTTATGTTCTAAATCTAAAGCCATACAAGTCAGCCCCGACATAAAAACCCCAACAGCGTCCTTCTTCCATAGCAGTGTTCCCCAAACTTGTATTTGACAAAACTTTTCGCAACTCCTTATATCTTTCTTTGCTCTTCACTATCATTTAATTACTTTTTAAAAAACAAGCACATAGGCCGGCCCTTGGTATGGTGGATAAGGTGGCTGGACCCTAGTGGGCTGACTGCACAGTTCAAACCCGTGACTCAGTGTTTTGAAAAGTATGCTGGGTACGCAGCCCAAAATCCTGACAGAAGGAATAGACGAGAAGCGATGGCAGGTGACCATCCCCATGGGGGGAGCTTTATTACTCTCCCCCTCTCACTCTGTGGTGAGTGCATGAACTGTATATCAAAACTTTTTTTTAAAAAAAGTTTCCTTGTAGGACTTAAATGCTGTGCCACTTCTACAGTGGTATGTATTGGAATCCTGCTTTATCAGTTGAACAAGAATAGATTATGCTGAAGTAACAAAAGAGTCAAATCCCAGAGAGATTTAAGAAACCAATGCTTATTTTCTTGATCACTGTACAGGTCTTTTTCAGGGTATAATTCTGTTCCACATTTTCTTCACTGTGTGATCAAAGCTAATGGAACACCTATTTTGGAACATGGCCAGCACTGCTGCAGAGGTGAAAAAAGACATGGCAAATCCCTGCTTGAAACTTCCAGCTTAAAACTCTGTCTCAGATATGCCATGTTTTTGTTCCACTCTCACTTCCTTGGCCAGAACAAGTCATGTGGCTAAGACTGATGAGCCGGAGAAATAGAATCCTGCCTAGGGAGTGGCAGCAGATATCCTGAGTAATAATATAATCGACCACACTTGCCAAGAATAGAAGACAGTCATAATAAAAACGGAATAAGCATGACATCATTAATTTCCAGTTAAATAATGTTTCCTGCCAAAGTGTTGAATTCATGCTAGCTTCAGATAATTCTCATCATATATTCACAATATCTGAAAAATAATTACAAGGAGACTTCGAAAACTTCATAGGGAAATGAATTAAAGTTCATTTTGGTAAAAAAAATGTTTGAAATCCACGTGTATTTTTTTCGTAATACACATTCCCAAAACCTGTGTATCTTACCATGTGATAACACTGTCATATCCATGTCAAAATATCACATAAAGTCACTCACCTAACATTGCTCATATGATTTCCACACCTACAAAAATGTACCTATAAAAATCAAGTTAAGAGGGACCAGCAGTTAGCGTAATGGCTATGTCGCTGGACTCCCACGTAGTCGACCGCGGTTCGAGTCCCGGACCCGGTGGCTTAAACTCACGCCGGGCGCGAGTGCGTGCGTGCCCAAGATCACGAGAGGAGAATGGAGGAGAAGGGATTGCGGCGTGGCCATCCCCCCTGGGGGGTGATTTCCTGCTTTCTATCTCTCTGTCTCTCTCTGTCTGTCTGGCGAGCGCACGCGCCCTATAGCAAAAACCTCTCCAAAAAAAGAAAAAAAAAAAATCAAGTTAAAATTCTGAAGCAAGGTTCATCACAATTATCTTCTATTCACCAAGGCCATGCAATTCAAGCGCTGGCTCTCATCATTATAATAAAATTTGTACAGCCCTCTTTAATCTTATTTAGCAAGAAACAACCCAAGACTACTTTTTTTTTTTTTTTTTTTTTTTTGAGAGGTTTTTGCTTTAGGGCGCGTGTGCTCACCAGACAGACTGAGGGAGAGAGAGACAGAAAGCGAGAAATCACCCCCCAGGGGGATGGCCACGCTGCAGTCCCTTCTCTTCCATTCTCCTCTCCGGATCTTGGGCCCACACGCACATGCGCCCGATGTGAGTTTTAAGCCACTGGGTCTGGGACGCGAATTACGGTCGACTACGTGGGAGTCCAGCGACATAGCCATTACACTAACTGCTGGTCCCAACCAAGACTACTTTTCAAAGTAAGTATGAGCTGAAGAAAAACTTCAAAAATGTAAAAGGAACATGAACTAGAAATGTTACATTTTTGCCAAAAAAAGAAAGTAGTTAAATGTATTATGACTATTATTAAATACTGTATATTATAACAATTAAATGTCAACTAAGAAATTGGACAACTTTGGGCCAGTGAGTGGTGTGAAGGTTAAGGGAGCTGGATCCAACATGGCCAATTGCATGTTTTGAGCAGACCCAGTGGCTTGAAAATCAAACCAGGTGCATGTGCGCCAAAATTCCAAGAGGAGACTGGAAGAGGAGGGATTTTAATGTGGCCATCTCCCCTGGGGGTGTGTGTGATTTCTCTCTTTTCCTCTTTCTCTCTGGTAAGTGTACCCCTGAAAGCAAAAATTTAAAAAAAAATTGGATAACTTAATAAGGGAGATGAATTATACAGAAATGTCTTGGTTTTTTCTGCTTTGTATGCTTTGCAACATAAATAGTATTGGAATCTGTAATCTAGATAGCCACTAAATGCAAAGAAGTCTAAGTTTCTGGCCTTCAAAAAATAATACTCAGAAGCATGTGATATCTAACATTATTTATAAATAAATAAATTTACACATAATATACAGCTGGAGATCTTGAAGGAAATAAAGCATAATGACTTTTGTTCAAGCAGAAACATGGAGAAAAGAATAATTTAGATAGTAAAATGGATTAAAATATTCTACATCAGATATTCTACTTCTCTATTTATAAAATGTATGCTAGGAAAAAATTAACTTAATTTCGAGAGACAGAGAGAGACAGCACCCTCAACAGGGTCCTCCTGATGCCACAATCCCTAGCTTTCAGCCAGCCCCAGCTCATGGGCATGTGTGTGCCCTGCAAACTCAGGGAGGTCTCCAGACACAAAATGGGAACCTTCCGACGTAGGGCAGCCTATAAGAGTGCTATGTTTTACTGCTTCACTACTGTCTGGCTCCTCATTTTTAAAACTATTTTTAGTGTTTTAATTAGTATTAGTAAGCATTAGCATTGCATGGTCATTAAAACTGCACTACTCTCATTTTTCCTTTTACAGGTTTCCTTTCCTGGAAGTAAGTGAGAATGCAGAGGATGTCACTACGATGAAGGAACTGGAACACTACACCTCTCAGCTGGAACTGTGGCGATCTCAATCACATATACAATTGTTGACTGAATGTTTCATGTGTATGAACATCAAAGGTTTAAAAATAACGCAGATATATATATAGACTCTGGAATGTATCATCTAGAAGACATTGCCAAATACAGATTATCATGACATGAGACGGTGTAAGTGTCATATAGATTACACGCCTGTTGGTTTGGGGGTTTCAGATCATCCTAACCAGCTTTCCTAGGAGCAGCTTTTCTCCTTAGGTCTAATTTGTGTCAAGGCGAATCTTTGACACCATCTGTGTTCATGCAGTTCATCCTGGCAGTGCTCTGACAAGGCAAGCAGTAGGAGTAGGCTGGGCGCACAGGCCTGGTATAGTCAGAGGTCAGATGACCACCTGTCCAGGGGGTCTCCATCCAGAACCATTCTCAGAGTTCAGGGGATTCTTCCCTCTTTCCTACGCTTATACTTAGTCTTGGATACTCTTGTAAAGGGAGCCTACGTTATTCTTGGAAGGGTAACTTTGTTTTACAGTTTATGAGCACTGCATCTGTGCTGAGTTGGCCTTATTTTCTGGACATTCCTGGGGGGCCAGAGGTTGCCTCATACTTCTAAGTGACACACAGTGTTGGTCCTACGAAGATAGCAGACAGCCCAGGAGGCTTTACGGCTGTCATTGATCTGACACTGTAAGGCTTTCACAGTGTACTGCAGTGAGGGAAGAACTAGAGGGTAGTAGGATATAGAATAAATAGATCGCCTTTTCTGGGGCTAATTAGAGAGACTTAAAAAAAAAAAAAAGGACATCTGATAGAGGCCAAAAAAAAAAAAATGCTGGTCAGAAGTCAAAAAAGATGAAAAGGAGGGTAGAGTCAAGGCAGAAAGCACGGAATGAGGAAAGGCACAGAGGCAAGATATCCTAATGGGTATGAGGTGATTACAAGGGGTTTAGCTCAGCTAGAATTCTGTGTGGGAGAGGGTGAAATGCTGGAAAAACAGGCCGGGTGCTGTATCAGAGCACAGTGTGAGAAAACGCTCTCTACTGAATGAATGTGATAAACAGTGACTTGCCAAATAGGGACTCTATCTAGCTATTTTAGTGTTTCTAGTTACAGAGCTAAATTGCCGTGTATTACAGGAAACAAACATTGAATCAGCACATGAAGAAAGAATCCCTTGTTAGCAATATTTTTAAATAGGAGGTCTGAAATTCCAGAATTGATTATTTATGGTTTTGTATATATGGAGAGCCAATGTGTATGGAGTGGATAAACAGATACAGATGGACTTATATAAAGCATTCTAATCTTTTTCAGGAAGTGCTTATTCTAATCTAGAAAGTGTGTTGTTGACAAATCTAAGAAAAAAAGGGAAAATTAGAACAGGATATTTCTGCATAACATTTTTACTACTGTCTTCAGATACACTCTCATTTAATTTTCCTAACCACCATACTGTTCAACACACAATTATATTATTCCCATTTACCAATGCAGAATGAGGCTCAGAGAGGTCAGGTTTTCCCAGTACTCTTTATGAGGTGAAGGATAAAAGCCCCCATTTCAAACTAGCCCAAATTTGAAACTATCTGAATCTAGAATATAAAGTGTATCTTCCTACTATTGCCACAGGAAGTAGATTTACTGGCTTTTTGACTTTGGAAGTCATTAAACCCTCTAAACATAACTATCTTCCAGTGTAAAATGGAAATAGAAATCCTTCATACTTCACACAGCTTCTGAGTTGGTTTTGGAAAGGTACTTTTTTTTCCCTAGAGAACTGTCCATTTTTCCTGTTTTCAAGTACACTGCAAAACATTATTCCCAGTATTTTCTTACGGTCTTCAAAATCTTTACATTCTGTCGTTCTGTGCCTTCTTTCTCTTTCCTATCAGCACTGCCAGAGATTTCTCCATTTTATTGGTCTTTTAAGAATGAATCTTTAAAAAAAATTTTCTAGCACTTTTTGGCTTTTCATTATTTTTTTCCTCTTATCTTCTTAATTCTAACCTCTCCATAATCCAGGATTACTCTGTGTTCTAGTTCTTTTTGTGGATCTGTTTAGTTATTACTTTTTAATATCTTTTTTTCTATTCTGAATGCTTTGTGTGTGCATGCCCAAAATCCCAAAAGGAGAAATGACGGAGAGGAGATTGTGGTGTGGCCATCCCCTATGCAGGGTGCTTTCTACCTTCCCTCTCTTTCTGCTCTCTCCAGACAGTGCACATGACCCTTTGGCAATTTTTTTTTTTCAAGTACCAATACTACATTGTATGTTTTTATTTAGAATTTCTGCTTTTTAAAATTTAATTGTTTTGGGACCAGCAGTTGGCGTAGTGGCTATGTCGCTGGACTCCCACATAGTCGACCGCAGTTCGAGTCCCGGACCCGGTGGCTTAAAACTCACGCTGGGCGTGTGTGTGTACGTGCCCAAGATCCCAAGAGGAGAATGGAGGAGAAGGGATTGAGGCGTGGCCATCCCCTCTGGGGGGTGATTTCTTGCTTTCTATCTCTCTGTCTCTCTCTGTCTGTCTGGCGAGCACACGCGCCCTATAGCAAAAACCTCTCCAAAAAAAAAGAAAAAAAATTTAATTGTTTTGAAAAATTTTCTGGATTATGACATGCATATATACTGCACAAACCACATATCTACAACCTTTTGTATAATTGAAAAAAAAGGTAATACTTGCTTTGTTTATTTCAAACATATTATTTTAAAGTCTTTCATCAGTATTTTTTTATTTAAAGAATTACTTTATTTAACTTTATTTATTTATTTGACTGGAGAAGGACAGAGAGAAAGAAAGCAAGCCACCAGGTTCAGGGCTTGAACTGCAGTAAGCCAGGTGGGAGTCCGGCACCCTTAACCACCGCAGTACCTGCTGGCCCTGCGTCAGTGTTTTTTAAATGAAAGGCTCCTGAGCTAGTCATCTGTCCAACTCTCAGACGCGGTGGCTTACTTGCCTTCATTAATAGGTGTAGTCAGTACTTTTGGGCTGCTTTCCCATATTTACCAAGAGGTGCTTTACTTGAAAGTGTCACGTGCTGGAAGTCTGAAAACTGCATGTTTATTCTTAGAGTGTTAGAGTGGCTCTATGGATATCTTCAGTTTAGGACCTAATTTTATTGTTTTAATTAAACATTTTCTTTTTTTTATTGTCAAAGGGCATGTGTGCTTGTGGACGGGGAATGGGGAGGGAAGAGAAAGCACTCCCCCTTTGGGGGCCACACCCTTATCCCTCTATTCTGTCAGGATTCTGGGCATGCACACACAGGTACCTGACATGTATCTCAAGTTGCCAGTGCTGGGGTTCAAATCACAGTTGGCCACGTGGGATCTGGTTCCCTATCCACAGCATTGAGCCACTGCTCTACAGGGCGGACCCTTTATTTTTAAATTTTATTTATTTATTTATTTAGTTAGTTAGTTAGTTAGTTTGTTAGTTAGTTAGTTAGTTAGTTAGTTAGTTAGTTAGTTTGTTAGTTTTTTGAGAGATTTTTGCTACAGGGTGCATGTGCATACGAGAGAGGGTGGGGAGAGAGAGACAGACAGACAGTCAGACAGAAAGTAAGAAATTGCCTCCTGGGGGGATGGCCATTCCACAGTTCCTTCTCCCAGGATCTTGGGCATGCACACACATGCGCCTGGTGTGAGTTTCAAGCCACTGGGTCCAGGACGTGAACCACAGTCCACTATGTGGGAATCCAGCAAGGTAACCATTACGTCATCATAAAGCGACCCTTTATTTTTTTAAAGGTTTCTTGTTTTCGAACTTAGGGTCCCCACTTCACAACAGTAGTGTGAACTGGGAACTCACCTTCCTCCATACCGGAGGTTCCTGGATTTGCTTTCTCATATGTGACATTATTTCCACTAGAAGCCTCAGGTGAGCAGCAGAGATATAGGTAGCTTCCCAAGCCCAGTCTAATGAAATTTTTCTGGTTTCTATTTCAGAGCCTGGATAGCACTTAATAGCCCCAGGGCCAGGACTGGAACTTTATCTCCCTTGGCACTTAAAACTATAGCCTCCCACCCAAGAGATCTAGATTCTCTTCTGATTCCCATGTGGGCTTACCCTCTCTCATCTGTGGCACTTGGAGATTTCCTTTTTTTTTTTTTTTTTTGAGAGGTTTTTGCTATAGGGCGTGTGCACCTGCCAGGAAGACAGACAGAGACAGAGAGATAGAAAGCGAGAAATCACCCCCCAGGGAGGATGACCATGCTGCAATCCCTTCTCCTCCATTCTCCTCTTGGGATCTTGGGTACGCACACACACACACACGCACCCAGCATGAGTTTAAGCCACCGGGTCCGGGACTTGAACCACGGTCAGCTACATGGGAGTTCAGTGACATAGCCATTACGCTAACTGCTGGTCCCCGCACTTGGAGATTTCTCTCCTAGTTCAGCTGTGCATTAAGCCTGTGTGTGTATGTGTGTGGGTGTGTGTGTGTGTACACATGCGTGGCAGGGGATAGAAAAGGGATGAACATGATGAAGGCATAGGGAATTGCAGGAAGGAGTTTTTCTGTACTGGTTCAGTCTACTAATATTTTCTGGAAGTTTGTTAAATTATTATTATTATTAAAAACCTTTTTATCTAAATTTAACAACATAGAGAAAAGCACGCTGATAGGTTTTTAAAATTGTATTTCCAAGTAATCTTTATAGTTGATTATACAGACAAATGGTTTTGTTCTATTGACAATTCCGGGTTCATAAAACTTACACGATTTCCACCACAAATGGTGACACCATTCCACCTAGTGTTTTTTCAGGAAACATAGCTACTGTCGAAGATCAGGGAATACAGCTATGAGCTGCCTGAGTACGGGGCCTTGAAACACTGATAAACAGTGTATGTCGGGATGACTCCAAGGCAGTCATGGAGTCTGCTGTGAGAGTTTCATTCTAGACAATTGTATAAAATCTACCCGCCAACAAAATACAGCTCCTTTAACTACAAACAGACAAATTTGTATTAGGAATGTTTTATAGTGAACACACGCTATCTTTTTTTTTGCTGTCTTTCAAGCAAAGACTGAGGTAACCAACAACAGTGGCCAGCCTTGAAGGAGAGCGGTCACCTGGCACAGGGAGGGGTATGATGGACACCTTTTTTGTAGAGTTTGACACTATTCTGTAAACATAAAAGATTTTTTAAAGCTATTTTTATTTTTCTTCCTTAGATATTATCTGTGCCTCACTTTTCTTTAGTAGTATATGCAGTCAAGGGATTATGGTATGAAAATTTTAATTAAAATGGAATTACAGTATGAAAATTTAAGTAAAATGTAAGAACAACTTGTTAATCTTCTTGAAATAATGAAACTAATATGCATTTCTACTAAAAAGTTGTATAACTCGTTATTTGCAAAAGGACAAAATCCCTATTGTGAGGCCTCTGACGTCAACCTTCTACTGAGGGTAAGAGAAACATCTATTTATAGAACCCCTTTACCAACAGTAGACATTTCTAATAAGTTTATAAACTGATTCTGTGAACGATAAGAAACTTCTACATTTATTTTTATTTTTGCTCCAGGGTGTATACGTTTGCCAGAGAGAGACAAAGAGACAGAGAGAGGAGAAAGCATTCCCCACAGGGGATGGTCACACTACAATTTCTTCTCTTCCATTCCTCTCTCTTCTCAGGATTCTGGGCACGCACAAACCCGCACATGGTGTGTTTCTCACACTGGCAGGTCTGGGACTCAAACCAAGTGATCAGCAATGTGGGGCCAGGCTGCCTTTCCCATCAGGGGGCAGAGCCAGCCCACATTTATTATTTTTAACAGATTTCATAACATGTTCATAATTTTAGAATAGAACTTACAGGCTTTTAAAAAAATACTGGAAAAAACCAAAGCTGTAAGGATTTAAAGATATAAACTTGTATATTCAGAAATATTTAATCAGTTAACTCATTAATGAAGTTTGGCTGGTGAAAATCATGCACTGAGTATTGATAGAAGAAGCTCTTATAAATAGTCATTTTAAACAATAATTCCATTTCTTTTATATATTTTTTGTAATTAGTATAATTAAAATGTGGTCTGGAGTTTTACAACTACTCTGTAATTTACTTCACTTCTTTGGAGTAATCAATCACCTAATAAAAAGATTAATGATGGCATTAAATATTATTTAATACATTATACTTTGTAGCTCTAGGAGATACAGGTACTTTTACCTGATTTATTTCTTTCATCAGTAATATGAGGTAGACAAGATAAGAGAATATTATTATTTTTATGGGAATTTAAAACATGAAAGAGGTTAAAGCAGTATCAGATAATATACGTGTTCTGTGTCCATGAATATGAATACCAGTCCATAAATGTGGGAGGAATATTTATTCTACACAACTATTTTCTAGGTATGTCTACTAAAAACCATGTGCTCTGCCAAAAAGAAAAGGGTTTACAGCCTCCCAGACTATAAATACCAAAGATGGTCAACTTTTATCCTTACTTTACTGAATTTCACTGAGTCCTGGAAAAGTACTCTACAAAAAAAAGTAGTTCCAGGAAAGAATTCAAAGTGATATTAATTCATTTTGACTTTACAATTTTCTGTCTTTCACTTTCGTTTGGGTGTTTGGAAATTAGAGTGTAGTTAAGGAATACACTAAGGGAGAAACTGCCATGGCAATATTTGGGAATGCCTACCTAAAATAGTCCAAACTTTTTTTGAAAAGTTTTTATACTTATTTCATAAACATGGAGGGTGGTGAGAGAGTGAGAATGAGAGACAGAGAGAGAGAGAGAGGGAGGGAGGGAGGGGGAAGGGAAGGAAAGACAGAGAGAGAGGGAGGGAGGGAGAGACAGAGAGACAGAGAGGCAGAGAGAGAGAGAGAGAGAGAGAGAGAGAGAACAGTACCTCCAACAAGGTTTTAATGCTACAATCTACTTCCAGCTTTGGCCATCCTGGATCGGGGCACATCTGTGCCCAGCATACTCAGGGAGGTCCTGGGAGAACTGGTAACCTTCCTATGGGGTATGCCTTGCAGAGCATCACATTTCAAGGTTGATCCGCCATCTGCCCCTCCCCCCCAAATCTCTGTACCCTATTAGGCAGAGTTAGGTCTGGGACCCAGAGCTCCAGAAGAAGAGGCCTAAGTGCTTTCTGCTCTGGGTTTGTGGACACACAGGTGCACACTCTTCACTGTCATCACAGACATGCTGTAGAGTACCGTAGCTATGAAGACCAGTTTAAGAGAACCACTGTAAGAGGAAACCTCCGAAAACGTAAAAATTAAGCCTTATGAAGAAATGTTACTGCATGTCCTATGGTAAGTAAATGACATACCTGCCCCAGGCTGCCTCGTTTGTAGATGCTCTGTTAACTGGAATACAGGAGGAGTCGATGACAGTTGATTTGTTCATCTTATAGCAGAATCCACAGTCTGGGTCCAACATACATTCATTACAGTAACTGAAAAATGAAGAGAGTTATGGTCATGTCGGCAGAGAAACCTAGTGCTCACCACCTATGTGATTCTGTGTCCATTTTCCACTCTATTTTGCAGTCAGCTTGGGGCCCTGGGAATAGCTGGCTTCTTCCATCTCTCTCTCGGTTATAACAACTGGGAAGACACTTTGAGATGGCAAAGGCTTGGATCTGAGAGACTGACAGAAGAAATTCCAGATGATCCAGAGAAAATAAATTTTTCGCTTTCCTAAACCACTGAGATTTGTTACCCAACTGCAAACTGGAACATCTTGATTTAGCCCTATTGGGATTCAAACCACAGACAGCTATGTGAGAGTCCAGCACCTCAACCACCATGCTGCCTGCCAGCTCAATCCAGCTCTATTTGTTCCAAATTGTGCAAAAGTATTTATTTCGCTTGTCTCCTTTATGTACCATCTATTTTAAGAATTGAAAATAGTTTTTCTAATATCTGCCTTGAAATAGAAAATCCAAACAACAAAAAAAATTATGTATAAGGAAAAAGTTAAGGGATCAGCAGATGGAATAATGGTTCCATTGCTGGACTCCCACATACTCAACTGTGATTTGAGTCCTGGACCTGGCAATTTAAAACTCATGCCAGGCACATGTGTGTGCATACCCCAAATCCCAAGAGGAGAACAGA
The DNA here is from genome assembly GCA_026018925.1 of Tupaia tana. Taxonomy (NCBI): domain Eukaryota; kingdom Metazoa; phylum Chordata; class Mammalia; order Scandentia; family Tupaiidae; genus Tupaia; species Tupaia tana. Next base: position 143,673,505 of record JAKSZU010000006.1, read on the forward strand.
GGAGAAGAGACTATGATGTGGCCATCCCCTCTGGGGGGTGATTTCTTGCTTTCTGTCTGTCTCTGTCTCTCCAGCAAATACACATGTCCTCCAGCAAATATCTCCCTAAAAAAAAAAAAAAAAAGATTAAACAAAAATGCCACCACCCAAATATAGCTGTTGTCACGAACGAACACCTTGATAAATATCTGTACTTTGAGCAAATATATATTGGGTACTACTGGGTTGTCAGAAAAGTCATGACGTATGTTTTGTATGCACAAATGCATCAAGACTTTTCCAGTGGTGCTATGTGTATTATTCTAAATTTAAAAGCAGTGAATTTAAGAAAAGAGGCTATTCTTTAAGTTAATCACATCCACTGGCTGAATCACAGAGCCATAATCAGTTAATCACTGTTTCCCTTATGGCTGTGTCTTAACTACAGGAAAATTCTAAAGGAAAACCTCCAGAGGGCAAGGGTTTGCCTACCTAAGTCTACAACCCGCTTATAGAATGAGTTTTCTACTGCCACAGTAGAAAACTCATTTGCCAGATAGTTCTGGAGCACTTCATACATGGCAGGTGCATGCAAGGCACTGAGTACTAAAGATGAGAACGTCAAAGTCCCTGCTCCTCAATGGATAATAGGTAAGAATGAGAAACACATGCAAGGTCATGATGGCAATTCAAAAGAAAGTAGGTATGAGTGACCAAAAGGACAGACCTGTCCTTCTTGCTTTTAAGAGCTGGGAATAATTTCAGAAGTAATACCTTTTCCTTTCTTCCTTTTTTTTTTTCCTTTAATTTCCAGAGGGTACGTGAACTCACTAGAGAGAGATAGAGAGAGAAAGCACCTCTCACTGGGATGTTGTCATGCCATAATCCCTTCTCCTCTATTTTTCCATCCTGCTGGGATTGGGGGCATGCACACGTGCATGCTGGCATGTTTTTCAAGCAGCCAAGACTGGAACAACCAAGGTTCGCCAAGAGGGATCCAATAACCCTAGAGGTGATATCTGAACTAAATCATTAAAGAAATGTATCAAAGAGGTTAGAAAAGACATTCATGAGTATTATTTCTTATTAAAGATCAATCAGCACAGACTTGTTAAATATCTATTGTGTACAAGTAATTATACTGTCACGTATGAGAAGAGGAACAGATCATCTATAAAAGACATTTAAAAGCTGTGCAAGTCACCAGAAAAAGAGATGAGGGACAATTATTTCTAAATCCTCCAAATCAAAATACCTTTTTGGTTCATTTAACTAAATGTGAAAATAATGATATTATTTAAAAAATCAGATTACAGCCTCTTCCCATAAACTTTTCTTCTGGCAAGCAGTCATCCTTATTTTTGAATGACACATCAGCCCTAGACAGAATAGCAAAGACAGGCCTTTTAAAACCCAATGAAGGGTCAATATACTTCAAAGAGGTGAGTCAGCAAAGTAAATATAAAACTGTCTACACTGATGATAAGCACAGAAAATGAAACTAAAGACTTTAGAAGTATTGGGTCATCAGAAAAGTCATGATGCATTTTTGCATAGAAAAATATATCATGACTTTTCCAATGACCAAGCAGTATCCTGGGCTTCTGGTTTTGATAACCAGACTAGGCTAATTTGGAAAGAAAGATTTATTTGTTTTGTATATTCAGCCCATATGAGATATATTCAGCCCATATGAGATCAAATCTAATAGCCCTAATTATTCCAATGATTTTGGGTGACACTAATTTAACTCATATATTCATACAGGAATGGCCCTCTACGTCTCTAAAAATACATAATTCTTATAAAAGTCCCAAAAGCATAAAGGCTAACAACCACTGAGACCTTCATGTATGTGTTACATATATGAGACAGTATCCATCACAAACACCAACTCTGTCTAAGCGTTCAAATCTGACCACAACTTTCCATTTTTAAAGCTTGCTTATGAAACGATCACTCCATGACCTACTATGCGGCAGGTATTATTCTAGGTGCTGGGACAGTCAGTGAACCAAAGATTATCTGTCCCTGTGGATCTTGGATAGGAGACCTCCTGCTGCTAGTTAACTGACCCCCCCCCCCCCCAACTTATTCTCTACTCAGTTTTTTCTTTTTTTTTTAGCTTCTTCCTTATCCAGCTTATTGACCATGGCCCATCATTTTAAAACCCTCAACCTCCCTACTCTTCTGTCACTCTATCCCACTTGTCTGGCAAAATCTCAGCCCTACGTAAAATGCAAACATTTGCCTTCATCCTCACAGCCAAATGTGGCTGAAGGAATCAGGCTATAGAGTCCACCTGTAGGTCTTGGGTAATGCATGATCACCAGTCTCAAATGGACTCTCAGTAAGCCTCACCTTTGTAGTGGTTTTCTCCGGTTAACTGTACATGGGAACATTTGTACCACCCTACATGAAAACTATCTCTTCTGCACTTTTTTTTTTCAATCTTCCATGCTCCAGTTTCCTGTACTCCCTGCAAATTACTTCAACTCCAGCTTTATACTGAAAGTAGAAGGAGCAGCGAGAACCTGATGAGTAGGTTTATGTTTCACATTTTGTGAATTTCCCAAATTTCTTTCTGTTAGTACTTTCTAATTTCACTTTATTGTGACTGAAGAATGTACTTTGTATGATTTCAGTCCTTTTAAATTTATTGAGGTTTGTCTTATGATCCAGCATATGGTCTACCCTGGAGAATGTTGGACACGTAGAGGATGAGTCTTTTGTTGTAATTGGGTAGAATGTCCCACAGATGACTTAGATCTATACAGTTTTAATCAATAAACGTTTTTTTAAAATTTGTTAGAGGGTATGTACACTCACTGGAGAGAAACAGAGATAGAGACAGACAGAGATAAAGCACCCTTCATGAGACTTGGTCATGCTGTAATCTCTCTCCTCCACTTCTCCTGACTTTGGATTTTAGGCATGCATGCACACAGGCATGCACACATACTTACTATGTTATTCAAGTTGCTAGTCTGGGACTTAAATCATGTACTTGGCCATTTGGGATCCGGCTGCCCAGTTGCCAGGCCATGGATTGGCCCCATTAAGCTTTTTTTTTTTTTAAAAGAGAGTTTTGCTATAGGGCATGTATGCTCACCAGTCAGAGATACAGAAAGCGAGAAATAACCCCCTAGGACTGGTGGCCACACCACAATCCCTTCTCCTCCAGACTCCTCTTGGGATCTTGGGAACGCATGCACATGTACCCAGGGTGAGTTTTAAGTCACCATGTCCAGGACTTGAACTGTAGTCAACTACATGGAAGTCCAGTGACATACCCATGATGCCATCTTCTGGTCCTTTTTAAAAATTTTTTTAAGTTAACTAATTTTATTAATGATAGAATACATGGACAAGGAAGAGAGAGGAAGGCACCCCCATAATTCCTTTTCCCCAACCTTCCAGCTCATCAGAAGCTTGGGCATGCAGGCACATACCTGGCTTTTTTTTTTTTTTTTGGAGAGGTTTTTTGCTACAGAGACAGAGAGATAGAAAGCGAGAAATCACCCCCCAGGGGGGATGGCCACTCCACAATCCCTTCTCCATTCTCCTCTCAGGATCTTGGGCACGCACACAGACGCGCCCGGCGTGATTTTTAAGCCACAGGGTCCGGGACTCGAACGGCAGTTGACTACATGGGAGTCCAGTGACATAGCCATTATGCTAACTGCTGGTCCCCCTACCTGGCATTTTCAAGCTGGCCTAGCGATCTAAACCCACAGCAGGCCACGTCCTTCCAGCACTGCATTGTTTCCTACCAAGTGTGCCAACAGACTGGACCAATATACCGATCTTTTTAAAATTTTGACCTTTATAAAGCAAAAATTACGTAACTTTTTTTTCAACAGAAAACTTTACATTCTTTTGTCTGTTAAATGTTTCTTCCCTTTGCTCTCACACCTACCCTCTACCACTCACTCTCTACCACCATCCCCCTCCCTTATAGTCTCTGCTATCTACACTACACTTCTCTATCATACCTTTGTATCATTCGAAGTCTGGCTCACTTTGCTTCGCATTGAGTTTTCCATATTCATCCACTTTGAATCAAATGACAGGATCTCATTGTTTCTTATGGCTGAGTACAATGTTCCATAGCATATATGTGCCACAGTTTTTCAACCCAGTCATCAGTTTTTGGACACACAGGTTGATTCCATGTCTTCATGATTGTGAATAATGCTGCAATAAACATGGGTGTGCAAGTGTCTTTCCGACTAAGTTTTTTCCTATCTTTTGGGTAAATATCAAAGAGTGGGATTATATGGTAGTTTGCTTTTGAGTACTCTCCATATTTTTTCCCACAGAGGTTGTACTAATGTAATATACATTCCTACAACAATGTAAGAGGGTTCTCTTTTCACCTTAGCCTTGCCAGCACTTACCATTCTTTATTTTTTGGATCTTAGCCATTCTAACTGAGGTTAAATAGTATCTCATTGTAGTTTTAATTTCCGTTTCCTTTATGATAAGAAACTTTGAACATTTTTTTCATACACCTTTTAGCCATTTCTAAGTGTTCCTTGGAGCACTATCTGTTCAGTGCATTTGCCCAATTTTTAATTGGATCATTCATTTTTTTATGGGTGAGTTGCTTGAATTCCCTCTATATTCTAGTTATCAATTCCTTATCTCAGGAATAACATACTAATCTTAAAGCAGCTTAGGTCCCTCATTTTTAAGAGTCTTTTGTTTATCTTCACCCTGGAAATTGTCTTCATCTATGACGGATGAGCCAAAATCTGGCCCAACATTTGCTTTGTAAATGAAGCTTTACTGGAACATGGCAAGACCATTTGCTTACTTATCCTATTTGATGGCCTACATGCTTCAGGGCAGAGCTGAGAAGTTGTAACAGAATCTGTGTGACTAGAAAGCTGAAAGTATCTACTACCTGTTCTTCAACAGGAAAAGGTTTCCAGTCCTTGATCTAGTACTTATATACAACCTCATGGACAGATTTTTCACTCCTTTCCTTCAAACTCCCTCATTTGTTCACTCTAAAAACAATGACTCTTCTACCTCAGAAGCCTTTGATACTTCTTTCCCTCTGATCCTTCATTCGCTTTGCGGCTTTACCTGCTGGTAAATCATGGCACATCACTTTAATCACTCTCACCAGATCCTCAGCATCTTTATATTTAGGTTATTCTATTGGGTTGTTGGAAGTCATGACATATTTATTTGTATAGAAAAACACAGAAAATTATGTCATGACTTTCCCAATGACCCAATTTTACAGTCACGATATAAAGTTTCATGTCTGGCTCTTTTCCCACCACCTTTCTCCTCCCATTTTATATACAGGCAACTCTATATCACTGGAGAAATAGCATGACCAGCCATGTTGTGAAAAACACACTCTACAGTATTCAACCTTGGTTGGATACTTACAGCCAAGGAAACGTTCCCCGTTCCCACAACTGGTATCTCAAACACCCACAACTCTCCTCAAATCCCAAACACTATTCCTCCCAAATCACTTAAGACAATGACCTTGTCTTTCTTGGGGATGAGAATGCACTACTCCAAACTATGGCACCCTGGAGGTCACACTCTGACCTTCTTGTGTCCTTCTCCCAGAAACACAGTCATTAAACAAATTCTCTATCTCACTTCTCCTCAAAGTAGGCTGTGAGGCTCTCATTTCAGAGGGTGCCTGCCCTGTACCTAGAAGCCAAGAAGAATCTAAGTGAGCAGGCCTCGCTGAGACCGTCCCAGTTTATAACCATCAGATCATGCCCTTTTTTTTCTAATACTTCTGTTCAATTGTCCACACAAACGCAGAGTTTTCCTTGGGTCTTTGCATCTTCACCACCTTTTCTCCTCCACATCTTACCGCATTACAAAAACTGAAGATACAAGGCCTGGCTTTTCTCATATATATGTATATTCAGACAGGATCAAAGATAGCTACAGTCAAATCTGTCCTCACTTCTTTTCCTACAGTCTCGGAAAAGGAGGTGTTAAAGATAATTCCTAGATCAACTCTTTTTTATCTCTTTCTGCCATTGTGTGTGTGTGTGAGAGAGAGAGAGAGAGAGAGAGAAATATGACCTCCCAGGGGTGCCGCACTTCCTTCCCCTTTCAAGATTTTTTTCGGCATGCATGCACATGCAACCAGCATGATTTTCAAACCACTGGGTCTGGACTTGAACTGTGAAGTTGCCCATGTGGGATCCAGCCACCCTAACCTCCATGCCACCTGCTGGCCCTTTCAAATTCACTCCTTTTAGCCATCACCAGGACTAGTACCTTGTCCCACCAGTTATTTTCTTCTCTCTACTCACAAACCTCTCCCAGAACATACCCCTTGGTTTATGTGAAGGCTCAAGCCTTCCCTATAGTAATTAAACATGAAACAAATGTCCTTCTGATACTCCATGCTGTCCCTCCATTCAAGTTCACAGGAATCACTCAGAGAAAAGAGGCCAACTTTTAACAAGCTTCAGTTTCTTTGCCATCCTAGTGAGCAAGCCAACGTACAGCACTGATACTGCCCACCCTTATCTGGACTTAGAGCCTCTTGGGCCATTGGAGACAAGACAAGATCTCCCATCATTCCCTAACCCTTGACCCAAACTTTTTTTTTCCACCATACATAACATTTTAGGGAAAAATCCTCCCAAATCTAACAACATTCCTAGCTTCCACTTGACATTTGAAAGATAACACAAAACTTTAAATATCCTGGGGAATCTGCTAATTAGCCCTTTACAGAGAGCATATTTCATAACGGCGGCTTTAACAAATGGCATTTTAAAAAAGGAACGACTTCTAGAAGTGGCTAGCTCGTTTTCAGTCATTTGTTCTTTAAGGTCTTGACTATGACTTGATGAATTTATGTAAGGTTTTCTAAATATAAAAATGAAAAATTTAAATACATTGTCACAAAATCAAAATTGTAAGAACATTCTCAGCACAGTTTTTGTTTGTTTGTTTTAGTGAAAACCAGATATTAGGCCCTGGTTGCCTCCTTTCACAGTGTGACCTGGGATGCATTCTTAATTCTAGACTCCAAGGTTAGAAGTCTATCTCAAGAGCACACATCTAAGAACCCAATCAGTTCCAAGAGTCTTTATGAACAAAAAAGTCCATCTAAGCTAACCTTAAATTCACACAAACTAATAATGTAGAAATAAATTAGAATGCTGCTAATACTTCACATTTATTCATATATACTGACTTCAAGGTCAGATACCAAAGACTTTTGCCTTACTTTAAGAAAATTTATATTTAGCAAAAAATTAATTAAGAAGACATTACAAAGAATATACTGCATAAAAGAAATTGCTTTTTAATCTTAGACATCCTGACTGGGGTTAGGTGGTATCTCAACGTTGTTTTGATCTGTGTTTCCCTTATGATGAGGGATGTTGAGCATTTTTTCATATGCCTTTTGGCTATTCGTATGTTATCTTTAGAGAGTGTTTTTTTCAACTCCTTCTCCCATCTTTTAGTAGGGTTGATCATCTTTTTTCCAAACAGTGGCTTGAGTTCCCTGTGTATTCTGGTTATCAGTCCCTTATCTGATGCATAATTAACAAAAATATTTTCCCGTTCTGAGGGTTGTCGATTCACACTAATTACTGTGTCTTTTGCCATGCAGAAAGGTGAAAGGGGAACTCTTTTGCACTGCTGGTGGAAATGTAAATTGGTCCAGCCACTGTGGAGAACAATTTGGAGATTCCTCAAAAATCTACAAGTAGAACTACCATATGACCCAGCAATCCCACTCCTCGGTATCTACCCAAAGGACAGAAGAATTCTTCATTGGAAAAGTGCTTTTTTATCGCGGCACTATTCACGATTGCTAAGACATGGAACCTACCCAAATGCCCCCGTACGAATGAATGGATTGAAAAACTGGCACATATACTCTATGGAATACTATTCAGCCATAAAAAACAACAAAACCCTGGCTTTTGACAGAAAATGGAAGAATATGGAAGATCTACTGCTGAGTGAAGCAAGCCAGGCTATGAAGGAGAGACACTGTATGTCCCCACTTAATATATACTGAGTGTCCATACTCTATAACTGAAACTGATTGACCTAAGGTGGTACAAACACAAGAGATGGGGGTTAGTGCCAGAAGTGGAGTGTGTGGAGAAGAGGGACCTAAGGAGGGACATTTGGAGGAGAGATACAGAGAGCACTGACGGGATGGGAAAGTGTAGTGTTATTGGTGGAAGATATTTTGATCAACTGGACTGGGGAGAAATGTTCACATATTGAAATGTTCACTTTCTAAGCTAAATAATATATAACTGAATGCATATAAAAAATTAAAATGAAAAAAAAGCAAAAAAAAAAAGAATTTGCTTTCTCATTTTCTCCCTCTCTCTTGCTAATCAAATTAAGGAAAATAATAATAATGATAAATAAATTAAATAAATAATTCTTAAAAAAAAAAAGGAATTGCTTAATGGATAAAATGGAGATTCTTCCCTAAGTCATATGTATTAAACTTCAAAATGAATCATCTGTAGTAACATTGACAGAGAGGGCTCTCTACTTTGCTCTGTGCACACTTTTACTGTAGAACTTGCGGACTTTTTACCAATTGGTTTGTGAAACAGACTATGTGCACCAAGGGATGAGGCTGTGCTTACCGACTCTCTGCAGAGAGGCATCCAGCCCACTGCAGGTGGTTCCTCAGTGCATGCTTACTGAACTAGTCAAAGCACAACAGGTCTGTTGATAAAAGCATTACTGTGGGTTCATTAGCCTGTTTCTGTCCATTCACAGAAAATAATAGGGAGTGGTGGTAGAGGTGAGATATCAGTCATTTTTAGAATGAAAAAAACAAAAGATAAAACTAACTGCCAAAGGGTACTTAAGCTGACCTGGGCTTCAAACTGCTAGAAGCTAATGCTGCCATTTGCAAACATCAATCAAGCTGGTGGGAATGTAAATTAGTCCAACCACTGTGGAGAACCATTTGGAGATTCCTCAAAAATATACAAATAGAACTGCCATATGATCCAGTAATCCCATTTTGCGGCATCTACCCAAAGGACAGAAGAAATTATCATTGGAAAAGTGCTTGCACATCGGTGTTTATTGTGGCACTTTTCACGATTGCTAAGACATGGAACCAACCCAAATGCCCCCGTACGACTGAATGGATTGAAAAACTGTGGCACATATACTCTATGGAATACTACTCAGTCATTAAGAACAACAAAACTCTGGCTTTTGACAGAAAGTGGAAGAATATGGAAGATTTACTGCTGAGTGAAGCAAGCCAGGCTATGAAGGAGAGTCACTGTATGTCCCCACTTAATATATACTGAATGTCCACACTCTATAACTGAAACGGACAGGCTAAAGGATGTACAAACACAAGAGGTGGATGTGAATGCCAGATGTGGTGTGTGTGGAGGAGTGGGGCCTGGGGAAAAACGTTTGAAGGAGGGATACGAAGACAGCATTGTTGAGACAGGGAGGTAGTGTTATTATATTTTGATCAACTCTACCGGGGAAAAATGTTCACATATTAAAATGATCACCTTGTATGCTAAATAATGTGACTGAATGTATTAAAAAATGTAAATTAAAAAACCCATCAATCAACAGTCAAAAAGGAACTGGTTAGTAATTTTGATTACCTCATTTTCAGAAAGGCCCAATTCCCTTGAAGCCCACTGAAAGGAGCCACAGAAAGGCAGGGCCTTCTCTTAAATCCCAGCCTGCCAAAGTTCATAGCAAAAGGACACTATTACACTCAGAGAGAACTGAGTGCATCTGAGACTTAAGCTACTGTTTTCAATCATGGACACTTCCTCCAGGAGATTAGACTGAAGCCAACGATGTTACTCCACTGCGGGAGCAACTACTGGGCACAATGAAGGCAGAGTGTTCTAGAAACTCTAGTAAGAGACTGGAAAACACACAGTCCAGCAATAACTACAGGTAGAGCCAAACAGTTCTTTTCTTGACAGTTGCCAGAAAAGATGGTTTGAGTTTGCAATCTCTGACCTTTTAAGAAAGGGGGGAAGTAAGCATTCACATATTTAGAACGAAACCTGTTCTAAAACTTTAAAATGTTTCCAATGAAAGATTATAACAAAATGCACCTCCATGTCTAGGAGAGAGGAAGGATGGCCTATTTTTATTTAATCGATCATTTAATGTTCACATGGCATCCAGAGTCTAACCCAAATGTGCCCTCTTCTCTCTTCTGAGACAATCTTTTAAAAATTGATTTGGGTTAATTTAGAACATTTTCATTTCTGCTATGTGAAATCAGGTGTGAATGCAGCTCTCTAGAAGATGGTCCATTTGTTTTTTAAGTGTGTCTCATTAGAGCCAATGAGATGGAGCATGAAGAACAGTGTTTGGTCTTAAAATGCCTGTCTCTGGTATGCCCTAAATTTCAGAAAATCAATGGTGACAAACCCAAGTGTGGGAGGTTCTGGTGCTACAGGCCGCTTTCATCCTCTTCAGGTAACTGTGCTCACTGGCTCATCCCTTAGGCATGACTGTAACACCCTACTTTGTGAATGTCCTCACCCTCTGTTTCCTGACAGCTATTCTGTAATTCCCTACTCATTACTATGCCGTTCCCCACTGCCCCCCCACCCCGCCCATTACCTTTAACAGGGGACTTGGAATCCGATTTACCAGAGAACACTTGTGCCTCACGAGTACCCCAAAGCACCAGCTTTCAACATCAGTGCTGGAAAGAACTCCAGAACACCAAGCTCTCCCTGCCAGACTATACGTATAGGCGATTCCTCCCTACCCTTCTCCATTTGAACCATGTAGGTAGGGAGCTTGAGAAACTAAATTCGAAGAGACTGGAGTAAACAGCTGTAAATTAATTTAGAAAGCTGAAAGCCTGTATGTACTAAATTTGCAAAGCAAATCGTGCCTCTCCACTCAAAGCTGCTCTCACAGAGACCACAGGTGACCTTCTAGTCATTAACTCTGAGGACCTTTCCATCTTAATTTTCATTTATCATTCTGTGATAAAATTTTGTAAAAAACTTTTCCTCTTTCTGAACATGTTCTTATCTGCCGCATTCCTTGATGCTATTCCCTTTATGTTTCTCCCATCTCTCAGACTGCTGGATCTTAGCTGTGTCTTTCCCCTTTGGCTCTCTTCTAAGCAATCTATAGACATCGCCTTGCTGGGAAATGTCAACCTGACATGGCCATCTCTACAGCTGACATGCTGGGACTCCATTACCTGTTTCCTGCTCTGCTTCTCTCCCCTAACCATCAGACCCACACTTCCAACTGCCCAGTTATTTGGATGCTTCACGAATGTCTCACTATCCAATCTTGCTGTCTTGCCTCTGGACTTCCAATAGCCTTCTAATGGGTTCTGCTCTTCCAGACTCCTCCTACTCACCCACTGCACTGCCTCCTATCTAGTCTGCTCAGACTCCTCTTCTGTTTAATCCTTGTAACAGCTGTACACTGCTTACAGGAAGAGGACTAAACTCCGTATCATGGCGTGATCGAGCCCCTGCCTCTCTTGTCATTCTCTTCTTGCTATTTTTCCACAGGTGCTGTGGGCTTTAGCCAGTACAAGGCAAGTGCAGGATTTAGACTATGACTTGCTCTCATATTGTCCCTCACAGTGGATCTCTGTCTGGACTAGCACTTTCCACTTTATTTTTCCTATTCTCCCTTTGCTTTGAGACTTCCATTTGACATCACCTCTTCAGTAAAACTTCCTGATCCCAACAGGAGGAGAGGCATCACTTGGTTGTCAGAGGAGCTTGAAACTCTAGTGTTGTTATTAACCATGCCAATATTTCTCTAAGGAATTGTGGTATGTTTCCTTTCCTTTACTGCACTGTGACCTCAGGATAAAGTTTATTTTTATCTTATTTCCTGTCTTGTACATCTTTTATTCCAGGTGATTTCCATGCTGCCTGATGTAAAGTGCTCAATAGACACCTACTGAGTAAGTGAAGTGATACATGAATTTTACTTACATTGAGAACAGATTTGGTAGTTCTCGCTGTAGTTCCAGTAAAGTTATACCTGATACCACATAACTCAGTTCATGGAGATAACAAGACTGAAGCTGAACTGGAGTTGGGAATTGTTTCTTACACTTCCTAGTTCTCAGACCAAATTCATACTTAACTCGCCTGGAACTAGATGGAACGTAGTCATATTTCTCATCTCTTCCCCTTAGAAGCTGAGGCTGAAAATTATTCCTGAGTTAGAGGCAAAGAGTTTTACTATAGTGAAACTCCAATGGGGTTAAGTGTTTTTATATTACACTTAATGAGTGTTTCATTAATGTAGTTAACAAAAAATTCTAATTTGCAAACCTAAGATGGCATATATTCAAGTGTGTAAATATGCATATGTGTAAATAAATGTGTGCAGAATACACATGCACATACAGACACAGAAGTTTTTCAGTCTTGGTAACTTTGGGAGTAAAATCAAATTTGCATACAATTTGGTAATCAATACAAATATAGTCTAATTAGTATGCAACATGCTACCTTCAGAGGAAAAAATAGCAATTAATCCTCTGATTGCAGTATGCATTATTTATTATTGAAGGAACAAAAATGAATATTAGAACATTTAAGAGATTAGAATTTTTAGGTTTGCAAACAGACCAAGTAAATCAATCTGTATTTGTAGACATGAAAAAGGATTTTGAAGGGTGAGTTTTACCACCAGTTTTACTGTGATTGTATCATAAACAGCTTACTACATGAATAGACTACACTACATAATGACATGTTTTCATTTAACCCTTGTGTTGACTTTATGAGGGAGGTTTTCAATTCCCTTTTGACAGATGAGAATCCTGAGATTTAGAAAGGTTAAATTATCTGAGCAAGAGCACACAGCTAAAATGTGGCAGACCAGGGATTCAGACCTAAGGATGTCAGTTTTACATGTCCAGATTTTCATAAGAACTTTATTTAAAGGAAAACAGGCTAAACAAAAAAAATAAGCTAGGGGCAAGCGGATGGTGTAATGGTTACGTTGCTGGACTCCCATGGTTCAGGTTCTGGACCTGGTGGCTTAAAACTACACCGAGTGTGTGTGCATCCATGCCCAAAATTCTGAGAGGAAACTGGAGAAGGGATTGCAGCATGGCCATCCCCCTGGGGGGAGGGTGTGATTTCTTGCTTTCTGTCTGTCTCCCCGGCAACCACATATACCCTATAGCAAAAATCTCTCAAAAAAAAACCCCCAAAAAACAAAAGAAGATAAGCTGAATATAAAGTTGGAATGAAAACGATAACTATGCGTTTCATACCAGTGTATAAGGGACAACACACTGTAACATACAGTGTCTTTCCAGGCACATGGAGAAATATGCATTAGAACTTCTATTTTACAAATGAGGAAACTAAAGCTCAGAAACCTAAGACAACTGCTCATGTCTGTAATGAAGGTTCTCTGACTCCAAATACATTAGTTGTTGTACTCAGTCTTGAGTCTGTTGAAGTTTAAATTTATGTCATTGAGAAAACTGATTAGCAAACTTAAGATACTAACATTGTGACTCTGGATAGATTTGGAATCTTCAGTCTTCCTGTGTAGGTAGCATAGGGAATTGGTTATATGCTCAGCAAAACAGAGGCAGAAAGGTCAACATATTCCTTAGAAAAGTGGTGACCACTATGGCATATACTTTTTGAATTTAATTTTTTGAGCTAAAAATCACATACCATAAAATTTTAACAATTTTAAAGTTTGAAATTCAGTAAAGTTTTAGATATTTAGAGTTATACAATCATAACCACTATCCAATTCCAGAATAGTTTGTTTGCCTAAAATAATTCCTATATCTCCCACTTCCATTTCCATTATCCCTTGGCAACCATTAATCTTTTTCTTTTTATGGATTTGTCTATTCTGGACATCTGATATAAATGGAACCACACAATATGTGCTCTTTTGTTTCTGGTATTTTTCACCTAGCATGTTTCAAAGTTCATCTGTGATGCAGACTGTATCAGTACTTCATTACTTTTTTACATCTGCATGACATTCTATTGTAGGATATGCCATATTTTGTTTATCCATTCATCAGCTGATGGGACACTTGGGGCATTTCTTTTTTGGCTATTATAATTCGTGCTACTATCAACATTTGTGTACAAAACTTTGTAAAAAAAAAAAAAACATGTTCTTCTAGGTATATGCCTAGGAGTAGAGCTGCTGGGTACTATGGCATCTGTGCATAATATTTTGAGAAACTGCCAAACTTTCATTTATGAATACCTTTAGATACTTGATTTGTAACCAATGGCATTGGTACAGAAATCGCTTTTTTTCCTAGATCAGTAGTAGAATCTGTCAGTTGAACAATGTTATCATTTCAATGGGCACCACCAAAGAACAATATGTTTTTCAAGATAACAACGCTGATACTTACAGTGCTAATCCAATTAGCAGAATGAAAATTCTCTATGGCTTTTTGTAGAAAAGATAATAGGGAATTTTGATTCCAAATAAAAGAGCAAATAAACCAAATTCAGAAAGCAAAGATGCATGCTTATTTCTTTAATGAAGATGGAAGACATAGAGGGATCTTGAAAAAAATTCATAGAAAATACGTACCATGGAAAAACTATGCATGGATTTCAAAACATCTTGCACCAAAATAAATGAGTACTTTAGTTTCATTTTCCATGAACTTGAAGTACCCTTGTAAATAATTTTTTCTAAAATCTTTCTGTCCTCCATTTCAAGGTATATAGAGGATAATAATTCCCTGACCTTTTAAAGTTAGGAACAGCCGAGAGACCAGTTTTCTGAGCAAAAGTAATAGTTGTAGGCCAAAGCATGCACGTACATATGTATGTATTATGCCACAGACTATATACATGACAGAATGAGTGCATGCCATCCAATGTGAGGCCCAGTCGTACCACATTCTTTTGTCCTTCAATTGTCCAATCCTGTCAGTATCCTGGCCATGCATGTGCGTGCCAACGGGCCAGGAACTTGAACCTAGTAGGCCACGTGGGACCCAGCTCCCTCAGTGCAGAGCCTAATCACCGAGTTACAGGGCCGACCCAGTCACAGCATTTCACTGCTGGTGCTTAACTCTCTGGCTCTATATTTCACCTGTGTGATAAATCTCACAGCTTTGCAGTGAGGCAGCATTACAAAATGGCAAAGCCTCTATTGGCCTGTTCCCTGGGACATGAGCAGAGTCTCTGTTACT
Source organism: Tupaia tana (assembly GCA_026018925.1). Taxonomy (NCBI): domain Eukaryota; kingdom Metazoa; phylum Chordata; class Mammalia; order Scandentia; family Tupaiidae; genus Tupaia; species Tupaia tana. The sequence goes on from JAKSZU010000006.1 coordinate 143,688,671, forward strand.
TTAAAGCACTAAGATTTTGTTGTTATTCTTGCAATTAGTAATTCCTACCCTAGCCTGACTGCTACACCAGCTGAACTGATTTGTGTATCATTCTGTGTGAGTGACAGCATATGAAAACTGGCATATGACTTGTCAATATGCTTATTTAATGAAAGCATTGCAAATTAATCATTATCTTTTTGTCACATAACTTACATATAGTTCACAGAGCTTTACCAAAAGGAATAGTAAATAAAAATAATACAAAAACACAGTTTTGTTGTGGTCTCATCATGACCATTTGAAAACTCACAGCTTTATAACATACACTAACATACACTCTGCTTCCAAATGCAGTTAACCAGTCATGCTATCTGCTGTGAGGTGCTGATTTCTACACAGTGTTCCTGATGCTGGCTTTTCTCCTTTTTTTATTTCTAGATAGAGAGTAGGTTGAGAGTTCTTTGTTAACTTCATAGTTCAGAGTCAGTTCAACAACTATGGAATAAAATTTTAATTTAAGCACGGCACTGAGGGACTCTTTCTGTGATTAGTATTGTGCTATTTTTTAATGGAATGATAAAATGCTTTTCTCTTGAATTATTTAATTAATTAATTTTAATTTGACCAGAGAGGGACAGAGAGAAAGCCACCAGGTCTGAGGCTCGAACCATGGTTGGCCATGTGGGAGTCTAGTGCCCTTAACCACCACACCACCTGCCGGCCCCTGTAATGGTAAAATTCGTATAGTTAGCAGGTCATGATGTCCTTCCATGCACAGAAACCACTACCAAAGGTACTACCTGTTTCTGCAGTCACACCTTTTCAGAATTAGATAGAAAATAGAAGTGTGAGAGCAATTCATTGTCTATTTTCAAAAAGATAGTATTCATCTGTTTAACATGTAAAATATAAATTATTAATTGAGAAAGAATGGGAGGCATCTGTGACTCATAGCAATTGAATTTAAAAGACTCTGGTCCAGCCATGGTGGCACAGGTGGCAGGGCAATACTGTGCAATACTGGAGCCACATGGGAGGCCTGGGTTCAGATACCAGGTCAATCTGAGCACATAGGGTACAGGTGCCTGTAATTCTGTTGTCTCAGCCTGTCAAGTTGCTCTGTCTACCAATACATGCTACCAGGACTGGGCCTCTGTTTTATGTTTTTTATCAAATGCTATCACGCCTGGCCCTAGGCTTATCACATTATAAGTTCTTCATAGAGAGACAACAAACTTAACTGTAACAAATACATTTTGGCTTATCCTACCTTGCTTATCAATTCTTCCATAGCTGGTTAGAAGGCTTTCTGATTCTCACAGGAAATTACATGTGTGAATGTGAAGGACAAGTAAATTTTGCTTGGAAGGTCAGAGAAACAATCTGCCTTGAAAGTCCTGGAATGAAGCTGTGTTGTGTGACAGAGATGAAATGAGATAGCCCTGAAGCGTCATCTCTCTGAATAGGATATCCTTTACTTTGTGTGTGCGTGTCTCTGTGTGTTTCAAACCAGATCCTGAGAGCTCGCCACCCTCCTGCCTTAGCCTCCTGAGTAACTGGGGTTATAGGCATGCACCACATTGCCCGGCTTTTCGGGGAGGGCTGGAATTGAACCTGGCCTTCTCAGGTGGCGTCAGCCAGCCCAGCAGCAGCCCCCAGGGCATGCGAGTGCAGCTGAGCCAATCGTCTGAGGCCAGCAACTCCATTCAGTGTAATCACGTGGTCCTCACACTAGTCTGTGCCACACCTGGAGAATTTCACAAAGTCAGAAGAATCTAAGGAAGATGGAACCAAAAGGAATCAGTAAAGTGATGTCAGGGATGGGTCAAAATACTAATATGAGCACATAACAATTTCTTCTAAGGATAATATTCAGGTTCACATGTATAATTCATCTCCCTAGCTAGAGAAGGAAGCTTAGAAGAGAATAGCTTTCATTTTCTCATCTGAGTGTACAGATAGTCTAATTATTTCATTTTCTCATCTAAGTGTACAGACTCTAATTTGCCTGAAGGGTATTTCTTTGTAAGCGCATCTCATTTATATTTGCTTCTTGCCTTGAAAGGTTTTTTTCTGTATTCCTCTACTTACGGAACAGGGGCCTATAAACAACAATTACCTAAAACATAATAAAATCAAGAATTCAGGACCAGCAGTTGGTGTAATGGCTATGTCGCTGGACTCCCATGTAGGCAACCATGGTTCGAGTCTCGAACTTGGTGGCTTAAACTCACGCCGGTGCGTGTGCACGTGTGCCCAAGATCCCGAGGGGAGAATGGAGGAGAAGGGATTGTGGTATGGTCATCCCCCCAGGGGATAATTTCTCACTTTGTCTTTCTCTGTCTTTCTAGTGAGCACACATGCCCTATAGCAAAAACATCTCAAAATAAATAAAATAAAATAAAATAAAATAAAATAAAATAAAATAAAGAATTCAACTTAGGATAGATGCCCACATTCAAAATCTGGTGAATAAGATCATTCTGCTGTTAGAAAAACCAATGTGGTGAATTCCTTAAAATATTTTAGAATGATTTTACTTTCTTTTAGGCACTGACTTTTGTATTAAATATGTCCAGGATAATTCTCAAAACAGCAAAAATAAAATTTTCTCACCTGGATAAATATAGAGAAAATAAATGAGCAAAATTAAAACAAACTCCTTTAAGTCCCCCAAAGTCTGAAACTCATAAAAAAGATTTCTCAGAAAAAGAGTGGCAAGCCAGCCCCACAGTGTGACAATTAAGCCCTGTGCATAGGAAGCTGGATTCCACATGGCTGAATGTGGTCTGCATTGCAGCCTGCTGGTACGAAAAATATGCCAGGAGCATGTGCACGCATGCTCACAACTCACAGGATGGAGAAACTGAGAAAAAAGGACTGTGGCATGACCAGGCTCCACTGGGGGAGGAAGAGGGCCTTCTTTCTCTCTATTTGATCAGAGCATGTGCATTCTGACAATTAAAAAAGAAAAAGGAAAAAGAATCTCAACTTCACTAAATGAGTAAAACATACCCAACTTAGGTGTTTGTTTATAAGATACTGGTCTTTGATTATAAGAAATTATCATCCAGTTCCTACAGGGTAAGTGACATCCTCTCCAGGCAGGGCAACAGAAGTGTCACAGTGTTCAATTAATTGGTAAATTTCAGAATAAAGAGGGTACTGGTTAAGAACCAAGTTCCAGAGAAAGACTTGTCTTTCTCAGTTAATGGTCAATTCTACTGTCTGCTAATCCATATGATCTTCTAAAATTCACTTAACTTCTTTAAGCCTCAGTGTCACTGGTAAAAATGGGAGAAATAACAGCATCTTTGGGCTTGGTGAAGGGTGAAAGAGAGCATCTGTGTAACGCTCTTAACTTCAGTGATGGGCATGGTGGTAACGATACAGTAAGTGGCAATTCCTTTGACCAGTCCTTTTGAACAGATGAGCAAATCTCTCATTTGTTCAAATTACTTATTTTGAACTAACATAGCAGAGGGCAGCTGCTTCACTGGTTTTAAAAGCCAAAGAATAGAACAAACAAAAGAGAATATAACGATTTTCTCCCTTGCAAACCTAGAGGTAAAATATTTAAGATGGCCATATTTCTTGCCACCTGCGAAGTGGACCGTACACTTGGACAATAAAAATTAAACCATGAAAGCAGGTAGAGCCCTAATTTGGTCAAACCAATTCATCCTTCCTGCTGTTCAGCAGAACTACTCACAAATGTTCCAAGAACTGAAGATACTCCCTAGCTCTACCGTGGTGGTAAAGATGGCTAGTGGTCTACCCTATATTCCTTCCTCCCTTCTCTCTTTAGTACGGAAATTCTTACTCTTAACATGGGCCCACCGTGACCAAACCTCTCTCTCTGAACTGTTGAATAAAAGAGAACCCTTCCTAAGTTTCCACTGCAACTACATATGGCAACGGCCTAATTCTGGCCTGTGAGAAGTACCGTGTGGGATTTCAGAACTTCAAAGGGAACTGACTCAACTGCTGTTTCTACATTTTCTCCTCTGGCTTGCTTTACAGACAGGAGCTCTGCGGGTACAACAGAAGGGTAAGAGCCTGGATCTCTAATGCCACTAAGTAGCACACTAGTCTCAAATTCCCTACCCTTAAATTCATTTTACATAGCAGAAACTTCCTTCTTGTTTAAGTCATCATTATTTTGGGTTCTTCTGTTATACACAGCATAACACAATTCCTACCTGATATGCATTTTTAAAATGCTTAAAAATACTTTGCTCATTTCAAAATATATTCTGAAATGCAAGTATCTAAAGGTCTCTCTCTAAAGACATGAGACTTAAATACGGGCTCAACATATAAATAAAGGCATTTCTCCCTGCCCACTTCTAATAAGAGGCCATATCTCCTCTTTGTTTCCTTAACAGCTGGTACAACACCAGGCTCACGTTAGATCTGTCATCTGTGCTGAAGGGAACAAGGAAAACTGGGACAGTCTCCATGGCATCTGTACCTGTGACTGCTGACTGAGCCCAGGGCTTTGTCAGTGGCCAGTGGAGAATGAAGTGCTTGGCAAGCACACCGGGTCCTCCAGGTTACCTGGACAACCATGAAAGGTAACCTAAAAGGCTCCAAGAGTTAATTAATCTCTTAATTAGTGGCTGGGCTTCCATGGCTGGGCACTGCCCTTCATTTATGAGACTCAAGAGGCATAATGACAAGGATGATGACTGCTCCAGCTTGTCGGAGTTGTTTTGCTTTGAGTCTGTTTTTTGAGGGGCTCATGACTGAATCTCTTAACACAGCACCTCTCTGACTGAGAGGTAAACTGTTCCTTTGTTTGTCTTCCTTATAGGGTAACTAAGCAGTTAAGCTGCTTTTTTTCAGTGCTACATTTTCTCTTGTTCCAATTTCTCTCTGACAGGATAATTACCAAATTTGTCTCTCTTGTAATCTCAAAGATTCATGTTTATTTGAGTTTCATTTATGTGTAAATTACTTAGCCTTTTCTGGTGTTTGTTCAATTTGTTGCTTTTGTCTTTTAATAGTTTAGTCAGCAAAGATCTTGTAAATCCTCAGGTACTTCAGAATCTTAGGGCTGGCTCTCCTGCTTTTTTTTCCTTGTTACATTCAAGGTTCTGGTGTTCATAATAAAAAAAAATCTCAGAGTAGTATTTTTTTTCCTTTTGCTTTACTTCTGTAATTTAAAATCTTTAGATTCCTGTGTTTTTCCATTTTCTGTGAAAACGCAATTAAAATTGTAGTTGAGCTCTCTCTTGGTGCCCTACAGATGCTGCTATCCTGCCTGAAAGGCTGTGTTCCCTGCTTTGGCCTGGCTAACTCTAACAACTCACTGCTCAACTGTAGAAAACTTCCATAGTAACGTAGGAGTCCATGGATTTGTCAGTAAATACTGGAACCAAAAAGGAGTTCTTACTTTAATATATAATGAGATGAGTGACTTTTTTTTTTCTAATTTCCTTTTTCATATTGTGAATGACTTTTTTTTTTTTTTTTTTTTTTTTTTTTTGAGAGGTTTTTGCTATAGGGCGCGTGCGCTCGCCAGACAGACAGAGACAGAGAGATAGAAAGCAGGAAATCACCCCCCAGGGGGGATGGCCACGCCGCAATCCCTTCTCCTCCATTCTCCTCTCGGGATCTTGGGCACGCACGCATACGCGCCCGGCGTGAGTTTAAGCCGCCGGGTCCGGGACTCGAACCGCGGTCGACCACGCGGGAGTCCAGCGACATAGCCATTACGCTAACTGCTGGTCCCACTTTTTATAAGAATTAGTTCTGGTTTGGCCCATGGCTGGTGGTTAAGGAAGTTGAATCCCACACAGCCAACCTTGTGGTTTAAGTCCTGGATCCAGAGGCTTGAGAAATATGCCAGTATATGTGCATGCATGCCCAAAATCTCAAAAAGAGGAAAAAGGAGGAGCGGGGATGGTGGTAGGAACATCTCCCATGGGAAGTGCTTTCTCTCCCCTCTCCGAAAAAATAAGCAAAAAAAAGAATGAGCTCCTCTGGTGCACTGATATATTTTTCAGTAATCTGTAAGTATTAAGTAAAATAAAGCAGCCTCTAGATATTAATAAAATAAATGTACAAAAGAACAGCACTAACTCCTCTGCCATTCTTCCCCAGATGAGCTCAGTCACTGTACTGCCAGATTGCCTAAGAATGGAAGATCACTTTGGTACACATTGGAATACCAAATAAAAAAAGAATATTAATTTAGGATGTTTAGATTTCTGAAGTTTGTTTTAATCTAATATAGCAAGCCAAAACACACACACACACACACACATACATACACACATAATATTTATATACTATAAAAGATAAAATGAAGAATTTTATCTGTGCCAATATTATTATATACTAATTGACAAGAATTTACACATTTATATTTATCTATGTATAACACAATCATTTTATATATATGATTAAGGATGTTACACATTCTTATCACGTTTGATTATACAGGTCAAGATTTGTTGCGTTGGGAGGCAACTTACTATCTTCAATTTTAAATGCTTGTTATATTATACTAAACTTTTCTGAAGATATTTACAGCCATAATAATGTGTCAATCTATATTTTAAAGTTTATTTCCTTTACATGAGACACATACACTGATAGATAAACACCCTCAACAGGATCTCGCCACAGTCCTCCCAGCCATCCCAGCCAGCCAGGATCATGGACACACACATACCCAGTGTGCACAAACCCAACCAGGAACTGAACCCCTATCTTCCAAACAGCTTGCAGCACCGCAGAATGGTGTGCTTCCTGCTGTGCCACTGCAGCTCCGTCTGATTCGCTCTAACAAGAACAAACATGGAAAATCAGAAAGAGCTAAATATTTAGGTCCCATGAAGGTAAATGATTACACAAAAACAAATCAAATGAAAAAAAAAGTCATTTGCTTCCAAATGGGCAAATTAGAGAATTCCATGTTCTCTCTATAAAACGTTTGTTCCTAATTTGTTAAGATAATCAGCCTGGATTTATGATATAAAGATTATAATAGATTTAAGGAAAATCAAACAAAAGAGAGGAAAATAGGAATTAAAAAATCTTAAATTCTGAGTCTCAACTGGGCTACTGGTGATGACTTTATGATACTGGTAATTATAAAAATGAGCAGTGCACTCTTTCTGGGAATGTAAAGGTTAGAGAGATTTTACTAATCTACCTGCAGACTGTTCCTAATATACAACACCATTCCAAAAAAACTTGTTCTAGGATAAAATTACACAGGACTGACATAACCATCAATGCTAAATGCCAAGGAATAATAGACTTCCACAAAGCCCGTTAGCTATGTAATAGAGAAGCACATCCAGAAAAATACCAATTATACTAATGTATCAAGTGAAAGGCAGGGGAGTGAAGGCTCTATTTGTATTACCAGTTGCCTAATAATATAGAATATTTAAGATATGCTGACCTTTAAGTCAAGGATCACTACAAATTTAAGCACTCCTATACAGTTTAAGAATAAGTTTTCAAAATGTACTTTCCAAAAATGACAGAATTATCTCTGTGTGTCAAGAATCAAAAAGAATAATATTCTTTACTCTATATTATTTTTAGAAACATTTTTAAAATTTTTATTTTATTTACACCTTTCATGAGTGAGAGAACCCGATAGGGGGAGAGAGGAAGAGATGGCACCTCCAGCAAAGTCTTGATATTACAACCTAGTGCCAGCTTCAGCCAGCACCCCCAGTCATGGGCATGTATGCTTGACATACTCAGGGAGGTCTCTGGATTTGAAAGAGAAACCTTCCCATGTGGGTCAACCTTGTAGTGTATCGCATTCTACTGCTGTGCCACCATCTCCCCTCCCCCCAGATCAGAAACGTTCATAATACTTACCAAAGATCTATGGATTTGAAAACAAGAAAATAATACTAACAACAAAAAATAGGTCACATGTCTAAAGAGAATGGACTATGTCATATGGAGCTGTCCTTTTGGGTCAGCCGGTGACTTGGTGGTTAAAGCAGCTGGATCCCACATGATGACAGTTCAAGTCCTGGACCTGCTGGCTTAAAAAGGACACCAGATGTGTGTACACAGGTGCCCAAAAATCCTGAAAGGAGAAATGTGCACACACTCTCTAGCAAATATTCTTTTAAAAAGTCCTTTTGACTTTTAGCATTTGTTGAATGGAAATAATTATATTTGTAAAATAAGTTGAATAAAATTAAACTATATGATTACTGGACTGGTGAGAAATGTGCACATGTTGGAATATTCTCCTTACTCTGTATTAAAGGATACATTATATGGCAAGCAGGGGGCATGGGGATGAATTTTCACATGGTCAACTGAGGTTCAAGTCTTGGAACCAGTGACTTGAAAATCACAACAAACAAACAGATAGATAAGATAGATAGATAGATAAATGTTTTAAATAAATAAATAAAGATTATAGGTAATTGTGTGAGATTGGAGAAAAGACTGTGGTGTGGCCATCATCCTGGGGATGATTTCTCTCTCTCCCCTCCTCCTTCCAGTAAGCACATGAACCCCTACAGCAAACTAAAAACTAAAATGTAAAAAACAAACAAAAGAAAATGTCCTAAAAAACTGTGTAAGGTAAAAAACAAAACAAACAAACAAACAAACAAAAAAAACAAGGGCAGTCTGTGTGGGTACTATATAAAAAAGCCTGAAGAGTAATCAGTGGGTCAGTGTGCCTTTGGAGAAGAATGTGACTTATTTAGATGTCAGTTTCCAAATGTCAGGTTTCATTAAAGGTCTTCCAGCATAAATAATCTAAGACTCTGTATTAGAAAAGAAGCATAAAGAATGGAGAGGTGCTGTCCATTTGATTAGGGAACTACCAGAGGGATTGCAAAGGTAGCTAGAAACTCAGTAAAGAGCTCAGTTCTGAATCAGTTATCACCCATGTCCATGGCTTTAATGATCATGTATGGATTAATAATTCTCCATTCCAGAATTCTCCTTCAACTACAGGTGAATATCCCCAAAGACTCACTTAATATGCCCACTGAAGATGTTTTGCAGATACCTAAGAGTCAACATATCCACAACTGTACCCATATTCTAGTCTATCTGGTTGCTCATGCAGAAATTGAGAAACATCCAAAGATTCTTCCTCTAATGCCCACAGTTACTTATTTTTAATTTCTATGGACTTTCCTCACATGAATATATCAAGAATCTATCTACCTGTTTATTTCTACTATCATCACCATGGTCCAAGGATCGTCTCTCTTATAAGCAACTTTAATAACCAGTCTCCCTATATTTTGTTTCCCACAGATTTCACCCTGATTGAAGAATGCACAAAATGGGGGTGGATTAATTTCAAGCATATTTTGGGTTTCTTTTCATCTTGGCTTATTATTCTAAATCCTTCTCTTAGTTTCCCAGTTCATAATTAGAATGCCTAAAGACTAACAGTACTGTTTAATGTACAACTTTATTGGTTGCTAACCTTTTGTTTATGAGCACACAACACACAAAGGACACGGCAATTATTAATACATGTACTCTCAACTCATAAAATCAAGATATATTAAAGAATGGATGTTTTGAGAATGAACGACTCTCATCCTGGAAATACCATCGAAGAACCACGACTGACCAGATGATGGGCCTGATTTTTACTGCGCTGAAGAATGCAGAGTAGATTTATCCCACCCGACATGTGCCTGTACCCCTGCCCTTTACAAGGATTACCCTTTAAAAGCCCCTGATCCTGGATAGTCAGGGAAATCGATTTGAGGTGCTTTCTGACCTCCCAGCTTACATCATCCAAATAAACTTTTCCTTATCCTTGTTTCAGAGTCTTTCTTCCAAATACTCTTCACCTTTCCATCCCTCCTTCCTTTTTGAAAATTGCCAGAGGGTATATGCACTTGTGAGAGAGCAAGCAAGTGGACAGCAAGAAAGCACCTGCCATGGGACATGATCATGCCACAATCCCCTCTCCTCTCTCTCCCTCCTTTTGGGATTTTGGATGTGCATGAAAATGCACCCAGAATGTTTTTCAAGCCTCTGGGTCTGGGACTCAAAACAGAGAAAACAAACCACCTTAGCCATCACAGCATGGGCTGGCCCCAGAGTTTGGCTTTCTGTGTGATGATGGAGCATCTGAGGTGAGGTCTAGCCTTCGGGTTTGGTAACAATCACAGGCACATCCACACGCTGAGAGAGACAGTTTAGAACTGAAAACTTGGGTCAAGTTAATCCCATGCTTAAAACAACTCAATGCATTTATGTTCTTGTGATAAAGATAACAACCTGAGTTTCTGTATGAGCTGATGCTGGCCTACATTAACAGCCTTGTATTTCTCCTCTCTAACTGCCAACTTCCTCTGCCTTACAGTCTTTCCTCTGCTGTTCCTTTTGCTTGGCAAGTTCTACTTTCCCTTTGAAAGCTCAGTTCAAACACCCCATGGTCCAGGTAGGCTTCTTTGCGTCCCATTATCCCAATCTCATCTCTCAATATAGGCTTTACTATTTATAACAAAGCTATATTTACTGAGTACTTATTATGTGCCAACCACTTCCAGGTACTTTCCAAATAGTAATTCATTCTCACTACGTGTGTGTGTGTGTGTGTGTGTGTGTGTGTTATTTATTTACACATTTTTTAAAGACAGGGTCTTGCTCTGTCAAATCTTGCCTCATCCTCTAAGCTGGGACTACAGGTGGGCACCAGCACACTGGGCTCTTCCAGACAAGCTCTCACATTGCTGTCCAGACCAGCATTAAGCTTTCAATTTCCTGCCTCAGCCTTTCAAGTAGATGGGGTTACAGGTGTGTACCACCATGCCCCGTCCTTACATTGTACCTGGACTCAAACTCAGATCTGTCATGTGGTCTAGCCTGTGGAGCACAGCGCCTGAGGAGCCCATGCCACCACAACTGAGCCCATAATGTTTTGTTTGTTTGTTTGTTTCTATTCTTTTTGGAGAGGTTTTTGCTATAGGGTGTGGGCACTCACCAGAAAGACAGAGAGATACAGAGAGACAGAAAGCGAGAGATCACCCCCCAGGGGGTATGGCCACACCGCAATCCCTTCTCCCCCATTCTCCTCTCAGGATCTTGGGCACACATGCACAAACATCCGGCGTGAGTTTAAGCCACTGGGTCCGGGACTCGAACTGCAGTTGGCTACATGGGAGTTCAGCAACATAGCCATTACGCTAACTGCTGGTCCCTGAGCCCATAATGTTTTTAAATGTACTCATGAATGATGAATGAATAAAATAAAAACCCTAAAGTAAGAGCGTTTTTGGAATTCTACAACTGACAGTGACTTGCATATACTGAGGTCCTATTTTAAATACTAAAATTTCAAGTATTTGAAGGAAGTGTTACCCATGAAAGGTCTGACAGCTCAAACCTTGGATAGCTCTTACAAGAAATATGTTTAATCAGGTCTGAAAGAGGTGGAACATTAGTGATATAAGAGCATGAAATTGAAGGTCACATAAGGGTGTATGTGTATACTCACATTCAGAGAGATGATTTAGATGAGACCCCCTACTACAATCATTTCTCCCAGCCTTAGATGGTATCCATGACAGCACCCAAAGAGGTGTCTCCACATTACCTACAGTAATCTGCACCATCCTTTCTTTATACACAGTTTGACCTAATGAAAAAAGATCTGAAATTTTTTTTAATATACTCAGTTAATAGAATTGAATCAGCCCTTGGAATAAAATATCAATTTAAAATTTAAATAGTCTAAAAAGGTGGGACTCTCATTGGATACCATAAGGGTAGTCAATCAACTGGGTTCAAACTCATCTGTGAGCATCAACCTATAATAATTTTAGCATTAACCTACAACAGTGCTTGGTATACAACCAATATTTAATACAGAATTAAAATAAAGAACCATTGTTCCTGAAGCATTCCCCTTCTTAAATTTTCTGCTCTAGTCAGAATGGATCAATACTCATTATTATAGTCTATAGATTGCTATGAGTGGGAGTGTTGCGTTCATGCACCTAGGAATTTAGTTTTTATTAGGCAGAACAGATTATTTCCAAATTGGAGATCAATTTACAATCCCAACAACAGTATAGGATGTACTTAATATATTACAGCAATTCTCCTTTTAAATCTGTTTTATGTGCTCAGTTTTCTGATATGAATCTCTCCATAGGAAAGCACACCACTTGTATTTACATGAGTACTCTGCATCCCAAGTTACTACAGGACTTTCTCATGTTTGCTTTAAAGAAAGGGGAAAGTGGGGAACCAGCAGTTAGCGTAATGGCTATGTCGCTGGACTCCCACATAGTCGACCATGGTTCACGTCCTGGACCCGGTGGCTTAAAACTCACGCCAGGCGCGTGTGCATGAGTGCCCAAGATCCTGAGAGGAGAATGGAAGAGAAGGGATTGCGGAGTGACCATCCCACCTGGGGGGTGATTTCTCGCTTTCTGTCTCTATGTCTCTGTCTGTCTGGTGAGCGCATGCGCCCTACAGTGAAAACCTCTCCATAAAAAAAAAAAAAAAAAAAAAAAAAAAAAAAAAAAAAAAAAAAAAGAAAGAAAGGGGAAAGTGCACAGCCAGTTTTTAACAACAATAACATCAGTAAGAGTACAAGTACAATGGTCATATTTTATAAAATCACTCAGACCATAAAAATATATTGTCAAATTCCCACAAAACCTGTTTCCTGAAAGAGGGAACAGAATAAATCCTTGTTTTTCATTCCCACTGACTCCCAAAGGCCACCTAAAATTTGGTTCTGTTTTTGAAAGTGGTTGTCTATTTTTGTGGTAAGAATAAAATGAGGCTGTATCTCTTATCTCACTTCACTACAGTTTTATTTTGAGATACTACGTAGACAACAACAACTTGGAAGGTTTAAGAGGATTAACAAACCAACAGTCATAAACTGCTGTGCAATGAGTAATAAGAAATAACTTTTTTTTTTTTTTTTTTTTTTTTTTTGCTATAGGGCATATGTGCTTACCAGAGAGAAGCAAAGAAACAGAGAAAGACAGAGAGAGAGGGAAAGTGAGAAATCACCCCAAGGGGAAGGTCCCACTATGATCCCTTTTACTCCATTTTCCTCCTGAGATTTTGGGCATGCATACACACACACACACACACACACACACACACACACACCACGTGTTGTTTAAGTTGTTGGTTCCAGGACTTGAACCGTAGTATTAGCTATATGAGATGCAGCACTTTAACCATTACACCATCTGCTGGCTTGCAATAAACGTTTTTATTTAAACTTTCAAAGTCAAAGCCAGAAAAACTATCTTGTTATATAAATCGACAAAAACTAACAGTCATTCCTTCCCTGTATCAAAAGTTCATAAAACTTTTTGGTAATACCCTCTAGATGATTTTTTGCCTCAGGTTGACCTGACAGTGCACCAGTCTTCTCCTGAACACTACATCTGCATCAGACATTAGAGTAGAGATGGCCTTATGTTGCTCAAGCCATACTTCTTAAATAATCTGCTAGCCATAACTATGTTAAAAACATATAAATAAAATATCCATCAATAAAAACAAAAGTAGAGCATGTAGGATTCAACCAGTTGCCCTGTCATCTATTGGGTTGTTGTAAAACTCATGATGTAGTTTTCTGTGCAAAAACGCATCATGACTTTTCCGACAACCTATTATTTCTAGCAGCTAAAGTGTATGTCCAAATAAAGATCACTGTACATCCAGACACAGTCTATGCTAAATTTAACTTCTGCTAGTAAGACACTTTTAAATCTTCTTAGGACAAGATAAAGACTATTAAAAATCAGTAGGCAAATAAATAAATAAAGATTATTAGTAAGACAAAAGAGGCTTTTGTTTATTTTTCAAAGGCAAGTGGATATCATAATTTGGGATCAGAAAGGGTTACTATAATAATATATATCTTCCTCATTCTTGTAATGAGCTGCAACCATACTTCTATGCTTAATTAGAAGTGCCAGGTGGATATAAGCAGAGTTTGGTGTATAAACATAAGGTTTAATGTCAACAGGACTTCTGATGTAAGAAAATCATTTACCGCAGCTAATGTCTAGCAAAGTGACAATCCATATGCATCTGAGGTGGGCCCAGACCTGCTCCTTTAACTGAAAAGCCTCTGCTCCAAACCTCCTCTTCCAGCCTAACACCTAGTGAAGCGAGGTAGGGCACACTCTCTCTTCTTTCTCTGTTTCTCTCTTTCCTCCTTTCTCTTGAAATTTTCCTATATATACATACGTGTGTGTGTGTGTGTATGTGTGTATTAAGTATTTATAGTTTTAAAAATATATATTTATTAAAATATAAATATAATTAAAATATAAATATTATATGTGTGTATATATATGTATATGTGTGTGTATATATATGTGTGTGTGTATATATGTGTGTGTGTGTATATATGTGTGTGTGTGTGTGTGTATATACATATATATATATATATATATATATATGTAGTTTTTTAAACTGTAAATACTTTCTCTTATCTCTGATCTCTTCTTTATCTTGCTAATTTCAGAACCCATGTAGATCTGAGGTGGGCCCAGCCCTGCTCCTTTTGTGCGGTGTTTGTGCGCTGAGTGGTTTTCATTTTATGCCTTTTTTCTTTTTAAATAAATTTTTTTCCCTTTTTATTTTGTCTTTTTCCCTATGTTTCCTTTTCTTTTACCTGACTTTCTTACCTTGCTTCTCAGCTTCCACACATTGAGTGTCTAGACAGGTCTAGGTGCACAGTAGTAAAACATCTGACTACTTTTTAGGGTCACAGAAAACCTCAACCCCCACTGAACTGCTATGAAAGGGGGGAACTCATCTTCATAAATCCAAATTAAAATCTCTTCCTTTGGATACCATGCTGCAAAACACAGTAGCAGAGGAGAAATTGGCATAGAAGTACCTCACGGTAAAGTGAAGCATAGGAGCTTACAGTTGCGGAAATCTCCAACAAATTAGCCAAATGTGAATATACCGCCAAATGACTAAAAATCAAAGAAGAGAGACTGCAAAGAGAGCAGCAGGGAGAAATATGGAGGTACAGACAGAGTGTGACTCATTTCCTCCTACACACCTCTGAATTCTCTGTTGAAAACCCAACAGTTCAGCCCGGGTGCACCTGTTCTTTGGGAACTGGGAGCCCTTTGTAATATACAGTTCCATAGACAAAAATGTAGGTTGCTTGGTGAACATCAGGGAAACAGAACTGCAGAGATATTATGGGTCATTTCCTCCCACATACCTCTAACACTCAGAATTAATTCCAAGAAAGTAGAATGAAATGTGTAGTCTATCAGATGACCAGAAAACACCACAGAGGCACAAGGAATATGAGAAACCAAGAAAATATCTCTCCCCCAAAGGAAAAGAACAGCCTTTCATCATCCACAGACAGTACAATGGAACTCATGAAAATGTCAGATAAGGAATTTATAATATTCATAGTGACGAAGCTAACAGATGCAAGAAAAGAAATACAACAAACTCCAAAAGATGCAGAAGAAAAGAGACAATGAGTTCTAAGAGTGAAGAAGTTCTTACATGATCTGAAAGGGAAAATGCACACCATAAAAAAGAATCAAGTTGAACTGTTAGAGATGAAGACTATAATACAGGAAATCAAAATCTTCCTTGAAAGTATTAAAAGCAGATTAGATCATGCAGAAGATAGAATCTCAGATGTAGAAAAACAGACTTTCTGATCTAGAAAAATTTATCCAAAAGTCTGAGAAAATAACTCCCCAAAATGAGACTAATACACAAGTAATACTAGATACAATTATCCAAAACATCCGGATAATCAGTATCTCAGAGGGTGAAGAAACTAATCAGGGCATTGATAATCTATTCCGTGAAATCCTGGAAGAAAACTTTCCAAACCTAGAGAGGCATTCAAATATCCAGACCCAAGAAAACTTTCCAAACCTAGAGAGGCATTCAAATTACCAGACCCAAGAAATACAAAGGACCCCACCTAGAATCAACCCAAGAAAATCTTCCCCAAGGCACCTCATAGCCAGATTGACCAAAACCACAGACAGAGACAAGACACTAAAATTGGCAAGAGAGAAACGTCAAGTTACTATCAAAGGATATCCCATCAGGCTATCATCAAATCTCTCATCAGAAACAATGCAAGCAAGGAAAGAATGGGAAAATATATTCAGTGTTAAGTGAAAAACAATTTCAGTATTGTTTTCAATATTGTCCTTAACATGTTCTCAACATTCTCAAATAAACAAAACCTGAAAGAATTTAACCCAGAGCAGCTCTTCAAGAAGTTCTAGAGGGAGTGCTATACCAGAAAAACTAAATACAGACAGACAGAAATAAAGAGAACAAACAATGGCCAAGAAAAAGACCAAATTAATGGTAGGGACAAGTTGGGGAATATCAATAATAATGTTGAATGTTAACTTCCAAGATTTAAACAGAAAGATCAGACCAGAGTAATAACACTGCAAATTCAACAAGAGAGAGATTACATGAGACTGAAATGTTGAAATAGAATTCTATGACTATCTAAAACATTACCGATTTTCTTTTATGCTTTGTCTTCCAGATTTAAGGATTTTGGGTTTCTTGTGAGTTGTCGATAGATTCAGCAATTTGTTAATCTCTTTTTAAATTGAAACATAAACTTTTATCCCTTCCTGAACCCTTTGCAATTGGAAAACATTTGTGAGCATTCTTATTTTGTGGCAGAATGGTTATTTGCATAAGTTCAGTAATACAATAGTTCCTGTTGCCTTACATCAGAAATTAAATTCTCATGGGGTTTTGTGCAAATAACAGACCAAAGTGAGACTAACCCTTTTTTTCTTTTTGGCAAATAAGTTAGTTTGCACCTCTCTTTAGTAAAGGGTCGATAGAGAAAAAAAGTGTTTCAGAAGATTACATTGCATTTGACATTAGATTTTAGCTTCGTCCATATTTTTAGTTTAAGTTATTTTGTGAATCAAGAAAATGTGAAAAAAAAAGTTTAGTATGGAAAGGAGGGAGGGGAAAGAAAAATTAAAGTATGTTAATTGACAAAAAAGGAGAAGCTTTATGATAATGTATATAGTATTATCTTTGTCTTGACTGACATGCATGGTATTTGTGCTAGAAAAAAAAAATCTTGTACACTGTAAAGACTTGTGATTAAATGTAAAAACAAAACAAAACAAAACAAACCCACATACACAAGAGGGAGAGACATTTTCAGCCATAGTTAGTAGGTTACATAATAGTCACATAGTAAGTGCTCAGAAAATAGTTGTGAAGTCAAAAAGAACTTAAATAAAAGGTGGACAATAGAGTGTGCACGCACACATATACCATTTACCTATTGATTTGATACTTGCATCTAGTTAGTTGAAGCTAAAGAAATATACTTTTTTTTTTAAAAGCTAGGTCTTATTTTATCTGTGTATTTTAAAGGGGTTGCTAGTCTTTTCAACTGTTAAAATCAAGGGAAATAAACTGTAAAATTCTGCTGCCATATATACAGACTGATCTGTTCAATCATTCCATCTCGCATTTATACGTTCATTCTTTAAAAAAAAAAAAAATCCACCACAAAGACTGAGAAAATTGCCCCCAAAAATGAGAATAATATATGAGAAATACTAGATACTATCAAACATCTGGATAATTGGTATCCCAGAAAGTTCATAAGGGCATTGATAATCGATTCCATAAAATCCTGGAAGAAAACTTTCCAAACCTAGAGAGGCACTCAAAGATCCAGTCCCAAGAAATACAAAGGACTCCAAATAGAATCAACCCAAGAAGATCTTCTCCAAGACACATCATAGCCAGAATGACCAAAACTACAAACAAAGACAAGACACTAAGATTGGCAAGAAAGAAACGTCATGTTACCTGTAAAGGATATCCCATAAGGCTAACAGCAGATCTTTTATCAGAAATAATGCAAGTGAGGAAAGAATGGGAAAATATATTTGAAGTGCTAAGAGAAAAGCAACTTCAACCAAGAATATTGTACTTGGCAAGATTATCCTTCATATGGGAAGAAAAGACAAGAACACTCTCAGTTAAACAAAACCTAAAAGAATTTACAAACACCAGACCAGCTCTCCAAGAAGTTCTGAAGTGAGTGCTATACCAAGAAAATAAAATACAGACACAGAGAAATAAGAGTTCAAAAACTAAGAAAATAGCCAACTTAATTGTAGGGACAACTGTGGAGTTGAATATTATATCCTAGAATTTAATCAGGAAGATCGGACCACAACAGTACATGAGACTGAACTGGTGAAATATAATCTTATGACTTTTGACTACGACATTGCTGATTTTCTTCTAGGTTTTGTTTTCTGGTTTTAAGGATTTTTGTCTTGTTCTGAGCTGCCGATAGGTTCATGTACCTACTATTTGAACAGAATCCTGTTTCCTGGCTCTAAGTTGTAAGCAAAGCTCTCAGTATTTCTTTGATTTTGATTTATTAAAGTTAAAATTACTTTTGGGACCAGCAGTTAGTGTAATGGCTATGTTGCTGGACTCCCACGTAGTCGACCGTGGTTCGAGTCCCGGACCCGGCGGCTTAAACTCACGCCGGGCGCGTGTGCGTGCGTGCCCAAGATCCCGAGAGGAGAATGGAGGAGAAGGGATTGCGGCGTGGCCATCCCCCCTGGGGGGTGATTTCCTGCTTTCTATCTCTCTGTCTCTCTCTGTTTGTCTGGTGAGCGCACGCGCCCTATAGCAAAAACCTCTCCAAAAAAAAAAAAAAAAAAAAAAAAAAGTTAAAATTACTTTTCTTGAAATTAACAAATATATTAAAAATACCTATTTAATGACTGTAGCAAGCTATATAGCATCAGCTAGGTGCTACTTTATAGTATATCCATTCTATTCATAGTTTCATGCCTAAAGTCAGACATGTATTCACAGATATGTATATATCATTTGAACTTGCTATTTAAAGTAGTTAAGATTATTTAAGAAATTTTGTGAAGCAATTAAATGTAGGGGGAAAAAAAGGAATGGCAAACAACTTTAGACACCAGAGATAGTGTGGGAGGAGGGTGGGGAATGGTAGAGGGTGAGAAATAAGGGTGGGGAAATATATATATATATATATATATATATATATATATATATATATATACACACATACATATATATATGAAACTAGGAATGGAAAATTATTGATGATAACATGTATGATTAAGCCACTATGCAGTATATTCTGGATGGGAAATCACATTTTGTATGCTGTGATGATGCTCAGTGAATGAATATAAATAAATAAATTAATGAAAAATTTAAAAATCAAATAACGAAAAGGTTGTTGTCTAAGGCATGTGCACTTGTGAGGGGGCAGAGAGGGAGGGGTAGGAAGGGAGAGATGGAGGGAGGGAGGGAGGGAAGGAGGGAAGTAGGGAGAGAGAAACAGATACAGTAAGAGGGAAAAGAAATCACTCCACTGGGGGGCTTGCCACACTACAATCCCTTCTCCTTCATTCTCCTCCCGGGATCGATCTTGGGCCACATGGATACATTTCAAGCCACCAGGTCTGGATTCCAACAGCAGCCGGCCTTGTGGGAGTCCAGTGGCACAATTGCTATGCCATCTCCTGGCCCCCATTTACACATTTTTCAGTCTGTCTGTCCATCTATCCATCCATCCATATTTTCAACCACTTATCACACAGCATATACATCATTAGACTTTAATGACCTCTTAGGACCATAGCTGGCCTTTAGAACATTGTTCTCATTTCCACCATCATTTTCCACTTCCTGCTTGTCTGGAAGAGCCACAGTAGAGGGAGAAAATATTTTTTGTTTAATGAATGAGGGGATACACATGAAATTCAGTGAAGATCACTTGTCAGAATATTCAGAGGACATGTCCATCTTGCAAAGTTTAATTGTGGATTAAAGGCATTTATTTTACACAGAATATAGCTTATCATCAAAAATGGTTTTACTGTCCTGCTTAGATTCAATATCAATTTATAACTTGAATTCCAGAGAAACACCAAAATTGCTCCTAACAATTTGGCTTTTTAAATTAATTCTTTATGCTCTCAGTCTTTGCATATGCTGTTTCTCTTCTCGGCAGTTCCTCCCTCCTGCCTTCCTGTTTTCATTTCCTTCTATATGTCTGGATGCCTAGCAAGCTCCAACTCAACCCTCAGATTTTAGACAAGTTAAAAGCACACACACAAAACCTTACCAAGCACAATGAAATCTCACCTGTATCTTGTGCAAGTAGCATTTTGATCTGCTGGCACTACTGGTTTAAAAGTGATACGTGGAGAAACTTGGGCTGATAGCAGAAATCCCAAGGCAAGGATAATGAGTGCTACAGTAGTACCTTAAAAAAGAAAAGAGTTTTACATCAGAGAATAGACAATAAGTCTTCCAAAGCATATTAGGTTTTTTAAAACAGAGTTCTGAAAAAAAAAAAAAAAAAACTGTATCTTCACTGCATCAAAACAAATGTTCCTAGTATTTAAACAAATTATCAGAAAAACTCATTAGCACATTCATTGTGAGACATGGTAAGTGTGAAATTTGGAGCAAATATATTTGCTAGTCAAACAGTAAATTAGTTATGAATTTGCAAAAGAAAGAGAGAGAGAGAGAGAGAGAGAGAGACAGACAGACAGACAGACAGACCAGGATCACTGACAATTACAAAGTCAGTTAGTGTAACCAACATTATTATTGAGTGGCTAACATGTCAGGAAGTATGCAAGGCAGCAGATTTACATCACGTGTCCCCTTCAGTGCCAAAAAAAGTGTTCTAAGGGCATTCGACCATGTAAGAGTGCAATCAATAAGCTAAAAAGTAACAAACCAATTTATATATAAAGCAGTTGAAGGAGATGTCTTTATGAAAAATGAGCAACAATTTTTGAATACTTTAAGGTTCCAGAAAAATGCATGTATTCATTTTGCTTTCCTGGTGGTATTTGGAGGTGCAATATTTGTGTTTGATTTTGAAGGTGTATCAAGAGCGATTATACATATTGCAGAAAGGGCCCATTTTAGCAGCTAAGATAGGTATTCTGATGGTAAATAGGAGAGTTTTCAAATTTCTGAATATTGCTCTAGCCCGATGTGGTGGTGATAAACAAAAATATGGAAAAAAATAAGGCTGTGTTAATTTATACAATTTAGTTCAATGAGTCGTTATGTTTAAAAATACGAAATATAGGCAGGGCATTCATAAAGAAAATGTCTTGATTTTTATTCTAAAGTTCATTTATTTAGAGAGGAGGAGGAATGAAGAAAGAAGGGAGGAGAAGATACCCTAAAAAGATCTTGCCATGGCATGCGCCTCACCCCAGACTTGCAGCTAGCCAGGATCACAGATCACAGAGGTGCCTGCTGTTTTTCAAGCAGCCCTGGGATCTGAACCCTGGACTTCTTACATTACTCCACATGGTGCAGTGCTGCCCTACTGTCTGTGCCACTGCAGCTGGGTCAATAATGATTTTATTCATTAAACTGGTAGGTAATTTAAGAAATAATCCAAGATGTTTGGAACCACACCTCATTTTCTCTATTCCTCTCTGGCAAGTGCATGAGTCCCCTGGCAAAAAATTAAAAAAAAAAATTGTCATCTGTAAAATGAGGTTTAGTGAAAATATTTATCTTACAGTAAATTTTAAATGTCATGTTGTGTTTGAAAGATTTTTGGAATGCTATAAAATGTTCATTATTATACTATATCACTTTTCAAACAAAACAAAACAAAACAAAATAGATTATGAACTTTACTGTTAATTTATCAAAAACCCAGGGCCCTCAGGTATTTTCCCAAATTACTTCCACCACTTATTGCCATGGAATAGGTAAGCTGTTTTGTTTGCTTTTGAAATCAGGAAAAGGTGATATGTTAACATTTGAAGGAAAGATGATCCTTTTTCATATTGTTTATTAAACAATGTTGCCATGATAAATAGTAAACTCCAATATAGTATGCCTAGCACAGACTCAAAGATGACTAATTCTTGTGCTTGGCATATACAGATGCCAATATGTACTGGTTAATGGATGACCATGGTACAACGCATTTTGTACAATGCCAGCTATTTCTAAAGAAAATCAAAAAACATTGAGACTATCTAACTGAATTCATGGGGTTAGTGTGGCACAAACATCCTAGGTGAGAGTTCTATACTGTGGACAATATAGCTCTTGCATCTATCTCTAAAACCACCTGACCAACCCTAGGTACGTGAAAGATAAACTTCTTTTAAGCCAAATTTATTTCTATTTTAGTCCCTTTGGATGGAAATATTTTAAACATCAGTATTATATCAGTTCCTTCTGTTACACACAGCGATGCTTCTCAATCCTGGAAGCCAATGCCTGGACTGTATCCCAGCCAGCCTCTGAATCAGTCTCCAAAAGATGGAGAGGACACCTCTGAGTTTTATTCATTCATTCATTCATTCATTCATTCATTGAGAGTTTTTTGCTATAGGGTATGTGCATTCACCAGAAAGACAGAAAGTGAGAAATCATCCCCCCGGTGGGGGTGGGGGAGTGGCCATGCTGCAATCCCTTCTCCTCCATTCTCCTCTTGGGATTTGGGCACGCATGCACATGCACCTGGTGTGAGTTTAAGCCACTGGGTCTGGGACTCGAACCGTGGTCAACTACATGGGAGTGCAGCGACATAGCCATTACGCCAACTGCTGGTCCCTACCTCTGAGTTTTAAAAAGCTCCAGAGGTGTTTGTGATGCCCAGACAGTCAGAAATCCTATGACATAAGGTTCTAATCGACAGGAATAGTGTCTTAAGTGACTATATATGAAATAAATTTTAAAATGTTCTTCTAGTCCTGTCATCTACTCATATACATACTCTGAAAGCACAAACTGCCAGAATGACCCACTTACTATCATTTACAAGGCAGAGAGGCTTCACCAGTCTCATTAATATTCAATGACAGCTATTATTCAGTGATTTGTTATGGCAGCTAGATTTACACCAAGGCTCTGGGTAAAAGGATTTCCCCAGTATACTGTGCAATTTGGGCAAATTCTTTACATTTCAAGAGAGGAGCCTCTCTTAGCCAAGCGTGCTGTTAAGATTTTGGATTTTTTTTTTTTTTTAAATTGCTGGAGGGTGTGTGTACTCATCAGAGAGAGACAGAGACAGAGGAAGGAAGAAGAAGAAAGCACCCTGGCAAAAGGCAAGGTCACTCCGCAATCCCTTCTCTGCTTCTCCATCCTGTCAGGATTTTGAGTGCACATGGCCATGCACTGAGTGTGTTTTTCAAGCCTCCAGGGCCAAGATTGGAATAGCAGTCACCGTCTAGGAGCCAGCTCTCTTAACCCCTAGGCTATAGGGCTGGCCTGGGATTTTGGTACACTTTTCCTAATAAAGGCATTCTCTACAGCAAGTGAAGTATGTCGGACAAACAGCAGTTTTTAAAATATCAGAGTTACATTAACTACCTGGTACGGGACTTGGATTATTAGTAAATATTCAGAAAACCAAAATAATTTCTCTTCCTTTGACTCTACTAGAATAGTTCTCGCACTGTGTGTGTAAGTATCACTTGGGAAATGTGTTTAAAACGCACATGCTCCAGACACCATCTTCAGATTTTAATTTTGTAGCTTTGGAGTAGGTCCCCAAGAATTCACTTTAATGTAGGGATCTCTGGTAATGCTGATGGGGACAACCTGGGAGTGATGTTTTCAGAAATATTCCACTGCCAAAATATATGGAAGAGAGAGAGTGTTTCTGGTTTTAAGTATTACCAGTAAGGCTATGCAGATATGAAACCTCGTACTATTAAAAGAATTAAGAGGTTGTCATTAAATTGATAATATTTACCAAAAAGACCAGCTTTCTAAACAGACTTTAAAAATATTAAAGTCAGAATACCTTAAATGTCCTTCGTTTAAAATTATTCATGGCATATAGATTTTATTTTCTCTGAATAAAGAGTTACTTTGCCCAGGCCTATATACAGTGTCTTGATAATAATTTTAAAGAAATAAATATTCTAAATTTATTTCGATATGATTTTTCCCTTTTTGTCCCAATATAATAAATCATAGTAACACACCACGGAGAACAACACTAAATCAAAGGCTGTAGCTGGTTTAAAATAGAACAGCGTCCTAATATTTAGTACTATGAGGATACAATATATACCTGCATTCAAATGAATAAAAGAAACACATAATAAAAATATGACCAAAACAGAATCAATAGGTATTGGAACGTGAAACAAATATCTACTGCGATGATCACCCTGGAGTAATACCTGTACACTAACAAGGTTATTTAGCCGAAGGTGTCTATGTCCGCTGGTCTTTTAGCAGGACCTACTTAATCACAGTTAAAACAGGAAGTGCACACACAGCTCTATTTACATCAGTATGAACAAGTAAAAAGAGGCCCTAAAACAAGAAACCAAAACTTCTACTGTCTAAACCACTGTACATCACTTAGACTGGCTGCCTATCAGCAGTAGGAAACAAGAGGCCTCCCAGTGCCTCTCTAGCTAGGAGAATCTCTGTGTATTATGGGTAGTGGAGAGAGCTGAGGCTTTGGTGGTTTGGGGCTGACAAGAGAACCCGGCAGGAAAGAAAAGTACCTACAGAACGCTCATGAAAAGCAGCCCCTCTTGGTCTTTTCCCCCAAGTAACTGTCTTGATACCTCCCTTTCATCACCAGAGATGGGCTCTGGAAATCCGTAGGGGAGGAGACCCACACTGACAGGTAAAGCGTGACATCAGCTGGAAGAGTTCAGGACAATTCCTGGGTTGCGATGAGGGAAGCTGGTCGCACAGCGTAGTTAAAACAACCAAGAACCACACTTTGGCAGTCATAATGCTGTGCCAGCTAACATGCACTGGGTACTTGAACTCTGTCAGGCAGGTAGTATTTTAAACGCTCTCCATGTGTGAAAGTGCTCAGTCCTCACTACAACTCTATGAAGTAGGGATGATAATTAACCCCCACTTACAGGTGAGGAAATTGAACTTAGCCCAAAGCCACACAATTCAAACCCAAACAGTCTGACGCTGTATCAATAATGCCTCAAAAATTCTACATAGTTGATAAGAAAGTATCTCATTGGAATACAACAAATGAAGGGACACAGGCTGCTAGGAAAAATGTGTAACCAGCAGTTTCCCCAGATCTCAAAAGCCAAATCCTAAATTTAAGAAGCACTTAAATTCTCTTTGAAAAAACAGACCTCTTACGGTAGTAGTATACTGCGGTCCTGACAAAAAGGAAGGGTGCCCATTAAAATGTTTTGAAAATAGCTATTGTCTCCTCATGGAGCTAACCTAAACCTCAGGGGCCAGTCAGCAAATCCAATTTCCATTCCACTGCAAGAATTTATTTTTAGCATGTCACTGCCTGACAATAATCTCTCCCTTTGTTAAGAGTTTACCATCCTAACAAACAACCTAATTCATTGTTGGAAGCTCTGATTATTAGAAATATTTTACTTTCAGAACCAGTAGTTGGTGTAATGGCTATGTCGCTAGACTCCCATGTAGTCGACCACGGTTCGAGTCCTGGACCCCGTGGCTTAAACTCATGCCGAGTGCATGTGCGTGCATGCCCAAGATCCCGAGAGGAGAATGGAGGAGAAGGGATTGCGGCGTGGCCATCCCCCCTGGGGGGTGATTTCTGGCTTTCTGTCTCTCTGTCTCTCTCTGTCCTTCTGGCAAGCGCACATGCCCTATAGCAAAAACCTCTCCAAAAAAGAAAAAAAGAAAAAATATTTTACTTTCAGCACTACCACCACACACAAAATGGAAATTTTTTCTTAATAATAATAATAAACTGTCTTCATAACATCTACTATCTGCTAGAATAAGGTACCTACGCTTCTCTTCAGTCTTTCTCCAGGCTAACCATCTCTGATTTCTCCAACAGTTCATAAATATATGGTTTTGAAATCTTCACTTGTCCCTCACGTTCTCCATTTATCCTCTTTTCTTCTATACCTTAGCTACCGCAATCACCTTTGCCCCTTAGTCAGATCATCTCTCACCTCCCTTCTCCTCGGTGCTGATGCTGCAGTTCAGTTCACAAGTTATTGGATTCAAGGGCTCCCACTGCTTAGGCAAGCATGAAAGGGGGAGACATTCCGCTCTTCCTCCTGGAGTGAGGGTCAGGGGAGGGTATGTATTCCCAGTTACTGAGCTTGAAACTCAGAATGTGTTTTCTCATCAAAATCTGGGATGAGTGCCTGAAACTGTCCTATTAGATCAATGTTTGAAGTATAATTTGGTTAAAATAAAATTGAGTTAGTGCTGCCCTGGAAATTTTACATTTTAATGGAAAAATGTATTATGCTCCAAACATAAAAGAGCCATTAGAATACAGCTAATTGATAAACAGGAATGTGACTGTATATTTGTAAATCAGAAACTTGTATGATGTAATCATGTGAAGACAATATCAAAGATGAGTCCCATTCTGTCAAGTGAAACAGCCTTTGTGTTACAGAGAAATAAGGAATGAAGAAGACAGAATATAAACACAAAAGACACTTGAAAATAAGAAAGGGTTTGCCTTATTTAGCTATCATAAAAAACACACTGAACCAACCCCAATTTACCCTACAACTCAGGCCTGTTTCAAACAATGAGTTTGTCCCTGCTTTGTGAAGAAATTATATGGTTCTTACATTCTGGCTGTGAAAAAAGCTTTGGAAAAAAAGATGCTCCAAATATACTTCCATATTATTTCCAATTTCAAAATATGTTAAGAAGCAAGTTTTGAGTAACAAGCTTTTCAAATAAGGATAGAACAGCAACAAAAATATGAGTATGCTTTTCACTTTTGTACCTTTGAGTAAGCAGAACTCAAATGAACAAGAGAAAAATGTTCTACCCCAGTTATATCCAAATTCTTCTTACAGTTTGTTTCTAGTCATATTCTAGTTACTGATGACATATAGTGACACTTGTTAAAAGCTCATTTTTATTTTGTATCTTTGTCTAGAGGAATCCTAATTTATATTGTTTAGCTAAGAAACCAGTATCAAAAGTGGTATCAGTATTGTCTCTTGAAAGGTTAGCTTGTCATCACTATAAAGAAGTTTATATTGAAATCTTCATCCAGCCACTTACCTGCTAAACTACCAAAGGTAAGCTTTCTGCGGCCCACTTTCTCAACAAGCCAGACTCCCACGAGTGTGAAAATGAAATTTGTGAAGGCCGTCACTGAAGCCAGCCATATTGCAAGTCTATCATCTTCGACACCAGACATCTGCAGGATGGTTGCACTGTAGTACCTGCAGGGCAAAGAAAAAGCAATTGCAGTTCAGAGTTATTCAAAGAAAGTTATTCGGGTAGCAAAAGAAGTAGTCACCTTAACAAAAATAAAAACATGAAAAGCTACAGTAATAACATGAAGTCAACATGGGAATTCATGCAAGCTCTTTAGAAGATCAGACTAAAGATTCTGCTCAGATGAATTTAATTC
The DNA here is from genome assembly GCA_026018925.1 of Tupaia tana. Classification (NCBI taxonomy): domain Eukaryota; kingdom Metazoa; phylum Chordata; class Mammalia; order Scandentia; family Tupaiidae; genus Tupaia; species Tupaia tana. The sequence goes on from JAKSZU010000006.1 coordinate 143,716,047, forward strand.
GAAGTCTGCATAATCAAGAAAAGACAACCAAGCAAGGAGATAGAGGACTGAAGGCTTCCAAAGTGAAACAGTGTTCACAATTAGGAATGGTGGCAGCTGGCAGTTTCATTAAAACTATCAAAGACCAGCTCCAAGTCCATAGAATGAATTAGAAGTCATCATACACTTTCAATTTATGCCCTTAAAAGAATAAAGTGACTCCGGGCGTTTAATAGGGAAATGTGATACAATGGTAGAAATCTGGTACAAGTAAAAAATCTCTTCACAGAAGACAAGGAGTAAGAATGAATCAGAAGGTATCTGGCATTGTGTACGGAGATGAGAAAATGACATGATGTACATGAGAATTTGTTCTGACGTTCCTGGAAAAATGCATTCTTTGGTGAGGTAAGTCTCCTGTATAATCACCACATTAGACTCTGAAGCCTCATTTTGTGCTAAATGAACTCACTGGCTACTGGTTTTAAAACACAGTGATGCCAGCTTGTTTGCAAAATGGAAGACATGTCTGGCACATTTAAGAATGGATAGGTTTCTCATGGACATTTCTTTTTTGGCAGAAATATTAGCAGCTAAATTAGCTGAGTACTTTAAAGTTGACCTGAAAACAAAGAAAGCAAAAATATTGGGGCCAGCAGATGGTATAATGGTTACATTGCTGGACTTCCAGAGAGCCGAATGCAGTTTGAGTCCCAGACCTGGTGGCTTGAAAATCATGCTGGGCACCTATGTGTGTGTGTGTGTGTGTGCCCAAGATCCCAGGAGAAGAATGAAGGAGAAGGGATTGCTGTGTGGCCATCCCCCTGGGGGGTGATTTCTCGCTTTCTCTCTTATTGTCTCTCTCTCCAGCGAGCACACACGCCCTAAGGCAAAAAAAAAAAATCATTAAAAAAAAAAAAAGAAAGCAAAAACATTCCTAGTGAATTACCAATGAAATGTAATAGAATCCAAATCTTTGTTTTGTTTTTGCCATGGAGCATTGCGATCACCGGAGATAGACACAGAGACAGGGAAAGTGAGAAATCACTCCTCGAGGGGGGGATGGCCGCACCACAGTCCCTTCTCCTCCATTATCTTCCTGGGATTTTGGGCATGCATGGACATGTGCCCAGAGTGATTTTCAAGCCACTAGGTCCAGGATTCAAACTGTGGTCAGCCATGTGGAAGTCCAGGTGCCTTAACCACCACACCATCTGCTAGTCCTAGAATTTAAATCTTAAAGCCATATTCTGAACCATGGCTTTGCCCAGTTTTTTAAATCATTCTAAAACAACAAGTTAGCTTTACCCAGATCCAATGGTGGGTATCCAGGCAGTGTGTTAGATCAAAATGGGTATTTCCATTGTTAAAAATCTACAGTTCCGAGGCCAGCAGGTGATGTGGAGATTAAGGAGACTGGAGCCAACATAGCTGACCGAGAGGTTTGAATCCCAGACCCAGTAGATTGAAAATTATGCCAGACGCATATACATGTATGTCCAAAATCTGGAAAGGAGCCATTCCCTCTGGGAGGTAAGCTTTCACTGTCTCTATGGCAAGTGCATGTTTCCTAAACTACAAACATACACACACAGACACACACCTACAATTCCTTGATATTTATCAATACTTTCATAATGTTTCAAAAATAAAACCTGTTTTAAATACATTTAATCGACACTGATTGATCAATGGCTTCTGTCTACCATTTAAAAAAATAATGATGATGGTTTTTATGTAAAATATTAACACCAACATGAACTCATTCATTTTGATTTAAAAATGTTTTCCTTCTTAAATTAGTAAAACTAAACTTTTGAATTATTATGCACATGAAGGATGTGTTTTACTGATCACAACAAAAATTATGACAACCGTTTTAAGATTCTGAATTCTGACAGCTGTTGTAAAAAGAAAAAACTCCCAGTGGAATTACTCGCTTCATCAGTAAAATTGTGAATGTTTTGGAGTCAGACTGTAAAGTGACAACAAAAATTATGAAAACAATTCATTACATCTGAATAGTGCTTTACAGTTTTTATGTTCTTACATATACATTTTCAGAGTGAACTATGGAGCAAGGTCAAACAGATACATAACCACCAAGAAACTAAAATGAATACCAAATCAGAAAAGGAAGAAAACAGAAATGCTGAGAGAAAACTCAAATTCTTAAGACCAACAGAATTTGATACTTGCTATGTTACTGAATTTCAGAGTCCTCTTAGTTATTCAGGAATGGAAACAAACATAGCACAAACAAATTTTTCCAATTAGAGCCATGCAGAAATTAAACAAAACAGAGGCTATTTTGATGTTTTCATTTTCCATACAGTAAAATCATAACATTTTAAGTGTTAAGAAATGGAAAGGGAAGTGATATGAAACAAATTAAATTGTCTGAATTTTATTTAAAATGAAAAGTGCTACATAGGTATAAAAATTCTTTGAAGGCATTTAAGTTTTAGAGGAAGAATTCAATCAAACACTGTCCTAGGATTCAGAAACGTATTTTAATGGCACCTCTGTGGTCTGCAGGCCAGTTTCTGTAATGTAGTCATTCGTCCACTAAATATTTATTGATTGGTTACCTGCTCTATAAGCTATGCGAGTTATTAGATCTTGTTGCTTTCAAGAAGCTCACAGTTTAGTATAAGACAATGAAATGGAAAGAAACCATTTCAGGATCAGAAGGTGCCCAAGTCACAGTGTGGCATAAAGGATAAAGCAAACAATTTTATTTGATGTGGCAGAGTCCCTGACTTTCCAGGGAATGTAAGGTTTGACCGTGCTTTGAAGAATTCATTGGGGTTTACACCAGCAGACATGACAATCTAGGAGGACACTGGTGAGGGATATGACATACATGAAGGACAGAAGTTCTCAAGTACTTTGCCTTGGTTGAACATAAGATGTACACAAAAGAGGAGTTTGATTCAGACTGGAGCAGAAGCTTCCCTTGGGGAGGGGCTTGAATGTGATGCTGCCCATTTGGGCTTTATCCTGTAGTCAATGGAAAATCACGAATTGGACTTGGAAGAGATGTACAAGATTGCGTCTATTCTACGAAAAGATCACTCTCATGATAGCCTCGTGGGTGGACTGGGAGTGGGCTGAAGCCAAGGTTGATTATTTTGAAACATATTTTAAATCATCACACCGGCAGAGGCAACTGCAGATTATCCATATTAATGGAGAACAGTAAGAGCAGGGGCAGAAAGTGGCTGACGGCCTTATATCCCTCTCAACAGATCTGCAACTTCCACCCACTCTCAGACTTTTCCTGTAAGAAATGCCTCGAGTTTCATCTTCAACTTCTTTCTCTAATATTGGCAAATGTATCAGTCTCTATTGTTGTCCTAACATATTTACAGGCTTAGTGGCTTAAAACACACATTTATCACCTTATAATTCTATATGTTTGAATTCTGACGCAAATCTCGAGGGATGTCAAAAGTCAACAGTGTTGGGGGGTTCTGTTTCTTTTCTGGAAGCTCTGGGGAAAATCATTTTCCTGCCTTTTCCAGCTCTTAAAATCCCCTCTCTTGATCCCAATACCCTTTTCCCAATCTTCAAAGCCAGCAAAGGTTTGCCCAATCTTAGACTGCTTCACTATGACCGTCTGTTTGCCGCCCTAGTCCGTATTTAAGGATCTCTGTGATTCCACTGAAATCCATTCAGATCTCCAGAATAATCTCCCTAATTAGGGTGAAGGATTAGCAGATTTACAGTCTGCAACCTTAATTTCCCTCTGCCATGTAATGTAACACAGTCATAGGTTCTGGGGATTAGGACACAGACATCTTTCCTATCATAATAAAGATGCTAATCAACAGTAAAATAAGAAAGAAAAAGAAAAAGGAATGAGAACGTAAGGAGTGAAAAACAAAGACAAATTTCTTAAAAAGAAATCAATTCCAGAAAAGTTCAGGCAATAATTATGTTTTATTTTATATGGTAGAGGATGACATATCTAGGTCAGAATCATTCACAAACCTAATTTTTAAATGTCAGGCTATGGAGTTGTGAAAAGATACATTTAACTTACATTTTCACTTAACAGACAAAAAAAATGTAAAGTTCTCTCTTAAAAAATCTGTAATTTTTGCTTTATAAAAAAAAAGGTGTGAATTCCTATATTTTCATAAGCGATGTCGTCAGTCAGCCAACCATTTATGTAATGGACTACCACTGACCTTACAATCTTCTAATGTAGCAGTTCGAACTTCCAAGAGAAAATTCTCAAGGGAGGGAGTACGCATTCAAAAGCCCCAAAGAGCATAAGAGAGCCTTCTTCACAGAAGAACAATATGAACAAATGGCAAAGGCTTTCTTTTCCTTTCAAAGTCGCGGTAATGCCTTCTCTTTTCAAAGTCGTTTTGTAAAACCTATCAGACAGACCACCACCTTCTTCAAAGATCCACTGGGCATCTTTTGGTCATCTCACACACACCATCTCTTCCCCAGAGTGAAGTTGAAAGGTTTGCAACTCTCTGTAGACATTTAAGAACAGAACAGGCTGGGAGACATGCAATCTCTTAGAGACTGGATGGCACCCAGCTGTCAGTCCCAAATTTCAAGTTAAGATCAAAGCAAAGTAGCTCTAGGAAATGCACAGACACTGGTAATGACAATCTATCCTAGCGATGACTTTACCGTAAAAACAAAACAAAAAACCCTGAGTATTTCATATGTTGGCACAATATATTATTATGTGATATAAAACTATTTAAATAAAACTAATTTCTGAAAAAGCTACCTTTTTTGGGGAATAAAGTTTTATTTTTTTCTTCTTTTTTTTTTTTTTTTTTTTTTTTACTATTTCCTGTAATATATAGAAACAGCAAGAAATAGGTACTTGATAATTGTCTGTTGAATTGATTAAATTTACCTACCACGACTTTAAGAAAGAAATTAAGAATTATAATAAAAAAACACCAGATAGGCTGGCAAAAACTAAAAAGTGATGAGAAAAAGTGAGAGGCACACAAGATGAAGATAACCGTACAAAAATCTTAGCTACACAATCACTACAAGTTAGCTTTAAAGTTCTTGGTAGCACAGGCAAAATACTATATAATAGTTTTAATTGTCTTACAAAATAAAACAGCGGCTTATAATAAAGAAAAGCTTTTTTGTGGTAGGAAAACTATAAAATCTTAAATTTCATGAACCTAAGGGAGACAGAACATATTTTTTCTCATAAGAGCCAGTCTATGTAGGAAATTAACTTCTGAAATTAAGTCACAACTATTTTGATTCACATTGCGCAAAGATATTGTGTCCCCGTAGTATTGTAGATAGCTTCCACACAGACTCGTCGTCTTCGAACCCAGCCTTACTCAGCAGACTTATGAGTCACCTTCTTACTGGAATACAGACCATGTTAAATGAGAAGACCAGAATTTATGGAGTAGCTGACTGACTACAAGCCCTGAATGATTTTTAACATCTAAGTTATGTTCTTTGGCTCTTTTAGGTCCTAAATAAATACATGTTTTGGTCCTATATTCCAAAGTACATTGACTACAGAATTTAAGATGTTCTTCTAATAAAAAGAAATTGAAATAATTACTTTTTTATTGCAATAGTTAATTATACAACAAACACCAGAAAAAAACTATGAAAATTGATTTAAGAGAAAAATATTTCACCCAAGATGTGAATATCATAAAAACTGTTTTATAAATAATGAAAATTTTAAACACATCCTGTACATTGAGAAATTATCTTCGTATGCTATTAGATACCAGGCATAAAGCCAAAAGTCTAAGTAAAAAATGAAGAAAGGTTTGTACATGTATTTAACATGTGTTATCGGCTAACATACTAGTGAACTGTGTCCCTAAATCAAGCAATAATCCCCAAACTGTAATAACCCACAGAATGCACAATTATTAATCACATTTAATGTATTGAAAAACAACTTTCATAATTTAAATGATTTTATTAGTCTTTTGGGAAGAGTAAAGAAAAAGCATGTACCAAAAAGCTTAAGAGAGATTTCTACAGGTCCCAATGTCTCCAGCATGACCTGCCCTCTGCCTCAGACACCAGTTCCTCACATTGGCTTCACACCTCTAGAAACCCTGAGAAACACCACTTTCTTGTCTCACCCAGCTCAACCGGCTTATTGACCTTCCTTTAAGCATCACTAGGAACAATGAGAGTAGCTCTGGAATCTGACCTCCGATCCAACGATTTTCCACGTTAACCTATTAATTCTTCCCATAACATATATGCCCACTAGACATTGTCCATCTGGGACTTCACATAGGCAGCTCACATCTCCCATTTGTTGAGTTGTATGGACATCAGGTTGGGGTGATTATTCTCAAACCTGTTTGTGGTCATCATGGTAATTTAATCAAATAATACACACATCAATAAACATAAAATACTAAAGAAGAGTTGGATGTTTAAAACTCTAATGATCTGAAAAGAGTCAATACCTCCAAGACAGTGCTTTCTCACATAACCCATCCCTGCCACACACCCCCCCCCAGCAAGTACACATTTCCCCTAGTAAAAAATTTTTTTTAATGTCAATGAAGGTGATTTATTTAAAAAATTGTGGATAACATGATAAAAATTAGAGATAAAACATAAAATCTAGAAAGTTTTTGCCCTTGGGTTTTCTCCAAGTGTCTTTTAGTTCTTATTCTCTTTGAAAGAAAACTGGAATTTATAGGTGACAATATAGGTATAGTTTATTCCAGAAAACCAATTTGGAATTCAAATAGTGGATATAAAGAATTATTGTGCAACTAAAAACAAAACATTTAGGTATGGGACCAGCAGGTGGCATGGAGGTTAAGGTACTGGATCCCACATGGCCAGCTTTGCAGTTCAAGTCCTAGATCTGGTGGTTTGAGGATCATGCCAGACATGTGTATATGACCAAAATCCTGAGACGGATATGGAGGAGAAGGGATTGTGGCATGACCATCCCCTTGGGGGGTAATTTCTCAGTCTCTCTCTCTCTCTGGCAAGGGCATGTGTCCTACAGCAAAACAAACAAACCCTCAAATTCAAAGTATGTATGCATATTTTATATTTTTTTTTCTTGAGAGGTTTTTGCTATAGGGCGCGTGCACTTGCCAGAAAGATAGAGACAGAAAGTAAGAAATCACCCCCCCCCCCCCCCCCCCGGGGGGATGGCCATGCCACAATCCCTTCTCCTCCATTTTCCTCTTGGGATCTTGGGCACGCACGCACATGTGCCCGGGGTGAGTTTAAGCCACCGGGTCCAGGACTTGAACTATGGTCGACTACATGGGAGTCCAGCGACATAGCCATTTACGCTAACTGCTGGTCCCTCTCATAACTTTTTAAAAGTTAACTAAAAAAAAAAGCTGATTCTAGGCTGGCTCTATAGCCTGATGATTGAAAGAGCTGGATCCCCACGTGACTGACTGTATGGCTTGAGCCCTGGACCTGGCAGCCTGAGAAACATGCTGGGTATGTGTACATGCATGCCCAAAATGCTGTAAGGAGCGAGAGATGGAGAAGGGATTGTGGTGTGCCCGTGCCCATGGGTTACTTTCTCTTTTCCCTCTGTGTCCCTTTGTCCCTCTGTGGGGAGTTCACAGATCCTCTAGGAACACCACCCCCACCCCCACCACCCCCCCCCCCCCCCCCCCCCCCGCCTGCCACACATAATGCTAACTCTAATCTTATCAGATAAGAATCTTCGTCTCAATTCCTTGCTTATTTCGGAGTCTAAGACTTCCAGATCACCTGTTTCAGCTGGTTATTCATTACCACATTGACCTGTACATTCAATAATATGACTTAACCTTCCTTTCCTCCAGCCTCCCACACCGTCTCTTTGCCCTGTCAGCTATGTCCGGACACAAAGCATCGCCTCCTTATACCCTGGATCCAAAGGTCAGGCTGCTCCTTTCATGTCCTACACACCTCTGGGCTGAGGAGGAAGAGAAGATGAAGAAGGTAGAGAGGATGGAGAAGGGAAAGAAATGACTATAACATCTTCCAACTGTCCTTCACCAAGCTGTCTGCCTACTTTCTGATTACTCTTCATTCAATACAGATTGCAGCATCTGCTTCACAATAATTTTCTTTTCCACTCCTATTTCTATGTCATGATTTTTGGAACAAGTAGCACCAAGATGGACTACCCATATAACACTGGAGTCTCTTAATCCTCCCCCCCCCCCCAAAAAAAAAAATCCTTTGGTATCTTAGCAGCCAGCACAGACTGCACTCACAGCACACCTGCGCCTTTCTTCACTCGGGAGAGACTTCAATTCGCGGACTCCCTCTTTCCAGTTATCCACCCTCACTTCTTTGTGCCCCCTTCCCATAACTGTACTTACTGCTGTAAAGGGTTAACACTTCCCAAAGCAGAGGTTCTCAGATGCCAGTGTGCTCAGAATTACCAGAAGGGCTTGTTAAAAGACATAGAGACTAGGGATTCCCTGGGATTCCTGGTAGGCCTAGGATCATGAATTTGTATTTCTAATAAGTTTTCAGGTGATGCTGCTTTGAAAACTACTCCCTCAAACTTTATTTTCCCTATTCTCAAATTCCCTGGACTGTTCCCCATTCATCACATTCATGTCCTAAACTCCAAGTATATGTGCACCCAGCATGCTCAGGGAGCAGGAGGACTCAGGTCCTTCTGTTCCTATGTGGACCCCACTGCATCACCACTATGCCACCACCTGGCCCATAGCATCGCCCGTTCCCACTATCCGCTCTTATTCACTGTCCAGTCACAGGGAGAAATCTTCCCTAGTAGTCACCGAGAAGGTATGAGTAATCAGATGGGTATTCTCTTATCTTACCATCACCGATCTCCAATCTATCAACCTGCCTAATCAATTCTACAGAAATTTATGAATATCAATCAACACTCATATATTTCTCTTCTAAATTCCTTCTTCGACATTTGTTGCTGGAATTACTAACTCTCCCTCTGCTTTTCCCCTGCTGCTTACCTGCGCCTCTCTAACAGCACACAGCACTTGCCCTCTGGCATTATATGGGGTCATCAGGAAAGTCGTGACACATTTTTGCACAGAAAAACACAAAAAAATACATCATGAGTTTCCTGATGACCTAATACTGACTTAAATACACGTTACACTTCTTTTACTAGACTTTACAATTGCCAAAGTAGGCTTATGACTTCTTACTTTTAGACACTTACTAAATGTTTATTTAAATTAATGAATGGGATGGTATGGGCCTCTACCTCATTTTTTTCCATATTTATTTTTTATTAAGGGAGAATTCACATATAAACTACCTTAAGCATAATTTGAGTTTTTAGTTAATTTAAGACATTTTCATCTTTTAAATAATTATAATCATTAACATTTATAATAAAGTATTCCAATAATCCAAAGTTTATGGAAATTAAGAAATGCCCTAGAATAAAATGGCATGGAAGGGTAGTCATTCCTTTTATCATTTCTTGTCTCTTCAGTTCTAAGTTATATCCATCCAAACATCTCATTAAAGAAAAGAAGAGAAAAAGGTAATAGTCTATTTAAAATTCTTCTCAGGAGGTTTAAGAGCCTGAGTGTGAAAAAAGGACAGGTCAAGGCATTTACTTCAAGAAAAACCCCTATCAAAAAGGAAGAAAACTGTATTTTATTTGAAACTGTAATGAGCTTCAAAGGTTTGTTTGTAAGTGAAAGTTTGCAAGAAACTTTATTCTACATAAAAGCAATATTTAAGAGCAGAGTCACAACAATGTGATTATGCTAAGATATGTGTTAGGTTGTGGGGAAAGTCATGATGTGTTTTTCCATGAAAAATGTGTCATGACTTCCCAGACAACCAGTAGCTTTATGCACATTATTTATAGCTCTGAATCTCTGTGGAATCACAAAATAAGAAAACAGACCAAGGACATGCAGAATGAAGTACAAAAAGCAAAATATACAAGTGTTCTGTATTTTGGAAGTATATTGGAATCTCAACTATTAAAAATAATAATAGAGGGACCAGTAGGTGGCATGGTGGTTAAGGTGCTAGACACTCCCCCATGGCCAACCACGGTTTAAGTCCCGGATCTGGTAACTTGCTTTCTTATTGTCTCTCTCTCTCTCTGTCTCTTTCTGGTCAAAATTAAAAACTAAATGAATGAATTAAAAACTAAATAAAATTATAAAAAAATAATAGAAATACAAGACCCATAAATATACCAAACAGTTGAGATACCTTCTTCTTAGGTATCTTTTCTTGATATATTTCCAACTTTTTATGGTAAACATATGTTATTTAAAAGTTTTGTTTAAACGGGAACCAGCAGTTAGCGTAATGGCTATGTCGCTGGACTCCCACGTAGTCAACTGCGATTCGCGTCCCGGACCCGGTGGCTTAAAACTCATGCCGGACTCCCACGTAGTCAACTGCGATTCGCGTCCCGGACCCGGTGGCTTAAAACTCATGCCGGGCGTGTGTGCGTGCGTGCCCAAGATCCCGAGAGGAGAATGGAGGAGAAGGGATTGTGGCGTGACCATCCCCCGTGGGGGTGATTTCTCGCTTTCTGTCTCTATGTCTCTCTCTCTCTCTGTCTGGCGAGCGCACGCGCCCTATAGCAAAAATCTCTCCAAAAAAAAAAAAAAGTTTTGTTTAAACGTACTAAATTTTTTTTAGATCAGAATATGTCATAACATTGTATTTGAGTCCCATAAGCCTCTAACTTTGAACTGAATCTAGTATTGCTTTTAACAAAAATGAAATAGTCACAAAGAACTAACATTTATCTTCAGAGAAACACATTTTAACTTATTTATTTATTGCTGAACTTAGTATTTTTAATTGTTAAAATAAGTCATATCTTATACTACTTGGTATCTAAAACACTATAAGACACAGTAAAAAAAATTCCTAGTTTAATAATTCAACAAATATTTAGAGATGATAATGGTAACAGGCATTTTAATAGAAAATAATCACATAATGTCAAATATCATAATCATATGCAATTAAAATACCTTTACTCGTGGCTTTTATGTGCTAGACATCATAGAAGTTAAAAAGACAACCAACACCTGGGGACTGTCTGGGGAGGGTGGGGCTCACATTCCATAGAGAAAGACCACCATGCAAAAAAAAAAAAAAAAAAAAAAAACTATACCAAATAAGCCAAATTCCATGAGAACATTTAGGGTAAAGTACTTTTGGAACATGAAGATGATGATCAGTTTCAACTAAGAATCTGAAGGGTCTATCAGTGATTCTAAAATTTGTTTCTAATATTCCAGGATTGAAAACATTCTAAGAGGCAAGGACTTTAAGATGCTAGTCACCACAGGGGTTACCTGGGGAAAGCTTTTCAAATCAGCCGTGGAGAATTGGAAAGAACTTGAGAGACGCTAAATCAGAACCAGAATAGCAACTGCCTATTTGGTTCACTGACCAGGAAATCTGTAGTGGCAGAGGTAGATGTTAGAGCCAGGAAGAAAATCTTGGTTTTGATTTCATTGAAGATAATAGCCATCTGAGTGGGGGCTGGCAGGTGGCACAGTAGTTAAGGTGCTAGACTTCAACATGGCTGACTGTGATTTGAGTGTTCGACCCGGTGGTTTGCTTTTTCACTTTCCCTTTCTGGTCAAATTAAAATAATAAATAAACAAAGTAATTATTTAAAACAACAGCCATCTGAGTGATGACTGTATTTAAGGGATGTCTTTGATGTAGAGATTCAAGATAAAATATTACAGAAAAGGAGCTTTCTGCTTGGGGCTCATGAGCAACAGAACTGAGTGGGGAGAGGTCATACTCAGAGGAAGGAGATGCTTCTGGGTCACCTGCAAATTCATGACTTTCCCAACAACCTAATATGAAGGTCAAGAGGCTTGCTCAGATCCCAAAGATTAAGAAACAGATGGCTCTCACTTGAAATTCCCTAGTATATTGACTCTAACTTTGGAAAATGATAATTTCATCTCCTCATGAAAAGCCTGGGCTTTTAGACAGAGAAGGCGAAATAGAATGTAATACTGTGAACAAGGTGTTAAAGAAATTTACTTTATTCAGTCATCCAACTAGTAAGAAGTACAGAGATGATTCCTGTGCCAAATATTCTATACTTGGTACATTTTTCTTTCTCTCCTATAACATGGATGAAGAAACTGTATGGTCTGGGTTAACTTGTAAATACCAAAAGCAATGCCTACAAGGTTAGATTACTACAATAAACCTTCTACAAGGCAGATGAATACTAATGACTACTATATTTCCACCAAAGCATCCAACGAGAAACTGGTCTTTAGGATGGGGAAATCCTTGTCCGTCCCTAGAGCAACTGACTTGGGTGGGCCTTCAAATCCTCAGAATGAACATGACTTCCTCATTGTGTGGCTGTTGGAACACTCAGAGCAATGTGGTTCTCAAACTTTGGTGTGGATAAGAATCATCTAGAGATTGTTAGCATGAAAATGTCACAGGTGTCCTTCCTCAGGCTCCCACTCAGGATTCTGATTCATTTCAAGGTGTACAAGTGATGCACATAGTTTGCCATTTTGAAAAGAGGTTTTGTGACTGTCATACAGATACTGCTCTACAGCAAGCTGCTACATAGAAATTATCTTATTTTCTTCCATTTTGCCTCTTTCCAATATCACTACTTTTTTTTTTTTTTTTTTTTTTGGAGAGGTTTTTCGCTATAGGGCGCGTGCGCTCGCCAGACAGACAGAGAGAGACATAGAGACAGAAAGCGAGAAATCACCCCCCAGGGGGGATGGTCACGCCGCAATCCCTTCTCCTCCATTCTCCTCTCGGGATCTTGGGCACGCACGCACACGCGCCCGGCGTGAGTTGTAAGCCACCGGGTCCGAGACGCGAACCGCGGTCGACTACGTGGGAGTCCAGCGACATAGCCATTACGCTAACTGCTGGTTCCCTCCAATATCACTACTTTTAAAGGATTTTTTAAAAAAATTTATCTTATTGCCTATGAGTTTACTTAAGCCCTCTTAAACTTCTTCTGAAATAAGGAGAGGCTGAAGTGAATACTTTTGAATTATTATGGATAAACCTTATTTTTCCTTTTCTAATAGCAGGGAAAGAAAGCTGATCAATTTTTTTTAACAATAAAGGAACTAGTTGAGCTGTCACAGCCCTGGGCCTAGAGACTGTGAAGAGAGACCTGACACACCAATGTATTATTAAATAGAAAATGAGGCTGCTGGCTGGATGAGGGCATGCTGACAGCACCGTGTCCTTTGATGTTCAAACGGAAAGCCCTGGCATTGCACAGGGTTCATTTCCAGAGGAGGCGTGCAGCACCAGGACGCGTCTGTTCGATTGTCAGCGGAAATGTAAGACACTTCACAGATGGCAGAAAAAATTCTACCTATGCTTACACACACAGTGTGACCTAGAGAAAAAAAATGAGACCTGGAGAGAAAAAGCAGTAAACCAGTACTGAAGGAGTACTATGTAATGACCATTCTTTTTAGTTTTCGGATACTTCAGTGAAGCATAGAATCATCTAGTTAATTCTGAAAACCAGGAAAATTCGGTGAATACTCTTTTAAGTTAAAAACGTTGGTTTGTTTGAATTGACTATACTGTCTTAACTCTACTTTCCTTCAGGTATGTAGAAATAGTTTCAGAAATGCCTTTTTGTTTCTTGCCTGTTCCCTTTGGTGAGAACATAAAGCTACTTCATAAGGAGTTACAGAACAGAAAAACAACAATAATGGCTAATGTCTATGGAGCATAGATTAAATTATTTTAATTCTGTAAGGTAAATGTGTGTGTGTGTGTACACAAATAATGAAAAGTAAGTTGTCATCTCTGAGAGGTGGGGTTAAATATAATCTACATAGGGACCATCAGATGGCATAAAGGTCATACTGCTGAACTCCCATGTACTCGACTACTGTTTGAGTCCTGGACCCGGTGACTTAAAACTCTCACCTGGCATGTGTGTGTGCGTGCCCACAATCCCAAAAGGATACTGGAGGAGAAGAGATTCCCCCAGGGGATGATTTCTCATTTTCAGTCTCTCTTTCTCTCTCTCTCTCCCCCTCTCTGTCTCTCTGGTGAGTGTACATACCCTATAGCAAGAATCTCTCTAAATTTTTTTTTTTTAAATAACTTACATAATTTCTTCATACCTTTTCATATTTCAACAAAGAATCATATGTGTGTATATATATATATATATATATATATATATATATATACACACATACATATATATACATATATATATACACATATATATATACTTTTTTAAGCCAATAAACAGTCATAAAATAATATTGGGCACCTACATTGTTAAGACAGACTTCTAAGTTTCAAGCATCCTTTTTCAGATCTAATTTTGATAATGCATATAATATGCTTGTCCTCTGTGAAACCTTCGCTATTTCCAATCCCCTCCACCAATTTGATGACACTACTAAGCTCCCACTATTCTGAGTTCACCATTAAGTAGCATCTCTGCACAGTATGAAATTCCCTCTCTACTCTGACTTCTCCAGTGAACGCTCAGTTACTTGAGGAGGGGCCTTTATCTTGCCACTCATTGCATATTTGCAGTCTTTCATAGAGGAGAGAAATTAGTCTTTAATTCTTGGCTCATAAATAAAAACATTAATTAGGCCAAAGTAGACGAAGGCTTGTCAATTTATTTTAAGAAAGCATAGAGACATCTCTAATCCAGTTACTCAATGCTACCGCTTCTTCAGTTAGTAAACTACAAGCAGCTCTGGAAACACACTGCTTCCTAAGTTCTAAAGTGAAGGGACACAGGAACTTGGAAATAATGAGTCTCATTTTCTGCAGGTCTATTACTGCTGACAATCCTTAAGGTATCACTGTTACTGAAATTTCACATATTAGAAACCAAAAGGCTCAGAGAGGTTAAGAACTTGTTTGAGGTTAGCAGTAGGGATGAACTCAGATCAGCGCTCATTTCCCTAAATCACACTGCTGCTGAAATCCACGAGTTCTACATTTATAGATAGCCTTTTCCAGACATTCAACTTAGAATATCTGTCTTTACTCTTCGATGTTACAATTTTTCTAAGTGGTTTGATCATTATTAGTTACCTATGGTTATTTATGTTTTAAATGTAGATAACCACCAGAGGAGAATACTCCTAACTCAGAAAGTATGCTTACCTAAATGATAAACAGAGATTAGCAAATTTAATACAATTCATTAAGTTATACATTAATTCTACTCTCCTATGGTGAAGAGGAGACCTACTAGGTAATTCTGGCCTCCAAAGTGTGCCAATCACCAAGGCCCATTCACTTATAGCAGTTTACGTTTCATCTCTGCTCCACATAATATACTATTTATATTGTAAGTAATTAAAAAAGAGCCTGAGCTGCGAGAAAGCCATGGCTACATTTCTATAATTAATAAGGCTGTCTCTCACCCTTGTCTGTCTCATTAATCTGCATATCGCGTAGCAAGTTGGCAAGGCCACCTTCTCTCACCCTTTCAGCTTGTTCGGGTCACAGGAACGGATGTGACGACTCGTGCGTATCTTTATTTCTCCCCAAGGAGACGCACAGCTGCCTGGCCTGGCCGCAGAGCCCACCGAGGACCTCCTGCTGTGCCGCACTGTCACAGACTCACTGGAGGAGCACTGTCCTCCTGTGACTTTACCACTGTGACATCTGTGCAAATACTGAGGCTTGGGCAAACTTTTAGACAAGAAGAAGAAATTTTATTTCTCTACTGTAATTCTAATTTTTATTTTCACTGTTTTCTGGTATTTTTTACTGATAAATTTAGGATACAGACCTATTATTTCTTTGAACAAATTCTTATAAATCTGCCACAGAAAACAGACATTACTAAGTATAAATATTAGCCTGGCCAATTATTACAGACTTAATCAGTTCTGTTTAAAAACAAATATGAAGTGTCACATAGTGACAGAAAAGTTCTGGGCAACCAAGGGCATAAAAATTTCTCTCTAGGGAACCAGCAGTTAGCGTAATGGCTATGTCGCTGGACTCCCACGTAGTCGACCACAGTTCACGTCCTGGACCTGGTGGCTTAAAACTCACGCCGGGTGCATGTGCGTGCGTGCTCAAGATCCTGAGAAGAGAATGGAGGAGAAGGGATTGCGGCGTAACCATCCCCCCTGGGGGGTGATTTCTCGCTTTCTGTCTCTATGTCTCTCTCTGTCTGTTTGGCTAGCGCACACGCCCTATAGCGAAAAATCTCTCCAAAAAAAAAAAAAAAAAAAAAAAAAAAAAAAAAAAAAAAACTCTCTAAAATGAGATACAGATATAAGATGTAAAATTGACCCAAGTCAATTTACATTTTCTACCTTTGTTTATAAAATCAAGGTTGTAGGGCAACACTATCATTTTAGAAAAGAAAAAAAAAGTGAATGCTAATCCTGACATTTATATTAATAATTTACTAAAGCAGATAATCAAAAATAAAATTTTAGAAATTCAACCAGACTCTAATTTTGATATTACACGTTGGTTTAAGCTACTCTAAATTCAGCTGACATTTCCACATCATTGAGATGAAAACCTTGATAATCTACTCCTTTCATATTTACTGAAAAAGACAGTCTGTAAGTTATTAAGTGAGAGAAAGCAATGAGAGTAAGAATAAGAAAGTAGCTATATGGATATGGTCATGTAAATTAGATTGGCCAATTTCCCTTTTTTTTTTTTTTTCTAGAGAGAGATTTTTGCTACAGGGCATGTACGCTTGCCAGAGAGACAGAGTGAAACAGAGACAGAAAATGAGAAATCACCTCCTGGGGGATGGCCAGGCTGCAATCCTTTCTTCTCCATTAATTTCTTGGGATTTGGGGCATGCATGCACATGCGGCCAGCATGAGTTTTTAAGTCACCAGGTCTGGGACTAGAACTGCAGTTGACTACATGGAAGTCCAGCAATGTAACCATTGCGCCATCTGCTGGTCCTTAGGTTGGGCCATTGTATTCTCGACTGGTCTGAGAAGTATTTCATGCTGGATAAACTGTCTTTACAAGCCAAATGATTTACAACGATCGAATATTTAAAAAATAAGAATAAAATAAAATAATTAATAATAACAACCTGAAAAAAAGAAAAGCTATTTGTGCTGCTGATGTACATAGTAATATTTTTGTCTTGACTGATATGCATGGTAATCATGCTGGAGAAAGGAATTTTTTTAACTTTATTTATTATTATTTTCCAATATGACAAAACAGAGATGGGGTGGGGAGGTGAGAAAGGAAGCCACCACCATATCTGAGACTTGAACCATGGTCAGCCATGTGGGAGTTCTAATAATTATTTTGATTATTTTGATCCATGTCAGTTTTATAGAAAATAAAACATACATTTAAACTCTACAGTTCTTTTCTAATAAAAATAAAATTCAGGGCTATTTTATAAGTAAACAGAAAGTCAGATTCTAAGAAGATAAATTGATCTTTGGTGGAAAAAAATTATGTGGTTATTTTGAAGTGTGTGTGTATGAGGTGGTGGAGGAGAGTGGTGAATCTTGGACCTAGTTTTAAAGTCTTAGAGTTATTAACTAAATTTAAAAGAAATATATTTTCTGTCATTTATTTTAAGCCCACAAAATAATATCTTCAGGCTTTGTTAATAACTGAAACTATAAAATTGCAATTTTTGAAGTCACAATCAGTATAGGTTTGAAAAAGGAAATCCATTATCCCATTAAACAACAAATTGATTTTTACAACTAATTAAGGTGTTAATAAGGACTAACATGCTGAAAAAATGATGCAATCTACAATCTGTTAAAAATCCAGATAACCTATCTTTAAATATTTTAGTACATGTGGTAGGCAGTTAGTATATTATACTAAATGTGTTTATAGTACATTTGTATAGTACATTTGTTAAGTTATTTATTTATTCCATGAGTGAGAGACAGACAACACTTTCCCCAAAGACAGATGCAGCTGTTCTGCTGTAAGAAACAGCCTAGAGAGGTTTTCATGTTTCTATAGGAAACTGATGGACAACCAAAGCTAATCCACACTACCTATGCTTTGAAAAGCCATACTAGAGGCCAGCAGGTGGCATGGTGGTTAAGGTGCTGGACTCACACAGAGCTGACCATTGTTCGAGTCCTGGACCTGGTAGCTTGCTTTCTCACTCTGCCCCCACCCCCAGTCAAATTAAAATAATAATAAAAATAAAATAAGTAATTCTTAAAAAAAAAAAAAAACAAAAAAACCTGGCTTCTTAAAAAGAAACGCCATACTGTACCCTACAATTATGTACAATGATTACTTTTTTTTTTTTTTTTTTTTTTGGAGAGGTTTTTGCTATAGGGCGCGTGTGCTCACCAGACAGACAGAGAGAGACAGAAAGTGAGAAATCACACCCCCAGGGGGCATGGCCATGCCGCAATCCCTTCTCCTCCATTCTCCTCTTGGGATCTTAGGCATGCACGCACACCCGCCCGGCATGAGTTTAAGCCACTGGGTCCAGGACTCGAACCGCGATCGATTACGTGGGAGTCCAGTGACATAGCCATTACGCTACAATAATTACTTTTAATCATCGGTCCCTACAATGATTACTTTTAAACCAGGAATAATTTCAAAACAAAAAAATCAATTTCCCCTCCTTTACCTACAATTATTAAACTTTTTGTTATATTCATCTAGAATTTGTCTTCTAAGGAATTCATTCATAAACCACAAAATATATGTACAGTTAAGCTAAATACATATGAATACAATCTATGATGACATTTTATGAAGATCTACAAAACTTAGGAATTTTGAATTATTCTATAATAATATAAATTTATTATATATCTGGCACATGGAAAATACTTGATAGATGTTAGGAGTTATTATTAATAGTAGCAATTATTATTGATTGAGTGGTATACCATTATATTACAAAGGTATTATTAAATTGTCCATCTTTGTTAAGTATATAGCTTTTCATCCTTATTTAAAGCCCTACAGTGAACCTGTATATTTGAAGGAATATTTTGAAGGATAAATTTCTAGAAGTGACTATGATGGGTCAAAAGTCTCTTTTTAACATTGTATATATCTAGTATCAAATTACTACACAGAAAAAAAAACAAGGAAAAGATAACACTCCTGAAAAAGACAAGCCTTACAGAATCATGTTTGTCCAAATCATTAGGGCAGAGATGATAGTGATGCATACAGTACAGTGGAGATATTTAGGTACTAAAGTATCATAATTATCTTACAAAACACTTTGATTTACCTATAAATTACAACAAACTGCATGTCGCTTTGGAGACAGACATACCACATTCTGCCACTCAACAGCTCCAGAGAAGCCAGTTTTTCTTTGCTGGTCATTGAATAGATACTATTTCTTCAACTAAACAACAAACAAAGCTTTATCACTATTTTGTAGGGAGCATATGTGTCTTTCCCTTGAGGAACTGCACTGAAGTCAGCATGACACTCAAACTACAGAAGTCAGACGGGAAGCTGAGACCTCACGAGGAAAGCACAGACTGTGATTTTTCCATTTTACTGCTCAGTCTGGGGCATGTATTCATAGAACCAGAGTCACCCACACTATTTACATTTCTTTTGATTATTCTCTCAGCACAAACAATTTAAGGGTCTCTAAGAGGTGACTTTACACATTTTAGATATTTAACATATTCTTTATCTTTCTGTATAAAATGAAAGATAGAAGAAAGACAAAGGGAAGGAGAGAAGGAAGAGAAATAAAGAGGGAAGAAACAGGTGCATGCACATGAAAAGAACTATTTTTAAACTTGAAATGAGTCCTCCTCTCTCCCTGCCAGTGTACAGTGTGATTTCCATGCTGTTCATACTATGTGTAATAAATTAAACAGTGCTATAACTCTAGTACAAAGCACAGAAGAATTCATATTGTTTTAAGCTCTGCCAGGTATACGTAAAATAAAATAACAAATGAGAAGGAATTTTCTATTGCTCACTTAAGTAAAATATAAAAAAAAGGTATGTTTAAAGCCTGTTTACTATTTCAGAGGTAAAGGTTACCATTTTCTTGTACTACCTTATAACTCACATATCCCAACTGAGTCATCCTCATTTACTTTTTTTCCCCCCACTAGGGTACATGTGCTTGTTGGAGAAAGACAGAAAGAGGGAAAGTGAGAAATCACCCCCCAATCCCTCCAGGGGAAGGCCACACAGCCTTCCCTTCTTCTCTATCCTCCTTTTGGGATTTTGGGTGCTTATGCACATGTATGTGGTATGATTTTCAAGCCATCAGGTCCAGAACTCAAATCACAGTCAGTCATGTAGGAATCCAGCACCTTAACTACCATGCCACCTCCTGGTCCCAGTCTTCATTTACTTTTACAGGCAAATAGAATGAAATAACATATAGTAGGACACATATAATTTTGTATTATATCATTTATGTAACTTTAGCTACCTACTATAAATGAGGTGAACGGTACCACAGTTTCATGTTCCAACTCGTAATATAAGAAAATATTGGGCCATTGGAAAAGTCATGACATATTTTTCTATGCAAAAACATTTTGATAAATAATTTCTCTTAAGAGGTCAATGCCTTAAAGACTTTGTATTCTAGGCCTTGTTGACGTGCATGTAAAAGGTTGATCACATTTTGGAAAGTGTTCATAAAAGCTTATTTCCATTTTTCAAGGCAATGGAAAGTTAAATTACTATGCTTAGGAGATGAATAATAAGAGAAAGATACAGAATTAAAAAGCAGTGGGAATACAGTAATAAATTAAGCAAGTTTAATAAGTTAGTTTAGATAGAAAAATAAGGTGAAAATTGAAATTGGTCCAATAGGCAAAGACCCAGTTACTTTACACCAAGTCTGAGTAAGATTCTGAACCTGAATATGACATTTATCCTCTTAACTTAGGCATAATACTTAATTAGAATTTAAAAAGAAAAAGAATTTCAGAAGTAGGCACTAATCTATGTGATAAATCTTTTTATCAAATTAGTACATCGGACAGATTAGCTATTTCAGCTACAAAATTTATTAGGTGGATCTGGGGTTCTTACATGGTAGAGGTAGTACTAAACATCAGCTGTGCATTTGGCTTCTCACTATCTCTTCACCCTAATCCTGCAAAATACCATTCTTGTTTTTTTTTTTTTTTTTTTTTTTTTTTTTAAGTGACGGAGAGCAGGGGAATCACATTCCAAAATTCCAGGGGGTTTCTGTATGTAATACAGGGGTGGGCATATGGAAGAATGGAAATTTATGAGCTCCCATTCTCAACTTTGGCTTTTTCTTTTTGGAGGGAGAACAAGAGCCTGGAGCTTCCACAGGTATCTCATGATAAGAATCCAGCAAAAAAGCAACAGAACCATGAATTGTAGACATCATTTGAGCCCTGCATCAAATTGGTACAAGTCCTATTACTATATTATTTGGTTACTAGATCAATAAATTCCTATTTAGTTTAAGCTATTCATCACTCAAAACTAAATGGGTAGGGAAGTAGAAAAAGCAGACTTCATTGAATTTCTCTCACATTTTAAGGAGAAGTGAAGAGGAGACATGTCAAACTGGACAGATCTCTTTTGGAGTCTCTTATTTCGATTTAAGAACAATAGATAAGGTATAGCTATTGATCAGATTTTTTGCTGCTACCCATCAGTTTGAAACTAAGATTCTGGCTGTGTTGGGTATCCCAAAGACAACCCTCAGTCTCACTAATTCACTAAAAGACTCACAGGACTCAGAAATTGTTACATATGTGACTGTAATTGCAGAAAAAGGATACAGAGCAAAAGGAAAAGGCCATAGGAAGAAGTCTTAAAAAAAAAACACAGCACAATTTCTACCACTGGATTACACACAGGACATGCTCATTTTTTCAACATCAAGTGCTCTAACACATGTGAAATATTGCCATTAGGGAGTCACTGAAGATTTAGTGTCCAGAGTTTTTATTGGGGGCTAATCATGGAGGCAACTTCTGCTTAGCATGTACCCAAATCCCAGACTCTCAGAGGAAATCAGGGACTCAGTATAAACTGCACTGTTCGGTTTAGACACAGTGAGAACACTATTGGCATTTGGGGAAAGTTTTCTATCAGCACAGAAAACTGTTCATTATTCAAGTTCCCAAATATAGCCAACTTTCTAAAGTTAGTAGATACAGACCTGCTATGTTAATTTCTTTCTACACCCTGCCTTCCTTTTGGTTACTTCAAGATGTCAATTTAGGACACTATCTCTCCCATATGCCAACTGTCGTCTGTCACATTCTGAGAAAATAGTTGTTTACTAGACTGGAAATCATCACAGATACTGCACATGAATTCTGTGTCCCACCATCTGCACTCCTCAAATAGATGGACAGACTTTATATCAGGCCCAGTCCTTCCCTACAGGCCCTGCTCTGCTGCAGCCATAAACTAGACTATGAACCACAGGAGAACAATCTATTGATTTTTATACCCAGACTTCTTAGCACATCCTACTTCTTTAATAAATGCTTGTTAAATGAATAACTACATCCCAAGATGTAAATCTGTCATGGCCCTGAACTAACAGACCTTTGGCTTTGCCTTTCCATCCTGGAGCTGCTCCTTTAAACCTGGGTATGTGCACACAAAAATGAGGCTTATCACTTTCTGATATAAACACATGAGTGAACAAAATCCCAGTCAAGGAAGAGCTGCTTCAGTTGCTGCACTAAAACTAGTTAATTGCTTCAGTTATGAGTCACTAAATTAACTTGAAGAACAAAATATACTCACAGAATAGGATTTATGTTCAAATAAACAATTTTAAAATAAGAATTTTTAAATCAAAGTAACTGGCTGGTCTTATTGGAAACAAAAAACAAGTTAGACAAACATTTTTTTTTAAATAATATTCTCAACACTGAATTGCAAAAAAATGATGAGCATTTGTGGCCAGAAAGCATACCTACCGGGTTGTTGGAAAAGTCATGAAACATTTTTGCATAGAGAAACAGAGAAAAATACGACATGACTTTTCCGACAACTCAACAGAAACTACCCTGCAGTTAGCCTCTCTGTGGTGTTGCTGGCTGCTCTCCACAGATCCCAGCTGTAATCTGCTCAGAAGCAGCCTGGGCCCTGTTCAGCCAAGTCGCACCGTGTGCTGTGAGCCTGGCATCCTACCTCTGTGGGAAGCGTGGCTGCAGATGACTAGCTGAAAATAAAACTAAACTCCAGGCTAAATGTATCATCCTGATTTTAATTAAGTTTCTCGAAGAGCTGCTTCATTTTGTCGCACTTTTTCCCTCTCTCATTTACAAATGTGGTCTAAGAATACTGTCTGTAAGTGAATACAGCATTTTGCATCAAAGTACAGTAAATGTGTATGAGTGAATTTTCTACAGTATTAGCCTTACAAATGTTTCTGGGTCATCTTTTAAAGCATCTAATGTCCATAAATATTAATATTCTATAATAACACTAGAGAAATATCAAGAGGTAATAATGTGTATCTTTTTAACCTGAAGGAAAAAAATCTATAAATTCAAAACAGATGTTCGTATGGAATCAGGCCTTTATTAAAATATCCAGAAAGGAAATTTCCATGCTTCTAAGTGTAACACATTCTACTCTCTCTCTGAAATTTTTAATCAATGTCTCTTTGGCTGGGATTAATAAAAAGTTCTGCCAGGTTAAATAATCTCTGGCATAAATGATATACTCATAATTTACCTTTTCAATGAAATAAAATAGCTGATTAAGAAGATTTTTATAATCTATAAAACAATCTAAATTCTAAAAACACTATACCAGAAGCTACTTTGTGATAAAACTCATCCACATTACATAAACTGTAATTTTTCCACATAAAGAACTGTTTTTCTTTTTCCGAATGAGACTACCTTAGTGCAGCTTCCAATTGACTCTTAATACCCCCCACAATTCTGAATCCCTGAAGTCAGTAACATCAACTCTCATTTCCTCTTTTAGGAAAGAAATTGAGACTATGAGTAAATTACTACCTGTCTTTCTATCAAATCATTGCGTGAATTCCTAGACAAGCTTGTCAACTGAATTTCATCAGATGTAAGGAACTATTATTCATGGAGATTTTATTTATAAATATACTCATATGCACACTTGCACATATTAGATATGCAAGTCACTAGATAACTTTCTCCAGTGTTTTATATAACCTGAAGGAAATTATTCCATTTTATCAGTTCCAGATAGCTAAACCTATTTTTCTATCCTGCTAAGTCTATAGTATGTTGCTGGGCAACCAAAAGGGTAGGATGGGGTGGAGACAGAAAAGCTAAGTTGATTATTCAGGCCAAGTAAATAGTAAATAAATGAAAGTGAGAGCGACTTAAATGTGGAGGATTCATAGGTGTTCTGTGATGATTTTAAATTAAAGGTAGATAAAGTAGATTTGATTGTAGTGATTTTTCCCACTTACTTTGAAAAATGAAAATGGGTAAAACAATTATGAAAGGAGACAAAGTAGATAAAATTTGTTTTGCAGTGAGTATTATGAAGCAAAATGTTATTATATTTGTTTAAATAAAAAAAATCAACCCATAAACTAAGTTATATAAATAGAAGTTTGATCATATTTATATGCCACCATGTTAATGCTTACTTACAGTATTTTAGTAATTCTTTGTAATTTTGTTGTTATTTCAAGTAATACAAAAACCTAAATAAGAAAGCTGTTTCATTTGACTGGCTCCTACAAGCAGGGGTATATATTTAGTTTTTCAAATATGTGCATATTCACAAAAACCTATCAAGATGTAAGATGACAAAAGATAATATTTCTATATCATTTATAGATATAGTGACCAAATTACTTATGCTGATTTTCCTTATTTAGCTTTCTCAACTGTCAAACAAAATATCTGTTGAATTTACAAGCCGATTTCTAAGTTCTAAGATTTCAAAAATCTATTAGCAGGTCCCTAAAGAAAGTTTTTCCGTAGCATATGAAAGTTAGAAGTGCAGGGCTCCCACAAAGCCCTACTGTATCTATAATATACCTGATATATACTGGTAATATAATATAGAACCTACCCAGAATGTAAAGTGAGGTTTTAATGGGAAAGTACATTGAACGATATCCAGTTTCGAGTACTAAGACTGCATTTCCCCTACACATTACTTACCGTGGGAATAGCATAAGGTATGTCTTACTAACTCTCCTACCGAAAGTCCTCTGACTTGTGAAGTAGAAATGACTGGCAACGAGACCAGCAGTTAGCATAATGGCTATGTCGCTGGACTCCCATGAAGTGGACCGTGGTTCGCATCTCGGACCCGGTGGCTTAAAACTCACACCGGGCGCGTGTGCGTGGGTGCCCAAGATCCTGAGAGGAGAATGGAGAAGGGATGGCAGCGTGGCCATCCCCCATGGGGGGTGATTTCTCGCTTTCTGTCTCTCTCTGTCTGGCGAGCGCATGTGCCCTATAGCAAAAACCTCTCCAAAAAAAGGTCTGGCAAGTATGTGGAGAACTAGACACTTGCCTTGAGTCCATTTCTCTTTAACATGTCACTGGAACGAACGGACCTGACCCTCCACATTTTCTGCTTCATTCCAATTATTCTCTCCTCCCCTCAGTACTAGTAAGAAAATGGAGCCTTCAGGTCAAATCCTCCCCCCATTCTCTTTCCCTGCTCATTCCACCTTTACTACCACAACCTCATAAGTTTCACTGTCCTGGGGTCATGGTGGGAGGCCACCTGGGAGCTCCTCCAGAGGGAAGGGGGTGCTGCAGAACTCATGAAGCACAGTTTTGAAGCTAGAAGACCCACGTGGAACATCTATCACAAAAGCTTGAGAGAGTCAGGCCCCTTTATTCATAGTTTTTTTGTTTTTTCCATAATTCATTCTGACAACAGTGAAGAGAAACATACAGCTGTGTGAAGGTAATGCAGAGTCTAACAGTGGACCTTTTTACACAAAGAAAACCAGCTGGTAACAACTTTCATTTTGAGAAAAACAACCCTTGAGATGCAAATGTTCTCTTTTTGCTAATTATTCCATCATTCCCTAGTGCTTTTAATAGTAAAATGCTCCAGAGAGCTACAAAGAGTTATACATTTGCTTTGGAGTTATGGGGAAAGAAAGGAGGGAAGAGGATGGAGCCAAGGAGAAGCTGCGGGGAACAATGACACTAGGACTGAATTAGGTATGAGTTTTAAGGGGATAAGGAGGAGGTGCTTTCTCTACTCTCACTACTAACAGCCATATTGATCTTCTTACACCACAACCACTGTCAGGACCTGGTCTGGGGAAAAACAAAAAAGCTGGGCTTGGGATTTGGGAAAACAAACCTGTCTGAACTGCATGAGGAAGATGAAAGGAAATGTTATGGGCAATTCAGAACAGGCACATAACTGGTAATATGGCCTGAAGATTTACATGGTAATATTTGATGTATATATTTATAAGCTATGTGAAGGATACAGACAAATCAGAGATGTATTTTATTCAGATAAAATTTGAAAATAAGCATGAAGAAGTTTTTTAAAAAAATTATTTTATTGGGAACAGCAGTTGGCTTAATGGCTATGTCCCTGGACTCCCATGTAGCCGACTGTAGTTCGAGTCCTGGACCCAGTGGCTTAAACTCACGCTGGGCATGTGTGTATGTGTGTGTCCAAGATCCTGAGAGGAGAATGGAGGAGAAGGGACTGCAGCGTGGTCAGCCCCCTTGCGGGGTGATTTCTCGCTTTCTGTCTCTCTGTCTCTCTCTGTCTTTCTGGCAAGCACACACGCCCTATAGCAAAAACCTCTCAAAAAAAAAAAAAAGATTATATTAAAAAGAGGCAGTAATTCATGCAGGCACAGGCAAGTTGTGCTCACATGTCATGTAGTGACAAACGTGTATCTTTCATTTGTGGAAACCTCCAGGATAAAGAATAACGAAAGAAGAAAATACTTTGTACACCGCGATGTTCAAATAAAGATGAAAGGATTATATTAAAATCTGTATTGTGGGGCTGGCAGGTGGCGTGCTGGTTAAAGGCGCATGGCTGACAACAGTTCAAATCCCGAACCTGGCAGCTTGCTTTCTCCCTTTCCCTTTCTCCCTTTCCCTTTCTCCCTCTCTGTCTCTCTCTCTCTAAGATAAAAAAAAATAATAACAAATGGAATTAGATAAACAAATCTTTAAAAGAAAAAAATCTATTGTATGCTGCTGTAAGGTCTAAATGTACAATATTTTCTAATCATTTCATTCATTTATGTCATTTATTTTTAAAGTGTATTTTAAATAGGCTTTTTTCTCTGCAATTAGTTTCACAGGTGAGAAGAATGACATTTACAATGGGACTAAGAGATAATTTCAATAACAGAATATGAACAGCTTGTGTTTATCAATAGCATGGCAAAAATTCTCTGGATTTGGTATTCTTAGTTTTGTCTACCATGAATACTTTAGAAGAATATGTTATCATTAATTTATTGCTATAGGATTACTGAATCCTCATTACACACATGCAGCTCTGGTACAAAAGTACCTAAAGTTACAAGAAGACAAATGAAACACAATGTTGATCTTGTGAATAAATGCAGATCTTTTGGTAGAAATCAAGATTTTGAAGACAGAGGAGTGGGGTAAATTTGGAACAGCCTTCGTTGTGAAATCAAGGCACTCAAGTGGCCCGATTTTGAGGTCAGCCCCCACCGTTAACTGTTGCTCTGGACGATTTATGTAACGTGAGTCTAAGTTGTTTAAATGATGCTAATAAAACATGGAATTTCACTGAGAATTAAACAAGAAACTGTAGGTGATTTTTACAGTGGGGTTACTCAATGAATTTCAATAAACACCAGCTTTCTTTTTATTTTTCTTCTTTCTCAATTTTTTTTTTGTGAGTGGAGCAACAGGGAGTGCCTTCCCACAGAGGGAATCCACAGATGTTTAGTTCTGTAAGCCTCCCAGTCCATGTCAGGAGGTGACAGTTAATCATAGATATTTGAAAAATAGGCAAGTTAAAGGAGCTCTCACATTTTACTCCCTCCCCCTACACACACACACGCACACACACAGACACACACATGCACACACACACACGCACGCGTGCACACACGTACACATACAGACACACACAAACCCACTGGGAAGGAAGAGGAAGGAGCTCTGGCTTATCACTCAGTTAAGTACCACGGTTTATACAAGAAGGGTCCATAGATTCTAACAGTTATCTGACTTTCTCAAGTGCTCTTAGAAGAACCAGAACCCTGTCACCAGCCCCTCTGTGCCGTTGCATCCAGTGGCAAGGACAAATACATTTCCTCCTTGAATAACAGATTGAAGTACAAACATACCAGCAACCCTAGAAAGTGATATCATTATTACACTCTCATTTTAATAACTGCATTTTAATACATACATTTGTATTTTTATATTTCAACCAGTTATCTGAAGCAGAAGGGTTTTTCGTCTGTACTTATGGATAACAAACTACGTACTTACGCTCTACCTGCCTACCTTGAATTTAGCTAATACATGGATCAACCTTAAGTGGTTTTATGTCCCCCACCCCCCGTCCCCACTATAGGGTGCGTGCATTTTCCGGAAGAGATAGAAAAAGAGAAAGAAAGAAATCACTCCCCAATGGCATGACCACATCACAATCCCTTCTTCACTCTCCTCTTGGGATTTCTGGCATCCAGATTGTTTTTAAAGCTGCTGATCTGCCACTCAACCACACAGCCAGCCACGTGCCAACCAATCACTTTAACCTCTGCACCACCTGCTGACTTTTAAGTGACTTTTAATTTTCTTTAAAGATATCACCATTGTCAACCCCTTCTGTGTTATAGGTGATAGTTTGGTAAGTCTCAGGTAACTTTTTTACACTGCTTGGCTTTAGTACATGATATGCCTGTCTCCTGCTGCATGGTTACTGTTAGGCACTCTCTCATCCATCTGTTACAACAGAAGAAATTAACCACCTTGGGAACCCAGAGAACATGCCTGACAGCTGCAGGACTCAGATTCTACCTTCAAGAAATAGTGATTCACAAAGACACTCTGATAGGAAAAACATTCCCTACTACAATCTGGAGGGGCCATGTGTGAGTATGTGTACAGTTTGATTAATTTGCTTGAATTAAAGGGAGAAAAACATGGCTAACTTTCAAAAATATTAAACAGAATAAGTATTGTGCTGATCTTTCATGAGCTTAAGATAGCAACACACGTCATTGTGTGTTCTTGCTAGATACTTCTAACACACAACAGAGTGAATACGTGAATCCAGCTGCCTTAAAAGCCAAGCCTTTGCAAGAACATGACTGTATTTAGTTTAAAATAACAATAAAAATTAATTTTTACTAATGCTCACTTTCTTTTTGGAGAGGTTTTTGCTATAGGGCGCGTGTGCTCGCCAGACAGACAGAGACAGAGAGACAGAAAGCAGGAAATCACCCCCCAGGGGGGATGGCCACGCCACAATACCTTCTCCTCCATTCTCCTCTCAGGATCTTGGGCACGCGCCCGGTGTGAGTTTAAGCCACCGGGTCCGGGACTCGAACCGCGGTCAACTACGTGGGAGTCCAGTGACATAGCCATTAGGCTAACTGCTGGTCCCAGTAAAGCTCACTTTTTTATTTAACTGAGCTGCCTTCGAAACACCACCAGTGTTGATCCTTTCCTTCAGTTAAGTCCACCTCAAGTTCAATTATTTTGTTACTTGTTCACTGTTTTGGTTTCGGGCATACATCCTATTTTGTTATTACTTTAGGATGCTTTAACCTTATCTTCTCTATCTTTGTGATAATGAGGTTTAATACAAGTTAGGGAATAAAGAAAGATAAATGATTAAATTGAGGTTACATACAGTTCTTGCCTTTTCTTGGCTTTTGTTTCAGTCTCCAATTACATCATTTTTCAATGTAAGAACGGTACCTCAAAATCACATTTTCTTTTGTTGTTGTTTGGTTATTTCTAGACAAAGTCCATTTCTATTGTCTTCTGTAGGATGTCACAGTGTCAGAGCAATTTTTTGAGTATCAAGAAATTACTGGGCATCAAAATAATATTATACTCAAATTAACATCCTATACTCCATGGCCTCTAACTAAAATTCAATGCAACTTAAAATCAGTAATAAAAAGAAAGCTAAAAAAGTCAGGAAACTAAATAGTCAAGTGCACTCATAGTTAAAGTGGAACAACAAGATGAATTATAAAACACTTTAGGACCTGAGTGACAGAGTTCTACATGTCAAAGTCTGTGAGCCACATCTACAACAACAGGGTGAAATGTGGAGACTTTAATAGATTTTTCATATCAAATGAAACAATGAAAAAAAGCGAGCTAACTGAGAAATAAAGATATGGAATGTCTGTGAATATTGTGGCGGAATAACAGACACTACATCTACCTCCTGCCTTAAGACAATCAAAAAATCAGATGAAAAGTAAGAAAAAAGGGTTTTCAGACTTTGGACAAAAAGGACAGAGAACTCTGAAAGAAGGAATAGGGACAGACTGAGTTCTTCAAATGTCACAGCAAATTTACAGTGGGTAGTACACAGTAGAGAGGGAAGTCAGAGTACTGGCTAGAACTGCAGAGGATGTGAGTACCTCGGAGACTGCGCCTGTTCCCCTGGAGTTCTTAGTGAGTACTCTCAGGGTATCTGAGGCCAAAGAACCACAAAATGAACGGGTGAAAAAAATATCCTGGAGCTGACACTGGCAGGAGTAATCTGTGTATCCCCAAATGGACATACAGGGCACGGCGGAGTCCTCAGAAGGGTACTGCCTCGACACGAGGAGCAGACTGAAAGTAGATGACAACTGTACTGGAATGCCCTAACAAAACTTACAAGCAAGCCTAGAAAGGATCATACCATTTCCACGCAATTGAATGAAGTATGCTCTGCCAGTCTGTGAAGGGTCTAAGATGTTACCCTACATGTAAACTGAAAATTAGCTGTTACTGATTTAGGGATCCCGGCAGAAGATACAAGACTTGGGTCAGAGACAAAGACTTTGTTACTTAAGGCAGAACAAGTAGCACAAATAACATAGTAAGGCAAAATGATTCTCTCCTGACTCTCCAAGTTCCTTGAGGATAACACAGTGGGACTACAAGAGGATTTCAAAAGTTTATTGAAAAACAGAACAAGAATACAAATTTATTTTAACAAAAAAATTTTTTGAAATCCATGCAGGGTTTTGTTTTGTTTTACAATTGACATTTTCTGTGAAATTTTAAGACCACCCACATCCATGGATGCTTGCAAGTGCCGTGGGTTATAGTACAGAAGACTGAAGTTGAGGGGTATACCATTACTGTAAAAAGTGGGAGTGATGTGGTTTGGATGTCCCCACCCCCCATTCAGGTAATAGGACTTCAGTGCATTGTGAAAGTGTTCATTGAAACTTACTAATACCTTCATGGGACCTCTGGGGGTGGTAAGGTCATTAGGATGGGGCCCCTATGACTGAGTTTTGCAAAAAGATCAGAACAGGCCAAGACTTATGGAGAGCCCTTCCACTCAAGATCCTATCCTCTAGGGACCAGCAATTAGCATAATGGCTATGTCGCTGGACTCCTATGTAGTCGACCTCGGTTCGAGTCCCGGACCTGATAGCTTAAACTCACGCCAGGCACGTGTGCGTACGTGCCCAAGATCCCGAGAGGAGAATGGAGGAGAAGGGATTGCTGCATGGCCATCCCCCCTGGGGGGTGATTTCTCGCTTTCTGTCTCTCTGTCTCTGTCTGTCTGGCGAGCGCATGTGCCGTATAGCAAAAAACAAACAAACAAAAAAAAAAAAAACAAACAAACAAAAAAAAACCCAAAAACAAAAACAAAGAAAACTCTCAAAAAAAAAAAAAAAAAAGATCCTATCCTCTGCCATGCTGTAGCCTCACTAGAAGCTGACCTCTAGACTTTGGACCTCTAAACAATGAACTGACTAAAACCTCTCTTCTTTCATTTATCTAACCTGTCAGAGGGTGTGTACATTCTCCAGAGAGAGAGGGAAAGTGAGAAAGCACCCCACATAGGGAATGATCATGCCACAATCCTTTCTCCATCACCTTTTCCTCCTTTTGGGATTTTGGACACACAAAAGGAGGATGTGTTTCTCAAGAACTCAAACAATGTGGTCAGTCATCTTTATCTACCAGGCCATGATCTAGCCCAATCTCTATTCTTTTTTTTTTTTTAAATCTGTTGGTACAGTGCATATGCTCACTAATGAGAGAGACAGAGACAGAGAGGGACAGAGAAAGAGACAGAAACAGAGACACACAGAGACAGACAAGGAAAGTAAAAAAGTACTTCCCATGATGAATGGCCACTCTGCAGTCCCTTCTCCTCCAATCATCTCCTGGGATTCTGGGAACATATGAATACGTGCCTGGTGTGCTCCTAAAGCCATGGAGTCCAGGACTTGAACCACACAAGGACTGTGTGGAATCCACTTCCTTAAATACCAAGCCACCGGCTGGCCTCCAACTTCTATTTTATGAATCACATAGTTTCAGATATGTCTTTTGGCAATACAACAGCAGACTAATACAGGCAGCAAGCCTGTTACTTGTCTGGGGAGAGATGTTACCTATCTCTCAAGGTTGTTCATCTCAAGCACTACCCTGAGAACTGGCCCAACGGTTGTTAAATAGTCTATAAAAGCTCTTACAATTTGATTAAACAAGATAATGTAATAAGGGAATAAAATTTCAACAAATATTTTACCTAAAAAAATATATGGATGGTAAATATGCACATAAAAGGATGTTCAACATCTTTAGTCATGAGAGAAATGCAAATTAAAACCAAAATGAGATTCCATTTCACATTGACTAAAATGGCTAAAATTAAAAAGACTGATTATACCAAATATTGGCAGGATATAGAAGAACGAGAATTCTCATGTACTACTAATGGAAATGCAAAATGTTACAGCCATTTTGAAAAACAGTTGGCAAGTTCTTAAAAGTTAAAATTATACTTACCATATGATCCAGTTATTCCATTCTCAAGTATTTAACACACACACACACACACACACACACACACACAGAGACACACAAATACATATCGAATAAAAGATATGTATGTATGTTCAAAGCAACTTTATTCAGAATGGCCAAAACTAGGAACAACTCAAATAGTCATCAACAGACAAATGAGTAATTTTTAAAAAATAATTATTTGTTTTATTTATTATTTTTTAAAATTTTGCCATATGTCACATGTGCTGACCAGAGAGAGAGAGAGACACACGCGCGTGCACGCGCACACACACACACACACACACACACACACACAGAGTCAGAAGCAGGGAAACTGAGAAAGCAAGCCACCAGGTCTGAGACTCAACCACTGGTTGGTCATGTGGGAGACCAGTGCCCCAACTACCAAACATCACCTACTGGCCCCCAAATGAATAATTTTTAAAAATAGCATACCAGTCTGATACAATATCATTCAGTAATAAAAGGATGACTATTAGTGAAAATAAATCAAAAGCAGTAACTTTTAGTAAAAATAATAGAATGACGTTTTAATAAAATAAAGGATGTCTAATATACCCAACATGGTAAGTCTCAAAAGTATTATCCAGAAACAAAAAACCATATGCTGTATGACTTTATTCTATAAAATTCTAGAAAAGGCAAACCTATAGTTATCAAAGCAGCTTAGTAGCTCCCTGGAGCTAAAAATGGCAGGAAGAGATTAGCTACAAGATGCCATAAGAAAGTTTTTGGCAGTCATAAAACTATTTTCTTTATACTGATCATAAATTTTTATCAAAACTCAAACTCACCCTCTTGTTCCCTTAAAAATGATGAATTTTATTCTATGTAAATTTTATTCCACTAAAGTTGAGTAGCCTCTCCAAAAGAGGTAAGTCATGAAAACAAAAATTGATTGTTTGAAAAGACAAATTTCTGGCAAGAATGATCAAGAAAAAGGGGGAGAAAATATAAATAATCTAAGTATAGAGTGAAATACGGGTAACTATTGTTATCAACTATTACAATAATTAAGCACAAAATATATTAATAAATATTATGAATAACTATAAGCCAAGGATTTGAATACCTGAATGGAACAGATCCATTCTGGGGGCGAGGGGGAGGGAATATCCCAAACCAGAACAGTGAGAAATAAAGCAAACTTTATAATAGAGTAGATAGTTATTTAAGAAGTTGAAAAGTAATCTAAAACTTTACACTTTCATTTCTGTCTCTAACCTAGTAACAGAAAACTATTTTAGTCCCAAACTATCTAGCAAATATGTATCACCAAACACCTACTTATAATAAAAACAAGAATACTAGGTGCCAAAGAAACTTCCCTAAGTGAAAGCTACCAAACCCTAGAGCATACAACACACATAGGGACATATTTAGACACTATTTTAGGTATCTTCAGATATTATTTAAAACTCTAGAAACCAGAAATTCCTTCTCTGGGTATATATTTCAGAAAAACCACCTCATAGAGGTTTATGCAGAAATATGTAATGGAGTGGCCAGCAGGTGGCGTGGTGGTTAACATGTTGGACTCCCACATGGCCGACCACAGTTTGAGTCCTTGATATTAAGGAGAAAAGTTAGTGAATAAGAATTCTAAAACAATACTACAAAACAAGATGAATCAAAACAAGCATTTAGTAGAATGGAACAATATATATTAACTACACTGAATATGAAATATAAACTGACACTGAGTTGTTATGGGGGAGGGAAGATTGGGAATAAAAAAATGAAAAAGGAGGATCATGTACGGAGTGGCAATGATAATGCACAAAAGTTAGAACATGACCTTAGCATGTTTCACAGCAGCATAAAAATGAGTCACAGCTGCTATTTTTAAGTAAAGTTCATCGTATTAACAAGAGAATTAACAGTGACAGAAAAATAATGAACAGAGAAATGTCGAGAGAGAGACGTCTTAACTGAGCAGACAATAACAATGGTGCGGGAGACAGCCACACTAATATACACAAGGGGAGGTGAAATCCTCCCTGGGGCTCTGGCTTGAGTCCCCTCAAATCCATGTGTTGAAACTTGCTTGTACAGATGCTAATGCCTTCCTAGTGTCAAAAATTGGCTCCTTTTGGAGTGGTTAAGTGATTAGAAGAGGCTCTCATGATTGAGTTCTGGTGGGTTTATAAGGAGATGGAAGAAGACCACAACAGAAAGAGACTCCAGCATGGCTGTTCTGCGCTGCTCATCCTTGTGGTAAGACTGGGACTCCTGCAAGACAGCCACCAGACACGGGCCCAGGACCCTGGACCTCGAAACGGTAAGCGAAATAAGCCTCTATGTTTATAAATCACTCAGTTCTGGGCATTTTCTGTTTTTAGCACCAAAATAAACTGGAACACTGGGCAAGATCACATATCTGATTCAGACACAGGAAAATCGTGGCTGAGGAATTAGAAGTAGCAGACCCCTTTGGAAAGGAAACCTGAACAGAGACAAAATTTTTAAAACTTAGCCCACTAATTTTCAGTGAGTAAAAGACTTGTTTATTGTCACCTTTACAAGGAACGTAAAAAACAGCCAGTGATGAAATAGGATGTTTATTTTTTTCCCAAGAAACAAGATTTGCTTATTTACAAAAGTGGCGTTTAAGAATAGGGAGACAGGTGTTAATTCAATTATTTGAATTATATTGAATGTGCATCAGTTAAATAATACAATCAAAAGGCACAGGCTGGGACCAGCAGAGGGTGTAATGGTTCTGTCACTGGGCTCCCATGTGGTCAACCACAGATCGAGTTTCGGACCTGGTGGCTTAAAAATCACACCGGGCACATGTGTGTGTATGCACAAATCCTTAGAGGAAAATGTAGAAGAAGGAATTGCAATGTGGCAATCCCCTCTGGGGGGTGATTTCTCACTTTCTATCTCTCCAGTGAGCGAATGTGCCCAATAGCAAAAATCTGTTGCCAAAAAAAAAAAAAAAAAAAAAAAAAAAGGCACAGACTGTAGCACTGGATTCAGGAAAACATGTAAGTGTATACTATGTACAGAACAAACACTTCCATTTCAAAGATACAGTCTGAAAATTAAAAAATGGAAAAAAAATGTATGTAAAGAGAACTAAGAGAGCTACATTACCAGCCATCATGATGTCAAATAAAATAAAAATTTAAAATAAAATTGCTATTACCAACAAAGAGGGACATTTTACAAATCTTTGCATGCATCTAACAAAAAGGCCAACATTAAACAAAAAAATAAGAAAAATTAAAGAAGAAGTGTGCTATCCTATATTAGTATTTGGAGACATCCGTATCCAACTTTCAATAATGAACAGAACAACTATGCAAAAGATAGACAAGAAGATGGAAGACTGGGAAAAGAAAACTTTAAAAACAACCTGGTAATGTGTGTGTCTGTGTTGTGTGTGTGTGTGTGTGTGTGTGTGTTGCAGGAATGTAGTAGAGAAACAGGATTCTTGAGTATTACATGGAAAGTTAAGGGACCAGCAGTTAGCGTAATGGCTATGTTGCTGGACTCCCACGTAGTCGACTGTGGTTCGCGTCCCGGACCCAGTGGCTTAAACTCACACCGGGCGCATGTGCGTGTGCGCCCAAGATCCCAAGAGGAGAATGGAGGAGAAGGGATTGCGGCGTGGCCATCCCCCCTGGGGGGTGATTTCTCACTTTCTGTCTCTCTGTCTCTCTCTCTCTGTCTGTCTGGCGAGCGCGTGCGCCCTACAGCAAGAACCTCTCCAAAAAAATAATAATAATAATATCCAGATCAAGGGACCAGCAGTTAGTGTAATGGCTATGTCGCTGGACTCCCATGTAGTCGACGTGCTTGCGTGCCCAAGATCCCAAGAGGAGAATGGAGGAGAAGGGATTGCAGCGTGGCCATCCCTCCTGGGGGGTGATTTTTCGCTTTCTCTCTCTCTTACTATAACTCTGTCTTTCTGGCGAGCACATGTGCCCTATAGCAAAAACCTCTCCAAAATAAATAAATAAATAACCAAGTTATACCAAATTTCACAAGTCTAAACATTAATCACAGCCATCATAAAGACACTTTGAAATTCAAGGTTATAGATGACATGAAGAGCTTTGTGACTGGCTCTATCATGACAAATCGGATTCATAGCACATTTTCTATTAAAAAAAATGTAATCAAGAATCACTACCTTAGTTCAAATGAAACAGAATACCCCTTAAATGCCTCTTATTCTTATTTCGAAAATCTAATCACCCTCCAAGACCAACAATCTGTTACTGCTGAGAATGTTCAAAAGAATTTGCCTTAGGAGTTCAAAAGCAAATGAAACATTCTAAAAACCATAATCCTTAGAATGTTCTTACACTGTGAAAGTTACTATTATAAAGGATCATATTAATTTTAGAAGTACAAATAATAGCCTTTTTTTTAAAAAAAAAAAGGTTTTTGCCATAGGGCATATGTGCTGGCCAGCTAGACAGTAAGAGGGGAAGTGAGAAATCACTTCCCAGGAAGATGGCCATGCCACAATCTCTGCACCTCCATTCTCTTCCTTGGATTTGGGGTGCATGTGCATGTGTATACACACACACACACACACACACACACACACAGACACACACACGTGTGCCTAGTTTGATTTTTATGCTACCAGTTCTAGGACTCGAACTGTGGTCAGTCATGTGGGAATCTAGTGCCTTAACCACTATGATATGCTGGCCCCTAAAGTATGATTTTGAAGTCCAATAGAGTCACAGATACACTTTGAATAAAGACAGTTCATAATAAAGAATACCACTGAAGGCAATCAGGTGTGAAAACATGTTGAAAATTTTCCTTGCTCTCAGCTATCAGGAGGAAATATTCGGAGACATTAAGGCCAGTAGTGCTTCCCTTTATGAATATAAAAAAAAATTTATAGCTCTCCCTGTTCATTACTAAGGAAAGTAAAAGTCAAAACTAATTTCTTTCTCCTACTGCTAAAACCTTAATTCTGAATATGGAAGCCTCAGCTGTTGGTTTAATTATATTTACAGGTAACCCTATACCACAGACTCTGGCATTCTAAGCTAAATGGCATTAACAGTAAAGGTTAATTATTTCTTTTTTTTTTTTTTTTTTTCATGATCATGTTAAAAAATACTTTTAAAATTAATCTTGTTTTCAAAAATGTTCCCTGGAAACACAGACTACTCTACCTCACCAGGAAGCTGGGTCAGCACTGGCTTGCACCATTATTATATATTAAACACATCTATCAAGAGCACAGTAAGAACCTGAGTCCTACAAGAATCTGAAGTTCTGTGTTTAAGTAATTAATAATCAATGTATCTCTTGCCTCCAAATTCAGCACTCATGATCCTGGCAAAGGAGTATAATTTAAATAATCAAGGTGAAAATATAAGACAATTTGTTCTTCTTACTAGGTGTACACAGGTGTTCAGCAATTTATCATCTTCCCTAATGTATAAGATAGGGAAAATAACCTCCTTTTCAACCCTGAATGAACTTCAATCAGAGTGCTCTCTCCCCTAATTACACCAGTCCCTAGAACAAACTTCACATATTCATCCAACACACACTTACGGAG
Source organism: Tupaia tana (assembly GCA_026018925.1). Classification (NCBI taxonomy): domain Eukaryota; kingdom Metazoa; phylum Chordata; class Mammalia; order Scandentia; family Tupaiidae; genus Tupaia; species Tupaia tana. Next base: position 143,754,474 of record JAKSZU010000006.1, read on the forward strand.
GACCTGCCATGCATCCACTGTGCTGGCAGCAAAATCACACGCAGTTCCTCTCCTCCGAGAGTGGACCTATGGTGGAAGACACACATCAATCACGCAGGTACAAACAAGTCTAAAATTATAATGTGAGAGGGAATGCAGAGAAGCGCTGAGAGTTCTCAGAATATAAACAAGTCAAAGTGGTCAGAAAAGTACTTCCTGAGGAAGGATGATTAAACTGAGTTCTTATAAATTAGCTCAGGAAAAAAGGGAAAAGAAGAATGTTTATTAAGAAGTAGCAGATTGTTGCTGGGAAAAGGTGTTTAGAATAAGACAAAAGTCAGTGTGGCCGGAAAGCTAAGCAGTCGTGTTAATGTAATCATGACAAGTTGATGAATGAGCCCACAGGTGTCCAGACTAAACCGACTTCTGGGTGTGTCTAAAAAGGGGATGAAATCTATGTTTGAACTGGTGAACTCGGGAAAGAAGAGTGTCTTCCCCCACACAGGTGGGCATCGGCAGTCCACTGAAGGCTCGAATGGAGCAAAAGATGGAAAAGGATGACTTCGCCCCTTTGTTTTCCTGCTTCACTGCTTGAGTTGGTCATCTTATCCCGTCTAGGACTGGGGCTTAACAACATTGGTCTGGTTCTCAGGCCATGGACTCAAGACTGAACTACACACACTGGCTTTCCCGGGTCCAGCTTGCAGGTGGCAGATGGCAGGACATCGCAGCCTCTGTAACGATGTGAGCTGATGCCTGCACATATACCCTATTGGTTTGGCTTCTTTGGAGAACCCTGACCAACACAGCCTCCTTCTCATCTCCCTTTTCCTTCTTCTCTATTCTCCAGTTTGTCTCAATTTTCCTTGTTCTTTAATCTCATGTTTCCCAATTCTCAACTGTTCCAAAGATTAAGAAAAAAAAAAGCTGATACATAAAACATGAAAAAAAATATATACTTGGAGTGACAATGAAGAAATGTGCAAATAAACATAAATTAAGTACTGAGTACCAATTCCATGCAAAAACCTCAGGATTTAGAAACATGGTCACTGGCCTTTGTATCCAGATGCTAAAGGCTAGCCGTGCAGCCTTGCTTCCCCATTATGACATCCACACATCCAAAGGAGATGTTCACACCCCAAGATTACAGCCTTGTTCTAGGCAGTATAAAACCCCAAAAGTAATATGGCACAGCCTACTCGAGCTTAGACTGAACATCAGTTTTAGAAGAAAAAGATCAATTAAAACAAACATGACTATGTTACAGAAAATTCCTGGGGGATGAACAAAGTAAGAGCCTTTAGGAGAACTGCTTCCAGAAAGATCACCAGGGACAGTCATGACTCTACAGTACCATTACTGGCTTTTCCACGGAAAATCATAAGAAAGATCTTCTTGACATATTGAGAAGATAACAAAACATGGTACACATTGGAAAAGAATGAATGGCATACCTGTGAAGTAAACCTATCCCTTCCAGACCACACAGGATCTATGTAGGTAAATCAATCTTTGAACTTATTAGGTTGTTGGGAAAGTCATGAGTATTTTTCTACACAAAAAAGGCATCATGACTTTCCCAGCAATCCAATATTTCCTTCAGAATAGCATATTAAATTTGCACCTTTATTCTGAAGAATCAGGGACTACCCCAGGTGTGGTTTCCCCCAAAACTGCAGGAAAACACAGGGCGGGCTGCCAGCAGCACAGCAATGGTCAGGCAGGCGTAGACTAAACACAAGTCAGACAAGAGCCGTAAGGGTATCTGCCAATATAACTAAGTTTCCAGAGTGAGGCCCACCGGGTGAAGGGCTGGACAATCAGGCATGAAGTGGTTCACCAGGTGAAACAGTGTCCTGAGAAAGGCACTATATAAACACTCATGCCCACATCCCCTTCCTTTCCTTTTAGAGCAACATTGCTAACCACTCTGGTACTGCAACTCCAATTCAGCTGAGGGCTCTCAAAATTGCCTTCTAGGGACCAGCAGAGGGCGTAATGGTTACGTTGCTGGACTCCCATGTAGTCAACCATGGTTCAAGTCCCAGACCTGGCAGCGTAAACTCATGCCAGGCGTGAGTGCGTGTGTGCTCAAAATCTCAAGAGGATGATGAAGAAGAAGGGATTGTTGCATCGCCATCCTCCCAGGGGGTGTTTTCTCACTTTTCGTCTGTCTGTCTCTGTCTCTCTGGTGAGTGCACGCACCCTATAGCAAAAATCTCTCTCTAAAAAAAAAAAAAAAATTGCCTTCTAAAATAGTGTATCATTTCTTTATGTTCTTTACTGCCTGCCTTCCACTAGAATTTTAACTCTAAGACAGTAGTAGTTTGTCTGTCTGGTTCTCAAGGAATCCTACTGCCTACTCTACCTGATATGTAATAGGTGCTTACAAAGATGTTTTTAATTTTTTTAAATTATTACTTTTTTAAGACAAGGCCTTGCTGTTGCAAGCCTCCTAACTCAGCTTCCCAGCTGGGACTACAGATACATACCACCACACCCAAATCTTTTTTAAGATAGGGTCTCATTTTGTTACCCAGGCCAGCCTTGAGTTCACAATCCTGCTATCTCAGCTTCCTGAGTCACCGGGATTACAGGGATTTTAGGTTGGAGAGAGAGTGAACCTGGGTCTCTCATGTGGTGTCAGCCTGTGGAGCACAACATTTTAGCACCAAGCACAACTGCAGCTGTCCTGTCACGCTCTTTTATTGGAAGGACTATCTGCTACATTCTGATGTGCTATGGTGCTATATATATATAAACTATATGTGCTAATTACATCTAAGTAGAATTAAATTATTATAAACATTCACTGAAGTGAGAACACTGGATAACAAGGGTATTTTAAGGGTATTAACTTATATGGCTTGCGTCTACATGCTGTGTTCTGACCACTCCACAACACTGCTTCCCTGCCTTTCACAATATAACAACATCGTCATGGGAACCCTTTCCTGATCAATTTCTTTTTCCAGATAATAACCACTAAATCAAAAAGTATAATTGAAATAAAATGGTTTTGTATTAGAAATTAACCCTGACATCCTTACAAATTTTATAGTTAGTACTATTCAATAGTCAGGAAATATTCTGTACAATCTCTGATACCTTTTCCATATTGAAAAATTATTACAAGTATCAGAAAGCTGACTAGGTACATCAAATCAGTACTTGTTAAAAAGAAATATTCAGTTATTTTTCCACACTACACATGCATCTATGAAATATGGTAGAGCCAGCTAGTGACATGGTAGTTAAGGCAGCTGGATCTCACAAGGCTGTGTGGTTTCAGTCTTGGATCCAGTAGCTTAAAAAACATGCTAGGCATGTGTGCACTCATGCCCCAAAACCCGGAAGGAGAAATGGAGGAAAAGGAATTATGGAGCAACCATGTCCCATCAGGGGTGCTTTCTCATTTTCCTTTTCTCTCTTTGGCAAGGGCATGTTCTCTAGTAAATTTAAAAAAGAAAGAAAAAAAAAGAAAGAAAAAGAAATAGGATGCTGAGTGTACTGCACACTGAGTTCTAGAAAGAGTTAACAATTTTTAGTTATAATCAGACTTGATGTTTCTAGATGACAAGAGACCATATTTTAATATATTTAAAAAGAACATAAGCTGCGCATCTGGTAAACATTCCTCTCGGCTAACGCTTAAGCAAAATTCCAATATTAAGTTGAAAACAACAAAAACCCTGTGTGATTATGAATAGCTTAACATTATAGATGGCAAAGTAATTTTTAAGCTTTTGTATCTTCAAATGTGAAGGTACTTAAAGGTATCTTGTAAAATGGAAATAATCAAGGTGAAGTAAAAACTTTCCACAAATTATTTCATCATTCCTTTTTTTTTTTTTTCCCCAGGAATGGTAACTTGTATGTTTAAAGTTTCTCTATGATACTAATTAGCACAGTTAATTTGAAAAAAATTTGTCAATTTATAGGTTCTGAGATATAGCTATCCTAAAAATATTTTGACAAAACTATAAAATATGATAATGTTTCAGACAGTAATATAAAAGCTTAAAAGGACATGAATGGATACACACAAGCACACCTCACACACCCACCCTCCCAAAGATCTATAAGTACTTCACATACTATAACATTTATAAAAAGTTTGCAACTTGTCTTTTCTAATGGTAATATATTAATAAAAGTCAACACTATCTTAAGATTTATTTATTTATTTGTTAAAGTTTATTTTATTTCTTTCATAAGAGATAAAGTATGTATTCCAAAGATTAAACCAGGAATAAAAAAGTCTCTCATTAAAGAAAAGCCCAGGACCAGATGGCTTCATTACTGAACTAGAACAATTAAGCAAGAGAAAGCAACAAAGGACATCTAAATTGGAAAGAAGGAAGTCAAACTGTTCCTGTATGCAGATGACATGAGATTGTGTGTGTCTGTGTGTGTGAAACCCTAAAGGCTTGATCAAAAAACCATTAGAACTAAGAAACGAATTTAGGAATGTTGCAGGATTCAAAATCAACACACAAAAATCAGGGCATTTCAAACTACCAATAATGAACAAACTGAAAAATAAATCAAGAAAGAAGTATCATTTACAATAGCTACCATAAATTAGATAGTAAGGAATAAATGTAACCAAGGATGTGAGAGATCCCTACCATCAAAACTATAAAACACTGATCAAAGAAATACAATTCAATTAAATGGAACTATATTCCATATTCATGGATCAGAAAAATATTGTTAAAATGTCCATACCACCCAAAGCAATCTATAGAATCAGTGCAGTCCACGTCAAAGAACTAACGGCATTCTTCACAGAGATTTTTTTTAAAAATCTAAAACTCATCTGGAAGTGCAACAGTCCTCAAAGAGCCAAAGCAATCTGAGTAAGAAGAGGAATGGAGAAAAGCTGAATGCATCACACTGCCTGACCTCAAAATCTACTACAAAGCTATAGCTTTGTAACCCAAACAGCAAGGTACTGGCATACGAAGAGACACAAATGGAACAGAATAGAGAACCAAGAAATTTATATATTTATACCAAACTAATTTTCAACAAAGGCACCAAGAACACAGACTGGGGAAAGAGCAGTCTCTCCAATAAATTGTGCTGGGAAACTAGATATCCATACATACAATAATGAAAATTATTTCCTATCTCTCTCCAGCTACAAAAGTCTACTCAAAATGGATTAAAGGTTTAAATTTAAGTCTTGAGAAGACACCTTCATGGCTCCTGAGAACTAGTGATTTCAGGGGAATAAGTGAAATTAAGATTTTTCACTGATAATTCAGCCTCCAGCCATAAACTCAAGTGGTAGGAAGACTTTCAAGCCTCCTGTCTCTCTGTCTCTGTCTCTCTCTTCTCATGTTTTTGTTATTTTTTCTTTCTAAAATTTTTTAAGGTAAAGCATTTTCTTGGCTTTCAGCCCCTCCCTTCTCTTTATCTTGTTAATAATCCCCTCTCCCCCTCCCAACCCAAGAGAGGCAAGGGAACAGGACTTCAGAAGACAGCTTCATGTCTCCTGAGAATTAGTCTTATAATTTTTGTTTAAAAAAAAAAAAAAAAAATTTTTTTTTTAGTTTTTTTTTTTTTCTCTTTTTCTCTGTTTCTTGGTTGTTTTCGTTGCTGTTGTTTCTCTCTGTTTCTTTCTCTGCACACTCCTGGATGCTCAGATTGAACTTCAAGTGTGGGAAGAAACACACCATCCATCAGATGACTAGAAATCACCACAGGGCCACAAAAAATAAGGGAAAGCAAGAAAATACCTCTCCTCCGAGGGAAATATGTGAAAAAAATGCTGGTTAAAAAAACAAACAAAACCCAGAAATATTTACAATTCCTATTAATCACCATCCTCCAAAAGATAAGGGATTAGCTGTTACTATTCCTTTCAACACCAAGTAATTGTCATCCTCCCAACACTATTATGTAGTTATTTCAGTAACGCCAATATTCAATGTTGCAATAATTCAAATATGTTAAAGCTAATGGCAGCTGAATTCACAGGATACCAACATTACTATCCTTTCTGATGCAAAGCCTACTCCCTGGCCCTTGTGAAATTAAAAAAATTAAAATTAAAAAAAAAAAAAGTGATTCATCCAAGAATTAAAGTATCCATCCTTAACTTTTTTACATGTTAATATTTTATCACTTCATGTGAAATGAAGATCCCTGCAACATACATGCTCATTTACCTCTGTTCTTCTTCATACTATAGTTGCCATAGGTATTAACACTATAAATTTCCATGTCAAATGTATATATTATGCTTTAAACAGTTTTGCACATTTTAAATGAAATGAAATGTCTTTTATGTATCTATAGACATCTCTATCATGTTCTATGCTCTTTTTAAGTCCTAAGGTCTCAATTTCCCACTGGCATAATTTTCCTTCATCTGAATGAATTTCCTTCAGCATAGTTTACAACGCAAGACAGATGGTGCAAATTCTCTTAATTTTTCTTTATATGAACGTTTCAAAAGTGCACCTTCACTCTTAAAGGCCATCTTCATGAAAATAAACACTTCTGGGCTGACAGTTTTTTTTTTTTTTTTTCTTTATTTTTCTTTGTTCAGCACTTTAGAGGTATTTTAGTCTCCACTGTTTCTCATACTAAATATGTGGTACTTGGCTAAGGTGCAGTGGCATGGGGGTAGTGCAATGCCTAGCATGATGGAAGACATATGGAAAATCAGGGTTCACTTCCTGGGTTGACCTGCACATGTCAGATGCATACATGTGTGCCCATGATCCTGGCTGGGAATGACAGGGACAGGATTACAGCATGAGACTCTCCTGAGATGGCTTATCTTTTTCTGTCTCATGAAATAAGTCAGTAAGCTTTAAAAATTAGTATATGATACTTCAAATCATTATTCCTCTAAAATGTGTCATTTTTCTCTGGTTATTCTCATGATCTAATATTTATCTCTGGATCTTACCAGTTTGATTATGATGTGCCCAGGTATCCATTTCTACACATTAATCTTGTTTAATGATGGTTGAGATGGCTGAATATAAGCCTGCTAATTTATACCTTCTGTCAAATATTAATATAAAAAGTTTCTGCCATACCTATGTATTGGATCTTTGTAACTGCCTCCTATGTCCCAAGACTTTCATTAGTTTTCTTTTTCAGACTGAGTAACTTTTATTGTTTGAATTTTGCTATTCAGTAAATTTTTTCAGTAAATTTTCATCCAATAAATTTTCTGGCACTACAACTATATTCTTCTGTTCTAAAATTTTTACTTAATTTTTCTTCATCTTTCTATTCGTCTCTAAGGTGTCCTGTCTTTTAATTCATTGCAAACATAGTATCTTATATCTCTTTGCACATAGTTGCTTTACAGTTGTTTAGAGCTGTAAATAATAAATAAAATTTGTAATGAATTAAAAATAGGTGCTTTAAAATTGCCACCTATTTTTTTGGAGGGGTTTTTGCTATAGGGCACGTGTGCTCTCCAGAGAAATCACCCCCCGGGAGTATGGCCACACTGCAATCCCTTCTCCTCTAGTCTCCTCTTGGGATCTTGGGCATACACGCACACGTGCCTGGCATGAGTTTAAGTCTCCAGGTCCGGGACTCGAGCCACAGTCGACCACATGGGAGTCCAGTGACATAGCCCTTATGCCAACTACTGGTCCTCAAAATTCCCACCTATTTATAGCAACATTTAAGTCATTCTAAGCTTGCTCATCAAACATCAATATTTATTTTGATTACTGAACATACTCAAAACAGTAATCATTTTAGAAAGGTTGCATTTTTACTACATTCTCCTCATGAAGGAGTCTAAGATTTAATAAAATCTAATATATATTTCTTGACCTTATAACTGAATGTGAATATAATCTGTTTAAATCACTGAAAACCAAATGAGCTAAGATTACAGGCCAATATTTACCAATCTTTTCTAGTAGTACAGAGTTTAATATGAAACATAACATTTTCTTATCTGCTACTCATTTTAATTTATTTAGAGGTCCAACTCTAGTAGTTAGGGTATTCTATGTAAACCTTCATGAATGGGACAGATGCCAAAATAAAAATGAAGCATATTTTCCTATCTAGCATGGGTTTGGTGAACTATTTTATTTGGTTAATTAAATACTCATACTACTGAAACAAGGTTTATTTGGACTTTTTTGAGGAGAACACAAATACTATTTAAAACATTAAAGCAGTGAGAAAGAAAATGCCCTTCAAAGCACAATAAATTCTTCAATTATTAAAAAAGCATGACGAATAGTAATTCTTCACATTTAAAGAATTCTTTTTAACCAAACACAAGAAATATTACATAGAAAAGTGACAACTGAGACCAGCAGATGTCTTAACGGTTATATTGCTGGACTCCCATGTAGTCAACTGCGGTTCAAGTCCTGAAGCTGACAGCTTAAAACTAATGCCAGGCACATGTGTGTGCGTGCCTAAGATCCTGAGAGGAGAATGGAGGAAAAGGGATTACAGCAAGGCCATCCCCTCTAGGGGAGGTGATTTCTTGATTCTTGATTTCTGTCTCTCTGATGAGCATACAGGTCCTAAAGCAAAAATCTCTCGCAAAAAAAAAAAAAAAAAAAAAAAAAAAAAAAAAAAAAAAAAAAAATGTTGTAAGTGGCAACTACTCCTAGGAGATAATACCTCTTTAGTCAGTTTTTATGAACACATTACATATAAACCTCAGATTTAGAACCTCAGAAAGATCCAAGGCATATATTATAAATGTGTGGCCTCAAGAACATTATAAAAACTTTTATTATAAAGAATTACAAAAATTAAGATATTCCAGATTGAATTCTGGGATATAATATTCATCTCCAAACATTGTCCCTACAATTAAGTTGCCCATTTTCTTAGTTTTTGAACTCTTATTTCTGTGTGTCTGCATTTAATTTTACTGACATAGCACTCCCATAAGAACTTCTTGGAGATCTGGTCTGGTGCTGGTAAATTCTTTCAGGTTTTGTTTATCTGGGAAAGTTCGTGATTTTTCTTCCCAAATGAACGATAACCTTGCTGGGTCCAGAATTCTCAGTTGAAATTGCTTTTCCCTTAATACTTTGAATATATTTTCCCATTCTCTCCTCGCTCACATTGTTTCTGATGAGAGGTCTGCCGTTAGTCTGATGGGATACCCTTTGTAGGTAACTTGCCTTTTTTCTCTTGCCAGTCTAAGTATCTTGTCTTTGTCTGTGGTTTTGGTCAAGCTGGCTATAATGTGTCTTGGAGAAGATCTTCTTGGGTTGATTCTATTTGGGGTCCTCTGTATTTCTTGGGACTGAATCTTTGAGTGCCTCTCCAGGTTTGGAAAGTTTTCTTGCAGGATTTCATGGAAGAGATTATCAATGCCCTTATGAGTCTCTTCACCCTCTGGGATGCCTATTATCCAGATGTTTGGACGTTTAATTGTATCTAGTACTTCTCGCATATTATTCTCAAATTTTTGGGCCATTTTCTCAGTCTTTATGGTGGATTTTTCTAGGCCAGCCATTTTCTCTTCTACATTAGAGATTCTATTTTCTGTATGATCTAGTCTGCTTTTAATACTTTCAAGGGCGATTTTGACTTCTTGTATTATAGCCTTCATCTCTAACAGTTCCATCTGATTCTTTTGGGAGGAGGGTGGGACATGGCAGAGGGTGAGGGATAAGGAATCAAGGATGGCAAAACAAAAAAACAAAGTATACAAGACATAAGAATTGGAAAATTATTTGCTGAAAACATGTATGTTGATGTGCTTGACTGAGCCAATACACAGTGTATTTTGGATGGAAAATTCATTTGTATGCTGTAGTGATGTATAGTGAATTAATGTAAAAAATAAATAAATTTAAAGAGAAAAAAATTAAGATAGCCTTTTTTCTTTCTTTCTTTTTTTTTAATTTTTTAAAATTTTTTGTTGTTGTCATTAAGGTTTTTGCCAGAGAGTATGTCACTTGCTGGAGAGAAACAGAAAAAGGGCAAGTAAGAAATTACCCAGCAAGGGGGGATGGCCACGCCACAATCCCTTCTCCTGGGATATTGGGCATGCATACACATGTACCTGATGTGATTTTCAAGCCACTATGTCTGTGATTCGAATTGTGGTTGGCCATGTGGGAGTTCACCACCTTAACCACTAAACCATCTGTTGGAACCTTCAAATTGATTTTTAAGGTATTTATTACACTTAAAATAAATAAGCAAACATGACAATGTTTTGTAAACTGCCCAGTGGTATCTGGCACATCTCCCACTAGTATTTTGACAGCCACATCACTATTTCAGTAGATAATAAAACTATCTTTATAGTCTTACAAACTAAATACACTTGGAACTCTAGATGAAGAGTTTTTAGAGGTTTCATGTATAGAGAAATATCTTTTCTTAACGGTGTTTGATTGAGAAAAGCTACTCAGTTGGTACTGTAATTCATCAAAGTGTCACTACATAACATACTATCTTCAGAACCGAAGCATTTCGTTTGTTCACATGTAAATGTGAATTTGCACTAAGCATTTTAAACAGATAATATTTTCTTCTCAGCCAAGAGTCTATAGCTCATGCATCATAATCAAATGGTCTGGTGCTTCCAAAAACCCACTAATACTCCTTCCCTGTTGTTCTCTTTATGAAATGCTCTACTACATTATTATAGTTTAGAGAATTACAAAAACAAAACAAAAAACTTAAACTATGCAAGTTTACTTCTACCTTTGACTCCTCACACCAAAATACATGCAAAGATCAAAATTTTCTAGGCCTTGGGACCAGCAGTTAGCGTAATGGCTATTTCGCCGAACTCCCATGTAGCCGAACCGCGGTTTGACTCCCGGACCCGGCGGCTTAAATTCACGCCGGGCTCATGTTCATGCATGCCCAAGATCCTGAGAGGAGAATGGAGGAGAAGGGATTGTGGCGTGGCCAATCCCCCTGGGGAGTGATTTCTCGCTTTCTATCTCTCTGTCTCTGTCTTTCTGGCAAGCACATGCGCCCTATAGCAAAAACCTCTCCAAAAAAATTTTTTTTTCTAGGCATAGTGTAATAATCAAAGTTCAAAGTAAAGGAACAGCAGATGGTGTAATGGTTACATCACTGGACTCCCACATAGTAGACTGCGGTTCGAGTACTGACAGCTTGAAACTCACACTGGGCATGTGTGCATGCATGCCCAAAATCCCAGGAGGAAAATGTCTGTGTTTCCCTGGTGAGCATGCATGCTATAGCAAAATCTCTTAAAAAAAAAAAAATTTCAAAGCAAACAAAACTGAAAATGGATAGGTCATATGAATAAACACATTTCCTGGAAAGAAAATAAAGACTTTAATCAAAGCACATCCTTGGCTTTATCCTCCATGTCATTTAAGGTATAAAATATTAAATTTATAAAACACAGTTGGTTTAGGACTCATAATCTATTAAAGATAACGAAATGTTTTCTACTTCAAACAGCACATTGACTATATTTGGCCTATATTAGATTATAATTAATCTTCTTTGGCCCTTCTATGGTGGCATGGGCAGCAGAGGCACTGCTGTGGAAGGCTGCAGACCAGGTGTGAGAAGCTCGGGGTTCATATCCCAGGGCTGCCTCCACACACCAGGCACACTTGCAATCTTGGCTGGCTGCAGGCATGAGGGGAATACTGTGATGTGAAGACTGCTGAGAGAGCTATCTCCGTCACGAAGGAAATAAGCATGAACTTAAAAAATATATTCCTTTTTTAAAAATAAAATAATCAAACAAATATCTCATTAACCAATGTCACTCTCTAAACTGCTTTCAAAACCAAGATGTTTTCATGCAATACGTGAATAGCTTGGCTAAATCTGATTTGTTTCATATTCAAAGATTTTTATTTTAGAAAAGCAAATGAACATGCTTTGATTAATTTGACAAATTTATTAAGTTCCACTGTGTTCAGACTACCGTGTCAGATATACATAAAGAGATTGTTTTATAGCAACAGTTTCAGAGCTACCGTGGAAGTGCAAAATACAAAAATAAATGGTGTATGCTCTAGAGTACCTGAAACCAATAATTAAATGAATTAAGTTCAGGTAAACTGGATTCACAAATACTAAATAAAAGTATAAATTAAATCATGTATATATTTGTAAGCTTAGCATTAAGTATTTGTATTGTCAAAAATGTAGTGAAAGCCAGCCCTGTGGTCCAGTGGCTGAGGGAGATGTATCACACATGGCCAACTGCAGTTCGAGTTCAGGCCCCAGCGACTTGCAAAACCACACCAGGCATGCATATTCAAGACCACAATCCTGACTGGAGAAAAAATGGAGAAGAGACTGCAGGGGGACTGCAGCATGACCACACCCACTGAGGGGGTGTGCCTTTTCCCTCTTTCTCTCAGTTTCTCTCTCTCTCTGGCAAGTGTACATGCACTCTGGCAATTAACACAAAATGAAAATGAATTCAGTTTCCAGTACTAAAAACCTGACATACTGTATATTTAAGAGTTTGTTCCTTAGGTTACTTAATTTACAACCTTTCCTATAGAAACATTATCTTGAACAGGGAAAAATTATATTGTTTGACTAACAACTTTTATTTTAGTAATCAAAAAATGCTAGACAGTTGGGTTGCAGTGGTGTACCCATAGCTCCAGCACTTGGGAACTAAGAATCACACAGGAGACCTGACCCGAGTTTGGTTCCCTGGTCCACCAGCACACAGTAGGCGTGCCTGGTCACACACCTGCAGTACTAGCTGATTGGGAAGCTGGGACAGGGGGACTGCAGTGTGGTGAGAATCTGTCAAAGATGGCTATTTTTATCTCTCTCCTTTTCCTCTCTCTGTCCCTGTTTCTCACAAAGAACTGGAGTGGGGTGGAGGGGATAGAATTCAGACCTGAGCGGGGGAGAGCTTGAAAGAGCACTAATATTAGTTATGCTTGAGCTCAATTACCTGCTTACTAGATTAGCTGGGAAAAAAATCTAATCTTACTTATTTTAGAGGAGCATATGAAATAAATCTATGCTACTTCTAATATGCAAATTTACTTATTTAAGAGTCTATCAATCCTCCAATCAAGCTGATTATACTTTTTATGTGAGTGGTAGGGCCAAGAGTACTTCTTAGAGTGAATGAGTAATAGATAAAATACAGCCAAAATGCTAGATTCTCTCCTGCACTTATATGGGAAAATTTTAGAGATACTGGGACCAGCAGTTAGCATAATGGCTATGTTGCTGGACTCCCATGTAATCGACCGCAGTTCGAGTCCCGGACATGGTGGCTTACACTTACACCAGGCACATGTGCATGAGTCCCCAAGATCCCAAGAAGAGAATGGAGGGGAAGGGACTGCAGCATGGCCATCCCCCCTGGGGGGTGATTTCTCGCTTTCTGTCTCTCTGTCTCTCTCTGTCTTTTTGGGGAGTGCATGTGCCATATAGAAAAAACCTCTCAAAAAAATTCTAGAGATATTAAATATAGAGCTAATGTTTAAAATATTTTTTTTTCTTTCGGGTATAAGCTGAAATGCTGTATCTTGTCTGCTTAAGATTTCTAAATAACTTACAAATAACATTCGGTTAAAGCCAGCAGCTTTTCCCCACACTTGCTCTGCTAAAACTATAGTTTTCCAAAATATTAAGGATAAAGAAAATCAGATAACAAGTTTGTACAAGTGGACAAATGATTGACAAGGGGTGACCGGCTTAACACAGCAGAACTAAAACCTAGCCAGAACACAGAGTACCTAGCAAGAAGTAAGATGATTTGTATAACAGGTACTGAAAAACTTTGAAAATCGGAGGTACCCAGGCAGACAGTGATTAAAACAGAAAGAAAAACAAAGAGCAGGATTGGCTGAAAATCCTTGTAACAGATGCCTCCTGTACCCCCTGAGATCCCAAAACCTTCCCACACCCAGAAAGGGGGCAGAGGTTTACTCTTTAGACTACAGGCTTGAGGACAGCAGCCATCTTGAAGGTGAGCAGGAAGAATCACATGAAAACGAGTTTACTACTCTGAAAATACTGAGGGAGACAAAACAGCAGTCAAGTCTGAGACAGATTACATTTTTAAAAAGTCTCAGGACAAGCATAACGATTTTCAGTCTTAAAATTTTTTTAGTTCCCATTGAGCTTTTTATAGGAAACTACTACAGAATAAGAACCACCAAAAAGAAGAAATAAGGTTACAAAGAAAATATGGGATTTGGGAATTCTATAACCCAGAAAAGGAGAAAGAACAAACCCCAAGGCTATCTCACCACCTTTTATCCCACGCTGTATCCACTTCTGTGCTTTAATAAAATGAGTGGTATACAAGGGTGATTTTGATTTACTGTATATTTCTCCAATAAAATGGGAAACAGAAGAGGGATTTTTCTCTCAGTTGCCTTAATTTACTAAAGATGTAGAAGAGCAGACACTTCAAGAAAGGCAGAATACAATCTGATTACACTTCTTTCGGGAGCACTGAAGATGAATAATGAACCATTGTGGACGATAACCCTCAGACATTCGGTTCCTTTTTTTTTTTTTTTTTTAAATTTCAGCAAAGCGTACTGAGAAAAGCTGCAACAGGGGCATGGTCATTCCACTGTTTTGTTACAAAAAAAAGGAATCAGAAAAAGCACTTGTGTGCATTTCTCATGCAGCCAATATTTTCTGAGGCCCGAATGTGTGCTGGACACAGTTCGAAGGTTAACAATACAGAGGACAGCCCCACACGTGGAGCTGAGAAATCAAGTAAACAGGACAATTTTAGGCAGTGGTGAATATTACAAAGAACAGAAAAGGAGTGATGTGATATTGGTGAGGAAAAGTGGCTCTATCAAATAGGGTCAAGGCTTATCTGAGGAGGTGAAATTAAAGTCAGACACAAGTGACAAGAAATCAACCATGGTGCAGATCTGGAGAAAGAAAAATTCCAACTGTGAGGTCTTCAAGGTGGGAATTTAAGACAGGGATGAAAGAAAAGAAATCTGACTCAATTACAGTGGGTGAGTAGGACGAGAGGAGGATGGAAGAGATGTCTCTGGAGATGGTAGACAGGATGAGAGTCAGCTAGGTCAAGTCTGTGCACTATCTGAAGAATTGAGTGGATTTAAGTGTGATGGAGAGTGATCAGGAAGATTTAGAATAATGGAGAGCTATGATCTCATTTATATTTTTTAAAGACCATTTCGGTTGCTCTGTGGCTTATGAAGGATAAGCACAGGAGCAGGAAGATGGGTTAGAAGGAAGACAGGTTAGGGAGCTTAGACTGGCAGTGACTGTGGAGGGTGGAGCCGAAGATAAGGGGAAGGATTTGTGCTAATGACAGAGCAGAGGTTCCTAAACTTTCCTGCTTTGTGAAGACTTCAGTGTCTCATAGTATACCTACATCTAAAGAAATACTTACCAGTTCCATTTATTAAGGTACAAAGTACTTAACAGTAATGGCTCAGTATTATCACTGTTCCATTGAAGATTTTAAATCTCCTTGGGTTGCCCCTAAAGGGTACCCGGAGCCTCGGCGTTGTTGGGAACCCTGGATGGAGAGCTATAGGGCTCCTGTAGAGCTGGATGTGTGGAATAAGGAGAAAAGGAGAACCAAAGGTAGTTCCTGAACTTAGGGCTGAGCAACTAGATGGAAAGTAGTTCCACTCACGAAGGTGGGTAAGAATGAGGGAGAAACACTACAACTTTGACAGGTAGGTTTTACACTCCATCTGGAAATACGGAAGCCGAGACTTGCAGTGGCCACATAAATTTCTCTAAGCAGTACAACCGGTTAGGAAGTAAGATGAAATTTGACTCCAGGTCTGTCTGATGCCAGATAAAGTAATAATATAGTGAATAATATGCTATTATAGTTAGTCACATTATAGTACATTAAATATGGTAGGATAAGTCTAACATTATTAGATAGATAGATCTAATTCTGAAAGTGCTGTCATGATTTATTAGTTCAAAAAGTGATTGTGCGATAGCCGACAGTGTGGTGAAGGTAGCTGGATCCCATTTGGCCAACTGTGCAGTTTGAATCCCAGATCCAGTGACGTGAAAAACACACTAGGTGTGTGTGTGTGCATGGGTACCCACGGTCTCAAGAAGAGAATAAGGGAGAGGGGGAGATACGCTCCCCTCTGCCAAGCACATGTATCCTATAGGAAAATTTTAATTTCAAAAAGAGTGATTATAAGGTGGTACCAAACAACAACCTCATCCATTTAGACTCAAAAATACATTTTTAAATGTAAAATGAAGATCTTAAGGGAAAAATGAAACTGAACATTTATGAATCCACTACTCTTGTCCTAGACTATATTCCTATTTCTAAAATCAAAGCAATCTAATTGCCACTTCTCTTCTCAACCCAGCCCTGAATGGGACATGATGGGGAAAGACTCCAGCAGAACAGCAATCAATGTGGCTTCCTTAGGGCAGGGGGTGCAATGTCAAAGGCCTCAATGGGGCCAGGCCATGGAGAGGACCAAGCACCGTGCGGAACTAAAAAGGACACACATCAACTCCAAGGCGCAATGCAGCCCGTTAAAATTTGGACTTTATTACTATTTTTCAGAGAGATATTTGTGCAATAGGGTGCATGAGCTCTCCAGAGAAATAGAAAGAAATCATCCCCCAGTGGGGTTGGCCACACTGTAATCCCTTCTCCTCCATTCTCTTCTCGGGATTTTGAGCACACACACATACACATGTCTGGTGTGAGTTTTAAGCCGCTGAGTCCAGGAATCGAACCATGGTCAACTATGTGGGAGAGTCCAGCGATGTAACCATTATGACATCTGCTAGTCCCAAAATCTGGACTTTAATATGAAATTGAACAAATGCAAAAACTGCACTTTCTAAAGGTAGCATGCCCAGTGGTTAAAATTCAGTCCTTGCAAACAGTTTTAGATAAATGATTAAATTCCTCACACATACTTTTGATAAGCAGCTGAGGAGAGAGCCTTAGGAAGTTGAAGAGGGATCATGAGAAGAATCCAGAAAGAGGTTGCTAATTCTAGAGTTAAAACAGCATACTTAAATCTACTTTATAAATTTTCTATTTCCTGGGACTGAGTGTTTTTACAGAAATGAAAATAGAAGCACCTAACAGTTCTCTGTATTTTAATCTATCCAGTAAAAGAATCTTATCAAAATAAATGAAGATGTTCTAGCAAGAGACACTGTTCATTTTTCTCCCTGCCACGAATGACATGTCATTAGAATACTTGTCTCTGCATGGAGCAACTTAACAGCATTTGCAACCCTGCAATTCTATCAGCCACAGGAAACACAATCACAAATTTGGAAAGAACACACCAACTTAGTTCAAGTTGCCCTAAGAGAGAAGAAACCAAGAGATCTGACTTGAAGAATACTGTTTATGGAAGTATTCAGTATAGAAACCCCAGTTAAACTTAGTAATATCTACCTATTGGGTTGTCAGCAAAGTCAGAACGCATTTTTGAACAGAAACACACAGAAAAAAATACTTAATGACTTTTCTGACAACCTAATGGTATTATAAATCATTAGAAAAGTCATCACAACTTGATATTCCTTCTAAAGATCAGGACTACTTGGACACTGGTTTTGAATGATCCTCTTCTCAAAGCTGGGAAGCTGGGGCTCTTGTTTTTCTAAGGCTCTATCTCCAGACTAGGTAAGGAGAACACTCATACAGATAGTGTGTATGTGACTCAGTCCCATCCTAAGATCATGCTATTACTCTGGCTATGAACAGAACAAAAACAAAACAACACAAAATAGTGATAACTAAAATATTTTTGTAAAGAATTATTTTATTTAACTTTATTTATTTATTTTCAATTTGGTGAGAGAGTGAGTGTGAGTGAGTGAGAGAGAGAGAGAGAGAGAGGCGGGGGGGGGGGGGGGGGAAGCTGCCAGGTTCAGGACTCAAACTGTGGTTGGCCATGTGGGAGTCCAGGGCCTTTAACCACCACGCCACCTGCTGACCCCCAAATCTAATTGGGTTTATTAATAGTTTATGGGAGAGCTTTCAATATTTGTTTGCTCTTTGGGGCGAAAGAAATCTGTAATTAAAATACACAGGTAGGGCCTCTGTGCTACAGGAAGCCAGAGGATGGCTATCTGAATTGGCCCCTGGGCTCAGGGAAATGACATGTGCCCTGAATCTGGAGGTCTGTCAGGGGAATGTGGGTCTTTGGCCACAGAGAAGGGCAGGCGTGAAGGTGCAGACACTTGGACTAGCTTGAGTTTTTGACAGAATACAGGAAGCTCCACAGTGCAGGAGGCAGTGGCAGGACACGGGGCAGTGTGGAGGTGCATGAAGTCAGGCCATAAAGGCTCTAGATTTTGAACTCTGCTGAAAGCTGGGGGACCCATTACATGATTTTAAAGGCAAGATGAGATATAATTTAATTGTGTTTTGAAAGATCACAGGCAGAGAAATGAAGGATAAATTGTGGAGGTGAAAGTTAAAGCAGAAGAATCTCTCTTCCTTCAGTGCTGTCCAGACCCGCCTCACATGCCTGGGATAGGGTTTTCTTTGAGAATTCTCTCTTGGGAGTTAGAAATTAGAACAATTCCAATCAAAGTACCATGGATATTTGAACTAAGAGCTATCTCCAAGAATGTGGTGGCAGAATGTGACCACACAGGAGCTAAAGCAGAGGACTGTATCTAAGAGAAAGAAGGAAGAAGGCTACATACAGCCAGGAAGGTCAGGACAAGACATCTATGGACACAGAGGTTGAGAAAGGGACTCTCCAGCTTCTTCTGGTTTCAATCCTTCGCCAGACTCAGCTGGATTTCCTGCCTTTAGATTCCATGTTATTGTAAACCACCTCATTTTTCTTAAGTCAGGTCTGGGTAAGATTCTGTTACTTCAAAATATAATGACCCCCTGGGTTATAATGCTCCCAGGGCTTGACAGATTATGAGAATGAAAAGAATAGGAAGGTTTTCAGAGATATGGAGAAAGTAAAATGGGAAAAAAACTACAAATGGTTGGATTTGGATATGTTGGCCCCCAAGTTACAGGCTTGGGCATCCACCTGGTCGGACCCTTCACTGAGACAGGAATCACAGGGCAAAGGGGCAGAACTGGAGGGAAGGAATAGGGATTCAATTTGCATGTGCTGAGACTTAGAAGAGTGGGAGATTCAACAGGAAAACTTTGGGTATGTGGATCCATACAGAAGAGGTGTTCTGATCTGGGAATGGAGACTAGGTTGTTTTTATCATGGTCACTGAAACCACAGAATGGAAGAGCGCTCCCAGTAGAGTTGTGGGCCAACACCTGGGGAGCACCAACACGACGGTGCAAATTGGGTAGGAAAATCTATGAGGAGACATCAGATGAAATGCTGGGGTGAGGAAAAAAATTTTAAAAAGAACAGTGGCCAGGTGATGAGAGTCTGGATAGCTGACTCACTGAGAGAACAAATGTGAGCACAGAGAGGAAAACATCCTAGAAGGCCTCCTTGATGGCTGCACTTTGCTGCCTCATTTCCTCTTCAAAGCAACCTGTCAAGGCAGGTCACAGCAAATCTTTTTAAACAGAAGGAAAAGAGGCCATAAGGCCCTGAGGGATGATGTATCTCTAGCCCCTGGCACAGTGCCTGCCACCTACACGTTTAAAGAGTGAATTAAGACCTGAGGATGTCTATGATGTTATAATGGTCTACTTGGAATTAATCAGACTGGTGTTACTCTCAAACTTACATATAACTTTGGGGACAAGAGTCTGCTGTCATGACAGAACAAGCCTACTTCCTGAGGCACACCACAGATTTCACGCTACTATTTCAACTTGTTAAAGTAACAAGAAGAAAAAGACCATTAATTCAGTAAAACGTATGAACTGGAAAAAAAGCAGGCAACAAAATTATGTTTTTCTATTTCTAAACATGTCTGGGAATCCAAAACTTGAACTGCTGATACTTTACAAACCATGGAGCCGAATTTTAGTTAATTATCATGGGACATTAAGTTCATATTTGAATCAGAAAGCATGCCAAAGGATTGGACAATCTTTTGATGTAAACCACAAGTCACGCCACAAGGGGCGCGTTCAGCTACAGATCTCCCACTTCCAACAGAGGCATTATTAGCTCTCAACATTCCAAGGTCATTGGTCTTTTTTCCTTGACTTAAATTGAGGATGAAAAGGACACATCGAGGACCAGACCATGGTATGGTGATTAAGGTGGCTGGCTCCCACATGGCCTACCACATGGTTCAAGTGCAGGGAGCGGTAGCTTGAGAAAAACACCATGTGCTTGTGTGTGAGTACTCAAAATCCTGAAGGCAGGTTGAAATGGAGGAGAAGGGATTGTGTTGTGACCATTCTCCATGGGGGGGGCTACTTTCTCACTGTCCTTCTCTCTCTTTCTCTCCAGAAAACACATGAGCCCTCTAGCAAAAAAGAAAGAGAGGAAAGGAAAAAAGAAGAAAAAGAAAGGAACGTATCTAACACCGAGGTGGACAACAATGCTAACGTCTCCAAGTTAGAAGAAAAACACTATCATGATTCCTTCCTACATTTTAAAACAGAGACATACATGAAAGAAGGCTAACGTCTCCAAGTTAGAAGAAAAACACTATCATGATTCCTTCCTACATTTTAAAACAGAGACATATATGAAAGAAGGGTAAGACAGTAATTTTGTGCCTACGGCAGAATCCTCAAATCCTGCGCTGAGGCGAGTAGGACAAAGGGGGGCTAGTGGTGAAATGTTCCTGCTTTCCACAAATGCCTGGGAATTTTTGAACCATAAGACACAGTGAACAGAGGAGATATAAACACAGACTTAGTTCCTCCCATGGGCCTGAGCCGCACACAACATCTCCTTGAATCACCACAAGAATCTCGAGAATATAATTAGCCTTAATTTCAGATCACTAGGCTCTGAGAAGTTAAATAGCTGACGGCACTTACACAGCTAGCAAGTGCGTGGTGGGCTTGGGTTCAAATCCAAATCTAACACCAAAGGTTGTGTTAGTATTTGTTGTATCATGTTTCTACCTGCAAAACAACTCGATATGAAGGAACTTCTAAAAATATAATAAAAGACACTTGTATGTGTCCCCTTCTTTTCCCAGGAAGAATTAATTACATTTCCCTGTGTACTTGCAGCACATTAATTTGGCTTTTAAAAAATGCATTTTGATGATTTATGTGTCTACTTCCTTAAGCAGAATAAAGGCTATCTAAAGACAAGACTTTTTTTTTTTTTTTTTTTTTGTGAGGGGGAAAGATTTTTCTATTGGGTGTGTGTACTTGCCAGAGAGACACAGAGAGAAAGAGAGAGAGAATGTGAAAGATCACTCTCCGGGGGTTGAGGAGATGACCATGCCACAATCCCTTCTCCTCTATTCTCTTCTTCTCTTAGGATTATAGGCACACACACTCACACACACGTCCAGTGTGAGTTTTAAGCTGCCAGGTCTGGGACTCAAACCGCAGTCAGTCATGTGGGAGTCCAGAGCCTTTACCACTATGCCACCTGCTGGCCCTATCTTACAATCTTTTAATTTATAGCAAAAATACAGTAAATGTTGGTTGAAAGGATAAATACTTTAAATAAGAGATGCAGCTTTAAGATTCCTGTGAAAGGGATCAGCAGTTAGCGTAATGGCTATGTCACTGGACTCCCTTGTAGTTGACCATGGTTCGAGTCCCAGACCCGGTGAAGATAATGGAGGAGAAAGGATTGCAGCGTGGCCATCCCCCCTGGGGGGGTGATTTCTCGCTTTCTGTTTCTCTGTCTCTCTCTGTCTGGTGAGCGCACGTGCCCTGTAGCAAAAACCTCTCAAAAAAAAAAAAAAAAAAAAAAAAGATTCCCGTGACAGTACAAAATGATTTGTGAATTATACAAAGAAAAAAATGATGATATCTAAGAAGATATAATCTCACCATTTCTTATCATGAATCTCCCATTCTTACTGATTATTCTTCCACATGGTTAGCCAGTGATCATTGATCTTTTTTTTTTGAATTAAAAATAAATTTATCATCTCTGTGAAAGGTACAAATAAAGTTTATATTTATATTGAGTTAACTTAAGACCTTTTTACTTTATGGGTAGGGGGAGAGGGAGCAAGACAGAGGCAGGTGTCTTTGGCCTAGCCTCTCAATTACCTAGGATTTCAACTGTGTCCAACATTTCCAGGTTGGCCCAGAACTGAACTTCGGCTTCCGGCATGGTTTCCAGCCTCCCATGCAGTGGTCTACCTGTGAGCTACCACATCTGGGCTTTGCAGGATTTTTAACAGAGGGTCCTGTTGCCTTGCCCTATAAGTTATTGACCTTTCTCTGACTCACACTGCACTTGCTATGCAGTCTCTCTAGAATCTGACAGCTTCTAGTTCAACTCCCTTTGTCTCTCTAACTCTCTGCCTGAGTGTCCTGACACCATGAGAGACTGCTCAGAGAGGCCCACAAAAACTGCATTTGACATCTGCAGGAACAAGTCTCAAGTTGAGAGATATGGGACTGTGAATAAACACCCCTGGGGTAATTGTGAGGCACAGGCTACACTATTCCTCAGAGCACTCATGGCACTGAGCTTACTGAGATGACCTGCTACCCAATGTGCCTTCACTGCCTTTCCCTCTTCAATAACCTACTTTCCCAATTCCCCTTTTGGGCATCATCCCCCCTATCTGTACCCAAGACCTTGTTTAAGGATCTGTTTTCAAAGGAACCTACATGAAGCCAGCTGCACAACTTATACACAAAGTTATACACAGGGAATCAGAAAATGATCAGCAACAGATCATCAAATGATGGTTCCACTACAAAGTCATTCTGTTCTAAGCCTCACCTGATGGGAACTTTTTTTTTTTTTTTTCAATTTATTTATTTGCATTCATTCACTGAACATCATTACAGCATACAAAATGAGATTTTCCATCCAAAGTACACTATATATTGTCTCAATCAAGCACATCAACAAACATGTTATTGTCAGCAAATGATCTTCCATTTCTTGTCTTCTGTATGTTTTGCTTTTTTTCCCCCCATCCTTGATTCTCTATCTCTTACCCTCTGCCATCTCCCACTCTCCTCCCACACTGTCTCCGGTATCTATGTTTGCTTTCTATACTGTTTTCTCCTCACATTTTATTGTATCGCCAAAGACCCTAATCAATCCAAATACCCTCATAGCAAACACAAGTGATACACACATTTCCATGAACACAAGACTTACTTTACACATCCTATAAAGTAGCACCTAGCTGTGGCTACATAAACTACCGCAGTCATTGGGAACTTTTTTTTTTTTTTGGGAGATTTTTGCTATAGAGTATGTGCACCCACCAGAGAGAGAGATAAAAAACAAGAAGTCACCTCGCATGGGGATGGCCATGCTGCAACCTCTTCCCCTGCACATTCTCCTTGGAATTCTGGGCACACATGCACATGTGGCCAGCGTG
This sequence comes from Tupaia tana, assembly GCA_026018925.1. Taxonomy (NCBI): domain Eukaryota; kingdom Metazoa; phylum Chordata; class Mammalia; order Scandentia; family Tupaiidae; genus Tupaia; species Tupaia tana. The sequence continues at coordinate 143,777,811 of JAKSZU010000006.1, forward strand.
AGTTTTATGCTGCTGGGTCAGGGACTTGTACCACAGTCAACCACGTGGAACTCCAGTGATGTAACCACTATGCCATCTGCTGGTCCCCCTGATGGGGGGTTATTAGAGTGGTCTATCTGCCACCAAAAATGGTTTCATATTCTAGAGGTAGAAAGTGCATCCTTTCTCTTATAACCCATGTGCACACTGCAGTGGAGAGCCCGGTGAATTTCAACAGGCCCAAGCCTACCCTTACAACGTTATGAAAGCCAAGGAAAGTTCTACTGAGTCAAGTGACGAGTCTTGTACACAATTGTAGGATAAAGAGGAATTATCTACCATAACCGAGATTCTCTCTCTTCAAAGATATGCTTAGAGAACATATAAGAAGCATTGAGGACAATGACCAGCATGTGCTAAGCATTTAATAAACCTCCCCAAAATAATGTCAAACATAAAACATTTTTCTGATTTAGGCCAAAATATGTTTCCTATAGTCGGATAATCCTTCATCCAAGAAAGGTTTAAAGTATTACTATTTCAAAAGTTTTATCTTCCACTTCAACTTGAAATGCAATTTTTCCTCATTCAGATGTACATCAAAAGTTCATCACCTTCACTTTATAGGTAATGTAGCCGAAGGCAAATAACGGCCACGCTGAAAGAACCACAGCAGAGACTGAACCTGAAACAAATTCTCCTGCTTCTTGGATTAATATTCCTCCCAACACATTACACTCATTTCAAATGAGCGAACTGTGAATCCTAACATATTCCCATTTATTCCTAACTTTCATCCAATGAACACAAATGAGGACAAATAAATGTATCTTTAGATACATCCATGAGATATGTATTTTATCTTTCAGTAGCTTTCTGCACTATATTTAGAGCCCTACTCAGGAGGCTGGAAAAAGGGAAGACTGACTATAGGGAAGACTGCATCGGTCCATTCATCTTGCCTGCTGAGGATCTCAGGGAGACCAAAACCTTACTCAGAGCAAAACCTCACTCGGAGCTTACAAACCCTAATTCTTTTCTTTCTGATTTTCTGTCCCCTTTATTTTTCTCTACATTTAACACCATCTGGTCATGCCTGCCTGTGCCATGTTTACCGATTGCATGGTAATTTTTTACACTAGGCGAGCTGGTTGAGGATAAAATATAAAAATGGAACAGATCCAGAAGTACCAACTTCACAAATTAAATAGGGCTAACAAATATGACTGATTCATTTAATGACCAGGCTGGCCTATCCAGTAACTCCATACCAGAACATAAAGCAAAGGTCTTAACTACATATCAGAAAATTTAACAATCTAATATGCTTTATAATTTTTGAGATACATGCAATTTTTTAAAAGTTTTTTTTTTATTCATTCATTTATTTTAATTTGACTAGAGAAAGACACAGAGAGAGAGAGAACATGAGAAAGCAAGCCACCAGGTCTGGGACTCGAACCACAGTTGGCCATGTGGGAGAATCCAGCACCTTAATCACCATGCCACCTTCTGGTCCCACAGATGGATGCAATTTTAATAGCACATTTTTTGCTTTTTAAAAATTTTTATCATTGGATCCCACTGAAAATCACCAACTTTGATCACATATTATACCTTACTCCAAAACAAGTTTTAAGCAGCTAGCTCTAGGTATTCCAGTGTTCCAAGATTAAACGATGGCGCATGTGATCTGGAGTTAGAAAATCAGACTCCATCCTTAGCTTTCAAACTTACTAGTTGTGTCATAGTGGACCAGTCACATCCCCCACTCAGTAAGCCTTGGCTTCCTTAGCTAGAGAATAAACAGAATAACTGTCCTGCCTAGTCCATAGGATGCTTGTGAAGATCCAGAAAGAAACTGTCTATGGAAATGTTTTATATATATAAAACAGTAAAAAAGAGTTTGTGAAAAATGTTGTTATGGGGCCAGCAGGTGGCATGGTGGTTTGGGTGCTGAACTCCCACAGGTCAACCATGGTTCGACTCCTGGACCTGGCAGCTTGCTTTCTCTCTCTCTCTCTCCCTGTTTCTCTCTAGTGAGTATGCATGCACTGTAGCAAATTAAAAAAAATAACAGTAATGATATATTAATAGCAATGATAAATAAAATTAAATAATTTTTAAAATAATTATTTTATTATTGTCCTACTTTTCCCATTCCCTGTAATATGTATTGAGTCAATACCTACACCTGAAGTAGCACCTGGTATTTAATACTCAATAAACTATCTCTATTAACATGATTATTGCCAGAACATATATTCTAACAGCCTTCACTATCTCTCTAAAGACAACAGAAGTGCTCTCCTGGAGATTCTGATAAAACAGTAATAGAAGCTAGAATGATCTGTCCATACAATATAAATGTCCACTACCGATCCCTTCTTTGAGACAGTAGAAAAGGGAGGAATAAGAAGAGAGAAAGCTGGGAGTACTATTCTAAAAGAAGCGGGGATTCAAAATAGAGGTTGAGTGTCCAAAAGAAATTTATTTCCCCACAAGCCTCTTTATCAAAAGCGGACTCAGGACCAGCAGATGGTGTAATGGCTGTGTTGTTGGACTCCCACATAGTTGACAGTGGTTCAAATCTCAGACTTGGTGGCTTAAAACTCACATCAGGCATGAGTGTGTACATGCCCAAGATCCTGAGAAGCAATGGAGGAAAAGGGACTGGCCATCCTCCTGGGAGGTGACTTCTTGTTTTCTGTCTCTCTAGCAAGTGCATGTATGCAGCCTGTAGCAAAATCTCTCTCTCTCTCTTAAAAAAAAAAGCAGACTCAAAACCCTAAAATTCTGGATTTCCATCTCTACATTACCTTTCTGTTTCACCTTAAAGTGAGTCATTGAGCTATTTGATCTTCTCCGATAGAAAGCAGCTATCTCATCTGTCCAAAATAAACTGATTATCTAATCAGAATATGGCAAAATACAAGGGGTCTTCAAAATGTTCATGGAAAATGAGTACTAACATATGGATTTCAAAATGTTTACACCAAATGAACTCATACTTTAATTCCATTGCTCAATTCCATTGTTTCACAAACTTTTATGAAGTCACCTCACATAGCTTATCATAAATAAGTTCCCTGAAAGAAGTAGGATGCTATCACATACACATGGAATCTGGTGTTTTCTTTCTACTTACAGAAAATCATTGAGATTATAATGAGAGTTTAGAATAAAACACAGTGAGATTTCTGTAGAGTTTTCTCTACATTGATCATCATACCCTTCACCTATCACTCATTGCCCCTTTATTTTGACACATGTGGAAATATTTTATTGGTCTATGAGATACAGAGCAATAACATGAACACTTTTATATTAGGATAGCTAAAACCCCATTTGCTCTGTTCTTTCTCTCCTGTGAACACAGGAGACTAGTCATTCCAAATACATGCTGGAAATTATTAGATGAAGTCAGCAGGTGGTATAATGGTTACGTCACTATACTCCCACATAGTAGATCGTGATTCAAGTCCCGGATCCTGTGGCTGAAAATTCATACCGGGCATGTGTGTGTGTGTATGCCCAAGATTCTGAGAGAAGAATAAAGGAGAAGGGGTTGCGGCATGGCCAACCCCGCTGGGGGAGGGGAGTAATTTCTCACTTTCTGTCTCTATGGTGAGCACACATACTCTATAGCAAAAATCTCTAAAAAAAAAAAAAAAAAAAAATAGAAGTCCTCTGTTTAGGAGGGTAGGGAATGAGAAGGTATGAAGAAACATGAGTTACCACACAAATAAAAACACTTAGAGAAAAATATATATGGTAGAGAATGAGAAAGTTAAGTTATGTAGGGGAAAATCTATTTCCTTGACTGAGATAGGATATCAAAGAGGTTACGAGTATGGAAATGAAAGATTCTTTGAGAGAAAGAAGAGAGAAAACTAAACATGGTAGGATTATATAAATCAACTGTGAAGATGACTTATATTTCAATATTTTTCCACATGATCTTTCTATGAACTTTCCTCAGTGAGAAACTGAATTCAAAATACATCATATATCAGTTCACACAAACTTTGGGATGAAAGATGGAATCTGTAAAGACATATTTCATCATCTTCCCATTATTAGGTCTGGGTTAGAATGGTGGACACTGCCTACTCTGTTTCCCACTTAAGAGGGAAGAATCTGAAAAGAAAGAGTAAGAGTAAAATGCTGTAGAATTATTCATAATGAACTATCAATACAAAAGCAATTCTTCGTTTGTTTGTTTTTTGAGAGGTTTTTGCTACAGGGTGTGTGCGCTCGCCAGAGAGACAAAGAGACAGAAAGAGAAAAATCACCCCCCAGTAAGGGTGGCCACACCGAAATCCCTTCTCCTCCTTTCTCCTCTCGGGATCTTGGGCACACACGCACACGTGACCGGCGTGAGTATAAGCCACCAGGTCCAGGACTCAAACCATGGTCGACTACATGGGAGTTCAGCAACATAGCCATTACGCTAACTACTGGTCCCATTTATTTTTGCTTGTTTATTTTTTTTGTTTTTGGGAGAATACAAAAGGAATTCTGAATTAACAAAGTATCATATTTAAAACAAAAAACATTTTCTACTAAAAACTTAATAAATTATTAGGCTCCAGTTAAGAGATGATTTTAAATTAGAAACAAAATTTAGAGCAATATTAACTGAAGCATAAGAACAAGGGAAAGATATACATATACACATACAAATATAAACTAGAGAAAGCAGGAGAAAACATATATATGAAAGCCCCATATTAGTTATTTGCTACCCAGATAGTAAACAATAATGCGGTCTATCATAATGACATTGCTTTCTGCAAGACTTTATGGACTTTACATATGAATGTCTGAAGTTATGTTTTGTGAATAACCAACAGTGACTTAGCATAAACATGTAAGTGTCTAACCCTCTATCTTCTAGACATTAATATCATATTCATTTCTTCAGGGAGCTTACTAGTGGTTTTGCATCATGTAGGCAAAGTCTGTGTTTGACCATTTATTTTATTCTTCCTATTTTCCAGGATTAAGACCCAAGCATAAGCAAGAGCTTTATGAGAATACCACCTGTATCATGTACAATCTGTGATAAGCAAAGTACGTTAATGACCATCCTAAGTCTTATGGAATATCAGGATCTTTCTATCACTAATCTCCATGAAAAGATTAAAGATTTGGAGAAATGAGTACTGTGTTAAAACGTGAAGACTCAATCAGCACAATGCATACTAATTGCCATAAATGGATCATGACGGTTATTTCTACTAGAAACACACTAGCCTCAACCACCACCCAGCTAGACTTGGTTCTGTTTGTAATCTCTACTTCAAAGAAATATTAAAAAATACAACAAAAATTATTCATTTTCTATGTTTTCAAACTCATCAAATTTAAATATGTAGAAAAGTAGAATGAACAAACATATTTTCAGAAACAGGACACATCTTGTATTAGGTCTCAACTAGAATATTCACATGAGATTACTACTGCACTGCAGTTTTTCCGAGCTTGGTGCTATAACCTTGCTGCATTCTATACTATTACCATGCTGAGGAAGGTGGACACTTCTCAGAACAGCCATGATGTGCCAAATCCAGAGAACACAGCAACACGCATGGCACTATACCATGGATGGGCCAGTGTAGTTGGTAAAAGTGAAAAAATGAATGCCAGTCTTACAGATAGGGAGAAAAGGACAAAATATTTAACACATAGTCTAAGACACGTCACAGTCTAACAGACGTTATGATTAATACCAAATCCACATAGTGTGTGAATGTATTAAAAAGGGAGTTCCTCAACAAATACTGATTAATCTAATGACTCACTGGGTCTGAATCCTTTTTTTCTTTTTTTTTTAAAAGAAATTTTTGCTATAGGGAACATGCACTTGCCAGAGAGACGAAGAGACAAAAAGTGAAAAATCCCTGAGAGGGGATGGCTGTGTTGCAATTCCTTCTCCTCCATTCTCCTGTCAGGATTTTGGGCACGCACATACATATTTCTGGGTGTGAGTTTCGAGCCAGGGATCCAGGATCCTGGGCAAGTCCAGCGCCTTAAACACTGCATCACCTGCTGGCCCGTGAATCTTTACTTTTAAAACGTTATTTTAACCAATTCGCTCTTTCCTTTTCCAAATTATTTGTAAATAATTCACCATATCCTGAGCAAGTTTACAGGAAAATATCAAGAATTCCAAATACAAATGATTTATGAAGGAAATTTTGTTGTTAACTAATTTGTATCTTTTTAATGAATGATTTTTTTTTTTTTTAACCAATAAGTAGAGAGAGAAAACAACTTCTAAGACTTAGCAATTTTTCATTCAATAATTCCTTTTTTGGGAAAACTCATGTTCTTCTCAAAATCTCACTTTATTACTTTGGATCACAACAGTCCTCTTGGGGAGATGTGGAAGAGTCCTGTACAGCCCTTACCACAATCTGGAACTGTACGCAACTGTGAGTTTATTTCATGTGCTTTCCATGCTCCAGCCTGTGTAAGGCCAGGGAGCCTCTGGCTGCTGCTATGCGTGTATGCACTTACTGCAAAACGGGCCCTTAAAACAGGTTAACTATTGACTGAATAAACACAGTTGAGTCCCTACTATTCAGCCCAGTCTATCCTGAACACACACAATATAGGAGACTACTCTGAAAACTAGAAGTCAGGAACCTTTTCTGTCTTCCTTTTCCTTTCCCTTCCCACTCAAGCTCCCCTCTGCTATACTCCGATTGTTATAAACAAGCTTCTATTAATGCCCTTAACACACTGCATTTTAACAAAATGCCCCAAAAGGAAATAAATTCGTGATTTGTGTGCCCATAATCTCTTTTGCTTTATTTTTTTTTAACCAGCATCAACGAATGGTTTGTAAAAATGACATATGAATCAGTTCAGAATATAAGAAAGTATCAAACAGCATAAAGGAGAACTGATATGAAACCAAATAAAGCCAATAATTTATGACAAGCCAAAAAGAAAAAAAAATCTTCTTTTTAGTAACAAATTATAAGATTAAAACAAAAACCTTGAAAAGTTAGATCTCCCCAAAGAATCCTACACTTGTAACAACAACACCAGCAGTCCTGTTCTTTTTTCCATGTAAAATAATCCATTTACAATCTTTTCAGTAAAAAGCCAGAAAGAAATACATACATGATGGTGTTAATGCCTGAGAGCTGTTGGAACATTTGCAGGCCACAGCCCACAATTAAAGCTCGGCGAGTTGGGGGGTAACTCAGCATTCTGCAGATCACAGGTCCGGCTTTTTTAAAAAAGAAAGAAAAAAAAAAAGGACACAACTATTATTTTTAGCTCTCATAGTAATTATTCCCATTAGGATTAATTTTCCCAAATCTCCATGAAATCAACATGACTGGGCATTCTAAGTAGAACAAATATATCTTTATTGAAATCTGGGTACATGTGCTGTTTTTGAAAGAATCACAATATAGTTTAAATTTAATCTGTAAAAGCAACAAGAGAGAATGTAAAGTAAAGCAATTTATGAATATAAGGAAGACATACAGAGAGTCAGCAGGTGGCGTGGAGGTTATGGCGGCTAGATTCCACCTGGCTAATTCCACTGTTTGAGTCCTAGAGCTGGCAGCCAGAAAATCATGCCAGGCACATATGTATAAATGCCCAAAATCCAGGAAGGAGAAAGAATTGTAGTGTGTCATCCTTCTAGGGGGTGATTTCTCTCTCTCTCTCTCTCTCTCTCTCTCTCTCTCTCTCTCTCTCTGTTATACTGTCTGGCTAGCACATATACCATATAACAAACTTGAAAGAAAGAGAGAGAGAGAGAGAGGGAGAGAGAGAGAGGGGTAGGGAGGGAGGGAGGGAGGGAGGAAGAGAGAGAGAGAGAGAGAGAGAGAGAGAGAGAGAGAGAGAAAGAACCTAAAGACCTATAACTGAACCTGTCAGAAATCATTCTTCCTTAAATTCTTACAAGTTATGCTTATTAATCACTCTCTGTTCATCTATCAATACTTTCTGACTTTCTGGGCAATTAACTACTACTTAAAAATCTATCAGTACTACTTACAAAATCACTGGCAAACTGCTTTAACTAACCAAAAGAGTACCACTTAATTAACAAATAAAGAAGAAATAAAATCCATTTCAAAGTTAAGAAATTAATAATACCCAGCTACAATGGATATCATTAATCAAAGTTACCCAGAAGATAATAAAATGCAAATAGGTGTTAATAAATGTATTTTTATAAATAGACATGTATGTATATGTGTATATATACACATAAGCACATACATATACATAAGTATACACACATGAGTATTTATCAGTTTTGAATAATTCCCCAGGAGGCATTCAACAGTGATTTTAAAAGATGAAAAAAAATGGGCTTATAAATGGTATAGATCTCTCAACCTTTATACCAGAAATCTAGATTAATTCTGAAATTTTCGTATCTGTATTAGTAAGGCCTTGAACAGGGCGGCTAACTTAGAGGTCATTATTAAATGTGTTCTTACTATTCTCAGAAGTGCTCCAGTTACAGTATCACCACAGCTCTAAGCAGCATTCTACCAGGCAGTTGGAAAAGTCATAACGTATGTTCTCTATGCTTTTCTATACAAAAATGTGTCACGACTTTTCAGACTACCCAATTTATGATGTCCTAATGAGGCAGAATTGGCTCCCATGTAATCCTGCTGTTCAGAATAAGTGGCCTGAGATCAGTAATTGCTTAAATAGAGGCATTTTTTCTGAAGGCCAAGTTTTGTTAGTGAACTCTAAACCAAGTAAAGTCAATTATAATCCAAGCAAGCCTCGCTAATTCACGGATCTTTCTGAAATCAAATATTCTAGTTAACAGAAATGAATTAGAATATGCTGTTGTCTCAATAAAAGTTAACATGGGATGCCAAGCTAAGGCATTAATTAGAAATGAACATTATAGAGTAAGAATATTCTATTTCTACAAGGGTGTGATTATAATCATAAAAGTTGATTTACTGAAAATGATTCTTTCTCTAAACGGCAAGACAGACCGCGAATCTTAGCGAAGCACTGATGGATATTTAAAGCTGACAGCCCACTTAGAAAAGCAGACTGCGAGTATTATAGACGTCAAATGGCCTTAGTGTTGAGCAAAGCCACATTGAAGGCTAATACATCAGAAAGGCTGGATAAAGCAGGTAGATTTTGGAAGCTTTCCTGTGACAGTGTTGAAATATGTCTTGATCAGTTGTCTGAAAGCTGGGCAGGCTCATCTACAAATACAGATGTCTGCGGGAGTGTCACAAAATAAGGAATGCACACAGTATCGCATGAACATCTACTCATTTCAATAAAAATTTCCCATAAATATTTACTTGTGTAACCATGGAAAAACTTGGTTTAAGAAAATTCCTTTCTTAGATTTTAGTCACCTCCACTCATGAGAAACTGGCCTTTCCTCATGCAGAAAATCCACCAGAATCTTTGAATAGTTGTGTCTACTTTCACTATCATTCCATTTCCTTTTTATTCTTTTTTTTTTTTTTTTTTTTTTTTGGAGAGGTTTTCACTATAGGGCGTGTGCGCTCACCAGACAGACAGAGAGAGACATAGAGACAGAAAGCGAGAAATCACCCCCCAGGGGAATGGTCACGCCGCAATCCCGTCTCCTCCATTCTCCTCTCGGGATCTTAGGCACGCACGCATACGCGCCCGGCGTGAGTTTTAAGCCACCGGGTATGGGACTTGAACCGCGGTCGACTACGTGGGAGTCCAGAGACATAGCCATTACACTAACTGCTGGTTCCCTATTATTCCATTTCCTGAGGTGATGAACAGATTAGACACCACTAATTTTGATTAGATTGGATTTTTTAATGGATAAATTCTAATCACAGCAGCTATGTATCTGATATGCACACACAAAACTAAAGAACTTCTTTAAAACCATAAAGCTATTTTTTAATGCAGTAAAATGTACTTAAATAAAAACTGTCATTAATCTTTGTAAAACAGAAGCTATGAGGCAGAAGAAAAAATTTCTACTACAGAAGCTCCTTGATTTACAAGGGAGTTATGTTTTGATAAATCCATCGTAAATTAGAATTATCTTAAGTCAAAGATGCATTTACTGGAGCCAGCAGGTGATACGGTGGTTAAGACAGCTGGATCCCACATGACTGACTGCACAGTTCAATCTCAGACCCAGCAGCTTGAAAAAAATGCTTGGCATATCATGCATGGGTACTCAAAATCCCAAGAGGATCCACAGAAGAGAGGGGACTGTGGCGTGGCCATCTCCCCCGCTCCCCGGAGGTGATTCTTCTCTCTCCTTTTCTCTGTTTCTCTCCAGTGAACACACATGCAAAACCATAAAAACCATAAAAAATATATTTTCTATTCCAAGTCTACCAAGAACATCATAGCTTAGTCTAGCCTATCTTAAATGTGCTTAGTACACTTACACTGGCCTACACTTCTGCAAAATCACTTAACACAAAGCCTATTTCATAATAAAGTAATGATTATCTCCTGTAATTTACTGAATACTGCACAAAAATTTTAAGGGTGTTATTAAAAAAAAATGCAGCCCACCCCACTGAAAAGTGAACACTATTAAGCTGAACAACTGTAATTTAGAGATCACCTGTATATTAACTCCCTGAATGTTTATAAGTGAGGATTTTAAATATCTTATGTTTATTTTTCTTTTGTAATTAAGAACATTTTGTGTAAACAACATATCACTCTTAATTTTTAAAAAAAAAACACTTTTGTTTTTGAAACTCAGTAATTCCCATATAATAAAAACTAAAGTCAAGTTGGGCATGGTGGGTATACAACTATTCAAGAAGTAAAAGAGGAGGATCATTAATTCAAGGTCAGTCTGGACAACAAAGCAAGACCCTGTCTCTAATCACCTCACATAAAAGAGAAATAAAGGATGCCAAATATAACACAAAATAAAGCAAGAGATTTGAAAGCCCAAATGAGTTCATCAGTTTCTTCATTTGCAACACCTGACTCTATTAACTTGCTAAGTAACCTTTATAAGGTTATCCAGGAATGGCAGGGCCTCTTGTAACAGTGATGAGAGTCCCACAGTGCAGCCATTCCTGTGGATATGATGTCCCTGAGTTGAGCCTACTAAAGTCTCTGCAAGAATGATTAAAAATGCACTAGAATCCAGTTTGTATAAAATCCCAGCTTGTTTTCTTATTTCTTCTAGAGAGCACATGCTCTTGCAAGGTGTGTGTGTGTGGGGGGGGGCGTGTAGGAGGGGAAAGGGAGGGGAGGGCATCTTCCACGGAGGATGGCCACGCTGCAATTCTTTCTCCTGCATTTGTCCCTTCTTTTGGGATTCTGGGCATGTAGGCACACATGCCCAAGTCTGGGACTCCAGTCGCATAGCTGGCCATGTGGGATCCAGCTGCCTTTATCACCACACCACTGGCTGGCCTAAATCCCAGTCTTTAACTTCTACCTCCAACTAAAATAGAATAATCGTTACCAACTTTACCTTCTACATGGAATAACAAAACGAACAAACAAAAAACATGCAAAATGCATGGAATAAGAGCTGTAATGTGATAATAGCTAGTGATACTTGAGATTCGGGAAACAAATGAGGTGACCCTTACAACTATCCCCTCTTGACGGCTCCAAAACGTTTCTAGGCTGCAAGCAACACAGGGAGACAAAACCAAGCAGACCCTGGTGGTCTCCTTGATTTGAAAAAATGCAATTCAGAACAAACGGGTGTCAAGGAAACTAGAGTTCACAGGGCAGAGACCAAGGCAGAGAGATCTAGAGAAGAGAACAAGAATTCTAGAGTTCTCCAGAGAGTCCCTCCCGAGTATTTCGTTAAGTACTCATCTGCGGATTTCTATAAGGAAACTACCCAAAGCAGGAGAAAGAGCCATCAGGAAAGATTTGAGAAACCAATTCCAGGACCTATTTTCACCAAAGTGAAAAACCTCCAGCATAAGGAATAGTATTCAGAAGGGATTTACCTCAGCAATGATGCAAACTCAGCCCTCGAGTAAACACTGCTTAGGTTTCATCTAAAATAGCTTAAAAGTTGTTAATCGGTGTACACTGACTGAAGAACAGCCCAGAATAAGGCTGATCAATAAGATAAAATTCACATTGTCTGGCATACAGCAAAATATTATCAGGCCTGCAGAAAGGCCAGACATCCCAATCTGTAATGAGAAAGGATTCAATTCATCAAGACAACAATCCTGAATATTTATGCACCTATTACGAGCTTCAAAATATGAAATAAAAACTGATCTCTTGGATTGTTGGAAAAGTTATGACATATTTTTCTTTGTTTTTCTACACAAAAATGTGTCATGACTTTTCCGATAACCCAATAATTACAAGAGAAGACAGAAAAAATCCACAATTATACTTTGACATCTTACCATCCCCTTATCAGTAACTGAGCGAGCACATAGTTGCTGAAAATCCACAAGGACACAGAATACTTTATCAGCAAACCTGGTCTAATAACTGACATTTAAACAATACTTCACCAAATAAGGAAACACATTCTTAAAGACCAAACATTTAGTGAAAGTCTTAGAAACAAGTCTTAATTAATTTGGAAGGATTCAAGTTATACAAAGAATGTTCTCTCCTCATGTAACAAAGTTAATATAGAAATTAATAACTGAAAGATAACTGGAAAATACTCCCAAATGAAAAAATAAATAACATACATTTCTAGGGATCACAGCAATAATGGGTATTAGAAAGAATATGAAACTGAAAGATGAAAACACTGTATGTAACAGTTTGTGGAATGATGCTAAAGTAGAACAGAGGAATGTATACAAACAATCTCAGCTTCCATTTTAAGGAAAGAAGACAGACAAAACCCAAAGCAAGCACAAGCTAAACATAATAGAGATTGAATGAAAATCCATGAAATAGAAAAGAAGAAAACAGTTAAGAAAAATCAATGAAACTATAAGCTGATTCTTTGAAAAATCAATACAATTGATAAATTCAAGTCGTTGGAGGAAAAAAAGGTCCCTTAAAAGGTATGTACATCCTAATCCCTGGAACCTGTGAATGTTATTAATATCTTAGATGGCAAAACAGGGCTTTCAACTTGCAGTTAAGTTTAGAATTTTGAGGTGAAAAGACTATCCTAGATCACGGAGGCCTTAAATGCAATCACACGAATCCTTGTCAGAGGGAAGCAGAGGGCGAAGACAGACAGAAGGGGAGAAGGCAACTGCTGCTATTGGACTGATGCAGCCATGAGCCTAGGACGGCTGGCTGCCACTACAGTCAGGTGAAGCAAGGAAAAGATTATCCCCATGAGCCTCCAGTAGGCAGGTCGGCCTGCTGACATCTCGATTTCAACCCAGTGAAACTCATCTTGAACTTGTGACCACTAAAACTATGAGATAATACATTGCTATTGCATTAAGCTTCATATAATTTGTTACAGCATCTGTAGGGAACTAATACATGGACTGATGAGAAAAAAACAAGAGAAGACTCCCATGACCAGCATCAGAATAAGAAAGATGAACTCAATACAGACACTAAAAGAATATGTAAGGGAGCATCATGAACGGTATGTATTAAAAGCAACATCTTAAATGTAACAGATAAATTCTTTAAAGACAGAATCTTCTAAAACTTGATGAACAACTATGCAGCCTAATCAGCCCTATAATCTATTATAAATACTGAATTTGTTAAAAGCACCCCCTCCACCCCAAAAACAAACAAAAAACCACTCCAAGTCCAAGTAGCTTGACACAAAGCTCTTGATTTCTTGTTCATCTCTCTTCATGGTTTCACAGGGCTCACATACTACCAAATTTACCAAATTATATGCTTTAACTATGTGTCATTTATTCCATGTAAATTATGCCTGCTGCTAAAAACAATAATAAGAAAAGGATGGAAGACCTTTACATTTTCTTGAACCTTTCCCCTGCTCTAATACTTCTTTTGGTTTTATTTATTTACAGATTTTACCATGTACTAAAGAAAAGTTAAGAAAGAAAAAGTAGAACACCTTATGACTAATAAATTACAAAACGCAACCAGTAGGAGGTTTCCCCACTGCTGACAGCCTTTGCGGACTAAATTCTTTGTTATAAGTAAAGATGCCTCTGTGGAGAAAGCAGGGCCTCACTGGGAGCAAGATAATCACTGCTCAGCTTCAAACATTACTCTCCCCACGCCCCAATTTAGGGCCCTGTAACTGGGCTGCAATTAAGCACAGCAAGCTCCTTTTCACCATGTTCCTCTCTTGTAGACAGCCACAAGAGGCCATTCTCAACTCTGCAGGCCTTCAGGAAAAGAGGCGGTGAGCTGGCCACAGTGACACCAAAAGACACAACATTTCCCCTCACCCAAGTCAAGAACATTTGATATCCTGATACCTAAGCTGCCAATCAATGCATTTTGGGGAAAGTCACAATCTAGATTTTATCAACCAACCGAAAGTACTGAACTCAAATTTGAATGGATGACCTAACATTTCAATTGTTCATGGTTCCATAGGAACCATTTTCTATCATCGTAAGAGTTCTATGAAGAACAGAAAAGATGTTGCTATCTCGGTATTAGACACGAGGAAGCTGAGCACAGAAGTATTCGGTAACACTTCCAAGGTCACAGATTAATAAGCATGGAGAACTAGAACTTGAGCCAACCACTTGCTCATACTGCAAGAAATTTTATATGCATACTTAAATAGCTCACTTTTCTTAGCATAGAAAATTAACAACTTATGACCGGTTTGAGTAACACAAAACTGAAACATGCTCAATCAACAGGAATAGACATCCTAAATGCTCATGAGGACTTTGATCCCTCAATATCTTTTTGTTCATCTTTTTCATGGCCTCACCTGCCACTACCTCCAGCTAGGATTCCAGATTTCTCTATCAAACCATTCATCTCATTCTACTCCCCTCTACATTCTCTCATCCAGCGACTTCAGCACTGCTAGAGAAGAATTTGAAAAATAAACTGTACTGGTTTCATAACAAATTCAGCATGTCTGCATGGAGTCAGGCTCCCCATGCTTCCAGAAAACCCTTTCACCCATACCTAATTGGCTCCCAACTATCTTCTCACATCCTCCTGGGACTTCCGTTGTTCTCTCCTGCCTCTCTGGCCAGGCATTCTGGAGCCACGTACCATGTGGGCCTACCCTGAGCCTAATCTGGCAGGGACAGAAACATCAAGAGGCCCTGCCCTCAAGTATCTCAGAATATTGGGGTGGAGAGAAAGGCACCCACAGGAAAAAAAAAAAAAAAAAAGCTAAGCCACAATGGCTTCAGTGGCCTAACAGAGGTATATGCTTAGTATTGAGTATTAAGAGACTAAGGTGGGCCTGGAAAATGGCATAGTGGTTATATCACTGGATTCTCACATAGCTGACTGTGGTTTGAGTCCCGGACATGGTGGCTTGAACTCATGCCAGATGCGTGTGTATGCATGCCCAAGGGCCCTGTAGGAGAAGTGATCATGACTTGGCCCTAACCTCTGGGGGTGATCTTTCACTTTCCCTCTCTGTCTCTCCCCAGCGAGTACACATACCCTAAGGCAAAAACCTCTTAAAAAAATAAATAAAGAGAGATTAAGGCAAAGACCCACAAAGGACATGCCAGCAACGTGTGTATCATTTGATATATCATTTCTCATCCCAAATTTGTTCTTTACTCTGTATTACCTGATTTCAAAGAGACTCAAGAACTGTGGCTTTTGACTATTCATTCTCTTCCTACTTCCCATAGCTAGAACACTGTCAAGTTCAAATTAGAATTAATGTGTGTTTTGTGCTTTATCTCTTTACACAAATATCAGAAGAATTTTCCTTGTTTTGCACCTATACCCTCTTGGCCTCCCCAATTCTCTTCTGCCCCGCTGGACTTCCAACCATCTCCTTAGTGAGACAGTGTTCACACAGACTAGCATTGAAAACCACCTCCAGGCCAGCCCACGGAATGGTGGTTAAGCAACTGGATCCACATGGCTGACTGTGCAGTTCAAACCCAGCCCTGGCAGCTTGAGAAATATCCCAAAAGCATGTGTGGGGAAGTTCCCCAGACCCCTAAAAGAGAAAGAGAGAAGGGACTGTGGTGTGACAATCCCCCATGGGGGGGGGTACTTTCCCACTTTCCCTCTCTGTTTCTCTATAGAGAAGACATGCACTCTCCGGCAAATTAAAAACAAACAAACAAACAAACAAACAAAAAAACAGTTCCACCATTTAGTCATTGTGAGAACTTGAGCATATTCTTCAACCCCTCTAAGCCTCCATTCTCCATCTAAAATAGACTTAGTAGCAGTACTATCCATTATAAGGACTAGAGATAATATTATCCCTGGCACACACTATGTATTCCATAACAAGCCTCTGGTCTCTATACCTCCAGTCTCTATGGGATCCAATCCAGTCCCTCCACATTTTACACACCACTGAACGCTTCTCTTACCCACTCAAAATCTTTGATAACAAATGGACACGAAGGGCACTCCCCTGCCCCAGCCTTCCTTTCAAGGCTGACTTGGGTTCTCTCTCTCCTAAGAGGTGACACTTCAACCATCTTCGGGCAATCTATTTTGTCCAAAGAAGCACTTTGTCTTTATAACTTTCTCGTATAATGTTCTTTCTGCTTGGGATTCTATCCTTCCAAATGTGGATTGTATTTGCTTAATGAATATGAGGAAGAAAAAAAGGAAGGGAAGGTGGGAGAAAGCAACACCAGAATAAACATAGTTATGGAGAACTCATGGATGAAGCGATTTGAGTGTACTCCAAGTTGCTAAACAATGTTGTGATTAATTATCAGCTACCACTAATATCCTGAGCACACCCATGCTGTTTTCCTCTTTAATATGCAGCAGATGATGTTTATGATTACAAGCTGGTGCTTGGCACATGTTCTGTTTGGAAGAATGGACTGCTGCTATTGATAAATTCAACCCCATGTGGCTCAATCATTCCTTCACAGTTTGTCATTTATGCCAATACTTTCTGAAATCCTCCAAGGCAATCAATTTGCCAAGTTGTTGTGATAGACTGGTGTTCTATAGCTGCGTGCTTGTGAGTTAATCATGGTACATTAGGGCCTGTATGCAATGACTGTGGTTTACCTAGATGTTATTATTCCAGACTGCTAAAGTAAAGACTCTTCTACTTACGAGAGAAGGATGCAATGGCAAGGCTTAGTACTACTAAACTACTATTATTTGAAAACTTGGTTGAGTTACTATCACAAATGCCTTCTACATGCGAATATATTTCTGCTTTCAAAGGTCCTACATAAATGAAGCAGTCATAACATGCCTCTCCCAGGCCAGTAATTCTCAAATGACAAAACTTCAAACTCCATGACCACCATGGGAGCGTGGTGTGCGGCTGAAGAAAAACATACATGGAGAATTATGGCTCTAAGAAACCTTTGTTCAGCTAGGGAAAGCATCCATAAACAAGTGAGTAATTTTCTCAATATTTTTTATATTAATATTGCCTATAGACAAAACAATATTTAAGTGAAAGGACAGATCATCTCAACCTGATGGTATTATGACAATATTTTCACAACAAACTGCCATTCTTAATAGTATGATAAAACATTATTTTAGCTACCCAATTTTATAGTAGACATTACATGACAGAAAAGAAGAAATTGTATCAGTTGCACCTGATAAAGGCTACACAACCATAAACAATGTTGAATGGTGCAATTTCTCTGGATCAGGGAAACCCCGGTTTGAATCCAGTTGGGCTATGTATACAGCTGTGTGAGACCTTGGGCCATTTCCTTTCTTTCTCTGCGCTCCATTTGCTTCATATGTGATAAATCTATCTCACAGTTGTGTTTGTGTTTTGATGATTAAAGGTGGCAATGTATTGGAACTCAAACACTGATGCTATGATCTCAGCTATCAGCCTTCCATGAATTTCTCCATAGCTGAATACAAGCCAAAAGTTTTAAATTAAAAGCTCTTCAATAAATTGCATATGGTTTCCTTCACTGTAAACAAACAAGCAGTCTTCACTTGTAAGATCCTACAAAGCAATTCAAGTACCTTCATCAATACAAAGAATAAATAGTTCTGAAGTTATCATTTCTTTCTTCCATCGTTAACGGAACAATCCTACACAGATTTCTAATAAATCACTAAATGATAAATCAGTAAGACCTATCCATAGGCTCCCATAATAAATGACAGTTCTATCAAGTTCAGTTATACATACACACTGCCAAACTAGTCAAAAAAATCACACAAAAAAATCAGAATTATTCTTTCTTCTGATTTTTCAGACTCAGATTCAGACTCCCAAGAAATTAAGTATTTCCATAGCTCTATCAGAAAAAACATTTGTGCTTTTAACCATTAATCGTTTGCTTGAGTAAAAAGATGGTATATTCATATAGGTATGTGAATATTTTTTTTGGGGGGGAGAGGTTTTTGCTATGGGGACGTGCGCTCACCAGAAACACAGAGACAGAGAGACAGAAAATGAGAAATCATCTCCCAGGCGTGTGGCCATGCCGCAATCCCTTCTCCTCCATTCTCCTCTTGGGATCTTGGGTACACATGCACACGCACCCAGCGTGAGTTTAAGCCACCGGATCCGGGACTCGAAACACGGTCGACTAAATGGGAGTCCAGCAACACAGCCATTACGTCAAGTGCTGGTTTTGGGCATGTGAATTTTATACAGACATCTGAACAATAACATATTACATATTCCCTTTTTTAAGTTTGAGCATCCAAGAAGTAAGTACTATTGAAAAGGTAAAACTATGATTTATGCTGTATTTTGCATTTTGTGCAATAGTTACCATGAATGAAGATACCAAAAAGATAAAAATCAGCCTGAATTAAATAGTCTATGACTTTATGGTGGGACTGAATATCTAAAAATAATACCCAACTATCCCACCAGATTCTGGAAGTATGATAGCTACAAACATATGTGTTACCTTGAAATGTAAATCTTAAAGGACTAAAACTCAGTTTTCTGTCAGCATGATTCTCAGAAAGACATAATTATTTCAATGTGTGGTTTTTTTTTTTTTTTTTTTGCTTGTTTTTAAGAGAGGTTTTTGCTATGGGGGTGTGCATTCGCCAGACAGAGAGAGACAGAGAGACAGAAAGCGAGAAATCACCCCCCCAGGGGGGGATGGCCATATCACAATCCCTTCTCTCCATACTCCTCTCGGGATCTTGAGCACACACGCACATGAGCCTGGCATGAGTTTAAGCCACAGGGTCCAGAACTCAAACCGCAGTGGACTATGTGGGAGTCCAGAGTCATAGTCACTATGCTAACTGCTGGTCCCTATAAATGTATTTTCTAATTCTAGAGTAGGTCATGTCCTACTCAGTTTCTCCCCACTCTATTACCTTCACCACACACACACACACACACACACACACACACACACACACACCAAAAAAAAAAAAAAAAAAAAAAACAGAAAAAAATCTGGTGTCCTCCATATTAAACCCCACCAGGATCAGACAGTAAATTCAGAGTAAAAAAATAAAGATGTTCTATGAAACTGGTAGCACTAAGTTTTCCAGAATTGATAGAAATGAAGCACTGGGTTCCTAGAAAAGAGGAGTTGATTTAAAGGATGGATTCTCTAGTATTCTCATTGTTCACTTACAAGGGCCAAATCTGTAAAATAAGTAAGGTCAGAAGGGTAAATGTTTATGGCAGGATATTAATGCCACTGACAAAAGGCAATCATTTGCTTGGGACAATAACTGCAACTCCCACGTGTGTAGCACTGCTAGGACACAAGATCTAAAAATGCCTTTGCCATGCCCTGAACATAACCTAACAGAGCCTATGAGGCCAATCCTGCATTTGCTGGTCGCTATGGGGAAGAGGGTCAGTGCAGGACACTAGAGGCCACAGGGTGAATGCTGGATTTTAGATCTACTTTGCTCACAGTGGTAATCCCCACATACGTCACAGCATATTAAAAAAATTAATAAACAAATCTCTCCTCGTAGGACTGACTACACATTGGCTATCTTGGCAATTAAACTCTTTGCACCAAAACTATAATGGCTGTGGAATATGCTTTTACTTAGTAAAAGATACCAGTCACACTGCACATGATAGAGGAAAAGTTGATCTAAATAGCAAGTATGAATCAAAACCTAGATTTTTATAGGGAAAAAAACTTTATTAGATAAGCCATTTAGTTTTCTCATCTTTATTCACAAATCTTTCAGAATGAAACAATCAACAATAAAATGTTCAGAAGCAAATGACAAAATACAATCATCACATTCCCCAAATCAAACAGAACCTAAATAGCAGGAAGACTTCAGCTAACTGGCATAAATGGCACTTCATTTATTCCAGAAGCATGTATTAAACATTCTAATTTTCTTATCTCCAAAACATTTTATGGTCTAAGCAGTTGGTAAGTAAACATCCCCTTCCTCAATAAATCAATACCAAAAATAAATCAATACTGAAAAGCAAGTTTATGCATGTTAACTAGTACATTAATTTAAAATATAAAATGGTTTTAGATTTCCATAAGGAATTGACCATTTTTATTGCAGGTAAAGTTTTAAGCTTTTCTATTAAAAACTAATCTTGTCCCATTAAGCATAACTGAAAGCGCAAAATGAGATCACCAGATAAAAGGAGGAGGGGAAAATGGATAGATAATAGGTTCAAATTTCTTTTCTTTTCTTTTCTTTTCTTTTCTTTTCTTTTCTTTTCTTTTCTTTTCTTTTTGGAGATGTTTTTGCTATAAGGCACATGAGCTCACCAGAAAGACACAGAGAGACAGAAAGCGAGAGATCACCCCCCGGGGGGATGACCATACCGCAATCCCTTCTCCTCCATTCTCCTCTCGGGATCTTGGGCACGCACACACACACGCTCAGCATGAGTTTAAGCCACTGGGTCTGGGACTCAAAACGTGGTCGACTACATGAGAGTCCAGCGACATAGCAATTATGGCAAATGCTGGTCCTCAAATTACTTTTAAAATTATTTATTAATCTGGTTTGGAACAGTGTGATTTTCTAATGTACTCACCAAGAAACAAAAAATACAATTTCAAAAGTATGTTTCACAAATTTCTACCTACATATCCAGTGATAATCATTAGTGAGGGACTCTGCTTTGTAAGAACAAGATTTAGGTACTACTCGTGCATTAGGAACATTGGTTCAGAAATTTTAGTGACTTTTATAGCAGAAGACATTTTCACAGTTCTTGGCCTATGAGGGTCATTTCCTTTGGGATCACAACTGTATTTGATTTGAAAACAGACCTTTGATATAAGACTATATCTGAATCCCATTTCATCACTGAGCAAAATCTAAATTTTGATATTACCAAATCAAAAGTAAAACAAAGGAAAGCTAAAGTTTTCAAAGAACATTTAGAAAGAATTTTCATTATTAATTTTGGTATGTGACATATCCCTAAGTGTCTTATTTATTTATTCATTTATTTATTATGAGAGTCTTTTTTTTCTGTTTTGTTTTGTCTTTTTGCTACAGGGTACATGTGCTTGCCAGACAGACAGACAGCAAGAGATAAAAAGCAAGAAGGGATGGCCATGCTGCAGACCCTTTTCCTCCCTCCAGTCTCCTCCTGAGATTTTGGGCATGCACAAACATGCACTTGGCATGAGTTTTAAGCCACCAGGTCTGGGACTCAAAACACGGTTGACTAGGTGGGAGTCCAGCAACATGACCATTATGCATCTGCTGGCACCAAGTGCCCAAGTTTAAATGCAACTTGCATGTAAGAGAGCGGGTAGTAAAACACAACACCTACGGGAAGCAGGGGCTTGTCCTCAATGAAGGTGTTTCTCCCCTAAAAATACAAATACACACATGTGTATGTATAGAGAGACATGTGTATACATGTTTATGGTATATATGCAAACATGTAAACACACATAAATATATGTATTAGTATATATTACATGTATAGAATATGTGTATGTATCCAAACATATATGTTATATATTTCACATATTACACATGTATATATGTAGGATATGGATACAATTTTGTTGTTTGTATAAAATGTTTTTTTCTTTTTTTGGAGAGGTTTTTTTTTTTTTTTTTTTTTTTTTAGCTATAGGGCGCATGCGGCTCGCCAGAAAGACAGAGAGAGACAGACATCAGAAAGCGAGAAATCACCCCCCAGGGGGATGGCCACGCTGCAATCCCTTCTCCTCCATTCTCCTCTCGGGATCTTGGGCACGCATGCACACGCGCCTGGTGTGAGTTTAAGCCACTGGGTCCGGGACTCAAACTGCAGTTGACTACATGGGAGTCCAGCGACATAGCCATTATGCTAACTACTGGTCCCTGTATTAAATTTTATATATTATGTTTATAATATATATTATACATTTTTTATATTTCAATATATGTATATATAAATCTAAATAGTAAGTATGAATCATGCATGTACATATACATACAGTTCAATGTGTATATATAAATCTAAATAGTATGAATAATGTATGTACATAAACGCACATTATACATGCATACATCTATACATATCCAGATCTTCACTTCTTGAATGTCCCCCCCTTCTCCATTTTTACTTGGATGAAGGAGATGAAGCATCACTAAAAATATAAATACATTTGTTTCAAGTTGCTATAACAATTCTGTTCCTTCTTTATGTTTCTGTTTAATTCATAGATGCATGCCCACAATCTGAATGTTCTGAAAAACTATGGCAGAATTTCAATAAACAATAATAAAATGCAGGAAATGGAAAAGTGATTCCCTCATGTCCTACTCTAAAAATTGCAGAGTAGGAATCAAAAAATAATAATAATACTGGTATTCGATTAGCACATCCAGCTGACAGAAAATATCTGCATTCGATGGCTGCTAGTCTGAGAACAGATACACAGGCCAGGTATACCTATCAATCATCCTTTAAGCAATTCTGTTTTGACAGCTATAGCGCAGTTTAGCTTTTAAGGCTGCTTGTGTGTGTTATTCTACCGTGTCTAAGGACTGGGCAAGGAGAATTCAAAAGACATTTCTCCAGATGCCTTTC
This sequence comes from Tupaia tana, assembly GCA_026018925.1. Taxonomy (NCBI): domain Eukaryota; kingdom Metazoa; phylum Chordata; class Mammalia; order Scandentia; family Tupaiidae; genus Tupaia; species Tupaia tana. Next base: position 143,800,813 of record JAKSZU010000006.1, read on the forward strand.
TTTTTAAATGTCGGTGGGTCTCTAACCTTATTTCCTTGTCATTTTTGTTTTTAACTTGTGATTGTTTTTCATTAGGCAGATTCTTGCAATCTTCTACCATGACAGAAACCATAATTTTACTTGATATGGTTTGAGATGCTCTGCTAGATAAATATGGCTCTCTAGGGATGAGGTCAGTTTTGAAGATCTACATATGGCTGTTTTATTTTGAGGCATGTCTGCACTTACCATATGGTCAATGGCAATCTGTGAAGGGAGTCAGGATGTGTCTATTTAAAATACTGACTGAAATTTGAGCTTCTGCTTTGAAAAGCTTTGATCCAGCTATTTCTTCTGAATGTTAAATCTTATTTTCTTTTAAAATGCAATAAGGCCACTGTAATGCACAACTCAATGACAAAGTAAAACTCATTTCTATGCATTTTCATTGATTAAATCTCAGTTATGCATATATTGAAAGTATAACATCATATTCATTATCAGAGATGTAGGAATGGTTTTCATCTTCTTATTCAACTTGGCTCTTGGTTTATTCGAACTAAATCCTAGTTTGGCTCATGATCAACTGAAGGTGCAATTGAGACAGAGCTGAAGCCATGTCTAACTGAATGCCTCTCAGCAGTGTTCTAGAACATCTTGTCCTCTGAGGTCCATTAAAAGACCAAGATTCTGTGACTTGGTTGAATGAAACTATTTTAGTAACATTTACATTAAAAATATATGGCTCCTTATGTGGAACACAGTTATGAGGTAACTGTTATGTAGGAGTACAAACAAGTGTTCTATTTGAGTGAAGTATGTGGCTATTATAAATTATGCCCATTCATTATTCATCGAGTTACTATAAATGTTTTAGAAAAATAGCAGAGAGCCATTTTTCTATCACTTTTCTAAAAAGTACTATTCATAAATATTCTATTTAGCCTATTGACATGAAGCCCTTTCACTTTATTGTTATATATCCATTTGGTCTTCTAATGAGAAGAGGGAAGGAGAAGTGAAAGAAATATATCTGCAGGAGTTGAACGGTTGTAAAGGGGCAAGGCACACTAAATTGCCTCTAATAAAACAAAGCTCTGACATACTTAAAATCTGCAAATGACATCTACATAACCTGAGAAATGTTCTGAACTGAAGTGTAACTTAAATAGAATCTCTCTACATACATAATCTCACCTCACTTTGCAAATTACCTAAAAATCTCGAACAACTTGAGAAGCCATGTGATATAAATTCCTGTAACTTCTCTACCTTCTGTTCTACAGATCTTTTACCCATCTTTCCTGTCTAACTGTGTGAAAAAGGTGACATTCCTCTCCGAGCCTCCCATTTACGGTGTCTTATCTTACTGTCTGAGTCCTCTGGGATCCTAGACGTCACGACTGCAGTCCTACCCTTCCAATTAACCCCTCTATCCTGCTTCTATGAACCTACAATTCCTCAAGGAAGAAGTCTACACATAGTTTTCCACTTCTGCCACTTTACTTTCTAAGCACCTCTCCCAGCCACCATTGTATGTAAACTATTCTCTTAAAATGAAAGTCATTAGGGAACCAGCAGTTAGCGTAATGGCTATGTCGCTGGACTCCCACGTAGTCGACCGCGGTTCGCGTCTTGGACCCGGTGGCTTACAACTCACACCGGGCGCATGTGCGTGCGTGCCCAAGATCCCGAGAGGAGAATGGAGGAGAAGGGATTGCGGCGTGACCATCCCCCCTGGGGGGTGATTTCTCGCTTTCTGTCTCTCTGTCTCTCTCTGTCTGTCTGGCGAGCGCACGCGCCCTATAGCGAAAAACCTCTCAAAAAAAAAAAAAAAAAGAAAGTCATTAATTAAATTTTAACTGCTAATGCCAATAATATAGTAGTCATTCTTCTTGATCTCTGTATTTCATTCCATTGGTAAATTCTTTTTCAAAACCCTCTTACTAACTGCCCTCTCTGACAGATACTACAGAATTTCATTTCTCCTCAAACATTTCTTTGTTCTATTTGAGGTACCCCTTCTGTAATCCGCTCTTTTGCTACTCTTAATACTGGCATTCTTCAAGGTGTTACCTGACATCTCAAGGTTAATTCTACCCTGGACAGTAGTCTATTTTACTTCAAAAATTCCACCTTTTAATAATATTCTAAAAAATACACACAAGTTTTACCTCTAATCCTGATCTTTCCCTTGATCACCAAAGTAATTTATGTGTCCTGATGCTTCAGGAAATAATTTTTTAAGTCCCATTCATAGCACTGCTATAATGGAAGACACTTTTCACTATTCACACTTCATATGACTTATATGAAGTTTCATATAAGAAACTATGTTGATGCTAGTCAAAGTATTTTTTCCTTGAAAGCCATTCCTTTTATTTTATTTTTTTTTCCCTTATGAACAGTAACAGTCATATAACTAAGTCAGCTCCATGGCACAGCAGTAATGCACTACTCAGAGGAAGCTGAATCCTACATGACAATCACGGTTTGAGTCCCTACCCAGGAAGCTTAAAACACACCAGGCATAAGCATAGATGCTCAGGGTCTGACAAGCTAGAGGACTGGAGTGGGGACATGACCAGATCCTGTGGAGGATCTCTCTGTTTTTCTCTTTCTCTCCCTTGCTCACTTACATGCACACCACTATATTATGGCTAAAGAACAAACAAAAAGAATCATGTAACCCAAGAAGCAAGCAAACAGATATTGTAGAACAGCTATAGGTATTTGAGAATTTGAAAAACAAATTCATTAAATTACTAACTTCCATATATTCTTGTTCCACCAGTATGGCTTATAAGGGCTCAAACATGATTACTGAACAGAATTAAAGGATAATCTGGTGGCTTATAGTAAATATTTCCTTTAAATGTTTTTCACTTAATTTCTATTTCTTTTGGGACCAGCAGTCGGTGTAAGGGCTATGTCACTGGACTCCCATGTAGTCGACTACAGTTCGAGTCCCAGACCCAGTGGCTTAAACTCACACCGGGTGCATGTGCATGCGTGTTCAAGATCCCGAGAGGAGAAAGGAGGAGAAGGGATTATGGTGTGGCCATCCCTTCAGGGGGTGATTTCTTGCTTTCTGTCTCTCTCTGTTTCTATCTTTCTGGTGAGCACACGTGCCCTATGGCAAAAACCTCTCCAAAAAAATAATTATACATACACACACACACACATACATACACACACACAATTTCTTTTAAGGCTTCACATTAATAAGTACTTTGAAATGTTGCCATCTTTGTCAAAAAGTACAAGAGGCTTTTAGTTTTTTCCATCATGTTATAATTGGCTTGGGTCACGTCAGCATCCTTGAGTGAATGAAAGGCTCTGTACTGTCATTTCTTCTTGGCAGGGGGTCAGTGCATAGTGTGGCTCCTCTCATTATCTTTTGACCCACTATATCACAGTCAATATGACCTACATGAGGAGTTTAGAGTAATGTACATGCCTACAAGAAAAAATGAAAATACTGTCTATGTATAAAAACTTACCGTGATGCCTTGTGAGGGTGTCATCTGATAAAACACAGTACATTCAAAGTCAACGGTGAAAACAAAGAGGTGGAAAGGTAGATTCTCCACTGGGGAGCTCTCATTCACACCTCACCTCTCAACTGTCACCTATTAGAGTCAGGTGGCAGCAACACAGGAAGAGCACTGGTGGCCAATGTAGGGCAGGGAACACAGCCATAAAGCGAAAGCCCTTCTGTCAGGAAATACTCCCAGGAGCCTACTGCCCAAGGATGCCATTTATGCAGATGATGGCTAATTAACATGACTCATCCATTATCCTGTATGTGCTGATGACCTCAGTTATTTCACCAAGAAAACAAGCAATTAAGAGAGAATGAATTTATCTTCTCACCAAATCTACTCATCATCTCACCAAATCTGCAACCTCCCTGTACCTTGACTCATATACTGTGATCCTGACTGTTAGAAGGTCAGCCTCTTTACTTCTTTATCTTTTTCTTTTCCTTTTTTTTTTCTTTTTTTTTAGTTTGCTATAGGGTACATGTACTCACTGAAGGAAAAAGGATGGGAGATGGGAGAGAGAACACCCCCTCTACCCTGGGAGAATGGTAACACCACAATCCCTTCTCCTCCATTCTCCTCTCTAGATTTTGGGTATGCATACACACACGCCTGGTATGTTTTTCAAACTACCGTGTCCAGGACTTGAACTGCATAGTCTCCCACGTGGTACCCAGCCACCTTAATCACCATACCACCAGCTGGTCCCTCTATGCCTGTGGAGCACTCTGCTCTTGTAATAATGATTCTTCTGTCCTTCCCAATGTCAGTTTCCCCATCTACTTCTCTTTCCTAATAGCATATAATCTTAACATGGATTCATCCGTAGTAAAATAAAATGGAAAAATCAACTTTTATTAAACTCACATCATTCTCCAATTCACAGCAAACTTTTCTGTCCTAGTTTACTGAAAAACTGTTTTAAAGGCCTTCCTTACCTTTTATGTCCACTTCCTTACCTCCTTTTTTCTATTCAAACATGTTCTAAGCAGACTTCCATTTCCACCAATCTATTGAAATTGAACTTGCCAAGGCCCAACAACCTCCACATTGTAAATCCAATGATCAAACCTCTGTCATCTTACCTACATTAGGAGCAACATTAGAAACAGAGGCTTTTTCCTTCTTTTTTGAAATACTGCCTTCATTGGCTTTCAGAAACCATTTTTCTGATTTTTCTTTTATATCACTGGATGCTTCTGTTCAGTCGCATTTGCTGGATTCCTTTTCTGACCTTTAAACCATGGAATACTCCAGTCCAGATGCCTTCTCTTCTCACCATCTTACTCTGATCATACATTCCGCATGCATCTCCTCTAAACCCGTGACTCTCAAATTCACATTGCCAGTCTCTCCTCTGACCACCATACTCATACACCCAGTCCTCACTCCACATCTCTATTTAAATGCACGATCAGCATCTCAAATAGTACTGGCCAAAACACTACACTTGATTCCTCAGCAAACCTTCCTTTCAGCATCCCCCTTTTTGCTAAATAACAGAAACAATTCAACCAGCTGCTTAAGCTACCAGAGTCATCTTTTCCTCACATCTGTCACTTAAGTCTATCTACTTAGACTGCTTTTTCTTCACAAGATTTACTACTGCCAGGAGTCAAATTATAGATTTTCTTGTTTATTTCCCTTAGTAGACACAAATTTGCATGCAGTTGGAGTCCTTGATTCTAATTTCTATCCCCAGAACTTGCAATATTTGCTGAAAGAATTTTTCTACTTCAAACTCTACATTTGCTTTTGATTTGAGGCAAATTTCTATACCATTCTGTCTAATCTTTTCTAGGATCAGATACAGTGGAAAAAGCATGCACCCTGGAATTAGATATACCTTGGTTTCTCTTGGAATTTGCCCTACTACCACCACCATGACCATGACCACGACCACCACTTTTCTCCTCATGGACATCTTCTACTAGCACAGTAAGTAAGCACAAGTAAGTATTCTACAATGTCAGTCTCTTTACACATACAATTTCACCCTCACAACAAATACATGGGCATGTGTTGTCATTCTTGTTTTACAGAGGAAGTTTACAGAGATCAGAGAACTGAAAACTGGCAATAGCAAGAGCTTAGTTGCGAATCTCACTCCAAAGCCCTTCTTCTTAACCAGTGTATTATCCTGCAATCCCAGTTCAATAACTTGTACAAAGTTGCCCACACAGTTATGATTAGTGCAAGCATACTCAAGGACATACCTGATCCCAATCCATATTTTTTTTACATTTTATAAAACAACGTCTGACACAAACTGAGTGACGTGTACACACATTGCCTGGTCAAGACGTGAACACAATAGTTTATTTTGGTTCAAAGATCTTTTGAAATCCATCCATAATTTTTTCATAATATGCATTATTTACGAGCTTTTTAGAGAACCCTTTAGTACTTGACTAAATTTTGCAAAAGTTCACATTGTTTATAAAAGTATTTGTAGTTTCTGCACTACTTTCTATAACCTTGAGGCACTTAACTCAGAATCTGAATGGAAAAACTACAAAATTATAAGACTTGTTCAAATTTAATTGAAGTATGATATTATACAGCAATTTACACAATTCTAGAAAAATGGCAATTATGGAAAATTATGAATATCACTGCATATCATTACCTGTTAGTTATCTGAGAAGTTTTACACCATAAGTTTGGATAAATAATTCTATTCTTCCCCTTTGGTATCTGCACTTTAAACAATTAATCAAATGTTTTGTGTGCAGTTTTATGTGTTATAACTGAACTATACATATAGCTCAATTTTACTTCAGTATTCAGAAATAATAAAGTCCACATAAGCATTGAAAGGCTTATATTCTTTAAGATTATACTTTTATGTCATATGACTAAATGCTCATTCTATGCCTGGAGAGGTCTGAACTTCTTATTTAATATATGGTGATCATTTTGACAAAGGCCTCTGGTTTAGGCAGACAGGCAATTCAGTTTTGGAGGGCAAATTTCATTTTGATAAACTCTATATTGTCTATTAAATCCTAACTTTAAAAAAATCAAGGAAAAGAGGAAAAAAATCACTTCTGCCACCTGACTCATACTTTACTTTGCTAATTTGTTATGGAATAGGAAGAAAATAATGCTGAAGGAGAGAACAGAGAAATATATCTATTCCCTAATAGTAAATCAACAGATTATTTTAACTATCTACCTCCTTTCAAGACAACCTGTTTGTATTCTGAATTCCCATTCAAATATGTGTCCATGTGGTAAGCTTTATTCAAATGAGTATTTGAACAATGCCTACACTTCTACATTTGTGTCACTAAACGTCAGTGGACATTTTCTACATTTTTCCACGACAAATCCCATTCGTTCTAATTGAAGCTTCCCATCTCCAGCTTTTCCTCAGCAAATAAAAACAGTTCAAAGACTGCAGCCAAATGTAAGATTTCCCAGAGGGAATCTGAAAATAAGTTATAAGTATTCAAGTAAGCCACCTGTCTGGATGAAGATTTATTTATTTGATTAGAACAGCTTTCCCAACTTCAAACAACCCATGCACAGAACAGATGTGGCTCCTTAAATTCAACTGTTTTTATTTCACTTTCTATCCCCATGTATCACGAATGATACAGCAATTCTGAAGAGCTGAAGGATATAAATGTTCAATAATACAGATTTGTTTATGAAACTTGAGTTGTAAATAAATCTCAAGCCATATTGCTAAATTTGAATACTCTAAATAGTTATGTGTACTAACAGCAGACTAGAAGTCCATTCTAACATAAGTGTCCAAACACAGTAAAGTGAGCACCAAAACAGTGATAACGCCATCCGGAAATACGAATCACAGAGGGGCACTATTAACATGGGGCGTCAGCTTTGCTCAAGAGCTCCTTTTCTTGCCTTCTACTAGGCTAAAAACAGACTTTAAAATAGCTGCTTCATGGGACCAGCAGTTAGCGTAATGGCTATGTCGCTGGACTCCCATGTAGTCAACCGTGGTTCGAGCCCTGGACCTGGTGGCTTAAAACTCATGCCAGGCGCGTGTGCGTGCGTGCCCAAGATCCTGTGAGGAGAATGGAGGAGAAGGGGTTGTGGTGTGGCTACCCCCCCCGGGGGGTGATTTCTCGCTTTCTGTCTCTCTGTCTCTGTCTGGCGAACACGCGCCCTATGGCAAAAAACTTCTCAGAAAAAAAAAAAGAAAAGAAAAATGAAAAAAAAAAAAAAATAGCTGCTTCGTTAAATAATTGCCACAGGTACCTAACACAATATCACTAAAGCCAGGAACTGTCCCAGTAAACAACACCCAACTTTAGTGAGCACGCAGGTTATTTACCCTCTCTTTATGCTACCGACTTGTTTCTATTACCATTAAACATAATTTATCACCAAAGAGTGCTCTCTATGAACTGGTAGGCTCAAAGATAAATTAGACATAGTCCTTGCCCTCAAGAAAGTTACATGTCTCTTATCAAAGCAGACTAGTAAGAGCCACAAGGGATGGGTTCATGACTGGGAACTGAGAATGAGAGGTATTGTAGCTGAGGCAGACCATCAATGAACACATTTATTAGCTCCAAGATTCATTTCAAGTTACAATGATTAACTTTGTTTTTCTTAAAAGATTTTATTTTACTAACTTTATTTATTTATTTTTAATTTGACCAGAGAGGGACAGAATGAGAGGGAGAGAGACAGGGAAAGTGAGAAAGCAGCCCACCAGGTCCCGGCATAGTCAACCATGTGGGAGTCCAGTGTCCTTAACCACTATGCTACCTGCCAGCCCGACAATCACTAACGTTCATAAATTTATTTCTTGTGTTTCCTAATTTACAATGTTTTAATTTTTTTTTTATCAGAAAAGTATCATTTGCACGTGGAGGATCAAATTGACATACTTATATTAAGTATTTTACATACCATTTCTTCACTATATACTTCCTGCCTACCAGAACGAAAACTTCCACCATGCTAGACACTTAACGTCTCTTGAAGCTTTCTGACCTTCCCACTGGATAGAGGATAAAATCTACTTGCAGAAAATCTCAAGTATAATATCATGCTCTAGCCCTAATCTTAGGCCTGAGATTTTTTCCCTAAAAATTACATTTAAAATAAACAAAAGAAAGCATGAAAACGTGTATTTTACGCTAAGTGATTAGATTTCAAGGGGTTTGACATCTGTGGTAAAGGGTGAAGATGAAAGGACTGAGAGAAGACAGGTAGAGCTTGTATTTACTCACTTCCTACTAGATTCAAGCTTTATGTAAATTATCTGTATTTCTACCTCAAATCTCTAATCTACCACTGGGCAGATTAGAAAATAAAGGTTTAAAGAGGTAAAGAAACTTTTCAAAGGTTAATACTTACCTAACTTCTGAGCCTCAAATATCCCTAATCTTTTCATATAGCAAACTGTTCCTCTAAATCCTTCAGTCACTGAATAAACAACAGAGCCAAATAGAACACTTCCTTCATGATTACAGAGATTATTTTGTTTCAATCTTCACCTTCTCAAGAAGAAAAAGCGGTGAAAAAAACAGTGAAATGGGCCTCTCTAAAAATAGGAACAGCCTTTCTCTATTCTCAATGCATTAAAAATGGTTATTAAGTACTGTGGCTAGTTTTTAAGAAATATATCTTAAATTATAAACTTGTTCCCTTCAATGCTACCTTAGAAGAAAGGTTATAAAATTATTTGGATGATGTTACAGCTCAAAATATATCTGACAATCCTTCAGAACCAACTCCAGAGCCACCAACACAGTCTGAATATTCTCCATGGTCACAAATCTGCATCCTTCGCAAATGCATTTGATTTTTGGCAGTTAAGTCATCCTGAAGCAAGTCTTAATGATAAAATAGCATATTTATTTGAGTAAAAGCATTTGAGACAAAAAAGAAGAGGTGCCTATAAATTAATAAGCTATGCCAAACTATTCTCAACTCAGGGCTTTGGCTCAGTCTTCATCCTTCCGATCTAACAGCCTCTCATCCAGAGGCGGCTTCCTTAAACGTACCCCCTACCACTGTCTCCTTCCATCTACATTTCTATCTTTCATAAACAAGTTCCTTTTCTTTAGAAGTCTTATTACTGCTATTAAGAGTAAGTAGGGACAGCGAGATGACATGATGGTTAAGCAGCTAGATTTCAAATGGCCAACTGCACAGTTCAAGTCTCGGGCCCAGTACCTTTGCAAACGTGTGGGTATGTGGTGAGGAGAATAAAGAAGAAACTGCAGCTTAGTCATCCCCCTTGAGGAGTGTTTTCTCACTTTCCTTCCCTCCCTCCCCCTCACCATGAACTCACAGACCCTATAGGGAATCAAAAAGAAAAGAGGATTTAATGAATTTTTTCATTAACATCTCCCCCACAACCTTGTAAGCTCTATATATAACTGTGTGTTTTTGTCACCACAGTATATCTAGCATCTAGAGCTGAAATATGCATTCAATACACTTTTGTTGAATGAGTGAATGCAATATATTGTCTTGTAACTGAAGAACTGCATCTCAGGGCAATTCTAATAACAGTAGAAATCTTTTGAGCAACAAATGGCAACATCACTAAAACAGATGTCTCCCTAAATGAGAAACTAGGTCCACAGAAACCAGCTTTTGGGGACAGCAGATGGCGTGGTGGTTAAGGTGCTGGACTCCTACATGGCTGACTGCGGTCAAGTCCCAGATCCCACAGTTAGAAAATCATACCAAGCACATGTGTGTGTGTGCCCAAAATCCAAAGAGGAGAAGGGAGGATAAGGAATTGTGACATGGCTACCCTCAAAGGGGGTGATTTCTCATTTTCCTTCTTTCTGTATTTCTTTGTCTCTCTCCCTTCTGACTCTCTCCTCTCTGATGAGTGGACTCACCCTATGACAAAAATTGAAAAAAAAAGAAGAAATCAGTTTTTAATCTTAGAGTCATGCTATCTCTTTATCAAATTACTTATAAATTATAATAACAGAGAAATAAAATGCATTCTTCTATAAACAAAAGATTTATTAAAGGAGAAAGATATAGAATAAGTTTTTTTTCTTTCTTTTTTTTTTTTTTTTTTTGAGGTTTTTGCTATAGGACACATACACTCACCAGACAGACAGAGACAGAGAGACAGAAAGCGAGAAATCACCCCCCAGGGGGGATGGCCACGCCTCAATCCCTTCTCCTCCTTTCTCCTCTCAGGATCTTGGGCTGGGCATGCATGCACACACACCCGGCGTGAGTTTTAAGCCACCAGGTCCAGGACTCGAACCGTGGTTGACTACATGGGAGTCCAGTGACATAGCCATTAAGCTAACTGCTGGTCCCAAGTTTTGTTTATTTTTAATTCAGCTTTTGTCTCTACCCAATTTCAAAATGTAAATTCCTGGTACTGAAACCATGCTACAATATTCTATGCTATGTGCAGAAAGTAAGTAAGTTAGTAGAAAATCATTAATAACTGTTATGGTTTAATGAAAGTTCTAGATTATTAATTTCCAGTTGATATAGCCCATTCATTCATTTTTTAGAAGCAATTATTTTTTAATCAAAACCATTTTTTCAATGCTTTACATAAAGTATAGCCAATAGTTTCATTTTGTTAATTTTTTAAGTAGCTGATATCTTTGTTGACTAAAAATTGTGAGTATTCTACCAGGATTCAGAGATTTTTGCCAATATTTTTACAGCTCCATAAATAGCAAAACAAACAGTCCTGAAGACAGATAGTTTTCTGTGTGCTCATTAACTGGCAGAGATTTGCTGTCATATATCTTTACAAAGATGGAAGAAGCAATCTATAGGAGGCCACCAGGGAAATCACTGAGAAGGAAGAGTTTGACAATGATTTTTAAGCCTCTCAAAAGCGGTAATATCATAACTAGCATACCAAATCTACCAATTTGCTTTTCTGACCTATACTTAAGTTACCTACATGTATGGAGGGAGGGATATATGCAAGTTATTTTTATTCTAATAAGAATATATGGCTGGGACCAGCAGTTGGCATAATGGCTACGTCGCTGGACTCCCATGTAGTCGACTGCGGTTCTAGTCCCGGACCTGGTGGCTTAAACTCACGCCAGGCGTGTGTGTGTGCGTGCCCAGGATCCCGAGAGGAGAATGGAGGAGAAGGTATTGCAGCGTGGCCATCTCCCCTGGGGGGTGATTTCCTGCTTTCTGTCTCTCTGTCTGTCTCTGTCTGTCTGGCGAGAGCACATGCCCTGTAGCAAAAAAAAAAAAAAAAAAAAAAAAAAAAGAAGACATGGTTAATGTTGATAATCTGGAGAGTCCCCCAAAATGAACATACAAAGATACAAAGGAGAAACAATGTCAAACTGTCTATTATTATGGTCTTGTCTTTCTCCCAGTGCTCTATTTTGTATACTGCTTGTCCTGCTGTTTCTCAGTGTGGCTGGTCTGACAGAATTCTCACAGCTTCCCTCTGATTCCTCACATCTGAACATGTCCACTTTCTTTTTTTGAAATTATCAGTTACCATTATTTGCCCTTCATGATGCACATTACTACTGTCTACTTTAAAAAAATGAAATAAAATTACTCGTGGGAGGTAATAAAGGTTAAGACAAGTATTAAGGAACTGACCAGAATGTTTATTAGTACAGTGTGTCTCCTGATAGTTTCTGCAGGAGGTGGTAAAAAGACAGATGAAAGGTGGAAAGTTTTCTAGAAGCTAAGAAACAAGGTTAAGCATTCAGTGCTTAGCGGAGTTGTAGACCAGAAGGTTGCTTTTATGAAACCATAAAGCAACATACTGACGTGTGAAGCCAGGCCTAAAACTTGGATGCTCAAAGGAAATAAGTATAGAATCCAACAGTGATCATACGACACCTCGCTTTCTACCTACCCATATGTCACACTTGAGATCACAGGCATCTTCACCAATAAAATCAAAACTTCAGGTCTTTATTTATTTAATTTATTCTTACTTATTTCTCCTATGGGACAGGGACATGAGGTGGAGGAGCACCTCTAATAGGGTCTGCATGACCTGATTCCACCCCCAACCTCTACGGCCCAGATCATACACTAGTGCATTCCAATGGGACAAGCACAGGAAGACCTAAGGGCAAAAAGGCCAGAGCTCCCCAAGTGGCCTCAGCATCGAGAAGTTCTGCAGTACTGCTGTGCCACTGCAGTTGGCCAAAATTTCAAATCTCATGTTCCTTGTAGAAGGGTGGTCCTTTATTTCTTTTCATACACCATATCACTCCTCCATCAAATCATTATATTAAAAATGGGGTAAAACATGTGTTAGTTCATTTGGACTTCTACAGCAAAATACCCTACATTGGGTGACTTATTTTTTAATCATTTTATTTAACTTTATTTATTTAAATTTGACTAGAGAGGGACAGAGTGTGTGTATGTGAAAGAGAGAGAGAGAGAGAGAGGGAGAGGGAGAATGTGAGAAAGCAAGCCACCAGTTCCAGGACTTGAGCCAAGGTCAGCCATGTGTGAGTCCAGCACCCTTAATCACCATGCCACCTACTGGCCCCAGTTGGGTAGCTTATAAAGAAACATTTACTTATCCATTCTGGAGGCTGGGAACTCCATTAAGGCTCTGGCAGCTTCAGTGCCTGATAAGGACCTGTTTCCTATTACCAGATAGCACCTTCTCACTCGATCAGCATAAGAAGGGAAGCACAGGTCTCTCCCAAGCCTCTTTTCTAAGAGCCACACTAATCCCAGTCATTAGGACTTCACCTCTGTGACCTAATCACCCCATCCCCTAAATCCTATCGTCTTGGAGGTTAGGTTTTCCACATAAATTTTGTTAGAAACACAAACATTCAGACTACTGGGGAATTTCTTTCAAAATACACATGGATATGACCCATGTCTGACTGCATGTTTACCCAACTCCAACGATTTAACTAAGCCTACAACTGAGTGACATGCCTTCTGGTAGAATGGACCAGGGCACTACTTCTCAAACAGTCTGTGAGGGTGGACTGATTTCTTTTCTTCTTTTTTTCTCGATTTCAAATTTTTTGCAGACTAATACTTCTGTTAAGTACAGTAAAATGAATCACTAAAATAATAAAATGAAAACAAGATACACTGAATACAACATTTTAAAAAATTAGAATAGATATTAACTGCCTGATTAGTTGTTACACAAGTTTTTAAGTGCTTATTCTCAATTTCTGTATCTAACCCTTAGCAGACCAGAAAAGAGGGACTTATGGATAGGCATCAAGTCTGAGAACCACATTTTTGCTCACAATGACCAAGCCAACCAATTCCAAAGAAAATACATTTTAAATACACTATCTATGGTGCTTAGCAACAGGCTATCAGTGTGAGCTTGCATGCTGCTCAGGCATTTAGTGTGGTCTTGGTCAGAGTGGTCACTTAGGCCTGCCGAGATGGCTAAGTACTTCTTTGGGCTATCGAAAGGCATGTTATTTACTAAAGACACAAGAATAACAGCAACTGAGAGACAAATTTAAATATGGTGAGCTGATAAAATCTTAAGCTTGACCATAAACTATATTTAACAACCTAGTTTCCCCTTTGGCAGTTTTTAAATTATAACCTTTGTTTTTAAATTATAACCTTTCGTTTTAAGATAAACAGCCTTCCCTGGACAAAGCATTAAGTAAAACCAAGTTGTCATACTCATCAAAAACAAACAAAACTCTACAACTTCACACCATGCCTAGGTTGCCATGAACAAAATATTAAAATGTCAAGTAAGATGTAATCTCTGCCTTCAGGATCTGCATGTAGACAAATATATCAACAATGACAAAATAATGAAGTAATTGCTGTAACTGAGACAGCTATAAAGACCTTGGTAGTTCCATATACCACTTACTCCCAAATCTGTATCTCAAAGTCTGCCTCGTCCCCTGAACTGAAAACTTGCTCACCTGTTTACTCAATCTCTTTACTCGGATGTCTAGAAGACATGTCAAACGAGATGTGTCAAAAGCGAACTTTTGGTCTCCTTCTCTAAAGTAAGAACAACAATCTGTCTCTCTCAATTACTGACTGCCTCATCCTTAGAGATGCTGAGGCCAGCAACTCTAACTCTGGAAATAAAGAGTACATAGATGTTATTGGTGATCATGAACTTTATATACTTATAATTTTTTTAAACTAAGACACAGTTTAAAAGCTGACAAAGGGGAAAAACAGGTTGCTGAATTTACAGTCTCTCATCTCTAGGTATTTAATTAAAAAAAACTTTAGGTATCTTTGAGTCCTCTTTTTCTTATACCTTACACCCAGTGCATCAGTAAATACACTGTCCCACTTCTGCCAACCCCCACAGCAGTCACCAAGGCCCGCACCACTATCACCTCTTTCCTGGATTATCCAGTAACTTCTGGCTTAAGGGGACCTGACTACCACCGTCTCATACCAGTCTTCTCTGAGTATAGGAGACAACTGAGCCTTTAGAAACATAAACCTAAGTCTGTTCATAATCCTTCATTATGTAATAAAGACCTAAATCCTTACTGCCCCAACATAAGGTTGTGTTTTTTGTTTGTTTTGGTTTTGTTTTTGCCATAGGGTGAGGGTGCTAGCCAGAGAGACAGTGAGAGGGAAAGTGAGGAATCACCCTCCGGGAGGATGACCACCCACAATTCCTTCTCCTTCTAGGACTTTGGGTACAAACATACGAATGTGCTCAGCATGATTCTCAAGTCACCAGGAAGGGTCTTGAACTGCAGTCAGCCATGTGGAAGTCCAGCATCTTAACCACCATGCTGCTGATATGGATTCTGTTCTGCATCTGTAATCTGCCTGCAAACAGACTGCTGGTCTCTATAGGGCGTGGTGATGTGGTTTGTGAACTAGAGAAGGTTCCAAGAACTGAGAGAATGAGTTGTACAGAAACCTTCCTGCAATGTTTCCTTTTCTGTAACACCTGTAACCCCTGACCGTTGTGCCTACCCTCCTCCAAAGCAGAAACCAATAAACCCTCCGGAACTTCCCCAAGTCAGAGCCCAGATTTTGGAGTCTGAAATCCTCTGGGTCTACCAGCGTACTAAACCCGAGTCTCCTACTCTGAGTGGCACTTGGTTTCTTGGCAGTCAGTGTCTGCAACACTACGCACTGGCCCCACTCCCTACATAATTTGCTCTGCTGACTTCACCCTCCTGAATCTTTCCAGGTCATTCTGCATAAGCCACAAAGGCCTGCATTTGTTCATGGCTCACTCTCTTCAGTTAATTTGCATCTTTGGGAACACATGCTACTTCTCTAATCTTCCTGGATCAACCTGTAAAAAAATGCAACCCTCTTGCCCCACTATATCTACCATCCTTTACTGGCTCATTAGGTTTTACTTTCTATTACCATTACCCATTAACCTTTATCACCACTGTCATTCAAATGTTAATGTGTTCATTGGTCAACTCTCCCAACTAGAAACTTTTTTTTTTCATTTCATTTTCTTCCATACATTCAATCACATTATTATATTATTATTTGTCTTAAAAAATGGATATTTCAACAGGTGAGCATTTCTCCCTAGTACTGTTGATAAAACTACGAAATATCTTCAACAGATAATACCACACCTCTTTGTGCCATTAATGCTTTGCCTCCCTGTCCCTCCCCCAAATGTCCTTCCTCAGACCCTCCTCTTTCATTTAATATATACCGAGTGTCTGCACTCTATGACTGAAACTAATTGTCTAAAGGATATAGAAATGCAGTATATAGATGTAAATACCAACTAGAAACTTTTTAAAAGCTTATTTCCTGAGTGATCAGGAGAAAGTGGAGGAGGGAGGACACCTCCAATAGGGTCCTCACACTGTGACCCTCTCCCCAGTCCTGCAGCATACCAGGATTAGAAGCGTACCCAGCTTGCTCTCATGGAGACCCAGGACACAAATGCAGACCTTCCATGGTGGCTCAAGCAACACGCAGTGGCACCACTGCTGAGGCAGGGCCTAGAAATAACATTCTTTCGTTTACTGCTAAATCCTCAGTGCCCATAACTGTGCTCAGTATGTAACAGGTATTCAATAAATATTTTCTGAATGAATGAATCATTAAAGATGGATGCCTTGCTCAGGCTGCTTCTGGAGAAGATGAGGGAAGGAGTTTCACAATGTAGATGACTCTGAAACTAGGTCTTGAGAGAAGATTCAAGCTTGTTTGACATGAAAGGACTAAAAATATCACTGCCATATGCACGACTTGATTCTCACAAAATATTCCAGCATAAGAATACATGGTAGGGAAGACTTAACGTTCTAGTTGAGAGAATCTCCTGCAAAAAATTAATTCCCATGATCCTGAAGAAGATCAGGGTAGAGATGAACAATACAAACTGCCACAGATGTCAGAAATTTTTACAGATGATACTGTGAAATACATCAAGCTTCTAAATAATGTAAATGTGCTCCCAGGAATCTGTTTATTGTTGACTCAACAATTTTTTTGGTTTGTTTTTGGCCACAAGATTTCAGCTTCACTCTCCTGGAGTTTTCCCTGACACAACTAAAGCTGTGAATATGAAAAGAAAGCCAATGAGGAGAAAATATTTGTCAACGTTTAGGGCTTTTTTTCTTGTTAGAGAGATTTTTGCTATAGGATGTGTGTGCTTACCAGAGACACAGGGAAACAGAAAGTAAGAAATCACCCCCTGGGTGGGATAGCAATGCTGCAATTCCTTCTCCTCCATTCTCCTCTTGGGATTTTGGGCATGCACACACACACGTGCCCAACATGAGTTTCAAGCCTCCAGGTCCAGGACTCAAACCAATCAGCCATGTGGGTGTCCAACACCTTAACCACTACACCACCTGCTGGCCCCAGGGCTTCTTTCTTTTATATAGAGTTCTACTATGCTGCATCAATTCCAGCAGCAATGATCAAGGGTTTTGGACTCATGTGTCTCATGATCAACTAACTGCTTTCACTCTCTGAAGTGGCTGCATAATACTTATTAACTTATGTATCACTTTCTTCCCATTAGAAAGCGAGTTCCTTCTAACAGAACAGGGACTTACTGTCTTCTTACAGTATCCCTGGTATTAGAGAAGTGCCAAACATGTAGAGCGCCTAACAAAGTTCAATGAATGAATGAATGAAATTCAAATAGTAAGTAAAAAGAGTATTTTACACAAGAGCTTAGGCTTTAGTTTCTAGGACCTTTTTCAGCAGCACATTTTTCTCTAAGAGTTCTTCTACTTACCAACATTTACCAAAAGTACAAATAGGCTCACGCCCACACTTGCATTTATAGTCTTATCATATTTTGGAAATAGTATCTTGACACACACTAGAGAAGCATGAAGTCTGGGAAGTGGCTCCTCTGATAGCACAGTGCTAGGAGAAAGAGGGCAAAAGAAGACAAAGGAATTCCCTTGTACCTAGTATCCCTGCCTCACAAGTGACACTGGGGGGAGCCTTCCACCACCCCCTAATGGCAGTTAGGTTTAGGAATGCTTCAATATATTAATATTCATAAATTAATTTATGCATTATCATGATTTAAAAGCTTGAGGCAATGCCAATAGTGTCTACGATAAAAGCCCAAGTGACTATGTCACTGGACTCCCACGTAGTCGACCACGGTTCGCGTCCCGGACCTGGTGGCTTAAAACTCACGCCGGGCGCGTGTGCGTGCGTGCCCAAGATCCCAAGAGGAGAATGGAGGAGAAGGGATTGCGGCGTGACCATCCCCCCGGGGGGTGATTTCTCGCTTTCTGTCTCTATGTCTCTCTCTGTCTGGCGAGCGCACACGCCCTATAGTGAAAAACCTCTCCCCCCCCCCAAAAAAAAAAGCCCAAGTGAGAGCCAAAATACTGGAACTTTTCAAACCTCCAAACTGAGACAAACACAGACTAAAATTAGTCACAATTGCCTGAGATTCACAAACCAAGGCATCGAGGCCCAAGATGTCTCTCGTTTTACATCAACCCCACATTCATGCCTCCTTCCAAACTTCTGCTGCTTACCCTCAATGTTCACTCATTCATTTACACATTTATTTCATTATATGATTCATAAGCAGCTACTGGCATCTCCAAAGAATGTTTTCTGTGTTTTTAACATGGTGAAATCATAAAGGAACTCCAACCCCAACAACCACTGCAGGTCATTATCCAGTCAGTAGCTGGATGGAACCCTCTTTCTCCCCCCTGGTTTAGTTTTCCAGAGGCTATGTCAGCCCCTTATAGGCTTTGTGACCCGGAAGCACTACAGCACCTCACCACTGCTTTTCCAGACCTTATGAAGGCCCTTCTCCTCTCCCCACCCCACCCCACATGAGTCAGCCCTGAGCAAAGTCAAGGATCCTGTCCCTGCTCAGGCACTGGAGCCAGACCAGCCAGACACCCAGGAAACTCAGTGGTGGCCAATGTTTTGGAATGGGCCGCAATCTCTGACAATGTTTTCTCTACCCCTTTTTCAGCTTTGAGGTCGTAGACTCTACCTTACTCAGATCTTAAGCGTAATCAATGTCAAAGAATAAACAGGATACCTGGGAGAATATCTGAGTTCAAGTCAGGATATGTCAGCTATAAGCAATGGTAACTTTTCATTTTTCTATCCCAAACAAAAATAAACCAGTATGCTATCTCCGTTTCATTAAACACACACGCGCACACACACAGTAAGAATATAATCAGGGCCAGCAGGTGGTGTGGTGGTTAAGGTGGCTGAGTCCCACATAGCAAACTTTGCAGTTCAAGTCTCAGACCAACCAGCTTAAAAAATATCCCAGTGTGTGTACATTTATGCCCCAAATCCCAAGAGGACAATGGAGGAGAAGGGTCTGTGGCATGACCATCTTCCCCAGGCAGTGATTTTTTTCACCTCTATTTTTATAAATCTCTCTGGCAAGTTCATGCACCCTACAACAAAAACTAAAAGCACAAACACTACAGCAAAAACTTACAAAATAAAGTGTGTGTGTGTGTGTGTGTGTATACACACACACACACACACACACACACATGTATATGTATATATATATACATATATATACATATACATATATATATACATATATATGTATATATATATATGTACACACACACATATATATACATATATATGTATATATATCATAAAATAAGAGGGACAACACTTCCAAGGAAAGAACATGAAAAAATAGCACACATGAAAAAATAACAGGATGGTGAGTGGGACTCTTTTTATTGTCCCGAATTGATGCTGTCAATAGGATCCAAAGTCGTGAAAAAGGCAATTAAATAGCTGCTATTCTTCTCTTTTTTGAAAAAAATTATCACTGAGGTGTGTGTGCTCTCACAGGGTGAGAGAGAGAGAGAGAAAACATTCATCAATGAGCTGTGGTCAAGCCCCAGTTTTTTCCCTCCATTTCTTCACCCCATCAGGATTTGGAACATGCAAGCACATGTGCCTGGTGTGTTTTTCAAGTTCCCAAGGCCAGGACTCAAACTGCAATCAGTCATGTGGGATCCAGTCCCCTAAGTACGGTGCTAAATACTACACTACAGAGCTGGCCCACGTAACCTCTGTCCTAAAGAGAGAGTGCTTATCTGAAAAGACGGGATGCTTCTCACATGCCCCGTCATTAATTTAGGGATCAAGAAAATCATCCATGAAGTTGGAGGGGACCTACATGACTGGAAGAAACCAGTACCTCAGAGCCTAGCTGAAAGTGCTTTCATGAGGGACGTTTTCTGAGCTGCCTCCAGAGTCTATATAACTAGGAAAGAAAAACAAGCTATGATGGCAGCAGGAATAGAGTTGGGAAACAAATGGGCAGGAGAAGGGTGGGATGGGGAGTAGCCCGAACAACTATGATTTGGCAGAATGACAATATTACTTTAGGCCCGTCTGAGATAAAGGAAATAAATTTAACTTGGATATGTAATGGAAGTTTTAAAGAAAATGACCTTATAAAAAATTTGGGAGCATGAGTCAGATGCACATGGCTGACCACAGTTCAAATCCCTGCCCTGGCAGCTTTAAAAACAACTCAGGGGTGTGTGTGTGTCCAAAATCCTGACAGGATAAAGAAATAGAGAAGGAATTACAGCAAGCACATCCCAGTGAAGAGATGCTTTCTTCCTCTCCTTCTCTCTCTGGTGAGCACAAGCACCTTCTGACGATTAAAAAAAGAAAGAAAAAAAATTTTTAAAATGGATAGTAGAATTTGAGAACTCTGGGACCAGCAGTTGGTGTAATGGCTATGTCGCTGGACTCCCACGTAGTTGACTGTGGCTTGAGTCCCGGACCCGGTGGCTTAAACTCATGCTGGGTGCATGTGCATGTGTGCCCAAGACCTCAAGAGAAGAATGGGGGAGAAGTGATTATGGCATGGCCATCCCCACTGGGAAGTGATTTCTCACTTTCTGTCTCTCTCTGTCTTTCTAGTGAGCACGTGCGTCCTATAGCAAAAATCTCTCCCAAAAAAAAAAAAAAAAAAAAAAGAATTTGAGAACTCTGCTCCCAATGAGAAATAGTAGATAGCTCTGCAAAGCACAATTGGATGTGGTGAGTAGAGGGAAAAAAAAAGTCTTTCATGGTTGAACTTCATGAAGTTTATAGTATATAATCAACCAGATCTAAAAATACTTAGTTTTCTAGGTTGACTGTAAATCAAAGAAAACTTCTGGCCCAGCCACAGTGGCATGCAGAAACAACCTGTGTGGGAGACTGGAGGCCGCGTGGGAGACTGGAGGCTGCATGGGAGGCGCAGGTTTCGCTCCCAGACCAACCTGAACTCACAGGGCGTAGCTGTGCCTTCCTGTAATCCTAGCTCATTAGAACGTTTACACGGTAGCATACTGTCAAAAATGCCCATTCTCCCTTACCCTCTTTCTCAAAAAATAAGAGGAGGAAAAGAAGACATCTCCATGGCCAGCACAAGTCCATCAACTGACACAGGAAAGTCCTGATCTAGTCTAAGCTTTCATTTCACAAAGAAAATGATTTTAGGGCACACTTACGAAGGCATGTGGTTATGCTATGTTTTCTAGCCTTATTCCATTTTTCACTCTGAATCTTCCATGGGTAACCACCATTCTCTCTGATGGGTGCTAGCCTGATTAGCAAACTCAATACTAGCAGGAGAAAAGTATCACCTTTAATAGAGGTGGTAGAGAGAAAGATATTCGCAGCTGCACTCTGTATTTCACAGGTCGCAGATGTTTTCTATCACCCACCTTCACCTTTCTTTCCATTTTTCTCTTGCTCTCTTTTGCCACTTTCCCCCATCACTCCCTTCCTTCCTCTTCATCCCTTCCCCTAGGATCAATTACGGTAAATGGCAGAGTGACAGTCAAGAATGCAGAGACATCACTTTAAATTCTTGTCATCCAAAAACCTGCGAGTACCAATACTTTCTAATAAGACATCTTAGCAGTAGTGTCATGAACCGATTAAGGGTCATCACAGTTTATATTTGGGACTGCCAAAATTAACCACAAATAGTAAATGACAATAAAAATATAATACATAAAAGTATAAATTCATATTTGGTAGTTTAAAAATATGCTAAACCTGGTACCAAATTTCCACTAATTTCTCATAAAGAATACTTGGGGTTGGACTGTTGTTTTCTCTTTCCTTAACCAAAATAAAATGTGTCACTTAGCTCACAAACATTTTTCAATTTGCCAATCTAAACATATGAATATATGGAATATAGTTAGAGTATAATTGCCCTCCTTCACTTAAGTAAAAAAAAAAAAACCTTAAGATATATTTTATTTTACAAATATTTAGTATTTAGGCATCTTTATAGTAACAAAGATCTTAATTCTCAAATATAAAATAGAATCTATTTCATCTCTTTACCCAGTAATTATCATTTCAAGATGTATATCAACAGCACTGACTATTCAAGAAATATTACAATGGATAAAAATTCCCAATAATTAGGCTTTAATATTTTATCATCACTACTTAACTTTTCATGTTCTTTTATGATTATGCTTTTTTAGAAGCTGATAAACATAAAAGGCAACCTTTTAGTACAAACTGGGAAGAGAAACAATGCAATTTGGGTACCATTTCTCAGATGCTGTTGGAGAGATGCAGAGCAAGTCCCTGATGGCTTACTTCTGCATCCTCCATGTGTGAGTCAGTTGCTAGGAAACGTGCAGACAGGGATTCAGTATTAGGTTTGCAGAACAATGAGCTGGCTGAATAGTCATCTGAATACTAACACATAACCTTCATAAACTGTGGTCTACCTTAGGAGGCTGAAGATTACAGGGGATGCTTTTCCAGCAAAACATTTTGATGAACTTAGGTCCCAGATTTTAACTTTAATAAAGGGATTCTGGTATCCACTGAAACAATAATTAACAGCTCTACATGCGTTAAAATCTTTATGTTTGTTTGTTTTAGCCAGAAGTCATACCCACCTTGCTATCAGTTACAGATGATTAACATTAGTATCGCTGTTTCAAGCTGTATTTTTGTACTGCCACAAACATATTCATGTGTATACATGCACATATGTGCCTTCATACATACAAAAGATAGAAAAGGGAAAACACACACACATCGTGATCACTAGAATAAAATACTTGTTGCAAAATTACCAGAAAAGAGAGATGAAACAACTTAAGGCAAACACACACTCTTTCTCACATGACACACACACACATGTATGTGCACACATACTCTCACACACATCCCATGCATTTCTTAGCCCTTGGGCTCTTGGTCTACCTGGACATAATAAAAAAAAAAAAGAGTCACAGAGGGGGAGTCAGGAAACGTGGGATCCATGAATTTACTGTGTGACTCAGAAAATATCGTAACTTCTCAGGGAATCAATTCCTCATCTGAGAATTAATAAACGAATACAGTCATGGATATTCAAATACAAGAACAAAGTCCCTTATATAAAATGGAACACTATTTGCACATAACCTATATGCCTCCTCCTGTATACTTTAAATAATTCCTATCATACTTATACCTAAAAGAACATATATGCTATGTAAAAGTTGTTATACTATATGTTTAATTTATATTTTTTGTTATACTTTTTTATTTTTAAGTAGTTCTGATCTTTGGATACACAAACCAATGTAAGTGGCCGGCTATACTAACATCAGAGGTTCTAAGAGGCTGAGATGTGATGATGCTTATGCAAGCATCTGAAAACAGTGCAGCCCCACACAGGAGAAATGATACCATTATCTTACCTATAAAACACCATTTCAACGATTAGGAAAATGAACAGTACTCAGTATTTGAAAATTAAAAATTAATTAATTAAAAGACATTAATGAATGAGAGATTTCCCCCAACAAATTCATATATAAATTAGACCGCTATATTAACATTAAAACACATGGTTTGCATTAACTGATGTGAGAAAGCACTGTGATCAAAAACAAATCACCGGGGGGAACCAGCAGTTAGCGTAATGGCTATGTCGCTGGACTCCCACATAGTCGACCACGGTTCGCGTCCCGGACCCGGTGGCTTAAAACTCACACCAGGCGCGTGTGCGTGCGTGCTCAAGATCCCAAGAGGAGAATGGAGGAGAAGGGATTGCGGCGTGACCATCCCCCCTTGGGGGGTGATTTCTCACTTTCTGTCTCTATGTCTCTTTCTGTCTGTCTGGTGAGCACACATGCCCTATAGCAAAAACCTCTCCAAGAAAACGCTGGACTCCCATGTAGTTGACCACAGTTTGAGTCCTGGCCCCGGTGGCTTAAACTCACGCCAGGTGCGTGTGCATGCGTGCCCAAGATCCCAAGAGGAGAATGGAAGAGATGGGATTGTAGCTTGGCCACCTCCCCTGGGGAGTGATTTCTCTCTTCTCTCTCTCTCTCTCTCTCTTTCTCTCTCTCTCTCTCTCTTTCTAGCGAGCACACACGCCCTATAGCAAAAACCTGTCCAAAAAAAAAGAAAGAAAAGGAAAGAAAAGAAAAGAAAAGAAAAAGAAATCACCAGGGACCAGCAGTTAGCGTAATGGCTATGTCGCTGGACTCCTACATAGTCGACCGCGGTTCGAGTCCTGGACCCAGTGGCTTAAACTCACGCCGGGCACGTGTGTGTGCATGCCCAAGATCTCGAGAGGAGAATGGAGGAGAAGGGATTCCCTGGGGGGGGAGGGGGGGTGATTTCTCACTTTCTGTTTCTTTCTTTCTGGCGAGCACACGTGCCCTATAGCAAAAACCTCTCCAAAAAAAGAAAAAAAGAAATCACCACAAGAAGAATTCACATTGTCCATGTAAATCATCCTAAGATAATCTAAGCCATTTATATAAATTTTTCCTAATTTTTAAATAATTATCAGGGGGAACATGTACTCCTCCAGAGAATCAAAGGGGCAAAAACAGAAAAAGTGGAAAAGCATTTCCCAGTGGAGTATGGTCATGCTGAAATCCTTTCTCCTTCATTTTTCTCCATCCTATTTGGGCTTTTCCGCACATACATATGTGTACCCAGCATATTTTCCAAGGCTTTAGAGCCAGAACTCGAGTTGTGGCTTGCCATGTGGGATCCAGCTTATTTGACCAGCAGGCCATGGGACTGGCCCCAATACCTTCAGATATTTATAAGTACAAAAGCATATCATACTGTCAAAGATGTAAAAGTAAGTATATATATATGGGCTATCTTAAAAATCATCCTCCTTTTCCATGCCAAAAATAGGATGGCCATCACTTCCACATTTCAAAAATTAAACTTACAAGCTGTAAAGTCTGTGAACTTCTACTAAATTCAAGTTGAAACTGAATTTACATGAAGCTTACTGGATCTTTAATCTCAATGCCCAATGCACATACCCAGGAGTGTCAAGCACCTGGGAATCCACATGCATTTGTTTTTCGGGGATGTTGTAACAAAGTGTCACTGACTAACAGCTCAAACAAGAGAAATGGACTTTCTCTCAGTTCTGGAGGCTAAGGTCAAAGAGTGGGTAGGTTCGGTTTCTCCAGAACCTTCTTTTTCTTGCCTGCAGATGGCCACCTCCCCGTACATCCACATGGTCTTTCTGCTGTCCATCCCTAGTCTCTTCCTCTCTTTGGAAGTCATAGTAGATTAGAGCTCACTCATATGACCTCATTCAACCATAATTACCTTTTTAAAGGCCCTCTCTCCAAATACAGTCACATTCTATGCCACTGGCAGGGGGCAGGTTAGGAATTCAACACATGAATCTGCAGGGAGTCACAATTCAGTCCATAAAACTCTGCTTGCTATGTGACACCAGGGCAATACTACAGTAAAACAGGATGACCACCCAGCTAGTTCCATGTAGGCTTCAAGGCATTCCCCAATGTCCGAACGCTCCAGGCCCTTGACAAGAAGAAATGGTAAGGGAGGCATGGACACTCAGGAGAATTATGTTCACAAACATAGATATCAATGAGGCTGAGGAAACAGAAGGCTCTTGGACTCAGAAATGAAAAAGATAAAACTGGTACAGTCAACTGTTTTCAAAAATTTTCCTCATCTCTATCTGCTGACTTTGGCATTTACTCAATCTGGGTCTTCAATTAAAAAAAAAAATGTACTGCCAAAACCCAAACTGGCCACAACTACTGAGGAGGATACAAATACGGCCATTATGTAATGATTTTGCAGATTTTCTTTAAAGGAAGCTAAAAAAAAAATCATTAAAAGTACTTTCTAAATATTTCTAAAGTTTATTTATAATAAAACTCAGGTGAACATGTGCATTTCTTACCCTACTTGCTATAATCTTATCGAAAAATTGCCTTACACAAAAACATTAGATTCCTAGTTTTTACCATTCCCAAATATAGTCTAATTTCATCTTCCTGATGGCTCTGTGGTAGAGAAGGCAGAAAAAGATGAGAAAAATAAAACTCTGTAAGGTTAAACAACTTGCACAAGGTCACAAACTTAATAACTGAGCAGATGTGAATGAGAAGGCAGGTCTTCTGACGTCTAACTCAGCACTCTTTATTCTGGGACTTAATGACATTCAAAGTACTAAAATGACAATCTTGCAAAAGTCACTTACATAGCACCACTGGGATGTAAAAGTCCATAAATAAAATTACATCCATTGAAATTCTGCAAATGACCATAAAGTGAATTTAATCCAAAATAGAAATACTGATCAATTCTTCGATAAACATTCATAGGATAGCAATTATCTCAATGAAAATTTTAGAAGTGGTATTTTTGCTAGGACTTTAATTTTCTAGGCTAATTGGATTAACACAATAAAAATTCAAACCAAGCAAAATAATTCCCATAATTAATAATATAAAACAAAATTTAAACTTGCAACTGGATGACCTTATTAACTAGATGATCTTATTGATCATCCTATGTATTTTCACTAGGCTATTTTCTTAACTAACAACTAAAAATAAGGAAACTAAGTGAATCATTGGACAAAACTTTAAATGATCAGGTTAAAGAAACCAGGCTTATTTATCATGGAGAGAAAGCCAACTATCCAAACATCAACTACAGTAACAACCTGTTATACCAAGCACTTATCATGCGATGGGTAAAGTCTTCGGGAGCCATGTCTCACTCAACACTCTCAACTATGAAGTATTATTTCATACCAGTTTTACAAATGAAGAGAGCAACAGTGAGGTTAAGCCATGTGTCCAACAACCCACATCCAGAATATCCCAAAGCCACAGCTGACATCCAGTCTGTCTGCTTCCAAAGCCTGTACTGCCTATCCTTGACTCTACTACCCTGACCCCAAGCACAAAGAGTAAGAAGATAATGTCTATCATAAGTGAAAAAGGACCAAGAAATAGGTCCAAATAACAACAAAAGTAAATAAATTTTTAAAATAATAAAAACTGTTAAACATAAAATGAATCAATGAGGTTATAGAAATTTCTTCTGAGAAGCTTAAGAACAGGAGCAAATTATCTTCATTCATCTATTCTTTTAGGTAATCTTAGCTAACTGGGAGACTAAGGGAGAAGGATCATTATATGGAAAGACTCTGTGAAGACAACTACTCTCTCTTTTCACCTCTGTCCTTTTCTTTTTCTCTCTCTCATTCAAGATAGGAGGGAATAAAGGCATATCTCTTATGAGCCAAAATTGTGTGGGCCAAATCTGTAACTTTTTGATAGGCTTTATCTGAGAAGAAAACATACCATTTAAAGAAAAAATGAAAGAGAATTTTAAGGTACGTGAATTAAATCTTGATATTAAAAAAATGAAAAACAGTAAGTTGTAATACTTGAGAATTTTGTTCTCTCTCTCTCTCTCTCTCTCTCTCTATATATATATATATATATATAGCTTTAAGCATAATACAAAAATAGAGATTCAAGTTACAGGATTGTTGGGAATCAAAAAGTGATCCAAGGTAGACTTCAGAAGCAAAGTTTCTCTCTAACATTCTCCTGCCCTCTCATCTCTTACCACTCATTTCCCCATGAGGCAAGCCATAAAAATGAGAATTTTTCCCCCACCACAACTAGGCATAGAAAACCAGAATTCCTTTTCCCTAAAGCTAGCTATAAAACCTAAAAATATTTCTTTTTCCTGCCTATCTCTATAAGAGTTGGTCATAAAGAAATTCTCTGGCCTACTTTGTCTGGTCCTAGAACACATGATTTTCATTCCAGAGGAGTTTTGTTCCCTGCCTGGGAGGGAAGAATGCTGCACAGAACGACCTAGAACAATCTAAACAGGGCTTGCCAGCTTTCCCTACACAGTCTGTTTCTATCATCTCATTCCCTTTTTATATAATCTCGTTGATACATGACTATGCCTGCTTCACCAAACCTAAGCATTGGATCAGGTAGCTTCCCCTATGTGTGTGTGTGTGTGTGTGTGTGTGTGTGTGTGTGTGTGAGCAAGAGAGAGACAACACTCTCAACAGGGACCTGACAGCCTTTAGCCAGCCTTAGATTATGGACAAGCACGTGCCTTGCACACTCAGGGAGGTCTCCAAACTTGCCTCATAGAGGTGTGACAGGTGTTGCCTCATAGAGGTGTGACAGGTGTGTCACCATCAGACTCCATAGCCTGTATCTTTAGCTCTTCAATCTGAAGGCGCCCATGTACATCAACACATGCTAAAATAAATCTCCATGCCTTTTATCATATTAGTCTGCCTACTGCCAGTAATCAGGAACCTCAGCGAGGAAGGGATTTTCTTTCCTCTCTCTGTTACCCAAAGAATCTGATGACCACCTACATCAGAGTATCTCTTGTGTAAGGACATGGAGTGACTTAGATCTCAGGTTTCAATACCAAGAAAACCTTCATTTCTCCTCAAACAGCTCATAAATTTTTATCAAATGAGCATCATAGACGTAAGAACTGATTATGTCTTTTCTGTGGCTGTTAACATTTTTTAATACAGTAATACTTTAATTCATCTGTATCTACCATACTACACACACACACAAGCAAATTAAAAGAGGTTTTTAGAAGTACATAGTACATAAAGTAAATACAAATAACACAAGTGAGTGATGAAAGACCAGAGGCAGTGGTTCTTGCTTAAGTCCTATGGTTGAGGGCCCAAGAGTATTAGCAATACATATGAAAGAAACATGAAAATGATGAGACCTTTGAACAGGATTACATGAGGTTTAAGATAGGAAGGTCATTATAGAATACGATGTTAGTGACAATCCTATTCTTTTACATGAAATATGTATTTGGTCACTGAAGGTATCATATAGTATGCTCTTCCAAGGTGACCCTTTTCTCCAGGGGCTAACTAGTAACCTCAAACCCCCAGAAATATAGCAAGCCGGGATAATATCCAGCAGGCCTAAGATCTTTGTAGATAAGGGGACATTTCCTTTTGGCCTTTGACTGCCTACATGTACATCTAAATAACTACGGGACAGAACATGTCGTGCTGTCTCCCCACTAGCATGCTGAAGTTGTGCTCTTGCTTGATGCAGGCCAGAGGCACTGATGGCGGCAGGAGTCATCAACCATCAACTGATGGCAGCAGGATGCTTTAGTCATCAACCATCACTGTGTCACTCCCAGGGAAAACCATATACACAGAATCAGCCATGGTAGATATTTTGACCTCAAAGGTGTGGCTATCAACATACTGAGAGAAGACAGGAGGACCTTTCAGACATGAACTTTCTACAGCACATCCCTGAGAACATGCAATTAATGCTGTGAGCCTCTTCTGAGAGGACCCTCAGTCCCTGCCAGGGTCCGACTCTGGAACTAAGGAGGAATTGGAGCAGGAAGAGAAGGAAGCCCAGGAACAGACACTTTGGTCATATTTATCCTTTTTTTTGTTAAATGAATGAACATTTTGTGTGTGTGTGGGGGTGTGTGTGAGACAGATTTTTGTTACAGGGTATGTGCACTCACCAGAGACTGAGAGACACAGAGAGAGACAGAAAGCGAGAAATCATCCCCCAGGGGCATGGCCACACCACAGTCCCTTCTCCTCCATTCTCTGGGGATTTTGGGCACGCATGCAAACATGCCCAGATTGAGTTTTAAAACACTGAGTCAAGACTCAAACCATGATCACCTATAAGGGAGACCAGCAACGTAACCATTACACCATCTGCTGGTCCCTGAATGTCAGTTTTTAAGACCAAAAAAAAAAAAAATGTTATAGAGAGCATCAGTCTAACCCAAAGGTATGTGCTAATGTCTGTAATTCACTAAAATGCTCTTATTAAGATAAAATTTTATTATTATATTATGCTGAACAATTCCTGCTCTTGAGACTAGAAATAAAACATGGAAATTTGTTAATTGTGCTCAATATTTTTGCATTGTTCTATATCTTGTTGAGTCTATAGAGATTTATGTCCTTATATAGTTTAAATTTAGTAAATATTGTATTATATGTAGACAGAAATAAGATATTTCCAAGGTTTGTTACATATACAACCTGCATGTTAAATTTTCAGAAAACTATACTTAATAACAAAAAACAAAAACAAAAAAACAAACAAAAAAAACAGGTAAATGTTTAGTAGAAAATAGAAATCTTGCTCACAGCAGGATCAGCAGATGGTGAAATGGTGATGTCACTGGACTCCCATGTAATCAACCATGGTTAGAGTCCAGGACCTAGTGGCTTAAAACATGCTGGGTGCATGTACATGTGTGCCCAAAATCCCAGGAGGAGAATGGAGAAGAAGGGATTGCGGCATGGCCATCCGCCCCCGGGGAAGACAGTTCTTGTTTTTTGTCTCGCTGGTGAGTACACGCTCCCTATAGTAAAAATCTCTCTTTAAGAAAATCTTATTCAGATCATTCACTCACTCACCCTCAGTTCATATTATTGGGAATAAAAATACGTCATGACTTTTCCAACAACCTGGTACTTCACCAAAGCAAGATGTTTTCTGAAGAAAGACAACTATTTTGAACAATTTAAACCGGAGACAGTTTGGACATGAAGCAACATATGAGGTAACAGACATTTATTTTCTCTACTCCATTTCACTAACCAAGGCTCATAAGAACTATTTCAAATATGTTATTATTTCTAAATAAACCACAGGTTGAATACTCGATCCAGCTGTTGAACATAAACAGTTCACATGTTTTTGAGGTAGCAATCTTAAAAATTATAATGGTTTAGGAATTTCAAGAATAAAATTTCTTGCATTTTTTTTAACAAACTGGTAAGCAAAGAAAGAACACTTTTGTTCCTTCTAGCAATAATTACTGCAATTTCTTTTTATTATTCATTTATATATAGCACCCTTTGGTCTAAAAAAGGATTTAAAGTAGTTAATATATTTGCAGTTTGCAAATAATACTAAAAATTTGTTGATTCTACCATTTTATACATGAAAGTTGTTTTTTTTTTGAGTTTATCTGAAAATTGGTCAGATGGGACATTACATAAAAAGTTATCCTATTGCTTTTATAATGAATGAATACCAGTTCAAAGAAATCTAAATTCAGACAGCTATTACTACCTTTTATTACTCATCTACCTGGCAACTCTAATAGCATTTTATTAAAATGCTACCTACTTATTCACCAACTGTAACCCATTAGTGACATAAAATGGAACATTACTAATGAACTACAACTCCCAAAGGACACTGTTTTAGACTCTCCTGATGATAAAAACACAATTAGGTATATCTGGAAAACACCTCAGAAAGTTGAACACAATGGATAACTGGGTTTTAATAATGTGAGTCCTTAATACCCCACCAGATGAAGAGGCTTTCTGAAATAGGGGCTATAAATATTTGTCTTGTGTGGCTCATAGAGCTTTTGGTATTTTCTTTTTCAAAGACGGCGATCTGATTTGACACAAGTTAGAATTAACTCATTCATTCTGCAACTTCTCACATCTAATGAGTACTTGTCTAATTCCTGATCTCTGAAGACTGTAATTAATTAGGATAAATTAAAATGTCCCTTGTAAAAAATGACAATATTTCAAAAATTGCATGCCTTAAAATAAACTGGATCAAATAGAACTGTGGCTGTATACTATGCCTGAACATTTATAAACCCACACAATGATTTTAAAAAGAAAAAAATATAGCCGTTCCTCTATAGAGAAATTGAGCAGCATAAAAAAATATATATCCTATGAGATTCCAATCTGCAGAGTAATCCATAACACAAACTATGGCTCTATCATTTAAATCTGTGATGAATGAGTGGAAAAGGGATGCTCACGCCCTACTCTGTGCCCTACCACTGCCCTCTGCCCAGTGAAGAAGGCCTGCTCACACTGGGAGTGGGACAGACAGAAATGTTTGAGACCCACTACTCTAAACGTGGAAATTTACAAAGCTCACCAAATAAAAGTTTTTAAGTTAAAGCATTTATATAATCAGGATAAAGTTAATTTTTAAAAAGCATTACGTATCGAGGAGGAGTTATAAATTCCTCTAACTTCAACATCTGCTTCAAGTAGAATAGTAAATGAATTACTCTATTTAACAAGTAGAATCTTAAGATGAATTTCAAGGCACATTTTTAGTGCAGCATAAGCTGTAAGTCTTAAGAAAGTAAGGGTTATCTCCAAGGACCAAGGAAGAGGAGAGACTGAAACAACAACACTTAACCAAACAGTGAGTGGGAGCAGATAGCAGTAAGGAAACTTCAAAGCCAGAACTGGCCTGTAGGGGAACACCTACAAGGTTCTTGAATCTGTACATCTAAGCCTTGGGCTTAGTGCCTGGTGAAGAGCTGTATCTGAGGCTCCATCTCAATGTGGATTACAAAGGAGCTAATGGTATCTAGGTTCCTTACAGGCCTTAACCCCTGATGTAAAAAGCAAGTTCTCACCAAATAGAAGAAAACATCAAAAGGCATTGCTGTGTGTTATTTTTCTAAGAAATACATTGACTCTATAATCCATTGAACATTTACAAGCACCAGAACTTTCTGTCATTATCTTATACAATACCACACATACAAAGTCTTTGAAATGGGAACAATTATTATTCCCTTTGTAAAGGTGAGAAAACCTAAGCACAGACGGTTTAAGTAACATATACAAACACACAATGAGGAGTAAGGGGTAGAGGTGGAATTTAAGCACAGTTGGCCTAATTCTAAAGCAATATTCTTAACCACCACCTTATTCTGCTTCTTGGACTTAAGCAAATAATAATATACATATAATTTATTTATAAAGGTCATCTAGCCCCTTAACAGTCCAATTGAGCTCTGAATCCAGGAACCTTGGTTCTTTAAAAAAAAAAAAAATTCACTTATTAGAATAAAAAAATGCTGAATGGCTTATAAACTAATTCATTGTTTTATGATTTTCCATGACATTTGTAGAACAGAACAAAATGATGCAAAAATATAAAGAATAAAGAAAGGTATAATAAAAGGTATACTAAACCTCTTTTGAAAAAAGCCGGTATAGCAATATTAATCCAGAGACAAAAAAGGAACAATTCTTTGTGACCATGTGCCAAGAAGGAATAACTATGATGTCCCTAAATAATACAGCCTAGAAAAATACCAAGAAAAAGTTGGACTTCCAAACTTCTGCTCAAAATCACCTCACTACTCTGCTTCCCATACACTCATGTTCTATTGACCCACCCATCAGTTCCCTGAGGGAATTTCCATCCCAATCTTACACAGCTGATGCCTAGAGAAAAAGCAAATAAAGCTGCATAAGGAGAGAGGCTTCTGGGAGACAGCAGACCAAGACCCTCCACACCTACTAGAGTGATGAAGTTAAGAAAATGTGTTCCAGGAGGAGCCTAGTAGAAGGGATACAAAACAGTAGGTGGTGGTTAAGGGTTCTGGACTCCCACATGGCTGACCATGGTTCAAGTCCTGGGCCTGGTGACTAGCTTTCTCACTTCCCCTCTCTCTCTCTCTCTCTCTAGTCAAATTTAAAAATAATAATAATAAAGTTAAATAAAATAATTCTGTACAAAAAAAAAAGACCTCTGAAATAAAAAAAATGTGTACTCTTGGGAAAGAAATCACTTAGGCCAGTAACCTGCACTCAACACCAGAGAGCTCCTGGAGAAGATTTAATACAAGAACACAAGGTGACTGCAGGAGGTGCCCCAGGACTGGCTGGTGTGAGCTACATGGGAACAGTAACACGGTTTAGGAGTATGACCCCAAATAGCTGCAATCTGATGTGGTGGGCAGAGTCTGGGCCTCCTTTCCCCCACCCAGCTTACCTTCCCAAGACAATGAACATGTCCCCAGAACCTTCACAGATATTGGTCTTTTTTTCATTTTCTATCATCTATTATCCTTTTGTTTATGGTAAAAGGAACTTTGTTGATGTGATTAAGGTTTAAAACCTCAAAATGGGAAAATTATCTTGGACTATCTGGATGGACCCAATCTAATCATCTGAGCCCTTAATAGCAGAGGAGAAAGGCAAAAGATTCCATCACAGAAATGTAGAAAACACTCAAGAAAAATGAGCTAAAGGTGAAACAGAGCAAGAACCCCCTAATGTATTTTCTAGGGTTCCTGAAATATAAAGTCCATTTGCATTGTAATGGCTCAGAGTAAGGAGTAAGTCTTCAGGCTTTGGTTATGATAATGACCAACATGGACCATGAGTGAGGGCCATTTGACCTCTAAAACTCACACTTAAAGGAAAGAAGGTTTTCATTTCAATATGTAAGATGTTTTGTAGACTGGAAACTGCTGGTTGTGAGCTCAGAGACTCCAGGTTGAATGGTTCCAGACACATGAAGATTAATTTGATTATCAAAGGCCTCACCAATCAAGAATGCCCACGAGATGATCACACCCTCTTGAACCAGTCACTGAACTGATCATGCGCCTGGGATCTCTGCCCCTAATTTTGCCCTTAAAAACGCATGTGGGGAACATCTCGGGGAGACCGGGTCTTTTCAGCAAGAGCTGCCTGCTCTCCTTGCTTTGCACTTAACAATAAAGCTGTGCTTTCCTCCATCACACCATATGCCTATGGCTTGGTTTTATAGCGTTTGGGAGAGTGGACCTGATTTGAGTTCGGTAACAAAGGCAAAGTCAGAGCAACCCCAAGGACGAGAAGGACCCAACCTGTTCTTGCTTTGAAGATGGAATTAAGCGACCACAGCGAAGGCACACTATTGGTCTCCAGAAGCTGAGAATGCACTTGAGCAAGAAAACAGGGACCTAGATCCTAGCACAACATAGAAATGAATTCTGCCAACAACCTGAATAAGCCTAGAAGCATAATTTCAGAGTTTCCAGGTGAGAGCCCAGGCTGGCACTGACACTCAGATTTTTGGCCTTCTGGGATACAAGCAAACAAACCAGTCAAGACAACATGGACTTCCATCTAAGGAGAGGTGAGATACTAAATCTGCATCATTTTACCCTGCTAAGTTCAGGGCAGTTCGTTATGTGAATTGCAGGAAACTAATTCACCATGGCAACCAGGGGACATCTTTTCAGTCTCAACAGGAATCAGAAAGTTTGACTCAGTAACAGTGGGTTTCCTGGGATGCCAGTGGTTCAGGCTATGTAAGCGGGTTCACATGATGCCAATTCCCACCATCTCCCACACTGTGGACTCAGAAGAGCTCCAGAGTTTCTGGACAGTACATGTGGTGGCTGGAGGCTGGAGTAATTCTCAAAAGAGTAATAAAAGACTTCTTTGAACAAACAGATGAAAGTTCAAGTGATTAAATTTAAAGAAAAAATTTAGGGGCTGGCCCTAAAGCACACTAAGTACTGCATATAGAAAGCTGGATCCCACATGGCTGCCTGGTTTGAACCTCAGCCTCCACACCTCAAAAATCACGCCAGGCTTATGTGCATACTTGCCCAAAATTCTGATGGGATTAAGGAATGGAGGAAAAAGGACTGCAGTATGACCACGCTCCACTAGAGGGGTGCTTTCTCCCTCTCTCTTTCCCTTTCTCTTTGGTGAGTGCACATGCCCTGTGATAACTTAAAAGTAAAAATAAAAAATGTTTAAATAATGTCTCCATATTTTTAATTTGTTACCAAAATCCCATGTCAAATGCATAATAAAAACTCATTATTGTGAACAAGTTTACTGTTGAATTGTCTATAAATTCTGTTTCTTATACATAAAACTTACTTAAAATGAGTTAAAACTGAACACTCAATCAAGTATCTACTTTTTTTTTCAACAGGACCATTGAAAGCAGTGGTAAGAACTAAATCATACTTAAATTTTGTGAGCGCACTTAAAATTGATCCAGCTTCCCAGGCCAGGTAGTAGAGTGGTGGTGGTTAAGGTGGCTGTATCCCACATACCTAACAGCATAGTTCAAGTCCTGGACCCAGTGGATCAAAAAACACACTGAGTGCATGTATGTGTGGCATAACCATCCCCAATATGGCGTGATTTCTCACTTTCTCTCTGTCCTTCTCCAGACAAGTGGCACACGTTAACAAATTAATAATAACAACAATTAAAAAGAATTCATTCAGCTTCCCAGAGACAAACCAGGCAAATGTTTAAAACAAACAAACCTTTGACTAGTCTGTGCCAATCATTGTGCTTGTTCTTTTATAAACTTCATCTCATTTAATCCTTATGACAACCCAGTAAGATAGGTATCATTAACTCTATTTCTAAAATCAAACCATTAAGATTCCGAGAAGTTCAGTATCTGCCCAAGGTCATTAAGGCAATAAAGGACAGAGCTTTTACCCAAACCCAGTCCAATTTAATACAAAACAGGTAACAATTGGGTTGTCTGGAGAACGAGGATGCATTTTTGCATAGAAAAATATGTTATAACTTTCCCAATGACCTAATAATATATCATCCTCGTTTATAAATAAGAAAATGAGAGAGATAGTGAATAAAAATCCTGCAAAACCATGAGACAGCAATATTATTCCAGGAATTGATCAACCTCTCAATTTCCATCCTATCTGCCTTCCTTTCTCCTCCTTCCTTTCCACCCTTTCTGTCTCACCCTAGGATAAAAATCCCCATATAAAATAAACAAAGGAAAAAAGGAGAACAGTAAAAATCCTATCAGTAATTTTAAGATGTTTTTATCACAAATACTAGCCTTCTTTATTTTTGTTCAAATTGTATGTTCAAAGAAAAACCTCCTGAATTAGTAAATTTTCAAAAATGCCTTTGATAAAGAGATAGAGGGACGGGCACACACATGGGGTTAAATCTTTAAATTTAGTATTTTGTCCTAACCACCCTCTTCTCCTGTCTGTCAGCAGTTCTCTCTCTTCCCTTCTGCTCTTACTCCATGTACATTACTATCGCTATTCAGTAATGTCAGTATGAACTCATGCTTAGCTTTTAATATAGACAGAGATGGTTACATATGCAAATACATACAGGTATGTGATCCACGCGGGTTTATATGCACACATCTCTTTCCTGTCTCCATCAGGTGAGCAATAATACCCGAGTAGCAGCAAGCACACAAGGACCCAGATCTTGGTGTCTAAATGCCATTTTCCAATGAAAGAAACTTAAAGAAATCTCTGACTCTAGAACTGGGTTGGGAAATATATAAGATAATCCCTGTACTGCTAGAAAGAAAGGAAATGCTCAATGAACACACAAACACAAACAAGATAGACACAAAATACCGTAAAAATTGGAGTATGTCAAAGAGACGTATGGGCTAGCTACAAAAATTTCTGGTGGCCAATGCTGAACAATTTCTGAAAAACAAAACAAAACAAAAAAGAAAAAAACAAAGTATACTGGATTATAACCCAAAATATAACGCAAATATCCATGAGTCCATAT
The DNA here is from genome assembly GCA_026018925.1 of Tupaia tana. Classification (NCBI taxonomy): domain Eukaryota; kingdom Metazoa; phylum Chordata; class Mammalia; order Scandentia; family Tupaiidae; genus Tupaia; species Tupaia tana. Next base: position 143,838,394 of record JAKSZU010000006.1, read on the forward strand.
GATACAAATAAGTAATTTACTAAATAAATGAGGGCAAAGAGACAAATGTCCCATGTAAAAGAATTTCAAAAATTTACATAAACACATGTCCTGGAGGAAGTGGATCATAACTCTCTGTTCTGCCAGTGAGGACTGCACTGTGACATGTTTCCTAATGGCACAGAATAGAAAGGAAGGAAAAATAAACTTCCATAGAGACACCTGACAAACTGTCAGCTACATCAACATCACACCATCGGTGACATGTCATGTTGAAGAGTACGTACTCTTAAAATGATGCTAAGAAAATAGTACTTCATCCTTGTGGTCTTTCTCCCCCAAACTCCTAATCCCAGTTTAACGTGAGAAAAAATTAGTTAAATCCTAAACAAAATTACCAAACCAATGTAGAATGTTAATAATAGGCGAAATGGGGTGCACCCCACATAAAAACTCACCCTACTATCCTTGCACTTTTCCATAATTCTAAAATTATCCTGAAACAGTTGATTTAAAAAAAAAAGGCTTGAAAGACAAAACTTTTGAAGAAATGTAATCATAGTGCATAGGACACTACTTATTTCTGCAGCAAACCAAAGTTACTGAGTCTCAACAAGATACTATAAACAGGGGCCAGCGAGTGGTGTGTTAAGGTGTTCGATTCTCACAGGGCAGACAATGGTTCAAGTCTCAGAACTGGCAGCTTGAAAGTCACACCAGATGTGTGTGTGTGAGTGCCTAAAATCCCAAAAGGATACTGGAGGAGATGAGAGTAAGGCATGGGCATCCTCCCTGGGAAGTGATTTCTCACTTTCCCTCTCTGTCTTTGGCATATACACTATGGCAAAAAAACTAAAAAAAAAAACAAAACAACAAAAACAAAAACAAAAATTACTGTAAACAGTGATTTCAGAATTTTTAAGGAACTGGTATGTGTAGTAATAATAGGGTTAGGCATGTGTGGGGTATAATGTGGCATTACTATAAATGTACAAATAAGAGCTAAATCCTCCTTTTTCCATACCAGTAAAATAACAGATACTATTCCCAAACTGATGAGTCAAGAAGTAATAGTATAATTATATTGCTTTGTATCTGAGGGTGAATATCTCCAGAGAGAGAGGAGTGTCTGTCCCTGTAGGCCAGGACATATGGGCGGGAAAACAGGAGAGACAGTAAAACATTAGGACTACTTAACTCTCTAACACCTGAGTATCTGTTACTGTAATACCTTTTAAAGATAAACTTTTAAAAAATAAAATGAAAAAAGAAAGGGTAAAGCGACTTCTAACCAACAGATATAAAATAATCTGTAATGAGGTCATTGAATCAGAATTAGAAAGGAGCCTTCTGAAGTTCAGAGTCCAGGTACTTGCCTGTGGGCTATATTTTCCAACATGGTGAGTAGATAAAATAAAACCATTGTGCTACAGGAAATGATTAATGAAAAAGAAGAAATGTTATAACAAGATATTAATGTAAGGATTTTTCAAGAAATCAAGATTTTTGTGCCAACAAAAGTTGTTACTTTTAATTCTTCTATCTTTTCCCTAATAATTATCAACATGAAGACAATTTGCTAACTGATACAGTAACTGACATCAGAAGCTTTTACAAAAGCATGAAGATGTGACTTTTGATCCACATTTCTGAAGGGGTTTTTGCCTTAGGGTGCGTGTGCTCACCAGAGACACTGAGACAGTGAAAGGGAAAGTGAGAAATCATTCCCTTCGATCACTTCTCCTCCATTCTCCTCCCAGGATCTTGGGCATGCACGCACATACACCCTACATGATTTTCAAGCCACTGGGTCTGGGATTCGAATCATGGTTGGCCATGGGGGAGTCCAACAATATATCTGCTGGTCCCTAATTTTTTTCTGTTTTAAATTTGCCAGTATGCATTTTCAAGAGACAGGGAGCAAGAGAGAGAAAATGAAAAAGCACCCCCATGGGGGATGGTCACACCACAACGCTTCCCTACCAATTCTCTCTTTTCAAGATTTTGGGCATGCACACACATGTACCAGCATGTTTTTTAAGCCTCAGGGTCCAAGATTTGAACCACACAGTTGACCATGTGGATCCAGCCACCTTAACCACTATGCCATCTCTGGCCTCAGTCGAATGCACTTTATAGTTTTCACATCCTTTTTATGACATACTTTTATATGTACTAAGAGATCAAAGTAGAATGGTGGTGGCAGGATTTGGGGAAGGAAGAAAATGGGAAGTTACTTTTTAATAGTTAGAGAGTTTGCTTTTGAAAGATAAAAAGAGTTCTAGTAGAGACGATGGTTGTGATGCTTGCATAAACCATAATTTCGAAATGCCAAAGATGGTGAGTTTTATGGTGTGTATATTTTTCGTACTTAAAAATGATTTTTAATGTCCGATTTACCCAGTTAGATGCTACCTACAAGAAACTCACTTTAGATTCATGAATACACACAGGCTAAAAAATAAAGGGATATAAAAAGATATTTCATGCAAATGGTAATCAAAAGACAGGAGTGGCTTTACTCATATCAGACAAAAAAGACTAAGTCAAAAACTATCACAAGAGACAAAAAGTATTTTATTATGATAAAAGGGCCACTCCACTAGGAAGATAAATACACACCCAACATCAGAACACCTCCACATATACAGCAAATGCTCACAAAACTGAAGGGAGAAAGAAATACAATAACACAGGTGACTTCAATACTCCATTTTCTTTTTTTTGGAGAGGTTTTTGCTATATGGCACGTGCGCTCGCCAGAAAGAGAGAGACAGAGAGACAGAAAGTGAGAAATCACCCCCCAGGGGGGATGGTCACGCCACAATTCCTTCTCCTCCATTCTTCTCTTGGGATCTTGGGCACGCATGCACACGCACCCGGCGTGAGTTTAAGCCACCAGGTCTGGGATTCAAATCACAGTCGACTACATGGGAATTCAGTGACATAGCCATTACGCTAACTGCTGGTCCCCAATACTCCATTTTCAATAAAAGAACTCCAGACAGAAGAGAAATAAAGAAACATAACATTAAAAAAAAATGAAGAAATAGGGGCCAGCAGGTGGCATGGTGGTTAAGTCACTAGACTCCCTCATGGTTGACTGTTTCAAGTCCTGGACGTGGCAGCTTAAAAACATCACACCGGGTACATGCCCAAAATCAAGGAGGAGAACTGAGAAGGGACTGAAGCATGGCCATACCTCCCGGGAGGTGATTCTCTCTCGTTCTCATTGCCTCTCTCTCTGGTAGATACATGCAAAAACCTTAAAAAAAAAATATTTCAAATAATCTAGTTTTAAAACTCTCAAGTATCTAGAGAAAGAGAATTGAGTCTCAAAATAAGACAAGAAAAGTCAAAGCCAGCCTGAAAACCAGGTAGACTGGCAATTAACGTCTCCTTACTCAATTCTGTCAGAATTTTGAAACTAAGTTTTTTATTACACTTTTGATATTATTTATATTTGTTCAATTTTAAAAGACTGTGACACGCATTAATAATCCTACATGCTCCTTTTCCATACAGGCACAGAGACAACACAAAGAAGAAAATACACAATCTGAGTGGGAAGTAAACAGCTCTTAACTACTTCAGCACTAAATCTCACAAGACGTGGATCTTACGTTAGTGTTTGTGGAATGGAAAACTAAAAGAATATCTTCTTAAGATTTAAGATGGTATTGGGACCAGCGGATGTCATAATGGTTACATTGCTGGACTCCCACGTAGTTGACTGCTGTTCAAGTCCTAGACCCAGTGACTTAAAACTCACACTGGGCACATGCATGTGTGTGCCCAAAATCCCGAGAGGAGAGTGGAGGAGAAGAGACTGTGGTGTGGCCATCAACCCTGAGGTGTAGGGGGGGTGGGATTTTTCACTTTCTGTCTCTCCAGGAAGTGCACATGCCCTATTGCAAAAATCTCTCTTAAAAAAAAAAAAAAAGATTTAAGATGGTATTAAGTGAGTAAAGTGAGTAGTGCTGGCTCAGGCATGATAGTGCAGTGGTACAATCTTCTGCAATGCTTGAAGGTTGGGTTCCCAGGTTGAGCTGTACCCACTAGGTACAAGCATTGGTGCCCCAATACTGGCTGGAGGGAAGGCTGGGGACAGGAGACGGAGAATTATGGTATGAGATCCTATTGAGGGTGATTGTCTTCTCTCTTTTTCTCTCATGAAAAAAAAAATGAGGAAATAAACTTATAGGTAGAAGGAGTATACAGAGACATCACTGAATAAGAGTGGTTTGTCCTAGGGAAAAAAAGGATATTCAGTTTATGAAAAGTAGAATATTAGGTAATTTTTTTTTTTTTGTACCAGAAAATAAATGCTGTATAAAGTTCTGCTGTCTGATACATTATTAGGGAAAGTTAAATCTGCATTCCTAAATTAAACTATTCATATCATCTTGAAATATATGCCACTTATTCTTTAACTTTGTGATATAGAACAAGGCCTTTTCTCTCAGCCTTGATTAATGGACTAATGTACTTTCTTACCAAAACCACGGATGTAAGGTATTGCCCAAAATCTCCATAAAGAAGAGTGAGAACATACAGTTAGGCAAATTCAACACAGTCCATCTAATTTTGATGATTTTCTCACAACCTTCTAGTCATCTTGCCCACAGTTAATTAAGGAGCAATTGTCCTTAGTGACAGTTTTATGGAATCTTTCCAAAACATTCACTCAGGTTCTCACTGAATTTTTTTTTTAATTTTTTGCCAGAAATTGCATGTGTTTGCCAGAGAAAGGGAAACTGAGAAAGTATCCCTCTTCTCCTATGATAAATGGTCATGCCACAATCCATTCTCTTCCACTTCACTCTACTTTCAGGATTTGGGGCATAGGAACCTAGCACGTTTTTCAAGCCATTGGGTTCTGGGCGTGAATGCCACAGTTGGCCATCTGTGATCCAGTACCTTATGCACCATGTTACCTGTTGTCCCCTTTCTCTCTTTTTTGTTTGTTTTAGCCATAGGGTACATGCACTCACCAGAGAGTGACAGAGAGAAGGAAAGTAAGAAATCATCCTTCAAAAGGAATGACCATACCATCATCTCTTCTCCATTCTGCTCTCAGAATTTGGGGCATGCAAAATCACCTAGCCTGATTTTCAAGCTACCAGGTCCAGGACTCGAACTGCAGTCAGTCATGTGGGAGTCCAGTGCCTTAACCACCAGGTCAACTGCTGACTCATCTCCTTTCTTTTTTAAAAAATATTTTTCTTTCTCTAAATTCCTGTAACAATTTATTACACTACATAATGGCAGTAACCAGCACAATGGCATAAACAGATTGGGGAGGACTGGTAAACCAATAGCTCAACAGGCTCAGCACAAGTGCAGGGGTGTCCTGGGAAGCCATCCTCCAACTATGACTGTGGCATGTTTCAAAGGTTTTAAAAGTCTGGGACCTGCCAGCGATCTGGGGAAGTGTGTGATGTGAAGTGCCTTAGAAGAGGCTCACCAGAATCATTCTCCATTCTGCATATGGTAAAGAATACAGAAAACTAAGATCCAGGCTACAACCACTGGCCCAAAAAACCATTGGATAACCACCCTGGACCATGATCAAGTGTTAAAGACACAAATATCGGTAAGCAAGATTTATCGACATTGCCAGTATTGACAGTTTGTGCCAAAGAGCTCTTTGTTGTAGGTGCCGTTTTGTACATTTGTAGAATTAAACATTCTACTACTCATACTACCCACTGGATGTGAAGAACATATTCTCTGAGCTGCGACAACCAAAAATGTCTCCAATTATTGCTAAGTGTCCACTAGGGGGCAAGATCACTCCTGGTTGAGAGTCACTGAGTTAGGACAGACAAGGAGCTTTCAGCTTCTAATAAGCTTGCTGGATCCTTTCTTTTGTTAGAACTCACAGAATTTCCTATTTTTTAGATCTATAAAGGATCTTTGTTGCCCTTTCTGAAATTCAGAGGAAAAAGCTGTAAACAGCGAGTGCTGCCTACATAACTTGTAGAGCTATGGGGAAAATTAACATGTGGGTCTCTAGTTCAAATATTAAGAATTTCAATACAGCAACAGCATGACATTAAATCAAGAGTACAGGGCCCTGAGCAATTGCAGAGATCGCACGTCCATAGGCCAGTTCTCTGACGGCCACCTAGTGATACACAGGGCCAGGCGCCAACCTGGGACTCCTGTACTCTTTTCACTAAGCTCAGAATTACATGAAGATTATACAAAGTTTCACTCAGTAAGTCAACAGGTTTTACACATATCAGGTTTCTAATTTTTTCCTTTTTACATTGCACACTAATATTCCCTTTACGTAGCAAAAAAACCACTATACATAATGGTGAATTCCTCATGTCAAATTTTTAAAAATCGGGTTTTTTCCAACAGAAACTTACTAAATTAGACAGTTCAAATTATAGGACCATGAAATAATTTGTGTTTTTTATTGGAAACAACCATGAGGAGTTTATTATATTTTGTTAGTAGCATCTGTCCCCTGCCTTAGAAGGCTAGAAAGGATATTAATGATGGTATTAATATCCTTTATTAAATTAAGTATATATATATATTTTTTTGACTTGAAAACATTCTTTTCTCAAAAATTATCTTTGGCACTAGATTAATTCTGTAAATTATTCTTGAAATTAGCATTCATTTCAACACGACCAAGGGAAATATACCTATTTATTACAAAATGTCAGAATATGCATTAAAGATATGATGTTCTATATTTTTCAATTGCGTGTGACAACAACGAGCCTAAAAGCTGTCTTCTTAAGAGCAACAGCTTGGTTGTACCCGCTAAAGGTCATCAGGACACACGTGGCTCTCCCTTTTATTGCTTTGCCTTTTTCTTTCAGAACAAGGTGCTGGTAATTATGTCACCGATAAAGTTGGTTCCAAAATACAAGTAGTAGGTTATTATCTGGGGTCAATAATATTCAAAAACAAATCACAGACTTCCCAACAAGTGCCAGGAATCCAATTTTACTACTTCAGAGTGGGAAGTGCCATAGGAAGTTACACTTCAGTGGTTAGAGACAGCACCCCTCTGAAAGGAGAACTGAATGACATGTTAGAGGCCTCTGCTCCCGGATGTGTGACAGAAGATGTCACTTCTAATTCTTTGCTTTCCAGTTTCTGAATTCAAATGTGTCGGCAAAGAAAATCCTCGCTAAAGGCAATTCCATGACCTTTCTAACCTAAGGAGACATGAACAAAATATGCAGTGGCAGCAACAGTAAAAACATGGTTGTAATTCCTGTAAACAAACAATATATAAAAGATACTTCATTTGCCAAGAAGGTAGCCTAAATCATCCACTATTTCTACAAAGTGAAGGAAAAAACCTGAGCGAGATGAATTGTTTTCTCCAAAGCCAAGTAAAGTGGGAAAGGGATGCATTAAGTCTAGGAGTAGGGACCCCTGTTTACCAACCCTTTCCCAAGTCCGTGCCTTTGCAGATGGCTCAATGAGTGTTATAGAATGAATATTTTCACAGAGCTTATGATGTGCCAGGCAGCAGTCTCACAGCTTTACACATCAAATTATTCCATCTTCAAACTAATTCCTTGAGACAGATACCATAACTATCTCCAAGAAACCAAAGGAGAAACTGAAGCACAGAGGTCAAGTACACTGCCTCAAGCTGCAGAGCTGGGATTAAAATCCGACAGTCTGTTTCTAGATGTTCAGGGTCATGACTCACCCAAAGGCACGCAGCATCACAGCCAGGCCTTGAACCCACTCTAGTATTTCTTTCTGCAAAGATGATATTACCATGGATTCATCAAGAATTCACTACCCTAAACTATAGTAGTAAGACACTCAGACATAGCGAAATGAAAAGAAGTTCATCATAATTTCCTTTGGGGCTTACTTCACCAAGGTACAAAACAAAGATATGGAATAAAGAATGAGGGTTTTGTTGTTGTTGTTATTTCAGTTTTTAGTCTTTGCTAATGGGCATGTGTACTTACTTACCAGAGAAAGAGGGAAAGTGAGAATCATCCTCCCCCCCCCCCCCCCCCCCCAGGACGATAGCCATGCCACAATCCCTTCCTCAGTTTCCTCTTGGGATTTTGGGCATGTAGGTACATGGCGGATTATCAAATTGCCAAGTCTGGGACTCGAACCATGCAGTCATGTGGGATCCAGTGCCTTAACCTCCATGCCACCTGCTTGCTCCAAGGAATATGCTTTTAATGAGTTTTTACCATCTGCAGCCCCATATGCAGGCATTGTGCACACTCCTCACAAGGGTATGGAAACAGCAACACCTGATTTGTATAGCTGAAGAGACTTTATACTTAAGAGAAAGTTACATAACTTGCCCATGATTATATGCAGAGAAACTGGTGAGTCTTAATTTAAAACCAAACCTAGTAAGAAGAGGAAAAATTCAGTCAACAGAGATATAAAAATTCATCTATATCCAGTTCTTTCTTACACTGAAAGCATAATATAGAATACCATCCTTTCTTGTTAAGTATTTTATCTTTTCTTAGTGGCCAAAGGGCACATGTGCTTGACAGAAGGAGACAATGAAGGAGAGACAGAGGGACAAGGCAGGGAGCGGGTAAAAACCCTCTCAATGGAGCATGGGTCCCACTGCAATCTCTTCTCCATTTTTTCCATCCAGTGCATATACACATGCACGTGCATGCGCACGTACACACACACACACACAGAGTTTTGTTTGGGTTTGGTTTTGTAAAGAATTATTTTATTTAACTTATTTTTAATTTTACCAGAGGGACAGAGCGAGAGAGTGGGAAAGTAAAGAAAGCAAGCTGCTTGGTCTGAGACTCGAACCACAATTGGCTATGTGAGAGTCCAGCGTCCTTAACCATCAAACCACCTGCTGGGCCCCACATAGTATGGTGGGGCTGGGATTCAAACCCCAGTCAGCCATGTTAAATGGGGTTCCCTTAATCACTAGGCTATGACATTGGCCCATAAGTATTTGATCTTATTAGATTATGAAAAATCCTGGCAAAGGGAATTTTTTTAAACTGTCTTAGATTTAACACAGCAACACACAAGTAATAAACCCCACATAAACACCTACCAAATAATGGATGAATAAATATGTTCACAGCATTCAACAAAAATGACCAAGAAATAATTCAAGAATGCCAGTAAGCCAATTAAGTCAATAAACTGCAAACTACAAAACTCTAACATCTGTGGAACTCTCTAGCTCCCACTAATTTACCTAAGTAGGGAAATTATTCAGCCTTATCATAAAAGGGGGATTTTAAAAAAAAATCATTTGCTGGATTGTTTTGATTTTTTTAAAAAGAATTATTTAACTTTATTTATTCATTTTAATTTGACCAGAGAGGGACAGAGTGAGAAAGAGAGAGGGAAAGCGAGAAAGCAAACTGCCAGTTCTGGGATTTATACCATGGTCAGCCATGTGGGAGTCCAGCACCCTTAACCACCACGCCACCTGCTGGCCCCAAAAGGGGGGAATTTTACAACACATAGTAAACTAGTGCATTAAAACACCAAGTTGAGAAAACATTCACCTAAGAAGTCCATAAAAAGATTCTACTTGAATAATTTAAAATTAAGCGTGAGACTAGATGTAGTTTATAAAATACAAAATCATAACTTTGTTTACAAAATTAAGTCAATATCATGAGGCTATATAAGATCAGCCAGGGAACCAGCAGTTAGCGTAATGGCTATGTCGCTGGACTCCCACGTAGTCGACCGCGGTTCACATCCCAGACCCGGTGGCTTAAAACTCACGCCGGGTGCGTGTGCGTGCGTGCCCAAGATCCAGAGAGGAGGATGGAGGAGAAGGGATTGCGGCATGACCATCCCCCCTGGGGGGTGATTTCTCGCTTTCTGTCTCTATATCTGTCTCTGTCTGTCTGGTGAGCGAACGCGCCCTATAGCGAAAAAACCTCTAAAAAAAAAGATCAGCCAAATATTATTTCAGAGATTATAATAAATAAAAATTTTACGAGAATGGTCATGTTTGAGAAAGAATGATTATTGTCTTTTTTTAAGATTTATGGGAACAGCAAGTAAGTAGTGTGATAATTAAGGTGCTGGACTCCCACAAGGCCAACCACAGTCTGAGTCCTGAGCCTGGTGGCTTGAAATTCACACCATGTGCTTGTGCATGCAAAATCCTGAGAGGAGAAGGGACTGTGGTATAGCCATCCCTCTAGGGAGGTGATTTCTTGCTTTCTGTCTCTGTCTCTCCAGTGAGCGTATATGCCCTAGAGCAAAAACTCTCTCTTAAAAAAAGAAAAAAAAAAGTTTGCTATAGGGAACATAAGCTTGCCACAGAGAGACTGGGGCTGAGGTAAGAAAGCACTCCCCAGAAGGGATGGCCACACCACAACACAATCTCTCTCCTACTCTCCTCTCAGCTTTTGGGCATCTATGCACCCATGTCCAATGTGTTTTTCAAACCAATGGGTCCAGGACTCAAACCACACAGTTGACTTTGTGGGATTCAGCTGCCTTGACCACATACCACTAGCTTGCCCACAGGAAGGGTAATGTTCTAAGACAAATGAATTAAGTCATAGGTAAATACTGTAAGACTCTAAAATATTCATCTTATATAGGCAAACGTATATATTGCTTCCCATATCAATAAAAAGTAATGAAGCATATGACAGAATGTTCTAAAGTGCTATTTCTCACATTATACATAAATGTATTTAATATCTACAGTTTTTTAGCATAATAATAATATAGTTTCTTCTCTGGGTCTTTAAGAATATTAGAACAATAACCTTCATTGGCCCACTTGATGGAGAAAAGATTTTCCAATATGACTTATAGATTAGAAGCCTTTATTTTTGAAAAATGATCAATTCCAGCATTATTGAAATGGTTTATCTCAAGCTGTTAATTCATAACTTTAGAACTTGATCTCTAACAAAATTTCTTTTAAATGAATTGACTAAAATAGTCTCATCAACATAGGAAAAAATATTACTCCTAGAGTATGTATAAAATCAAATATAAATCAATATAGTTCTATTTTATAAACAGTGCATATTAATATTTCTGCCTCAATAATAAAATGTTAGCTCCTTCACAAGAACAATACTCAATACTTTTATACATCTAATATAAACAATTAATCTAATCTGTTTTAAAAGCAGAGAAATTCCTCCTCAGTAAAATAACTGAGTTGACTAATAAATTGCATCTGACTACTTTCTCTTAGACTCTAAAGTGCTCCCAACCACCAGGTGGATGACAGCACTTTTTTTTATTACTGAGATATAATTAACATTGTAAATTTTACATATTAAGAGTATATAATTCAGCCGGGACCAGCAGTTAGCATAATGGCTATGCTGCTTGACTCCCATGTAGTCGACCGTGGTTCGCGTTCCGGACCTGGTGGCTTAAAACTTACGCTGGGCGCGTGTGTATGCATGCCCAAGATCCTGAGAGGAGAATGGAGGAGAGGGGATTGCGGTGTGGCCATCCCCCCTGGGGGTGATTTCTCTTTCTGTCTCTCTGTCTCTCTCTTTGAGGCGAGCACACACTCCCTATAGCCAAAACTTCTCCAAAAAAAAAAAAAAGAGTATATAATTCAGTGATTTTAGTATATTCACATAGTTACACAAAAATTATCACTAATTCCAGAATATTTTCATTACCCAAAAAAGAAACTTCCATACGCACTGATCTTCATTCAAGCCCTGAGCAACAACCACTCTACTTCCTATCTCTCTAAATTAGCCAGTTAAGGACATTTCATCTAGGGAACCAGCAGTTAGCGTAATGGCTATGTCACTGGACTCCCACATAGTTGACCACGGTTTGCGTCCCGGACCCGGTGGCTTAAAACTCACGCCGGGCGCGTGTGCGTGCATGCCCAAGATCCTGAGAGGAGAATGGAGGAGAAGGGATTGCAGCATGGCCATCCCCCCTGGGGGGGGTGATTTCTCGCTTTCTGTCTCTATGTCTCTCTCTGTCTGGCGAGCACACGCACCCTATAGCGAAAAAACCTCTCCAAAAAAAAAAAAAGGACATTTCATCTACATGATATCACACAATATGTGGACTTTTATGTCTGTTTTCTTCTTAGAATAATCTTTTTTCAAAGTTTATATTACAACACATATCACTATTTCATTCTTTCTTATAGTTGAACAATAATCCATTGTATTGATATTACATATTTATCCATTCCTCAGATGATGAATATCTGGGTTATTTCTATTCTTTTGGAAATATGAATGATTTATGAATAATCATGTACACATTTTTGTGTGGACATATGGTCTTAATTCTCTTGAACATGTATCTTGGAATTGAGTTGGGGTGGGGGCAAGAGTTATTATGATGGTTAGCGGCTATTCAACTTTTAGGGAACTGTCAAAATAGTTTCCATAACAAAAGAGCCATTTCATATACCTGCTAGCTGTCTATGAAGGTTCCAATGTTTCCATATCCTCACCAACACTGTGTGTGTGTGTTTTCAGTTTTGAAAACTGCACCCATCAGCCATTTCTATATCAGCATCTATTAAAATCTTTTGCCCATGTTTTTAACTGGGCTATTTGTTTTATTTACTTACTTGTAAGCATTCTTTATACATTCTGGATAACAAACCCTTATCATATATATGGTTGGCAAGTATTTACATTCACTCCATTGGTTGTCTTTTCACTTTCAGTGTCTGTCAAATTCCAAACTTTCAAATTTTGATGAATTCCAATCTACTTTTTATTTTGTTGACTGTGTTTTTCATATCATATCAAAGAAATCACTGCCAAATCCAATGTTATGAGGGTCTGTCTTCTAATTTTCCTGTTGATTTTTTTCTAAGAAGTTTATAGTTTTCACTTTTATATGTAGATTTTTTTTATCCACTTTGAGTTAATTTTTGTGTACAGTGTAAGGTGACAGTCCAACCTCATCGTTTTCTATGTGGAGACCTAGTTGTTCCAGAACAATCTGTCAAAAAGACTATAATTTCTCCATCAAATGATTTGGGCATTTTTGTTAAAAATCGACCAACTATAGATTTCTGAGTCTATGTCTGGAATCTCTTTTCTAATCTCTCTTTACCTATAATGTCCATCCATACTAATATAAGTACCACACTGTTTTGATTACTATGGTTTTGTAATAACTTTTCACACCAAGAAGCAAATTCAATAACAACTCTGTTCTTCTTTAACAAGAATTTAGTATTGGCTTGTTAATATCTTCAAAAAAATTTTTTAAAAAAGGACACTGTAATTGTCACAGGGATTACATTCACTCTGTAGATCATTTGGGAAACACTGCCATCTCAACAATATTAAGTCTGCCAATCTATGCTCATGGGGCGTGTCTTTGTATTTAAGTCTTCCTTAATTTCTATGAACAATTTTTTGTTGTTTTCAATGTACAAGTCTTTTACTTTTCTATCATTAGGATTTGACATTTAGGGAGGAGGTATCATACCTAAACTCTTGCTTAAAATATGTCACTGAAATAAAATCCATTTGGAAATATGTTAAAAATTTATCATCTATCCTTCATTTAAAGTACAGCACAAATATTAAGTCATATGATTTTTAGAACTGAAGAAAGTGCTAGGAGTACAGAAATGTATAAAACATCCTGAAATATCTTATACAGAACATTTTAGTGTATGTGTGATGGACAGTAAAGTAACAAGAATGAACAGATATTTAAAAATAAAAGACCCAAATAATATAACACATGGCACATAGTCTCTTTTAGCTTATAGTTGGACAAACTGAAGCCTCAAAGGGTTAGTAATGTAATTAAGGTAATACAGCTAATTAATTTGCATTAAGATGTTAAAGATAGAGAATACTTCAACACCATGTGAAAGTTGGTCAGCTCTCCACTATTCTTCACAGATTTCTGTCATATATTAGATACTAATAGAATTTTTAAGTATAGTTCTTCACTGTTAACGCTTTTGTCAATAACAGAACACATATACTGGGTTGTCAGAAAAGTCATCACGACACATTTTTGCACAGGAAAACGTATCATGACTTTTCTGACAACCTAATACAAAGGTGGGTCAATAAAAAGCATATATGCAATACCAACTAGCCTAGGTGTGTAGTAAGCAATGCCATCTAGGTTTGTGTAAGTGAACTCTATGATGTTCACACAATGAGAAATCGCCCAACAATACATAGCTCACAAGGTACCCCCATAGTGAGAGGACAAGCATGACGACGAAGTACTATCAGAAAGTTCCTAGAGAGGACGGTACTACGGCACCTGTCTTTGTATAGCTTGAATTCTTTGCCTTTTGTTGAAAACAGTACTTCCTAAAAGTTGCTCAGTTTTGTTGTAAAATTTTCCTGAACCTTTCTATCTAATTGCATCCCTCATCTCAGCAAGTTATTAACACCAATAATTAGATCTCGTCTGTGTCACTGAGCAGCATACTACTGGACTGAGTAGGCAGAGAGGCTGACTACCAACGTGCCCTTAGAATAAAACTAAAGGCAGACATATTTCTAGGTTTCATATAATCCAGGATTCTTCTTCTACTTTTTAAATTTTATTTCAGGTTTTTGCCACAGGGTGCATGAGCTAGCCAGAAAGAGACAGACAGTGAGAAGGAAAATGATAAATCACCCCCACCCATGGGGGATAGCAATATCACAATTCCTTTACCTCCATTCTGGTTCTGGGACTTTGGGCATGCAAGCACATACGCCCGGCGTGATTCTCAAGCTGCCAGGTCTGGGACTTGAACTGCGGTCAGCCATGTGGGTGTACAACACCCTAACCACCATGCCACTGACTGGCCTCATCCTCTATAGATTTTTACTTGTCTTATTCCAGTACGCATTTTTACTTATCAACATCTGTTTGGAGAAATGTCCCTCTACAGTTCTCAGTTCACGTTGTCTAGAATGGGTAAGACTAAAAGGCAATAAACTCAGGTCACAGTAACTGGGATGGTCACTTGCAGCACTTGCCCATAAAAGCCATACCATACTCTGACATTTTTGACAGGAGGAGAGTGTCAGAATTTAATGGAACACTGAAGTTGCTAGTCATCACCTTTGCTCACCTATGGGCAGGGACAAGCTGAGAAGAAAACCAACATACTCAGACATGCAAAGCAGCACACACACACGCACACACACACACACACACACACCCGAGATACTGTTAACACTGGAAAAAATTCTATACTTTCTTTTTCTCCCTCCATTTATTTATTTATTTATTTTAAAAATAATTATTTATTTTATTTATTCATTCATTTATTTTTTTAATTTGACCAGAGAGAGACAGAGGGTGAGTGAGAGAGAGGAAGTGAGAAAGCAAGCCACCAGTTTCAGGACTTGAACCCTGGTCAGCCATGTGGGAGTGTCCAGCACCTTAACCACCATGCCACCTGCTGGTCCCCTACATTTATATAAGCTAAGTCAACCCTCCATTTTAAATTTAAGCTACTTTGAGTTATTTCCAAAATATAATCCAAAAGTGTCCTGATCTTGGGTCCTTTTAAAATTAAATGCCTCATTAAATAATTACAAACAATTACCGAGCTTCAGGCACCTAGGCTGTGGGTATACAATGGTGGAAAATTACCAAGTAATATAGACCATTCCCATAATCTGACCTCCAGCTACCTCCCAGAGCTCATATATACAGTGGTTCACCGCCTTACTCCATGCTCGGCACGCTGGCTTCCTTGAGTGAATCAAGTACAACTTTGACGACCTTCTCTGTGCTGGTCCCTCTCCTAGGGCACTCTCCAGAGACATGTGCACGGTTCACTCCCTCACTTCTCACACAATGGACTATGCCACTGATATTACTGAAAACCATGGAAACTGTATTCTGAAGCTCTGAATACTTCTAAGAGGTTTCATAAATATAACATTAATCACTAACATTACGAATGTCTCATATGATTTAGTGGAAATTTTACACTATTCCCTTGTACTTACTATGTGCATACGATAATCCTGCTATTGCCTGTCGTACCTCTGTGAGTCATTTTTGTGATCTTCCTCCAGGAGGCTCCCGTTCCTCTCAGAACAATCTAGTTTTATTGACACTAGCTGGCAGTGAACAATTTATTTATTTTGTTAATTGGTGACTATCTTAGCTACAAATAAGTCCCATCAGAATAGAGGCTCTGTTTTGTTCAGTGTGAGAGGCTAAAGAACACAGTGGCTAGAGACAACTGTTTAGGAGACCAGCAGATAGTGGAATGGTTAAGTCTCTGGACTCTCACATGGCCAACTCTCACATGGTCAAGTCCTGACCTGGCAGCTTGAAACTCACACAAGACACATGTGCATGCATGCCCAAAATCCCAAGAGGAGAACAGAGGAAAAGAGACTGTGGTGTGGCCATTCCCCCAGGTGTGATTTCTCGCTTTCTGTCTCTCTCTCTCTGGCAAGCATACGCACCCTACAACAAAAATCTCTTAAAAAAAAAAGTGAGAGAGACAACTGTTTAAATTCTACATCTGTCACTTAAAAACTGTTTGATCTTAGACAAGTTACTTAACCCCTCTCAGTCTATTTTAGCTCTAGGAAATGGAGATATGGTAGTATTTGCACCAGCAGTTGCAGTAACGAGCTACACATAAAATGGCCTTGGAATAATATCTGGTAAATAGAAAGTACTCAGTAAAGGTCAGCCATTATTATCGTAACCATGTACTCCAGCACCCTGCACAGTGCCTGTCATGGGGAAAGCAGTAAAAACATGCTGATGGATGCATGAATCATCCTAGTCTTATAAACCCAAGTGTGACTGATTGCCTCTCCTCTATTACAGTTGCAAACAGTAAGCAAAGTTTGATCAACTTTCACTAAAAAAAAAAAAAAAAATTCTCAGGCCACCAGGTGGAGTGGAGTTTCAGGCAGCTGGTTCCCACATGGCCAACTGTGTAGTTCAAGTCCCACACCTAGCGGGTTAAGAAACATGCCAAGCATATGTGTGTGCATGCCCAAAAGTCTGAGAGGAGAATGAGGAGGAATTATAGTGTGGAAATTCCTTATTTCTCACATTCCCTTTCTCTGCCTCTGTGTCTCTCTAATGAGCACACGCATCCTACAGCAAAAAACTGGGAAAAATTTTTTTTTCTCTTAACTGTGTTATAAAAAAGTTGAGAAAGTGTTTTTGAGAATTCATTTTAACATAGTAGATACAGAGAACCGATACCAGACAAAGAAGGGAGGTTCATTTTACTCAACTCCAGTTATTAAAAAGAAGTGATAAAATGTTGCACTTCAAGAAAATGGTCAAAGAAATGCAACAGGCTGTGTCTCTGAATAAATAAATATACTGTGTAAAACTGAAATCAAAGAAACTTCTGAAAGCAAATATTATAGGATGAAAATAAAATATTAATGCCTTCATTATCATGTAAAGTCTATAAATCAAAATACAGCATAATAATTAAGAATATGAATTAAACATATGAAGTCAGAAGGGTATAAATTCTGCATCTGGCCTCTTGTCAGTAAAGGGGACCTATGTAGTTTATTTGAGTTTATTTTAAAGCCTTATTTTCTCATCTCTACAACAGTATGATGGTAAGAACTAATTCACAGGATTGTGTAGAATTAGGACATAACAATACCAATAAAGTGCTATGCATTGTGCATGGCACATAGCAGATACTCAGAAAGTGATCATTCTTCATTATTAATGTCAAAAATTTTCCAAGAGATAAATTAAAGTAGAAAATGGATATGGCTACTCTGTGAATTCCACACTGCAAGAACAACACAACGTCAGGACCAGCTGATTGGTGCAGCTGCAGTACACCGCACAAACAATGCTGATCCCTAAGGAAGACTGTGGGTTTGACTCCCCAGCTGGTGTACGTGTAGGGTGAGCGCAACGAGGATCAAGGCTGGGGTGAAGGCCATGCGCTGGGATGGCTGTGGGTAGGGAGGCTGTGCCACAAGATACTATTAGAGGTGCCTGTCTTTCTCTTGCTCTCTCTCTCACTCTCAAAAAGGAAATAAACTGAGACTATCCAGGACTGCCAGAAGGCAATAGGCTCTCCTGCAAGCCTCTGGCCGGCAAGGGACACTGAGGGAGGGTCACCTCTGACCCCCACCTCACTTCCAGACCCCCAGGCCCCAGACTCCACCTTCTAGACTATCCAGGACTGCCAGAAGGCAATAGGCTCTCCTGCAAGCCTCTGGCCGGCAAGGGACACTGAGGGAGGGTCACCTCTGACCCCCACCTCACTTCCAGACCCCCAGGCCCCAGACTCCACCTTCTAGACTATCCAGGACTGCCAGAAGGCAATAGGCTCTCCTGCAAGCCTCTGGCCGGCAAGGGACACTGAGGGAGGGTCACCTCTGACCCCCACCTCACTTCCAGACCCCCAGGCCCCAGACTCCACCTTCTAGACTATCCAGGACTGCCAGAAGGCAATAGGCTCTCCTGCAAGCCTCTGGCCGGCAAGGGACACTGAGGGAGGGTCACCTCTGACCCCCACCTCACTTCCAGACCCCCAGGCCCCAGACTCCACCTTCTAGACTATCCAGGACTGCCAGAAGGCAATAGGCTCTCCTGCAAGCCTCTGGCCGGCAAGGGACACTGAGGGAGGGTCACCTCTGACCCCCACCTCACTTCCAGACCCCCAGGCCCCAGACTCCACCTTCTAGGTAGGTAGCCAGGATTTCCTTGAGGCGGTTTTTTGTTCTCTCTTGAAACCCCTGCATTCCCTTGTTAACACCTAGCTCTCCTTCTCCCCCCAGACTATCCAGGACTGCCAGAAGGCAATAGGCTCTCCTGCAAGCCTCTGGCCGGCAAGGGACACTGAGGGAGGGTCACCTCTGACCCCCACCTCACTTCCAGACCCCCAGGCCCCAGACTCCACCTTCTAGGTAGGTAGCCAGGATTTCCTTGAGGCGGTTTTTTGTTCTCTCTTGAAACCCCTGCATTCCCTTGTTAACACCTAGCTCTCCTTCTCCCCCCAGACTATCCAGGACTGCCAGAAGGCAATAGGCTCTCCTGCAAGCCTCTGGCCGGCAAGGGACACTGAGGGAGGGTCACCTCTGACCCCCACCTCACTTCCAGACCCCCAGGCCCCAGACTCCACCTTCTAGGTAGGTAGCCAGGATTTCCTTGAGGCGGTTTTTTGTTCTCTCTTGAAACCCCTGCATTCCCTTGTTAACACCTAGCTCTCCTTCTCCCCCCAGACTATCCAGGACTGCCAGAAGGCAATAGGCTCTCCTGCAAGCCTCTGGCCGGCAAGGGACACTGAGGGAGGGTCACCTCTGACCCCCACCTCACTTCCAGACCCCCAGGCCCCAGACTCCACCTTCTAGGTAGGTAGCCAGGATTTCCTTGAGGCGGTTTTTTGTTCTCTCTTGAAACCCCTGCATTCCCTTGTTAACACCTAGCTCTCCTTCTCCCCCCAGACTATCCAGGACTGCCAGAAGGCAATAGGCTCTCCTGCAAGCCTCTGGCCGGCAAGGGACACTGAGGGAGGGTCACCTCTGACCCCCACCTCACTTCCAGACCCCCAGGCCCCAGACTCCACCTTCTAGGTAGGTAGCCAGGATTTCCTTGAGGCGGTTTTTTGTTCTCTCTTGAAACCCCTGCATTCCCTTGTTAACACCTAGCTCTCCTTCTCCCCCCAGACTATCCAGGACTGCCAGAAGGCAATAGGCTCTCCTGCAAGCCTCTGGCGAAATCACGCGCCGCGCTAACGCGCGCCGCGCGACTTTTTCTTTATTTTTCTGTGTTGTCTTTCCTTTAGTTGCATATTGTCCTCTCCTCCTTATTTTTTAACGTGCCAGACAGACTAGACAGGTCCAGAATCATATATCTGAAATTTCCTAGGAAGGTAAGTGTCTCTGGGATCCTCCCTAGTACTGATCCCCTTTGAAAAAGGAGATACTGCTTGTTAGACCCTTCTGTAGAGTTCCGCTCCTGAAAACACACTGGTAAAAACAACAGAAGAGAAACTTCAACAAACAGCTATTCCCATCAAAAAGGAAAGACTCTTACTTCTCGTGGGACAAAAGTTCTCCCAAGAGGTCTTTAAAAGGGAAGTAATCTTCCAATGGCTAAAAGTAGAAAAAGAGCCCCAGGTCTGAATAAACAAGAAAATATGTCTCCAACAAAGGAAAATGCCCCTCCATGTCTCGTAAATATGGAGGACGTTACCAAAATGACAGACACAGAATTTCGAAAATTCATGGTGACCAAATTCTGTGAATTGGAAAAAAAAAGAGACAACGAACTACAGGAAATTAGGAAGTCCTTCCAGGATATGAAAGAAGAAATGGATACTCTGAGAAAGAATCAGGTGGAACTATTAGAGATAAAGTCTATAATACAAGAAATCAAAAACTCTCTGGAAAGTATTAAGAGCCGATTAGACCATGCTGAAGATCGAATCTCTGATGTAGAAGATAAAACCTCTGATCTAGAAAAAAACTACAAAAAGATCGAGAAAATAACTAAAAAACATGAGGATAATATACGAGAAATACTAGACTCTATTAGACACCCAAACATCAGAATAATCGGCATCCCAGAAGGTGAAGAAACTAATAGTGGAATGGAAAATCTATTCCATGACATCTTGGAAGAAAATTTCCCAAGCCTAGAGAGGCACCGAACCATCCGGACCCAAGAAATACAAAGGACCCCAAATAGAATCAACCCCAGAAGATCTTCCCCAAGGCACATCTTAGCCAGGCTGTCTAACGTCACAGAAAAAGACATGATACTAAAACTGGCAAGAGAGAAACGAGAAGTAACTTACAAAGGCCATCCCATAAGACTAACACCAGACCTCTCATCAGAAACAATGCAAGCAAGAAAAGAATGGGAAGACATACTGAAAGTGTTAAGAGAGAAACAATTTCAGCCAAGACTATTATACCCTGCAAGATTATCCTTCATTTGGGAAAAAAAGATTAAAATCTTCTCAGACAAACAAAACCTGAAAGAATTTGCCAACACCAGACCAGCTCTTCAAGAAATCCTGAAGAAAGTACTGTTCCAGGAAAACTAAAGACGCAACAGCCAGAAACAAAGAAATAACAGGCAACTAAGACAATGGCTAACTTAAATGTCGGTACAGATCCTGTAACATCGATAATAACATTGAATGTTAATGGGTTAAATTCTCCAATCAAGAGACACAGACTGGCTGAATGGATAAAAAAACAGAAACCCTCTATCTGTTGCCTACAAGAAACCCACCTCATGGAAAAAGACATACATAGACTGAAAGTGAAGGGTTGGAAAAAGGTTTTCCATGCAGTTGGGAACCAAAAAAGAGCTGGAGTTGCGATACTAATTTCTGACAAAATAGGCTTTAAAACAAAAAGTGTCCAAAGAGACAAAGAAGGGCACTACATCATAGTAAAAGGCTCTATAGATCGAGAAGATATAACGCTTATTAATATCTATGCTCCTAACACAGGAGCACCCAAATATGTGAAGGAAAGATTGTTAGATCTGAAAGGGGAGATAGACTGCAACACACTAATTGTTGGAGATCTCAACACCGCATTATCCCCTCTGGACATATCATCTAGGCAAAAAATAGGTAGAGAGATCAAGGATCTAAATGATACCATAAATCAATTGGACTTAACAGACATCTATAGAACTTTCCACCCAAAAACCACAAGATATAGTTTTTTCTCACCCCGACATGGAACTTTCTCGAAGATTGACCACATCATAGGACACAAAGCAAGCCTCTGCAGATTCAGAGGCATAGAAACTATTTCCAGCATCTTCTCTGACCATGATGGAATTAAACTCGAGTTTAATTTCAAGAGAAATCCTCAAAAATACCTAAAAACATGGAAACTAAATAACCTACTCCTGAATGACTCCACTATTACTGAAGAAATAAAGTCCGAAATCAAAAGATTCATGGAAGCCAATGACAATGAAGATACAAGTTTCCATAATCTTTGGGACACTGCCAAAGCAGTCATAAGAGGGAAGTTCATAGCAATTAGTGCACATAAGAGGAAGACAGAGAAAAGGCTAATGGATCACCTAACATCAAGCCTTAGAGAATTGGAAAAGCAACAGCAAAAAAATCCAAAAAATTACAGGAGAAAGGAAATAATAAAGATCCGAGCAGAAATAAATGAAATAGAAAATAAACGTACTATACAGAAAGTAAGTGAAAGCAAAAGCTGGTTCTTTGAAAGGATAAACAAAATTGATACCCCACTAGCAAGACTTATTAAGAAGAAGAGAGAAAGGAACCAGGTGAATCAAATCTGCAATGAGGCTGGTAACATAACAACAGACATAGTAGAAATTCAAAACATCATTAGAGGATACTTTGAACATCTATACGCTAAGAAACAAGATAATCTGGATGAGATGGACAAATTCCTGGACAAATATAATCTACCAAGAATGAGCCAGGAAGAAATAGAAAGTCTGAATAGGCCCATAACAAGCCAGGAAATTGAATCAGTAATAAGTAACCTCCCAACAAAGAAAAGCCCTGGCCCTGATGGATTCACCTCTGAATTCTACAAAACTTTCAAAGAAGAGTTAACTCCCATTCTGCTCAAATTATTTCTAAAGATCCAAAAGGGTGAATCTCTCCCTAATTCATTCTATGAAGCCTCTGTCACCCTCATCCTCAAAACAGATAAGGACAGGACAAGGAAGGAAAACTATAGACCAATATCTCTGATGAACATAGACTCAAAGATTCTCAACAAGATACTAGCAAATCGTATTCAACAACTTATACAGAAGATCATACAACATGATCAGGTAGGCTTTATTCCAGGAATGCAAGGTTGGTTCAACATACGCAAAACCATAAACATAATACACCATATTAATAGGAAGAAAGACAAAAACCATATGGTCATATTGATTGACGCAGAAAAAGCATTTGATAAGATACAACATCCCTTCATGATCAAGACTCTTAGCAAAATTGGCATAGAAGGGCCATTTCTCAATACAATAAAAGCCATCTATGAAAAACCCATAGCGAACATCATCCTGAATGGAGAAAAGCTGAAAGCTTTCCCACTAAACACAGGAACAAGACAAGGATGCCCACTTTCTCCTCTCCTTTTCAACATAGTTCTGGAAGTCCTCGCCAACGCAATCAGAAAAGAGGAAAAAATAAAGGGCATTCGAATAGGAAAAGAAGAGGTGAAACTCTCTCTATTTGCAGATGACATGATTGTATACATAGAAGACCCAATGGTCTCCATGGAAAAACTACTGGAAGTAATACATGAATTCAGTAAAGTTGCAGGGTATAAAATCAATATACAGAAATCGATAGCATTTCTGTATATGAATAACAGGCAGACTGAGATAGAACTGAAAAAACTTATTCCGTTTACCATAGCCACTAAAAGTATAAGATATTTAGGAATAAATCTAACCAAAGAAGTTAAAGACCTCCACAAGGAAAACTATGAGAAGGTAAAAAAAGAAATTGAAAATGACACAAAAAAATGGAAAGACATCCCATGTTCATGGATTGGAAGAGTTAATATAATCAAAATGGCAATTCTACCCAAATTAATCTACCTATTTAATGCAATGCCAATCAAAGTACCAGACACATTCTTCACAGATCTAGAAAAGACAATCTTAAAATTTGTCTGGAATCATAAAAGACCCCGTATTGCCAAAGCACTTCTACACAAGAAGAATGGAGTGGGTGGCATCTCAATCCCCGATCCAAAAATGTATTACAAAGCTGTGGTAATAAAGACAGCATGGTATTGGCACAGAAACAGACATGTGGACCAATGGAACAGAATAGAGTCCCCAGAAATAAGTGCCCAAACATACAGTCAACTGATCTTTGACAAGGGGTACCAGTCAATCCAGTGGGAAAATGAAAGCCTCTTCAGCAAGTGGTGCTGGAGAAACTGGACTTCCACTTGCAGAAAGATGAATCTGAACCCCTACCTCTCTCCTTTGACAAGAATCAAGTCAAGGTGGATCAAGGATCTAAATCTAAGACCTCAAACTATAAAGCTGCTCCTGGAGAATGCTGGGGAAACTCTGGGAGACATTGGTGTAGGGAAAGACTTCCTAAAGAAGACCCTCAAAGTAGAGTCCATCGTCCACAAAATAGACAAGTGGGATTACATCAGACTAAGAAGTTTCTGCATGGCCAAAGACACAGTAGTTAGTGTGAATCGACAGCCCTCAGAATGGGAAAATATTTTTGTAAATGTTGCATCAGATAAGGGACTGATAACCAGAATACACAAGGAACTAAAAAAGGTGTTTGGAAAAAAGACGATCAACCCTATTAAAAGATGGGAGAAGGAGATGAAGAAAACACTCTCTAAAGATGACATACGAATGGCCAAAAGGCATATGAAAAAATGTTCAACCTCCCTCATCGTAAGGGAAATGCAGATAAAAACAACAATGAGGTACCACCTAACCCCAGTCAGATTGTCTAATATTAAAAAAACAAAAAATGATAAGTGTTGGCGGGGGTGTGGTGAAAGGGGAACTCTTTTACACTGCTGGTGGGAATGTAGACTGGTCCAACCACTGTGGAGAATAATTTGGAGATTCCTCAAAAATCTACAGATAGATCTGCCATATGATCCAGAGATCCCACTCCTCGGTATCTACCCAAAGGACAGAAGAATTCTTCATTGGAAAAGTGCTTGCACATCGATGTTTATTGCGGCACTATTCACAATTGCTAAGTCTTGGAACCAACCCAGATGTCCCCGTATGGAGGAATGGATTGAAAAACTGTGGCACATATACTCTATGGAATACTACTCAGCCATAAAAACCAACAGAGCCCTGGCTTTTGACAGAAAGTGGAAGAATATGGAAGATGTACTGCTGAGTGAGGCAAGCCAGGCTATGAAGGAGAGACATTGTATGTCCCCACTTAACATATACCGTTTGTCTGCATTCTATGTCTGAAACTGATTGACTAACAGTTGAACAAACACAAGAGATGGGTGTGAATGTCAGATGAGGTGTATGTGGAGGAGTGGGGCCCAACGAAAGACATTTAGAGAAGGGATACAGAGGTAGAGCATTGACGGGATGGGGAGGTGTGGTGTTATCTGTTGAAGATATTTCGATCAACGGGTCTGGGGAGAAATGTTCACATATCGAAATGGTCTCATTGTAAGCCAAACAATATGATTGAAAGTATATACAAAAATAAATAAATAAATAAATAAATAAATAAATAAATAAATAAATAAAAAAAAGGAAATAAACTTAAAAAAAGAAAAAGGCCGTAAGACTTTAAATGATATTTCTCTTTGCTGCCTGGGACGTCACTTCTATGAACAACTGATAAGCAGCTATATGAGGATTTTTACATCTATATAAGGATTCAAACCTTATGAATTCTAAAACATACTGTTTAAAAACACACCATTCTAGAAAGGTGAATGAATTCGTTTAGTAGGGCCATTAAACATAAGATAGAAAACTCTCCATAATCACTACATGAATGACACTAACTGTATCTCGTGAAGTGAACAGAAACCGTGATGAGCCATTTCACAAAGTAAAACAAAAACATTTTTAAACAAAAATATTTTCCTCATGTTTTCAAGGAATATAAATGTCCATATCACTTCCTAAAGTGATATGTCTAAATATAAACCAGCTAATGAGTAGCAACAAAACCATATCCCACATCTAAGATTCAGACTACAATTCTTTTTTTAAAGAATTATTTAATTTCATTTATTTATTTATTTTAACTTGACCAGAAAGGGAGAAAGTGGGGGGCGGGAGGTGAGAAAGCAAATCCAGGTCCAGGACTTGAACTACAGTTGGCCATGTGGGAGTCCAGCGCTCTTAACCACCACACTACCCAGCGGCCCCCAGACTACAATTCTATGTTCAAGATAGTCATTTGTCTTAAGAGTGCCAAAGACTCTGTAGCCATATTTATAAAAGTGTAAGTAAAAATATATTTGGATTTCATAAGCTCACCTTCCAGAGCAGAGGACAAGATGCTGCCACATCTTGAAGTGCGCATAACCTATACCAAGGGCATACTCTGAATTATAACCTATTCTCTATATTGATAAATGAAAGCATAATTCATTTATCTGTAAGTGGTACTTTCCAGATTCACACATTAATAAGGATCTGCTTAAAATTAATTCTAAGATAATAATAAATCACATGAGATTTTATAACTTCCCTGTCTAGAATTTCATCACAAAGATACCTGATCTCAAAAATAAGGACTCAGTGTGGCAGCGACTCAGAAAGACTAGTGGTACGTAATTCCATTTTCTTTTTTTAAGAGAAGAGATTTTTGCTATAGGGTGTGTGTGCTCACCAGACAGACAGAAAGTGAGAAATCACTCCCCGGAAGGATGGTCATACTGCAGTCCCTTTTCCATTCTTCTCTTGGGATTTTGGGCATGTGCACACACGCACTCAGTGTGAGTTTTAAGTCGTCAGGTCCAGGACTCGAACCGTGGTCAACTTCGTGGGAGTTTAACAACATAATCACTACACCATCTCTGCTGGTCCCGTGATAGGTAATTCCTAACATATAAATTCCAAACAGCTTGGGTAAATATCCACAGAGATTCAAAACATACCGAATTGCCCCTGGACACGGGATTATGTAACAGACAGTCACTATTCTCTGAGTTACATCTTCTCACTAACCTCACTGCTGGGGGCTTTAGGATGCAAGTCATACAGAAGGAAGAAAGACACATGTTGTGAGAACTCAGCGTCTTCCTCCAGACCACAGGAGTCAGAGATCAGACAACACCATGCACTCGCCCACATGCTAAGAAGTACGAGCTACACGTATTAAGTGCTTTACCAAGGCAAGGCAGTGCCTGTATCTGGGGGTGGGATATAGAGCTAAATAAGGCTCAGTGTCTCGTGGAGGCAGGGACATGAAAATCAATGCCCGGTGACACAGAAAGGCATTACTAAGGTGCTCAGGGGGCCAAGAGAAGGAAGGCTCCTGGCCTCTCCTGTTCGAAGACTCACTTCCGCCCTCCCTTGCCACTCACTTCCACCCTCCCCTGCCACTCCCTTGTTTACGTACCCCATAAAACCTCAGGATTTCTCTGAGAAGTTCCTCATTAATGGTCCTTTTCTCTACTGCAATAGATTGAATAAAATTATACCTTTAAGTTGTCCAGTACATTTTATCTTTCACAAAGAGCATATCATCTTGTCTTGACTGCAATTCAAGGAAAGGGAGCTAAGATTTCTCCTTACATGTAAACAAAGACCTCAAACCAATCTGATAGGGCAGCGACCACACATCCTATGGGGAGAGACCCAACCCTCACCGCAGAACCCTGCCTCTCCTGGTACTCCATCAGATCAAATGGGACACATGTGTTTTGATGGAACTGTACACTGTGACAAATGTAGAAACGAGAGTGGCCCAGCCGATAAGAAAGCAATGTATTCTGAGCAGTAATCTCATAAAAGTGCCTATTGCTTCTATTACTCAGAAGCCTCCTTGCAATGTTATCTTACAGGTCCTTCTGTGATGACATACTACATGGACACACACACACACACACACACACACACACACTTCACCACCCGCACAAAAAACAAAGAACACACACCCATTAGTAAATAGCATACTAAAGAAATTTTGGGACCAGCAGTTAGCGTAATGGCTATGTCGCTGGACTCCCATGTAGTCAACCGCAGTTCGAGTCCTGGACCCGGTGGCTTAAACTCACACCGGGCACATGTGTGTGTGTGCCCAAGATCCTGAGAGGAGAATGGAGGAGAAGGGATTGTGGCGTGGCCATCCCCCCTTGGGGGTGATTTCTCACTTTCTGTCTCTCTGTCTGTCTCTGTCTGTCTGGTGAGTGCACGCACCCTATAGCAAAAACCTCTCCAAAAAAAAAAATTTTAATGAACATTTTAAAAAGAAAGAGTACCATTTCTAAATTAGTTCGAGGAGTAAAAACTAAATTAATGGATAAAACAAACATTTTAATGACTTATTAAGGAAGTGAACGAACTATAGACCACATGCCGACTCTAGCTAGATCTCAGTTTTTATAAAAATATAAAAACCACAAAATAAAAAGCTATGTTTGATGAGAACAGAGCCAATACTGATTACTTTATATATTCACAATTACCTTCATACTATCACAGAAGACATGAGTAGTTACAACAGAGACCATAGGCCACTAAGCTAAGTATTTACCTGGCCTTTTGAGGAAGAAGTTCGCTGACCCCTAGGATTAAGCATGAAAATGAATGACTTACTATCAACAAGTATAGCCTGTATAGGCTGTAAAAATATACTGAACAGTGAATTGTGTTACATTTGCTAATGGACAATTGAATCTAAAGACAGTCTTAACACAGAGAAAGTTCCTAATATGTTACTATTTCTTACATTCAACATAATTCTTCTTGTGAGACAATAATGACATTTTCTTTACAAGGTGCACCAATTAGACTGCATAAATAGTGAAGACCAGGAACGCTGAACCATCTCACAGTATATCCCAACTCTACTCCCTCTCCTCAAATTCAACCTCCATTATTTCCTTCTTGCCTGAAGGATAAGGTGATGCTCAGTCAACAACTCAGTCAACATTCAATGCATTATCCTTCCTCTCCTGGTCTGATGTGGAGTCTCTAAAATAAACCTTGAAAGACTATAATAAAATGGGATTGTCAGAGAAATTTCATAACAAGTTAAGAAATCTGTTGCTAAAGAACAGGGACAAGAGTCTGTCTGTGTGTTGCCATGCTAACTCTGGAGATCATGGGGATGGAGAAAGGAGACACTGGAAGCAGGAAGAGATGAAGACCCTGTCACTCAGGCCAAGAGGACAAACACCAGAAATCTAATCCAGGCAATGACACCAAGATGGAAAAGAGAAAACAGATGGGAAATACACTCTCAAGGGGGAAGGAACTCCACTAAACAGTCAAGTGACTTTGAAAGTTATTGCCTCATTCTTATTTTTTTTATAGTTGTGTTGCATCATTCTTTCCTTTTAGGAAAGAAGGACATTCTAAAGGGAATTTGACAAGTTCTGAGTTCTTTAACATTTTTTTCAGTATTGTTTTTTTTACACTATTTGCCTCCAAACTGTACAGCACATGGCAAGAGACTAGGGATGGCCAAGAGGAGGGAGGAGAGACGTGAGGGGTAGTGAATGAGGCCCAGACCCTACATCTTTCACTTCCGAGCTGTCTGCCCTAGTCAGCCCTCCACTCTCTCAGTATAATATGGAGCATAATGTCTCATTTTTAGGGTTATTTTTAAAATTAAAGGGAGAATGTGAGAGAGAGAGAGAGAGTGTGTGTGTGTGTGTGTGTGTGTGTAACATTTGCAGAAATAGACATTCAGTAAACAGTGACTGTTACTGGTAGCTTCATACTAGTATTATTCAATTATGAATAATAAATGTTAAGGTAATGCCACAAAAGGTCTTTACATTGGGTTTAAAAGACTATGAAGTCTATCCAATCCCTACCCCACCCCCGCTACTGTCACTTTTAGGAAAGTACTGTTTTTGGGTTTGATTCCTAAAAAAAAATTATTTTGAAGGTTTTATTCTAAGAGATGTGCAGTGGGAGTCATTTTCAAGGAAGTAACATGAAAAATTCAGGCAGGAAAAAAAATGACACTGAAAATGTGAGACACTTATATGGCAAGTAATTATAGTTCTAGCTTCATAAACCTAATAATCTTCTCTTCACTCTATCCTGCTAAATGCACACCTCCTTACTGAAAGCTGAAACATTTCAAGGAATATAAGTCCTTATAATACTGAAATATGCATTTATGGTGAGATGTTCAGTGAGACACTGACTGAAAATATGTCCAATGGGTAGACCAGAAGGTTTAAGGGCTCAGGCAGAGTGGAAACAAGATACTCTCTCTCCCATATACAAACTCAATTGAAAGGAGGGGAAAAAAAAGAGATTTTTTTGATTGTTGAGAAACATTTGAGATCTCTTCTGACATCTGTGGATAGGTGAGATTCTTCAGCTAGTACATGACACAGCTTTTGATATTCTGATTATTGAGCCATCAGTGAACAGTCCTGATACCACTAAAAAGCTACAACACTAAAGAATGGCCCAAATGTCTTCCTTTCTGAGGTGGAAAAAATTGGGTTTTCGTCAGGATCTTCCTGAAACCTCCTGCAAAGACTAGGCAACCTTTAAAGAGCACAGCCATCTGTCTTATACAGAGGAAGAAATCTCTAGACCACGTTATATTTACAAAGCAGACTACCACCTGTACTAAATGGTGGATTTAGTATTAAGCTGGAAATGAACTACTCAGAAGCAGCCACTTAGGAATTACACATTTTTTTTTTTTTTTTTGGAGAGGTTTTTGCTATAGGGCGCATGCGCTCGCCAGACAGACAGAGAGAGACAGAGAGATAGAAAGCGAGAAATCACCCCCCAGGGGGGATGGCCACGCCGCAATCCCTTCTCCTCCATTCTCCTCTCGGGATCTTGGGCACGCACGCACACGCGCCCGGCGTGAGTTTAAGCCGCCGGGTCCGGGACTCGAACCGCGGTCGACTACGTGGGAGTCCAGCGACATAGCCATTACGCTAACTGCTGGTCCCAGGAATTACACATTTTTTGAAATGCCTCCCTTGTGAGGACTTTGTCCCCTTCTGACTCTATTAAATCCAAAACTCCAGAAACAGTATGAACCTCACAAAAAAGTACTCTTTGATACAGTCAAAATTCTTTCAGCATGTATTATTTTTAATGAGATATGGATTTAAATACATCTTAAGAAGAAAACAAAAACACAGAAGCCTTAAGTGTTACCTATCTACTTACTAAGACGATTTGTATTTTCAACATAAATCAAATAAAAAGCCTAGAAGTAATCTGAAAAGCATTTCCTTCTCCCATGAGTAGGTAGAGTGGAAAATCTCTGTGTTCTTTATCCACATATAACAGGAGAGTCAATGACATTTTAATGTAAAATCCTAGAACTATTCCAATTCTGTTTAAGATTTTAAAAGTCCTCTGGGGTTTAGAAAAATCGATGGCAACCTTTATTCAAAGCCACACTGAATAAAATAGAGTTCCTTGTCAATATGTCATCATGCCTAAGAAAATAAGTCTTACTAAAAACTGAAGAGAGCCATATACTATTTAAACAGCCTTTCAGGTCACTGTTTGTTAACACAAGGATAGAGAATTAATGCAGCTTTTTGCTTGACCTTTTGCTTTAATCTATTGTTTACCTTGTGAGATGTATATAAAAACCTCACACTTTGAACAATTCTGCCATTATACAACACCTCTAGAGTATTAGATGCAGAAATGTTTTCTCTGCCAACACTCAGAAAACTGCAGGTCACCTTACTGAAAAACAATTTGCCAATATCTATTACAAGTGTATTCAGTGAACAACATGCACACATCACTTCGGGTCTGACAATACTGCACTACCACATGAAGAAAGGACAAACAAAGGACCAAAAATACTGGAGGAAAGGATAACTTTCCTCTAAGTGCAGCAGATGTCAACTGCAATGAGCATTCGACTGCAACATCAGTAGGCTGGAACTGGATTTCTAAAGAAACCTCCTGAAGAATTTCTATCAAAATATGATAAATATTTACCCTCTCTGACCTCTCTGCAGAATATGATTTGCTAAAATGGCCACAGGCAATATCAATTCACAGAAAACGACTTATGAGAAGATAAGACTTGATGACCTAATTGAAAAATTTTTAGAGGAAAAAAAAAAGAGTTGCAGCTGTCCCTTCCTGTGCACGATAGATGTGATTTACCTCCCCCTCTCCAAAGAGCCGGAGGTAAATCAAATCATGTTTTAAAATGAACTCACTGGAGGATCCTGAATAAATTCCTCTCCCTACAATGTTCTTCCTTTCCAGCCTAGAGATTCAACTCCCCATCAACGGAAAAACACAGGGCCAACATTTACCCTGATTCCTGAGTTCATCAGTTGATAAAAATTAAACAACAAAAATCTCACTGGCTTGGCTGTTTCTGCATAACTTACACACTGCACAGGCAACCTGAATGAATGCCTTTCGAGAGTGACTAGCCACCGACAGCCCTGAATCTTCAATCTGGGTTGCTACTACTTCTTTATGCTTAGATATTAAGATTTTAGTGACCAAAAGGCAGGGCCAACTTTCTAACTGATATTCTTCAATTCAATAAATCCATTTATAATCTAGGAGACCTAGGTAAATAAAAATGTAAAACATTTATTTTTTAAATAATGTGATTTTTTTTAAAAACTGAGGATATACAAAATAGCTATTTTCCTTTAAGGAAAATAAAGGCCCATAAACATTTTCAAGTTCCCTGGACCAAACTTGTGCTATAAATGAGGACAGATTTGTACAAGACTACGCTACACTCCTTCCAATGACCAGTCAGGGTCTCTGTGCCTTCCTCCGTTAGTCAGTACACGAGGTGTCCTGACAACCACATTGTCTCTTAGTAAGTTGTTTCTTCTTTCCCTGGCTTTTTGCACCATTTGTACATTTCTCTAGAGAGAGAAGGCTTTTCTTGTTGAGGTTCTCCTTCCAGTGATCCTCTCTTAACACCATTGTCCAGAGTGGAGAATGGGGTGACAGAGATGGTGGCTTATTTGAGACCGAGAGGCTCCTATCATAGGACTGAAGGACTTTTCTGCCAAGGTATAAATGGCAGCTGCAGATAGTGCGTCCCTTCCTCAACCCAGGAATATACTTACAGTTCTGTTCTCTGATACAGGATAAGGAAAAGGAAGTTAACCAAGTGCTATCAAACAAGGTGGTATGAAGTATATAAAATAAACAACTTTTATTCTTCAAGCATCGTCACTTAGACTGCCTTCCAAAGGATCCTTCCCTTAGTGGTTGATTTTAGTTTCCTTGTTGTAGAAGACAATGATTAACTTTTATGAACTGAAAGTTCCTGATAGACTATTTGACCTCCTCTATGCTCAGAAAACTAAGAGATGATCTTTCATCTCTAATGATCTGAGCAAACCCTCCTTTTACTACTGTGCCTGATAGAACTGCCCAAGAGAAGACCTCCAGGCTTTAGTTCATGTCTTAAACTGAGGGATGCCTATCCCAAGGGACACCCATGACAAAGTGATGGGACCCATAAAGTCAATGAGTTGAACACTACAGATATTAAGAAAAAAAAAATTTTTTTTGAGTTACTTTATGGAGCACAATACAAACTCTGTTAGTTTCTAGAATAAGGTAGAAAAATTCAAACAGCTGTTTAGTTTACTACAGTTGCCTCCTGCTTAGGTAAGCAGACCCCAAAGAGCTTGCCTCTCTCCGCTCACCTTTGATGCTAGGTGGTAAAATTTATCAATCTGGCCTTAAGTAAATAGCTATGTCTCTTTCAAGTCTCTATCTCTGTTGTATATATACATCTATGCAATACCAAATAAATTAGGAAAACAAAACATAAGTGATAACAAACAAAATGTGCAAGTGATACTGTACTGATACTACTTTGAATTCAAATTTGCTTTCAATTCTGACAGTAGTAGGTGTGTCCTCTCTAATGCAAATCCTAAGCTTGGTAACCAGGGATAAATAAAGATGTACACTTAGTTCTTATTAAAATAGCTTAAACATGTAGAATGTGTACACTTTACAGTTGTCAAAATTTAAATAAATGATAATCTGGTCCAATTAAGGATACATACAATTTGCATCTGCAGGAACTTCTACCCCAGATGCTTTTCCCATCAGTTATCTATAGCATTGATTCCTTCTCACTCTTTAAATTCACCTCAACTTTTTTGGGTTTTTTTTGAGAGATATTTTTCGCTATAGGGTGCGTGAGCTCACCAGACAGACAGAGATAGACATTAGAGACAGAAAGCAAGAAATCACCCCCCAGGGGGTATGGTCACGCCGCAATCCCTTCTCCTCCATTCTCCTCTCGGGATCTTGGGCACAAACGCACACGCGCCCGGCGTGAGCTTTAAGCCACCGGGTCCGAGACGCGAACTGCGGTCGACAACGTGGGAGTCCAGCAACATAGCCATTACGCTAATTGCTGGTTCCCTTTTATTTTTTTTTTTTGAAGTTTCCAGAGGGTATGTGCATTGACCAGTGACAGAAAGAAACAGAAAGAGCGGGAGAAAGCATAATCCAATGGAGCATGGTCACAATAGAATCCAATATCTTCCCCCTCTCCCCCTTTCTGGGATTTTGGACACACACACAGACTCACATATCCAATGTTTCTCAAGCTGCTGGGGTTAGGATTCGAACCACGGTCAGTCATGTAGGATCTGGTTTCCCCTCTAATGGCTATAGGGCTGGCCCTCAAATTCACCTCTTCAGAAAGGTCTTTGCTAACCACCCTATCTGGAGAAGCCCTTTTTCAGTACTTTTTTAAGTAAGTGGGGGTCTTCCAAAAGTTCATGGAAAATGCACATTATGAAAAAAATCTAAATGAATTCCAAACCTTTTCATACCAAAATAAACTTGTATTTAATTCTATTTTCCATGAGCTTTTTGAGGTTCTCTTGTATCTGAGTACACTACTTAGTTCCTTTAAAACAATGATCATAATTTGTGGTTATCTGGCAACTACTTACTTTTTACTTATCATTTCTGTGCCTCTTCTCAACACAAGGGACCAGAATCTGGGCTGTCTTGATAACTGTCACATCCTCACCTCTGCTGAGTGTCACTCAATAAATACTTCTGAATGAAAGTCTGGTGCACAGCACTTACAAATAAGGAGTACGCATTGATCACAGACTTTTCTTTAAAAAAATCATAACTTGGAGATATTATCATGTGGCTCTTTCTTATCAATATAAAAAGAAACTGAGGAACAACAATTCTCCAAGATCCTTTCAGAATTATAAGTTGGTGTGATGCCAAACCAGTCTTCCATCTCCCTGTCTCCACACTCCAGGGAGCTTTCCAAACCAAGCTGTTGTTTCTTCTAGTCTCACTTTATTATTCCTACAGGATGTATAAACAGTGTTGAGCACACGTGAAAACCAAATGTTTGCTGCTTCTCCCATAAGCTGTCTTTTTCATTGTTGCTGTTATTTTACCAACTATCGTGGAGAAACCACACAAGACGTCGTATGCTAAAGCTAAGGAGTCTGACGTTCAGGCATGTGCAGAAGAAACCAATTCCTTACCCTCCAATCCTGTTCCACAAGGTGCCTGTAAGCCTCGCCTCTGTGGCAGACATGGCCAGAGTCCTGCTCCTGACTCTACAGGAAGCATGGTTTTAAACCAGGAGATGTAATGTTCCACATGCACCAATATCACACAAATCCGAAACAGAAATTAATGTAGCCAATTCATACTTTGGTAGTTACGTCTGTTTTCCTCAAAGAGGTCAAGTCAAGTGATCAAGGGGGAAAATATGTATGAAAAGAGAAGGATTGTGAAAGCAAGCACTGTAACAGTCACAAGTCGCAAATCCACAAGGAAACTCCCAGACAAGGACATGGTTTACTGATCTGGAATCGAACCGATTTATTACGAGCTCACAGATAACAGTAACTGAACTGCCAGGTCTGGCACAACATTTCTCTTTATAAGACACAGGGTTTCTCAAACAATTTCTCCTGGACAAGCTGAGTATTAGGGGTAGAGGTCGAGGTTCTCCCTCGGCAGCTGCACTCCCCTGCTCACAGTCCCCAGACTGAAGTCATAACTCAAAACTCATCTCCTCAGATCCATGGACAGATAACAGGCCTTTCTCCAGCCCTCCAACATAATAGCTGACTCATCTTTTCTAGGCCAGGATATTTTTATTACTTTGAAGTTAGCTGTTTCTTCCTGTGTGTTTGTCCATCTAGTCTACCACTCTTGAAAGTGACAGATGGTCAAAATTATATCAGTTTGTTAAAATAAGTCTCTGCTCTGATATTTATTTTCCAACTAAAGTGACACAGAGTCCTACTCATGGACATTACACTGCTGATAGCAAATTTGTATTTCTGCAGACTATGTTTTACTGTGATCAAGTATCTTCCCTCCCCTTTAAAAAAATAGTTTTCTAGGGACCAGCAGATGGTATGATGATTGTATTGCTGGACTCACATGGAGTCAAGAGCATTTTGAGTCCTGGACCTGACAGCTTAAAACTCACACTGAGCACATATGTGTGCATGCCCAAAATCCCGAGAGGAGAATGGAGGAGAAGGGACTGTGGCATGGCTATCCCCTCTGGGGGGTGATTTCTCACTTTCAGTGTCTTTGTCTCTCTCTGTCTCTCTGGTGAATGCACAGGCCCTATAGCAAAAATCTCTCCAATAAATAAATAAATAAAGTTTTCTATAGGATATATGTGCTTGCTGGAAAGACACACACACACAGAGAAAAAGAGAGAAATGAAAAATCACTCCTCACAGGGGAGAGCCACACTGTAATTCCTTTTCTTCTATTCTCCTCTCAAGATTTTTTTTTTTAAGAGAAATTTTTGCTGTAGGGCATGTGCGCTCATCAGAAAGACAGACAGATAGAAAGTGAGAAATCACCCCCCAGGGAAGATGGCTATGGCATGATCCTTCTTCTCCATTCTCCTCTTGGAACTTCCGGCATGCATGCATACATGACCAGCATGAGTTTTAAGGTGTCGGGTCTAGGACTAGAACCACAGTTGACTATGTGGGACTGAAGCAACATAACCACTGTGCCATCTGTTGGTCCCTCCTCTCAGGATTTTGGGCATGTACACACCCCAAGCATTTTTTCAACCCCCTGGGTCCAGGACTCAAACCACGCACACTCAGCCATGTGCAAATCTAGTCTCTTTAACAACCAAGACACCTAGCTTTGATCAAGTTTCTTTTTTAATGTTTACTATAGGGCATGTACATGAGAGAGAAAGAGAAACATCACCCCCTAGGTAGGAAGGCCACACTGTAATCCCTTCTTCTCCATTCTCCTCTCAGGATTTTGGGCATGCACACATATGTACCCAGCATATTTTTCAAGCCATGGGGTCTGATACTCCAACTGCTGCTCTGACAGCCTCGAGGGATCCTGCTGTCTTAACTTACATGCCACCTGTTGACCCATCATGTCTCCTATTCATAACAAGGGCCAAGATCACTGGTGCCATGTAATATACCAGCATATCTGCATGCATTTGTGCCACAACGCTCTAACTCTGCACTTACTGAAAAGAACAAATGATTAGTTTTTAAATTAAGATGATAGTACTTTCAATAATACAAATCTAAAAAGAGATAAATTATAAATCCTGTTAATTACAAACTTTAGAATATTTACCCAGGTATGAGACAATGTTAGAAGGACTTCTGTGGACAGTCATGAAACTCAATGTGCCCTGTCAACTGCAAAGGTAGCCCAGTGAGACATATTTCTAAGTGGTCAAAATAAAGCTACGTGCCTAATGCTTTGTAATAAAATCAATGATAATCACTGCCTCTAAACAGATAATCACTATGTATTGTCTTATCATATATATATATATATATATATATATATATGTGTGTGTATATATATATATATATACGTATATATATATATATGAATATATATATATACATAAGTTCTAAACAGTATTTAATGTCATTATTTTAATTCTATGAAAGTTTTTCCACTCACAGGACCAGCAGTTGGCATAATGGCTATGTCGCTGGACTCAACCGTGGTTCAAGTCCCAGACCCCGTGGCTTAAACTCACGCTGGGTGCGTGTGTGTATGTGCCCAAAATCCTGAAAGGTGAAAGAGGAGAAGGGATTGCTGCGTGGCCATCCCCTCAGGGGGTGATTTCTCGCTTTCTGTCTCTCTTTCTGACGAGTGCATGTGCCTTATAGCAAAGAACCTCTCCCCCCAAAAAAAGTTTTTCCACTCATATTTTTAGCATGTGCATGTCAAGTACACTGATTACTATGAAAACACATTCATGTTCCCCTCAAGCTACTGGGAAGAAGAATTTGAGAGAGAAGTATTCAAAAAAAAGTTATCTGTAACTTAAGTAGATATTTTAAAATACTGTTTTTTAAAGTTAACACGATGTTGAATTAAGTAAAGCAAATTATATTATTAAAGTAAAATTCTCCCTAATCTTTGCACTAAAGTGCTACTGGAAATTCTGACATTGCTAAACATATGGAAGATTCTCAGAAAGTGTTTCAAAGTGACATTCACACAGAACAGGCTCATAGTTAGTTGGGGCCTTGGTCTGCACAACACCTTCCTGTTGCATACATATAAAATTAAGTCAAGCCTCATGTGTTCGTTCTATTATTTCAGTAAGGCAAAGACGTTCAACTTCATCAAAAGTGGTAGGAGAAAGGAATGGACAAACCTTTGAACACTTGTACATAACATATGTGGGGGTCTTCAAAAATGTCACAGAAAATGTATATCATGAAAAATTATGCATGGATTTCAAATATTTTTCACAACTAAATAAATTGATAAGTTAATTCCATTTTCCACAAACTTTTTGCAGTCCTTCATATAGCAATCAATGGGGGTGGGGTATGGTCTGTCATTTTCTCAGGTGTAAAAAATAATTTTTAATATATATCAGCATCGCTATTTGAACTACCAATTAATGTAGAGGCTGTATAAAAGTTGATTACACAGAGGAAATGGATTACACTACAGGAATAATGTTTTTGATGCTA
Source organism: Tupaia tana (assembly GCA_026018925.1). Classification (NCBI taxonomy): domain Eukaryota; kingdom Metazoa; phylum Chordata; class Mammalia; order Scandentia; family Tupaiidae; genus Tupaia; species Tupaia tana. The sequence goes on from JAKSZU010000006.1 coordinate 143,876,937, forward strand.
TCATATTCGTCATCAATGTTCCAGTTACCATTAGAAATCAGAGCTATTTGGGAAACAGGGAGTGAGCAGGCTAAGTGTTATTGTTGGGAAAGACATATTTGGAAAAGTTTACCTTTTCCCATCAATGCATCCTTACTCCATGCAGATCACCAAGATGACAGCTCTTGCCTAAGAATTTTTTTTATAATTCTCTACACAATTTTTTCTCTGAAAATATATTACTCGCCCTAAACTAACTAGAAGTCACTTTTCTTGACTTTCTGACATGGAAAAATTCTGAACTAGAAGCCTAATTAAACATTTTAATGAAAACAAGAATTACAAAATTATTCCAAAACTATTATATTAAGATGCTTATATTCTGTATTAAAATTAATGTTATACATGTAAACAAGGCATTTAACATTTTTCCTAGGGTTAATTATTTTGACAATAGTTCACACTAATAATTCTCAAATTACTATTTAAACTCAACAATGCATATATATTTATATCGTTGAAATATTTATGTATTACATACACATTCAAAAATACACGAAATGACAACTATGTCAAGTATATCTAATTTAGAAAGAATAAAAGAGATTTTACAAATGCAAAAGTGTAATTATGTGAAGACAGCATTATGGAAGTGTTTTTCTTCTTTCTGTCATAACATTATTATACTTTTTTTAAAATAAAATATTTTATTTTGGTTTGGTTATATGGATAAAACTATTGTATCAGTGATTTTAAATAACACTGAAAGAAAACAAATTACAAGTAAAACTCCTTGGTAGTTTTTAAATTCATGTAAACATGAAATACACATACCTGAACCGACTTCTTTTTCCTCTTCTTCAATGTTGTTTTTGATGCTATCGTATTCCTCATCAATGGTCTGGTTACCACGCATCTGAGATAAAATTCTACGGGCCTTCTGAGTTTGTCCTTTCTGAATAAGCCATCGAGGACTTTCCGGCAAAAAGAGAAAGCCAAAAAACTGTATAACTGCTGGAATTGCTGCAAGTCCCAACATGTACCTGCAATTAAGAAATCCACATCTACTGTAAAATTTGGCCTCAGTAGCATTAAATATGTGCTCTTCAAATATTTTTATATTTTTGTCTTGGCCACAATAAAATTTGATAGAATAATTTTCGTTTTATTCTGTCATAGAAAAAAGGATACTTTATGCTTTGCTGAAATTCGGAAAATGAGAAAAAACTTAAATCTTCTGTATCTGACACAAATTACAGTAAGAGAGAACGAATAAAAGTTACAATAATTTGGTAGACAAGTGAACAAAACATATCATGCAAACACCACAATCTCTGTCTGTATCTAATACTAAAATATAAGATATAATTCTGTATTTGACAATATAAAATGGAATTTAAGATAAGAAGCTAATACCTGCTTAAAATATAAAAACTTTTCACTAAAATAAATGTTCCAGTTTGTTTATAGTTATTTCTGTTCTGTGAATTAGTTATAATTTTTTACAACTTTCTTACTTTGTTTTTCCATCAAACATTTAAGTAAAGATTCACAGCAATAAATAAATAAAAACAAAAACAAAAATAAAAAATTAAAAAACCCCTAAATAAGGAACCAGCAGATGGCATAATGGTTATGTTGCTGGACTCCCATGTAGTTGACCGCGGTTTGAGTCCTGGACCCAACAGTTTGAAACTCACACCAAGCACATGTGCGTACATGCCCAAAATCCCGAGAGGAGAATGGAGGAGAAGGGATCGCAGTGTGGCCATGCCCCCCTGGACGGTGAATTCTCACTTTCTGTGTCTCTGGCGAATGCATGCTCCCTATAGCAAAAATCTCTTATAAAAATAAACAAATAAATAAATAAATAAATTTTTAAAAAGCTAAAATGATTAGAAATATAAAAATCTGCTCATGTTATTTAAGTTTTCAATGCTTTTAAAAAATGTTTTTATTTATTTATTTAGCCATAGGGTAAGTGTGCTCACTACAGACAGACAGCAAGGGGAAGTGAGAAACCATCCCCTAGGGGAGATGGCCACACCCCAATCACTTCTACCCCATTCTCCTCTAAGGATTGCGGGTATACACACATATCCCCCTGGCATGTTTCCAACCCACTAGGTCTGGGACTTTTACTGTGGAGTCTGTCATGAGAGATCCAACATCTTAACCACCACACCACATGGTGGTGCTTAAATGTGTATTCTTAATGGCTTGTAAAATTCTAAATAGTAAATAAGTGTACCATTTAAAATCCATCAGAGAAAAAAATAATATTAATACATCAATACCAAAGACCTGTCCAAATTATGACCACCAAAAAGATCTTGTAACATTTCTAAGCCTTAACCTTTTAGAACTGAATGGGTTAAATTCGATAAATTTCCAGGTCTTTTCTGGACAGAGATGTCTGTGGATCTAAGACACCTGAAGTTTCTCTTGATCCAAGTTCCTGGATCTCTTCCAAGCAAAATTCATGATAACAAAGCTCTAAAGGCCAATTCCACTTGTGTAATACGTAGACCTGACTCGGTAGTAACTTTCCAAAGCTGTTCTGCCTTTTTAACTATGCTCAACCTAAAGTGCAGCATCCTCTAAAGACTCCAGAGACACAGCTCATGAGGTCCACTATTCCCTAGGCAATCTCATTTTAACTTCAAAATCCGTAGAACAAAAAAATGTAATTGTCAGATGGAAGTTTAGAATACCTTCTACTCCAAACTAAAAATTAAAACTATACATAAGATACAGAAAGTATTTCTTTTTTTTTTTTTTTTTTTTTGGAGAGGTTTTTGCTATAGGGCGCGTGCGCTCGCCAGACAGACAGAGAGAGACAGAGAGATAGAAAGCGAGAAATCACCCCCCGGGGGGATGGCCACGCTGCAATCCCTTCTCCTCCATTCTCCTCTCGGGATCTTGGGCACGCACGCACACGCGCCCGGCGTGAGTCTAAGCCACCGGGTCCGAGACTTGAACCACAGTCGACTACGTGGGAGTCCAGCGACATAGCCATTACGCTAACTGCTGGTCCCCAGAAAGTAAAGTTTTTAAAAATGACTAAATGAGTCACTTGGCATGTAATATTAAAAATAATTCTTATTAGAAATTCTTTATAATTTAATGCACAGGTTGAGGTAATTACACCGTATTTAAGCACGCCTTCTTCAGCTCACCCACAAACTGATTTTTAACCTTGATTTAGTCATACTTTTTAAACCTCAATTTATGTCATTGTATCTTATATTGTAATTATTTACCTGTCTTGCTTGACTGCATATTTAACTTTGTATTTAGCATAGCATCCAGTAAAGTATTTTGCACACAGGAGGCATTTGGTAAAAGTTTTATGAAATGATACAGAAGTAGTTGCATACTTAAACTTTCTACATTTACTAAACAAAAAATAACTATGTATTGTCCTCATAGAGCAATATATAATATTACACAGCAACTCTTCTGGATCATTTAGCTATGCAAACTTAATTGCTCAGTCATTTCTTCCAACCAGATCACTCATTATTTTAGATATAACCAGACATTCTATTTGGAAGAGTCTTCAGATGAAAGCTACAGAGATCAGATCACAGAAATATATACTTCCAGTCTCCTCTTAAGATGTTAACTGGTAATACCAAATTTGTAACTTAAATGACTTTTTTGCTGTAAATGAATACAATTTCCATCTGAGTTGTATTTTAGTTTAAAGAAACTGAAAGAAACTGATCCTCTGTTACCCACTGTTTAAAAGAAAAGCAATAAACAGCTAGACACTAAGTACACTGTATTAGAAAATAAATAAGGAAAGTCCAAAAGATGAAAGCCTTTATGTTTCATTTCTCTACACCTTTCATGATCTTTCATCAAGTAAGATTAAAGGGATGCAGGAAAAAAAGCTTCAAAAATGTACATGAAATGAATATAGAAATAGAATAATTTCCAGGCCCAAAGATGCTCACAGAATATTTTACTAATCAATATTAAATTCCAGGACATGATATGTTTATGAAATTCAAAGAAACAGAAAAAGAGAAGGGGAGGGAAAAGAAAAAGAAAAATGCAAACATATGTATTAACCTGTTTCTTAAGTGAGCTACAGGAGACAGAATATTTGAACATTCCAGCCTTCCGAAATCTGTAAATCCCAGGAGTCTAGGCTGGAAATTTACATTTCAGTGCTTTACACAAAGAGGAGGGAAAGGAAGTCACACCTTGCTGCCAATCTCTTAAAGTCTTTCCTGAGATTAGTCAAGAAAAAAAAGAGTATTTTATATGTTTATATCCTAACATTTCTCTTTCCTAAAAGTAAAATAAAATGCTTATTTTTTTTTTTACTCTTAAAAATATAAATCCTCTCAGGACCAACAGATGGCATGATGGTTTTGTTGCTGGACTCCCATGTGGTTCAAGTCCCCAGCTCGGAGATGTGGAACTTGCACTGGGCATGTATACATGCATGCCCAAAATCCTGAGAGGAGAATGGAGGAGAAGGGATCGTGGCATGGCCACCTCCCCCCCCCCCCCGGGGGTGATTTCTCGCTTTCTCTCTGGTAAGCATACATGCCCCATATCAAAAATCTCTCAAAAAACAAACAAAAATCCTCTCAAACATTACTTTTATCAAGATCAATTTAAACTGAGGTATTTCCTCTACTACAAATTATATTGGTAAATGTATTTTAATTCCTTTCATAATAAAAGTATTATGATAGTAATAATTTTCAAATCATTGTAGAAAGCCAGTACACAAGGTCAGGGGTAGCTGTGGTATATGATGGAGAGAACAGGGGTCCAAGCCTTGGTTTCGCTTCAGCTCTAAACATACTAAAAATCCCTGGTGAAGTTCCTTAACATTTTCTAAAACACACATGTCTCCTCACAGAACTGCTGAAGAATTAAGTGAAATCATCCAGTCAATATCTAGCAGAGAGGATGCTTAGCAAAAACTGTTTCACCTCCCTAAACACTTAATGATGCAATCAAATCGTGTCTATTCTGTCTCCCAATTATCAGCAGGTAGGACTAATCAATTTGTTTCTTGAGGGAAAGTTTTTCCTCTGATGAAATGTAGATTAAAGAACAGATCAAATAAATAAGAGGTTGCTTTGTGGAGGTACTGATGAAAAATTCAACAGTCCAAAAAGAGCTGGTTCTCTATATATGTACTAGTTGGTTACAGTATTAAACACTAACTACCAGTCCTCTAAATCCACGGAAATGAAGAATCACATGAGGGTCAGAGAATATTATGATATATATACCAGGGCAGGCAGTCCCCAAGCAAATGAACAGTCCCATACTGAAAAAGGAGACCTCCATATAATAAGTTAAATGGAGGGTTCTAAGCCCTGACTTCACATCAGAATCACCCAGGGGGCTTTTAAAACACACCAGTGTCCAGTCCCCCTCCCCACCCTGCCTTACCCAGGGATTTTGATTAATTGGTCTGGGCTTTGTGCCCAGGGAATTTTATTTTATTAAAAGCTCTCTAGGCGATGCCAATGTACAGCTGGAGCTGAGAACTAGGAATCTATTTTTTTTAAACCCAGGAGGTAAAAATGAACAACAAGCACCCAACATTCACACCTTAAAGTGACAGCCTTATCTCTCTGGAGGCAAGACAGCACACCAAGTTGACATAAAGGAAAAGTTGGCTGACCCAAGCCAAAATGCCAAGCTTTCATGAATTCTGGAAATCTCCAAAATATTCTTTAGCCTCAAGATCATTCACCAAATAAAGATACCTTTTCAATTTTTCTAAACTTGTAGTTAACAAGTGAGCTATTTTCTGGCACAAGCCATGTATTTATCTACAGAAAAATTGAGGGAGCTATCTAAGGGGAAGCAACCTTTCAGATGGTGTTAAACCAGCTACCCACGAAGACAGACACAAAGCAACCCCAGCCATTTTGCCTCAGATTAAGCCTTCTTCCCATGTCTAAAAAAACAACTAAATCTCTTTGAATCAAATATCCTGCATTCCTGGATATTAAGAGATCCCATTTTGCAGTTTAGGAACTGGCACCATGGATTACCATGTTACTTATTCATTAGTAGTTCCAAACAAGTGATGAGCATGTTCCAAAAAGATGAATATCTAACTGAATATACAAGTTCAGCTTAGACACTGCTAAAAGAAAAACTTGATACAATTTAGTGGAGTTTGAGCAAAATTATTCAAATCAGGAAGGCCCCAACATGGCTTCCAAGAAACTCATGGTGGGGCGACATTTATGTACAAGAAAGGCAACGTGATGTACAGCACACAGAAGTGAGGAAATGAGGTAGAGAAATAACTGGATTGGCTACAGCTGGAAGTTTGCCCACGGAAACACAGTTTAAAGGGTGAGCTGTCTATGACTGACTAAAACAGCTGCTGTAATTGGCTATAACTTAGCAACTTAACTAAGGAAGCAGATTCCCAAGTGAGGATGTGGTTTGCTTGTGGAACTCAGGCAGGAGTAGGAGGCCTTTTCAGGCCAATAATGCTTAATAGCACATAATCACTCAACAATAGAAGCAATAGTAATACTGAATATGTAGTGGCTATTTCTATGTGCCAAGTACCCCGCCACCTGCTGGTCCCCAGTACTTTTTTTTTTTTTGAGAGAGAGATTTTCGCTATAGGGGGCGTGCGCTCACCAGACAGACAGAGAAAGACAGAGAGACAGAAAGCGAGAAATCACCCCCCAGGGGGGATGGTCACACCACAATCCCTTCTCCTCCATTCTCCTCTTGGGATCTTGGGCACTCACGCACGCACACCCGGCGTGAGTTTTAAGCCACCGGGCCCAGGACGCGAACCGCGGTCGACTACGTGGGAGTCCAGCGACATAGCCATTACGCTAACTGCTGGTTCCCCCCAGTACTTTTTTTGAGAGAGGTTTTTTTCCCCCAATAGGTGCATGTGTACATTGGAGAGACAGAAAGAGACAGAGAAATAGAAAGTGAGAAAGTTCCCCCCCCTCGGGGGGAGGGTGGTCACACTGTAATCCCTTCTCCTCCATTCTCCTCTTGGGATTTTTGGGCACATACACACAAGTACCTGGCACGAGTTTCAAGCCTCGGGTCTGGGACTTGAACCACGGTCAGCCACATGGGAGTCCAGTGACATAACCATTACGCCATCTGTTGGTACCTGTGCCAAGCACTTTCTAAAGGATTTAAGATACATTACCCATATATCTTCACCATTGTATATGGTGAGCACCATTATTATGCCCATTTTAAAGACAAAGCTACGAGGCACAAAAAAAGATATATAACTAGTATGAGGTAGAACTTCAGTGAAAATCCAGGCAATCTGGCACCTATAAAAAAAATGTTTACGGTAAGTAAAGCTATAGTAAAGTTCATTAATTACTTGACAATTAATTTTGCATTAATTTACCTTAGCTTCATGACTGAAGAACTCCAGGTTCCTTTTGAAACTATTCACTTACTTTTGATCTTGCCAATCAAAAAGCAAAGGGCTACCTAGGTGTTGTCACTCCCCACTGTACTCAGTATGATGCCCACACAGCACACTCACTGTGCAGATTAACTGCGAGCTGGAGTTCCTAGAGAGAACTGCTAGTAGCCAATGGAATACTCTGACTCTCTCAACACCTACCCCTATTAAGTTACAACTCCCTGAAAATATCAGGTCATTGGGAAAGTCATGATGTGCTTTCTATGCAAAAATGTGTCATGACTTCCCCGATGATCCAATAGTTGACTACTCGGGGCCAGCAGGTGGTGTAGTGGTTAAGGCACTAGACACTCACATGGCCAACCGTGGTTCGTGTCCAGACAGGAGGCTTGAAAATCATGCTGGGTGTATTTGTATGTGTACCCAAAAACCTGAGAGGAGAATGGAGGAATGGAGGGAAAGGGACTGTGGGTGATTTCTTACTTTCCCCTTTCCCTCCAGCCTCTTTATGGTAAGCACATGTACCCTATGGCAAAAACCTAACCACGGGAAAGAAAAAAAAATTGACTACTAGTTAAAGAAAACATTCTGGGGATTTTGGGGGGTTTGTTTGCTTTGTTTTGTTTGTCCCATGAGTGTGTTTCTTATACGAAGAGGAGAGGGAGAGGAGAAAGCACACCTCAATGGGGCATGGTCATGCTCAATCCCTCTTCTTCCATGTCTCCATCCCATCAGGATTTTGAGAACATATGTACACATCAGGATTTGGGGAACATATGCATATGTCTGGAATATATTTTTCAATATGTTTATCAAGTTGCTGGGACTGGGATTCAATTTCCTTTTTTAAATTTTTAAATTTTATTTTGTTGTATGACATGTGGGCTCAAAAGAGAAAGAAAGAGAAAAAGTACCTGACAGGGGGAATGGCCACGCCACCATTCCTTCTCCTCCATATCTTCTTTCAGGATTTTGTGCAGGCAAGCATATACACCTGACATGCTTTTCAAATTGCCGGGTCTGGGACTAGAACAAGGCAGTTGGCCATGTGGAATCCAGTCACCTTAACCACCACACCACTGACTATCCCTGGGATTCACCTTTCTTTGCGCAGCACTTCACTATTGTTCTATGCAATCAACTCCAAAAATAGCTCTTTTTTAAAGGGGGAACTTGCACTGTTTTTTTTGTTGTTTTTTTTGTTTTTTGTTTTTTTTTTTTTTGGCAAACAACTTTTTTTTTTTTCCTTTAACATACACAGGTAAATTTTTAATGTGGGGAAAAAATATAGGTAACAAAGTAGATATTTTTAAAAATCACCAGGAGAAAAAAAAAAGATTTATAAAATACTTAAAAGGGTCAAATATGTCAACAGACATGAAAGAGCTAAAGTTGCTTTTCTCTAAACTGTTTTTCAATCTCTGCCTCTCAAAAACATCTAAACTGTTTTCCAATCTCTGCCTCTCAAAATCATCTAAACTGTTTTTCAATCTCCACCTTTCAAAAGCAGGTGACACACTGTCCTCTTAAATAGGGACTACAACATTATCAATAACAAAAAATTTACATAACATGGTCACTAAACACAAATTATTATTTATGCAATATCTTAATACAAAAGTTTTAGATACAAAAGATAAACATTTTTAGTTTCCCAGTCTCATGTTGCCAAAACTACTTATTTCTGAGTCTTGCTACTTTAAGAGAACCGTGCAGGAGTCAAGAATTATATGCTGTGCTTACATTCTATTTACTTCTTTTCTCTTGTTCTTTTTCCTCATTAAATTCCCAGTGATATGAAAGGTTGCCAGGCCTCCATGACCCATGGTTTTACTTGTAAGTCAAGCTGTAACAGAAAAACTCCGTAGCTAAGGAAATTTTATTACAATATGTTTTATTTAAAACAAATTGTATGCAATTGTCTCTATAACTCTTGAGGAGCTGAATTCTAAGGGAAAACACTTTTCACATGAGAGGCACAGGGAAGGTTTTCAGATAGCAGTCATTTAGACAATTACCTTCCTAAGCGGCCACAAGAGCATTAAGTAGAGTTCAATAATCACTTCTTTATGGTTTCCCAACCTCATGTTGTCAAAACTGTATCTTGCCAAACAAAATCACTACCTCATTATTTTCTAGTCACAGAAAATCTCGTTACTTTCAAAAAACTAAGATTGCCTTAGTGACAACTTCTGCAATCTTTGTCCTGACTATAGTGAGACTTTTTAGCAATATTCTCTAATAATCTGCAATATTATATAATAAACGGGGGGAGGGGGACCAAGTGACAAAACTGTTTCTGTAATTTCAACTGTCTTATTTCAGCCCTGCCTTCTATTAGGTCATCTGGAAAATCATGCCACATTTTTCCATGTTTTTCTATGCAAAAACAAGTCATGACTTACCCAACAACCCTGATAGCTTACACTGTTTATAACGATTTGACAGAGCCTGTCCATATTAGTCCATTCTGAACAGCTCGAAAAACAGGAATACTACAAATACTAATATGTCAGCTCTTATCTTTAAAACTTTCTTCTCTGAGGTAGTTTTAAATTGGAATGCTTTCACTTACAACTATAAAATAAATAAACCCTAAATCTTTTTTCCTGAAATAGTTTACTGATAATAAAAAGGGTTAGCATTAAAAGCAAAAGATTCTTTAAAAATATTACCTAATGAAGACATATTGTGTTTTAAGGCTGGATAACCCGTGATCTCTTGAGCTGATACGTGGCTATTTATTTAGCAAATATTTCCTAAATGTACATCAAATCTAATTATTGAATACCATGAAAAAAATCGTAACCAGAGATGAGTAAAGTGCTACATAAATCTGAAAACATCCTTCCAAGCTGAAACTTATCAAAGATAATTCCATAAAGAAACATTTGCCTTTTAAATAAGCATAATCCAAACTCCTTCAAACCACATAAAACTGTTCTCTCAGCCTAACATCCAGGACTACCGAACTACATTGTTCAATGTTCCTATGGATTTTGAAATTTTTTATGTACTTACAAAGTAATCATATAAGTTAATTGTTTACTCAAAGATCTCTATCCTGGGATTTGCAAACAGAAATGACCATCAGTATGTTATCAATAATAAGATGTTTACATAACATAGTTCCTAAACATAAATTATGACTTATGTAATGCTTCTACTTAAAACAAAAGTATTAGATGCAAAAAGGTAATACTAACTTTAGCCACCTGCTATAGTTACTTTAGAGTAAATTACTAAATATATTTTAATATTCTAACAGATAAAAATTTAAGAAAACACTGAACTGAGTTCCTGGGTGGGTAAATTAACTTTTTTTCTGCCACCAAGGCCCATGCAGAGCATCCACACTGATGACTGATACACCTGGTAATCTGATGGCAGCTCTAGAATAAACATGAGACCACAGCTGGATACATAAGGGGGAAAAAAAAAATCAATGCATCACAGATGGAATCTTTCAAGTAAAATGCAGTTGATACATGATAAGCCAATGAGCAATTTCTGTGTCATCTAAGATTTTGTGTGAATCTTAAAAAAATGTGAAATAAACAAGCATAGTGAAATATTAACTCTATCTACATAGCATAGGGGAAAGCCCCTGAAACTAATTTGTTATCAACATAGTAATTAAATGTCTTGGCCAAGGTAATTTAGAGTGTTGTGATTACAGAGGAAGCAAGATATACCGTAACAGAATAAAATGTGATATTGTTTAAATAGATGAATATGGCATTTTTTTTACAGATATTGGGACATTTGAAACTATATGGTGGGCCAGCAGATGGTATGGTGGTGAAGGCACTAGATTCCCATATGGTCGACTGGTCTGGGTCCCAGAACCACAGCCTTGAAAGTGACACCAGGTGTGTGTACATGCATGTCCATAATCCCAAGAGAAGAATGGAAGACAAGGGATGGTGGTGTGGACATCCCCTCTGGGGGATGATTTCTCTCTTTCTCTCTCTCTAGAGAATGTGCACACCCTATGGCAAAAACCTAAAACAAACACACAAAAAAACTAATCACATGGTAAAATACATTAGGGCCTACAAAAAATTCACAGCACTGTTGTTGAAAATAGTGCCCACATACTGTACATATCTTTTCTGCCCCAAACTCTGAGAATCTTCTACACAAAACTCTGCACTAGAAGTTATGGAGATACAGTAGGTACGGAAATCAATAGACACTTTTTACTTCAAGAAGCCTATTCTCTAGCAATCAAAACAATTTGACACAAATGCTTCATAGAGGGATGAAGGGCACAGTGTAAGAGCAAAGAGGGAAGAATTACTTTTACAGAGGCTAAAGTTTTTTTTTTTTTTTTTTTTTTTTTTTTTTTGAGAGGTTTTTCGCTATAGGGCGCGTGCGCTCGCCAGACAGACAGAGAGAGACATAGAGACAGAAAGCGAGAAATCACCCCCCAGGGGGGATGGTCACGCCGCAATCCCTTCTCCTCCATTCTCCTCTCGGGATCTTGGGCACGCACGCACACGCGCCCGGCGTGAGTTGTAAGCCACCGGGTCCGAGACGCGAACCGAGGTCGACTACGTGGGAGTCCAGCGACATAGCCATTACGCTAACTGCTGGTTCCCGAGGCTAAAGTTTTCATGGCAGAAGCAGCATTTAAATTCTTCATTAGCCAATTCAGAAAAGAAATATATTAGAGGGAATTAACATAATTATTAGTAACAAGTTATTATTATTTTAGGTAAAATTTACATGCAACAAAATGCAGCAGTCCAAGTTTACTCATTTTATGACTTTTGAGAACACATAAACACCCACCCATAACCACCATCTTAATCAAGAACAGAATGTCCACCATTTCAGAAAGTTTGTATATACCCCCTTCCTACACAATCCCCACTGTCTAGACAATCGCTGCATATTTTGCACATCGATGAACTTTATATAGATATCACAGAAATGCACTCCTTTGTGTCTGTCTACTTCAATCACCATGTTTCTAAAACCCATTCAGGTGTTCATTCCTTCTATTTCGCTGATTTACCTGTCCTTTTGTGTCTCGATTACTTTAGCTGTTTATAGCAAGTCTTGAAATTGGTGAATTCTCCACATTTTTACTTCAAGATAATTTTGCAATTCTAGGTCCTCTGCTTTTCCATTAAAAAATTTAGACTCAACTCGCATATTAGAATGAACATAAGTAGTGATACTGGATATCTCTGTCTTGCAACTGGTTGTAAGAAAAGCATTCATTTTAACCACTGAGTATCAAACTGGCAACCGATTGCAATGTGTGGACGTCTGATAACTGCCTGAGGAAGTGACCTCTTATAGGTGTCTGAAAGATCTTCTCAAATACAAATGTTATTCTGTCGAGTATTTTCTCTGCATGCATTAAAATGATCACATTAGTTTTCTTACTTTAATCAAATCAGTATGGTGGCTTGCATGGGTTAATTTCCATGTTAAAGTAACCAGACTTTCCCAGGAAAACTCACTTGCTTATGACATAGTCTATATTCTGCTGGGTTCAACCTTACTATTAGTTTGTTAAGCACACTGTGCTCTGTGTTCATGAAATCACTCAAGAATTTTCTTCTTTTGCAGCATCTTAGGTCACCATACTAAAGTTACAGTGGCTTTAAAAACTCAGCTGGGTTGAGTTTTTAAAGCCACTGTGTTCCTTTCATCACCATTTTCTTAAACCTTTTAAGGCTGGACTTATTTCTTCCTTAAATGTTCTATATAATAGACCAATGAAACTATCTGGGCCTGGAGCTTGCTTTGTAGGTAGGTTATTAATAATGACTGTTTATTTAATAAATACTGTAACATTTTGATTTTCCATTTCTCTTGTGCCCTTTTTTGGCTAAGTGATTGTCAGGCAACTTGCTCATGCCATCTCTGTTGTTGAATTTATTTGCATAAAGTTGTTCATGGTATTCTCTCATTAGTTTTATAATATACATAGGAATAATACTTTTATTTCTGATATTGATGATTATGCTTTACCTTTTTTTTCTTACCACTCATGAATTTATCAATTATATTACTGTTTTAAAAGAACCAACTTAGTTTACTGTCTACATTGATTTCTATTATTTAATTCTTCATTTTCTTTGAGTTTAATTTGCTCATGTTTTTCAGCTTCTTACCATGAAATGTAGATCACTGATTTTAAATCATTCTCCTTCACTAACAAAATCCCTCTAAAGCTACATATTTTTGTGTAAGCACTATTGTAGCTAATACTTCACAACTCTGAAATGCTGTGTTCTCTTTTAGTTCAAATTTATTTTCTAATTTTCTTTCTGATTTTTCCTTAGACCCATGGGTTGTTCCAAGTAAGCTATATTAATATTTTTAAGAGAGATTTTTTTCTATAGGGCATATACTCATCAGAGAGACATAAAGCAAAAAATCTCACTCACACACACATCCAGGGGGATGATCACATCACAATCCCTTCTCCTCCAGTCTCCTCTTGGAATTTTGGGCACACACACACATGTGCCCAACATGAATCTATATAAGCCACTGGGTCTAGGTCTCGAACTGTGGTTGACTACGTGGGAGTCCAGCAACATAACTAGTACTCCATCTGCTAGTCCCTATTTTAATTTTCAAATATTTGGAGTTTTCTGACTGTCTTATGGTTACTGATTTCTAATTCTGCAATAATCAGAAGCCATATTCTTTAAGATTCCTTGTTTTTACTTGATTTTAAAAATTATGAGTACTTTATATCCAGGAAATGGTCATATTTGGGAAACTGCCTGAATACATGTACTGTAGGTGTCAAGGTAGCAGTTTACAGATATCAATTATCACAAGGCACTTAATAGTGTTGTTCAGTTTTTCCATTACCTTTTTTGTCTAGTTGGTCTATCCTTTGCTAAGAAAGTTAAGATTCTCCAAATATGTATCTGAATTGCTTTATTTTTTTTTCCATTAGTTCTGCTAATTTTTAGTGTGATCAAATATTGATAAAATTTACCATTTTAACCATTTTTAATTGTCCAGCTCTATAGTACCAAGTATACACACTGTTGAGTACCATGTGCTAATTTTTGCTTTATACATTTTGAAACTGTGGTAAACTATACATTTTTGAAACACTATTAGTTGGTAAACTACACATTTTTGAATCACTATTATTTCTGATGAACTGGCTCTTTTATTATTATGAAATGTCCTTCTTTAGCTCTGATAATTCTCATCAATTTCTTTTTTTTGGGGGGGAGGAGAGGTTTTTACTATAGGAAGTGTGCACTTGCCAGAAAGACAGACAGAAAGCGAGAAATCACCCCCTGGGGGAATGGCCACGCCACAATTCCTTCTCCTCCATTCTCCTTACAGGATCTTGAGCACACACGCACAGGTGCCCAATGTGAGTTTAAGCCACCAAGTCCGGGACTTGAACTGCAGTTGACTACATGGGAGTCTAGCAATGTAGACGTTACACCATCTGCTGGTCCCTTGAAGTCTATTTTTTTATGATTATCAACAGCCACATTAGCTTGCTTTCTTATTTAATTTTTACCAGAAGGTATGGGGACTTGCCTTATTGGCAAGTCTCTGTCTTATTGACAGAGAAGAGGAGGGAGAGAAAGCAAAAAAGTACCCCCAGTGGGAATAGTCATGTTGTATTCCTTTTTCCTCTAATTCTTCTTTCAGGATTTTGGGTATGCACACACACTCACCTGGCTGTTTTGCAAGCAAGGAGGTCCAGAACTCAACTTGTGCAGTTGGCCATGTGGGATCCAGCTGCCTTAACCGGCACATAGGCTGACCTTCACACCAGCTTTCTTATATTCATCTTTGCATGTGTATCACACCTTTTTACTTTCAACCTATCTATGGCATTAATGTGTCTCTTTCTGACAATGTAGATCTATGTCATATTTCTAGTACACAATGGTAATTCTTTATATAATTTTTAAAATAATTTATACTTATATAATTGTTACAATATCCGGGTGTTAAGTATACTGTTATGCTATTTGCCTTCTATTTTTCCCAACTGTTACTTATTCCTATGTTCTTACTTTCTCTCTTGTAATCAGTCTATCCAAACATTTTTAAGTCTCTCATTTTAATTCTCATAACAATTTTATCTTTTCTTTTCATAACAGAATTTAGTAGCTATTCCAGGGATAAAAACATACTTTTTTTTCTGAAAGATTTTTGCTATAGAGTATGTGCACTCACCAGAGAGACAAAAAGCAAGAAATCACTCCCCACCCGAACCCAGGGGGAATGGCCATGCAGCAATCCCTTCTCCTCCAGTCTCTTCTCAGGATTTTGGGCACACATGTGCACTAGAGTGAGTTTCAAGCTGCCAGGTCCAGGACTCAAACCATGGTCGACTATGAGGGAGTCCAGTGATGTAACCATTATGCCATCTGCTGGTTCCCCCAAAAATACATCTTTCACTTACCACTCTAAATAGAGAGATTACCACACCCCTTCCCAAATGTATAATTCCATTTACTGCCCACGATTTTTTGCTATTGTCATAAAATTGAGAGGAAAATACAGAGATATCCTATATACCTTCTGACCACCAAAGGCAGAGCTTCCCCCATTATCAACGTCTACACCAAAGTGTTACATCTGTGAAAGCTGAGCAGCTTACTACACATCATTAACACCCACAGTCCAGAGCTTACACTAGGGTTCACCCTTTGTGCTGTGTATTCTGTGGGTTTGGAAGACGTACAATGATATGTATGTATATGTACCACTGTAGTGTCATACACAGTCTTTTCACTCCCCTAAAAATCCTCTGTGGTCTGGTCTTTAACAGTTCATAATGGTTTCTAATGGTCTTCAGAGGAGTCAGGTGTTATATAAACTGTTCTGTCATTACCAAACCATATTTATTTTTTCCCTGAAAATATCAGTAAGTAAGGGTGAGTGCAATTTTTATTGGTGGCCCTAGATGCAGGATAGAGAGACTATAGCTAAGACTTCCTGAAGATAACAGCAAACACTACCTAGTAGCATTTAAGAATTTGGAAGCATGTTCACAGCCATTAACTTATTTGATCCTCACAATAGCATTACAAAGTTGCTAGAACATCAGCTATGTGAGGAAAGCAGAGCTCAGATAAATTAATTCATACATGGTGAAAGGAACTCCTGAACCTGTTCTTCCCACTATACTTTCTTTATAACGAATAGTCCCGTGTCCTAGTTCAATCAATAACACCATTATGAGTATCTTCAACATTAAGATATTCACTTGTTATCAGGTTGTTAACATCCAATTAATATACACTATTAAGGGACCAGCAGTTAGTGTAATGGCTATGTCACTGGACTCCCATGTGGTCGGCCACAGTTCGAGTCCCGGACTTGGTGGCTTAAAATCATGCTTGGGCGCATGTGCATGTGTGCTCAAGATCCTGAGAGGAGAATGGAGGAGAAGGGATTGTGGTGTGGCCATACCCTCTGGGGGATGATTTCTCGCTTTCTGTCTGTCTCTGTCTTTCTGGCGAGCGCACACGCCCTATAGCAAAAACCTCTCCAAAAAAATAAAAAACAAATACACTATTAAAACCCATCATTCTTAAAATGGCTACTGCATAGATTTTTAATACAGAAGCTGCCTCATATTGTATATTTCACATAGAGCTAAGTACCACGACCTATCTGCACTAAATTATAAGAATACTTTCTCTGGGGGCTAGCCGGTGATGTGCTGGTTGGGGCGCTGGACTCCCATTTGGCCGACTGTGGTTTAGGTCCTGGACCTGGTGTTTTGCTTTCTCACTGTTTCTCTCACTCTTTCTCTCACTCTTTCTCTCTCTGGTCAAATTAAATAAACAGAATTAAATTTTTTAAAAAATTAAAGAATACTTTCCCCACCTTGTATTAGAAACAGTCTGGAAATAGAAACTCCTTTTGAATATCATCATGAGAAGTACCTTATTGGCATGACTTTTTAAATTGTAAAATATTATGAGAGGGAGGCTCATCAATTTTCATCTAAAAATAATACTTTTTTACAAGAATATTTTCTGAGAATTAAAAAAAAAATGTGATGTACTGAAGTTCTATCCATCCCCATTGAAGGCTACTCTTCCCACTTTACCCCCAAACTCCCAGATGGGCATCACAGCCCTCCAGCCAGCCAGTGTAACTTCTTACTGCAGTCCAACCACGAAAGGCTCTCTCAGATTATAGGACCTTTATAATTATATTTCACTCTGAGTCTGAAACTCTTCTATTCACAAAGACAGCTCCAATATATTTCTGTTGTGAAGCTAAATTACTCACTCCTCATGGGAGTTCTCATTACACTATATCCATCATTTAATTAAGATAGTGACGACATGTCTCCTTCATAGACTGTGAGATGCTCGGAGACAGTAACATTTCTTATCTATCTTTCGACCACAACAGTGATATGCAGCAGATGCCAAAAAATTTTTTTAATAAATGACTGAACTATTTCTATACTAACTCTCAGATGACTCCACAAGTGTAACCTCACGCCCATCTTCTGGAGACAGATCCTTAAATAGGTACCTGAATCTACCCGAGTGCCAACAGTCCCAACAAATTCGGGGCTTTGTTGTCCTATGAATCTCTGACACACATTATGGCATATGTCAAGAAACAACAGCTTCCCTTTGCCTAGAGATAAAAGTTCACAACCTTTTGACTAGAATTCACAGACCTGAAGAACCTGGCTCTAATCTATGGTTCAGCCTCAAGCCACCTGACCCTACCTTACCTGGCTAACATTCTGATCTCATTTCCACCTCTGTCCAGCTGAATCCCACCAATTATCAAAGCTCAGAACAATGGGCCACCCCATAGCCTAGTGGTTAAAGGAGTGGGGGGCACATCCCACATGGCCAACAGCGGATCAAATCCCAGCCCTACTGTCAGGAAAAACATGCCAAGTATATGTGCATGCATACTCAGAATTCCAACATGATGGAGAAATGGAGAAGCACCCTTAAAGGGTAATTTAGCCTCTGTATCAGTCTCTAAATCTCTCTCTAGAAAGGGCATGCACCCTGTGAGAGTTAGTTTTTTGTTTTTCTTTTCTCTTCTCTTTTTTGGAGAGGTTTTTGCGATAGGGCGTGTGCGCTCGCCAGACAGACAGAGAGAAACAGAGAGACAAAAAGCAAGAAATCACCCCCCGGGGGGATGGCCACGCCGCAATCCCTTCTCCTCCATTCTCCTCTCGGGATCTTGGGCACGCACGCACACATGCCCGGCGTGAGTTTTAAGCCACCGGGTCTGGGATGCGAACCATGGTCGACTACGTGGGAGTCCAGCGACATAGCCATTACGCTAACTGCTGGTCCCTCTTCTTCTTTTCTTTTTTTTTTTTAAGCTCAGTACAAGCCTCACATTGTACGTGAGTCACCTTCAGGATACTGGAGAAGAATCTCTCACATACATATGATTATAACTAATAGTTTGTACTTTTTATTGAATACCAATATCATATCAAGTATAAATGATAAAATATGGAAAGATTTAGCACAATCGAACAGTTAAAAATGGTTGCATGTTGATTAGTGAGGGGAGTAACATAACCTTAGCTTCAAGAAATTAAGTTTGAAAATAAAAGCAGTAAAAACAAGCATAGAAGAATTTCTCTCTTCTGTAAACACGTCCATCTTTATTAATATAAATCACAAGATGCTTTATGTGCCTGTAAACAGAGAAACACACATCACACATCTGACAACCAGCACTGTCTAGTGGAGAAGGACAAAGTATCCTAGTGCCCAGGGATGTATTTTCTTTTAACGGATAAAAATTTTCATGGACTCAGAAATCAGTTTTATTCCTCTTGCTCTTCATGCTCAGTAAGAAACATTTATGATTAATAATTTAGTTTTTCAGCTATCTATGCAGTATCTATATCCAATGAATTGGTATTTTAGTTTCTAATCAGCAATTTATTACTGTGGTATAGCTTCTTTCCTAGAACTCAGTGAATTTCAATTCAGTTCAACGAACATTTATTAAGTATATACTATGTTCTAGGCTCTTTCCCAGATATAAAAATGATTACAAGGTCGGTGACATTCAGGAGCCCCAGAGGGAATTAGAGGAGACAGACAGACAAGCAACTAGTTCAAAATAACACACTGAGCATAAAAGCAAAGTTGCATGTACAAAGCACCATGAAAGAATAAAGGGACAAAGGCCATGTCAGGTGGCTCATGGGCAGAGACTGCAAGCTGCATAGGTGTGGGGTCCAGACATCCGGACAAGGCCAGGAGACTGCAGGCCAGGTGAGCAGAGGAACAAAAGCCCTAACGTGACACAGCAAGCATGGCTGAGGGCGTGTAAGAGAAGCAGGCCAGAGGCAACATGAGTTACAAAAATCTAGACAAGGGCATCAGTTGGATACTAGAGGCCATGGAAAAAAGCCTGATTTTCTCCATCATAAGAGAAGAGAGAGTCTTGATGCATTTGAGCAGACATGCCCAGGAAAGTGTTTTAGACAGATCATCGTGGTAGCTGTTAAGATTGCCCATTATTTATTTACTGAAGATCTGCTATGTGCTGGGATTTAACTTAGCAATTAATAAAAGAATGCTTTTCTACTTAAAATGTAGTGAGTAAATCTCACTATATTCAATAAGATTAAAATATAGTTGCCAAAAAAAATGGCAGTGATAGAACTTTATCATTAAGTAGCAAAATATCTGCTATCTTTATAAGCACTATAATATACAAAATAAAAATCAAATCTTTTCTGACAATTTCATTTACCATTTGTCTTAATATCTGTTATAAAAGTTATCTGTAATTGTGGCTTTCAGATTATAAACTCTGGGAAGCAGACCCATGAGGAAAAAAGTGGTTAGATTTTGAGTAAGACCTGGCTCTAATCTCTGCCAGGTAAATAACTATATTAACTTCTCTGAACGTCAAGGGCTTTTTTGTTTGTTTTAGGTTTTTGCCATAGGGCGATGTGCTTGCCAGAGAGAGACAGGAAGGAGTAAAGTGAGAAATCACTTCCCAGGGAGGATGCCACACCACAATCGCCTGTCCACACTCCACTTGGGATTTTAGGCATGCATACACATGTGCCATGCTTGAATTTTTCTTTTTTTTTTTTTTTTTTTTTTTTTAAAGAGGTTTTTGCCTTAGGGCACATGCACTCACCACAGAGACAGTGAAAGAAAGGGAAAGTGAGAAATCACCCCTAAGGAGGGATGGCCACATCACAATCTCTTCTCCTCCATTCTCCTCCTGAGACCCAGGGCATGCATGCACATGTACCAGCATGAGTTTCAAGCCACCGGGTCCAGGACTTAAACTGTAGTCGGCCATGTGGGAGTCCAGTGATGTAACAACTATGGCACCTGCTGGCCCCAACCATGCCTGATTTGCAAGCTGCCAGGTCTGGGACTCAAACCACAGTGAGCCATGTGGGGGTTCAGTACCTTGACCACCATACCACCTGTTGGCCCTGGATTTCAGTTTTTAAATCTGCTAAATGGAAGTAATACCAGTGCCACCTTTCAAGAGCTCAATTAGGATCGAATGATTTTTACTATCAGACTCTGAAATTGTTCATCACTATAATGTGAGCTAGTAAATCTGGGACACTTGGTATACAGCATCTGAAGTAGTTCCCAAAGCAATAAAAGTCAAAACAATGAAAACCTGTCTAAATATTTGAACTCTGAGAAGGGAGGGGACAACTTACTTTAAGATACACAAAATTATGAGTTGGAGAAAAAAGTTGATGTGAAATATTCAAGACTACTTTAAGATTTTTGAAACATATTGCCACAAAAGCGATGAATTACCCATTGTTATAATTATGAATAATTTATAACTGCTGACAACTTCAGAGTCTAAAATGAATGCAGCACTTTAATCTTTGTTTTAAACTATACTCCCATTAGCCCAGGAGTCAGTTACCCTAAACACACTGCTAAAAATGCTAAATAATGGAAAACAGTAACAGAAAATATCTTAAAAAAGGAAACATGGGGGCCAGCAGGTGGCATGGTGTTTAAGGCATTGCACTCCCACGTGGCCAACTGCAGTTTGAGTCCCAGACCTATTGGCTTGAAATTCACACCAGACGCATGTGGTGCATGCCCAAAATTCCAGGAAGAGAATGGAGAAGGGATTGGAGCATGGCCATTCCCTCTGGGGGGGGTCATTTGTACTTGCTCTCTCACTGTCTCTGCCTCTCTCCAGTGAACGTATCATCATACAGCAAAAAAAGAAAAAGGGAGGGAGGGAGAGAGGGAAGGAAGGGGGGAAAGAAAGAAGTCAGGAAGAAAGGAAGGAAGAAGGAGTTTGCATGTATATGTAATTAATTAAATATGTATTTATACAAACAGTACATTCAGAGTAATCTGGTTGACTGAGTATTAGCCCAAGTTAGTTTTTCTGTCTTCTTACTCTGTTTTTACATAAACCTGGGCTCTCCAGTTTTGCAGGAGGAATAATGCACATGTACATTTTACTGCAAATGTGTGTTTCCAACTTCAGCTGGGATGCCATGGTTATCTGGAAATTTGTTTGGTGTATGTAGTCTTTTTCTTCTTGTATTTCTCACAGCAGCTTTAAGCATTTAACTGCTCTACCACTCCAGCTCCCATCCTTGCTGATAGAGAAAACAGGCCACAAATTGTAGATCATCCTTCAACCTCTCTTACCACTTAGCCACCGTAGCCCTCATTCGTTCCTCAGAATAATGAGTAATAATGTGATTCATCATTAACTAAGCATCTGCCATGTGCCAAGCACTGGGCTAAATACATATGATAATTAATTTAGATCCTATAATAACCTTAAAAGATAAGTGTTTTTGATCCTCTAGAAGAATGAAGTCCAGAGGTGTTCAGTGACATGTCCAAGGTTCATAGCTAACGAGTGAGAGAAAGAAGACTTGAGTCTAGGCCTAGCTCCATCACTGCCTATCCCAATACCTGTCTTCCTACACAGTATAACACATTCACATATTTGTTTTCACTACTGTATGATCTTTATCTTTTTCCTAACTAGCTACAGTTAAGTGAAAAATGTGATTTACATATGCTCCATGCTATATATTTGAATATATATCTGTATTAGTTAAATGTTTTTAAACAAAACTGTAAACTAGTGACTTAGAGCTTTTGAATAACAGATGGGTTGAAAAATCAGCTTCCATTGTGTTTCCAAGAAAAATTCAAAACATGCTGATACCAATTATCATCATCTTCTCTCTATTCACCTACAGAGGAGAAAAGATAAAATTTTCTGCTTCTTCGATTTTCCAATAATTTCTTACTTTGTCAGAGAGTGATTCTTTCAAAGGTGGAAAGTGGTTTAGCAGTATCTATAGACAGAGCTACCTCTTTCAACTGTGTCTTCCCAGGGCGGGACAATGGCTCAGTGGTAAAATGTGACACTCTGAAAGGCAGACCCACATGGGTGGCCAGTTCTCTAGAGACTCCCTGAGTACTCTGGGCATGCATGTGCCCAGAATCCCAGCTGGCAGAAGCTGGGCATGTACTGCAGCATCCAGAACCTGTTGGAGAAGTTATATTTCTGTCTCTCTCTCACTCATGGGATAAATAAACTTCAGTCTTCTCTTGAGATGTTGATAGGTTCATGTACCTACTATTGGAATAGAATCCTAACCTTGTTCCTGGCTTTAAGTCTTAAGCAAATTTCTCTTAACATTTTGTGGGTTTTATTTTTTTTTTTTAGAGGTTTTTCGCTTTAGGGCGTGTGCGCTCGCCAGACAGACAGAGACATAGAGACAGAAAGCGAGAAATCACCCCCCAGGGGGATTGGTCACGCCGCAATCCCTTCTCCTCCATTCTCCTCTCAGGATCTTGGGCACGCGCGCACACGCGCCTGGCGTGAGTTTTAAGCCACGGGGTCCGGGACGCGAACCGCAGTCGACTACGTGGGAGTCCAGCGACATAGCCATTACGCTAACTGCTGGTTCCCAACATTTTGTGATTTTAATTTATTAAAGCTAAAACTGCTTTTCTGGACATTAAAAAATACATTAAACAATTACCTATTTAATGACTACAGTAAGCTATATAGTCTCAGAGAGGTGCAATTTTATAGTATGTTCATTGTACTCACTGAGTTTTATTCCCAAAGTCAGACATGTGTTCACAGATATCACCTGCACTTGCTACTGAAAGTATTTAATTAAGATTTTTTGTATATCAATCAAATGTTAAATTAAAAAAAAACAGAGGCATGGAAAGTAACTGTAGATACCAGAGACAGTGTTGGAGGGGATAGGGAAATGGCAGAGGGTGAGAAGTAGGGAATCAAAGGGGAAAAAAATGCAAAATATATAAAAAACAAAGGGAAAATTGTTTGTTGATGATAACATATATAGTAATATTACAGATTAAGCCAATATATATAGTGTATTCTGAATAAGAAATCTAATTTTGTATGCTGTGATGATTTACAGTGAATGAATGTAAAATAAATAAATTAAAATAAAAAATTTAAGGGGGGGGCAAACAACTGTGAGGGGCCAGTAAGTTGTAGATGACGTGCTGGACTCCAACATGGGTGTCGCTTGAGTCCCAGGCCCAGCAGCCTGAAAATCATGGGTAAGTGGGTGTGTGTATGTGTCTAGAATTCCAACAGGAGAAGGGACTGTGGCGTCGCCATCACCCTTTGGGGGTGATTTCTCACTCTCCCTCTGTCTCTGTCTCTCCGCTTCTCTCTCTACAATGAGCACACATGCTCTATGGTAAAAAACAAAACAGAGTACTTTTCTTTAATGGTCCCTTAGGCCCACACTGGCTTCAGACTTTTCTCACATGATTTGTAAGAGAACTTCACCAGTTTAAGTCTACAGTGGCTCATCCTAAGCCATACGGTTTATCACACTGCTTACAGAGAAGTCAATTCCTTACACCCACATCACTACGAACCCTTTTTCTTCAACTGCTAAGGATTAACTTCAACACTGTAAGCACTTGTAAGCAAGAGCTTGAATCTATCACTTCCAATATTCTGTGCCCAGAAACTACACAGCAGTACGTTGAATATTTGTTATAAACAATGGCAAGAAAACAAGTTAGATAATGCTGAGTTATCCTTCTACTCTTTAATAAAATTTCCCTAAAATAATTACATGAATCTGTTATTTTGAATGCTGTAAAGCAGGATACCAAAATCAAGAGCCCATAATATCTTTAAGCATTAATGTAAGATTTGTTTTTACGGTACTCGGTTTAAATTCATTTTAAAGTAGTTTTAAAACCAGTTTTCTCGTTTCTTTTTAATTCAAAACAAGTCAATAATCAACAAATAATTTGCATATTTTATATTTACTTGTATCTTATATAGCTAAATCTCTACTTTTAAAGTCTAGGTTTCTTTCAGATTAGTGTAGGTTCTTAAATCCAAAATAACGAACGTTATACCTGCAGTTCATAAAAGGCTTGTCAATCATGGATATAATTCTAGGACTCCATGCATATTTATTACTGCAGTCATTTTTAAACAAATATTGCAGAAGAATACACACAGTGTAAAAAATGTCACCTAATGCTAAAAAAAAAAATCTGTAAATGTCAGTTCTCAATGGTAGGCTCCCTGTCTATCATTAAAATAAATATCCACCTTTTGTCCACTTTCAGTTTTGTTGAATGCCACCTATTGATGAATCAGCTATGATTCCGAACACGCATTTATACTTTACCAATGATTTCTCAATTTTTCTCCCATTCCCTCACATATGATGTATTTGAAAAAACACATGCAATAGCCATTTACGAACCTCCATCCATCCTTCTGGAGATAACTGAAGGCTCCATCAACAACACTTGCAAAGAACTGCCCTCCTGTGATGAAGAGGGTGTTGATGGTGACTAATCGGCCTCGTAAATTGGGTGGTGAGACCTCAGCGATGTACACTGGCACTGTCATAGACGCGATGCCTACAGGGAAACAAGGAAAAGGAACCGTGAGACATCCATGCGTGATTTCTCCTGTACAAGTACCAACACTAGGTTCAGACATACACATGCAGACACGGGCTTGCTTTTCTATCGTAAAGAAAGGTACCACATAGTTAAAGATTTTGTTTCTAACTCATTTGGGGCTACTGCAGGTAAGTAAAGTAAGTCTGTGAGATACCAATCTCTGAGTATCATTTTTCATGTTACCACCTGAAAGCTTATCAACAAAAGACCCTCTAAAGACAGAATGCAAGGAAGTATGCTTTGTAATTATTTTGAGGACTGAAAATAGAAAAGCACTCTATAGACAGAATATAATTACTGAAATATTTTTAGTCTGTATGGAAATGTAATCAGACAATGGTGAGATTTTAAAAAATTATCCTGAAATACATATTAAGTATTCAAAGTCAACATTTCCAGTAGCAACACCAAGGCTTTTAATTGGTTTACCGATAAGAAATCCATATATTAAGTCACCTTATTCAACTGGTAAGGCATATATATTTCAGAAATAGCTTACAAAGGGATTTTATAGTCTCCAAAACAGATTATATTAGCCACAAAAAATAAATAAATAAAACCCAGTTTTAAGGCTAAGGTGCCGATATATTTGCTTATATCGGATTTAAGTTTTTATCTAAAATTAATGCAGCAAAATCTATGATAATAATTTTAACTTCCTTCATTACCAGAATCACTGTGACTTTCTTCTTTTAAATAAAGATGCCCTCACTTCACCCAACCTAGACTTACTATTGAGCTGTTGGAAAAGTCATGACAAATTTTTTTTTGCTCTTCTAAATTTTAACAATCCAATATTAATAAATGGAAAACTACAGAGGTGAGAATGGAACTGTCTTTCAAAAGTCCTTCGGAGCTCATTCTGATACTATTTATTTAAAATAGTAAAATTCAGGTCTAGCAGAAGGTGTAACGGTTACGTCGTACTCCCATATTTCAACTGTGGTTTGGGTCCAGATCCGGAGGCTTGAAACTCACACCAGGCACATGAGTATACGTGCCCAAGATCCCAAGAGGAGAATGGAGGAGAAGGGACTGTGGCATAACCATCCCCCTGGGGGATAATTTCTTCCCTCTCTGTCTCTCTGGGGAGTACACACACTCTATAGCAAAAATCTCTCTCTAAAATAAATAAATAAATAAATAAATAAAAATACTAAAATTCTGTGGTACAGAATTGTAAGCCAATTCAAAACTTTTTTTTTTTTTTAATTGTTAGAGGGCACATGCAAGACAGAAAGAGTGAGAGAGAGCACACCCTCACCTTCGCTCCCCTATCTAGTCAGGATTTTGTGCACACACATACACACAATGTATTTTATAAGCCAGTGTTGTAACTGTGGTTGGCCTTGTGGGATTCAGCTCCCCAGGCACAAGTCTCAACCTACAGCCCCATGGGCCTACACCAGAATGCTTCCTTAAAGAAAATCTCAGCCCTGGGAACCAGCAGTTAGCGTAATGGCTATGTCGCTGGACTCCCACGTAGTCGACCGCGGTTCGCGTCTCGGACCCGGTGGCTTACAACTCACGCCGGGCGCGTGTGCGTGCGTGCCCAAGATCCCGAGAGGAGAATGGAGGAGAAGGGATTGCGGCGTGACCATCCCCCCTGGGGGGTGATTTCTCGCTTTCTGTCTCTATGTCTCTCTCTGTCTGTCTGGCAAGCGCACGCGCCCTATAGCAAAAAACCTCTCCAAAAAAAAAATAAAAAAGAAAAAGAAAATCTCAGCCCTGTTGGTTATAGCTATCTCATTCCCCTGTAGGACTTCCTATTTCTAAATATCTCTAATCATTTAGCCTAAAACTAATGTCTAATCAATGCCCAACAACATCCTCGGGTACGTGTGGTGGGGAGGGGGTGGTAAGCAGGATTACCTAAATGGATTTAATCTTTCATATCTGTAGACACTAAAAGTCGACCTCTCAGTTAAACTAGACATCCATATGTTACATAGTAAACTCAGGCAGAATTCTTTTAACGAGGAGATTTTTATGATGGCAATTAATTGGTCTATTTTGAAGGAAGCAACACTAAGAAATCTGTTGCTGTGATTTCTGTACAAGGGCTGCTATCGAAGGTGCTATTTATCATATTCCATGCAATAGGAAACATTTCTCTATAATCCCAGTAACCGCAATACTTGTGATTCGCAATAAGTGATTTTGGCTTACTGATGGATAATGTAAATGACATAACTATCTTTTATTTTCCTCTTTAAGTAAACCAAGAGGACCACCTCCAACCAGTGTTTTGGACTTCATAGTATTTATTTTGTCAACTAAACTCCCTCCTGAAGCTTTAAGAGTCTGCAATTTCGCCTGATATAAATCTATTTTCATGCTATTTGTGTGTGTTGCTCCATCTTTGAACAAGGCAAACAAATATATAAATGGATAAGATTTATTTAAGCAATACATATTAACTATTGAAAAAAAATCACTATTATTGTATATTGGTAAGTAGTTATTAAATCTGCACACCAATCAGGCCATTAAGAAACTATCCCCTCTGTAATTTCCACCAATGTTATCTGCTACTACAGTGCCTGTCAACATGTGGGAATGATAAAAATAATCGTGTGGTTGTATGAATTTCATAAAATAACAGCATGCATTAGAAGGCATAGTATGAACAATCTACTATTAAATCATCACCCA
Source organism: Tupaia tana (assembly GCA_026018925.1). Taxonomy (NCBI): domain Eukaryota; kingdom Metazoa; phylum Chordata; class Mammalia; order Scandentia; family Tupaiidae; genus Tupaia; species Tupaia tana. Next base: position 143,904,927 of record JAKSZU010000006.1, read on the forward strand.
AGCACCTGAAGGTTTCCATTTGACTGCTAATCAATGAAATTGCATGGACCACCCTAAAATGCCCTGCATCTAACACTGAAGGAGAAAACATTTGCTGCAAAGGCTGACAATTACATATTCTTTTTTTTTTTTTTTTTAACTATTAAAATGTCTCAGTAAACTTTTAGAAATCAAACAGTAATTTATTATTTGGCTTTCTTTTTCTGCTTTGGTCTGTTTGTAAACAGAAATTCATTTGTTCTTTAGCCAGAGATCGGTGTTCAGCCACCTGGCCCACAGAATAGAGCATGGGAAACCAAGGCTGTGGTTTTAGGCATCTCATGCCTGTCACAAATTCAAAGAGATTTTATTTGCTAAGAAATGCAGAGATGTCCTCATAATAAATCCTGATTATTTAAAAGAAACACGAAAGAACTAAAAAGTAGCAAGTAAAAAGTAACAAAGGGGAAGGACTAAAAAAATACAACTTGAGAAGATCTTTTGTCCAATGAGCGTTTATACTGACCGACTGTTATGACTGCCTATGTGCTGGAGAGATTTTACATAGGCTGATTATTTTATTTAATTCTCAGGATATCTCTGTAAAGGGCATGTAATTAACCCTATTTCACCAAGAAGGACCTTATCTAAGGTCACACAGGAAGAAACACAGAGGAAGAAACACAATTTAAACCATACAGGAAGATTCCAAAATGCAATTCTAAAGGCACAGACGATACTGACTGACTGCCACACATGAGGGTTGGCTCTGGTACCAGTAGGTTTAAGTTCTAACCTTGTCCCTTACCAGCTGGCTAAGTTTGGACAACTTAACCACTCTGGCTCTCCAGTTCCTCACCTATAAAATGAGGCACACAGAAGTAACTCCTTCATAGGAGTTGAGAATATTCAATGAATTAGTAGAGTTAAAGCACTTAAACATTATCCCTGGAATTCAGAAAGTAATCAATAATACTGGCAATTATCATCATCTGTAGATATGAGGCATCCCAACTTTTCCCATTTAAGACCATCTATATTAGGTCCAGAATCATCCCTGAACATAAGATAAGGTCCCAGCTATGAAAGAAGCCACACACAAGCCTTGCTTTCAAAAACATGCTATGACTAACTTCAGAATAACCTGGTAAGAGTCATAACGAAGGTATAGCCTGGGTTCTACCAAGTGAAGCTGACAACTGCTGCCTGCTGACTGTGACTGGCGGTGGCTAGGAAGGTTGGGCCTACGCTTCTGCAGAGAAGAACATGAGCTAAACCACCGCAAAATGTCTAGGGATAAGCAGAAAGTACAAGGCAGAATATGCACAGACAAGACCGAAGCAGCAGAAAAAGCCCGCGTCATAGATGCAGCGCCCCTTAATCGGCGGTCCTTCACGAGCACTGTACGTGACCTGGGCACAGATGGAAGCACTTCAGAGACAACACTGTGGGGGAGAGACGTGCTCTCTCCCCTAGAGCTTACGACCTGCCAGAAAAGAATGATGGATCTCCCCAAAGAGGAAGCATGGAGGATATGAGCCTGCTGCTGACTGACTGGCCCACCCTGCAGGGTCAGAGGGACCCTGTAAGAAGTCATCATGTTCAAGCCAAGATCTGGTGGATAAGCATACAGGAGAGAGAGGTGTGGGGCTGGGGTAGAGAGTGGGTGGAGCATTAGCTTAGACAATTAGCTCAGCCTAGACAAAGGCTTGAGGCGAGAAGAACTGCATCCTGCTGGGGAACGCGCACTATGTTTAGAGATGAGCAGGGACCAACCTGATCATACAGGAGCCTGGAGGCCATACTAAAGCCACTGTTGAGGGCTTCGACTAGTATAAAACAGCAAAAGGCACAATCGGATTCACATTTGTAAAGGATCATTTTGGGGGGAGTAGAAAAAATGACTGCCGGGGAGTAAGAAGTACAGTGGGAGCCTTGATGACTGCCGGGGGAGAGCTGACAATTACGCATTTAGTATCAAAGCTAAAGAAAAGCTGGATGGGATGTAAGGGATGACAAGAGAAGAAAGCAGAGGATGATGTTCAGACACCTCGAACAGCGACCACAAGCACGATGGGTCTCCTGTACAAAGAGAAGGAACAGCGGAAGAAGAGCGGGTTTGGGTGGAAGATAAAGCGGTCCAGGGTGCTTTGTGAGCAGCAGACAGCAGGTTGCCATACTTCATAAGTGTGCTGGGCACACAGATTACTTCCCCAGGAGTGATTCCAGCCCCCCTATTTTCCACATATAGTAAGTCTTTGCCAGAATAACCAACCTCTCTTCCTGCTCTAGTTCTCAAGGAAGAATCTGGTCATGCTCAGCCTAGTATCTGACAGCCTCCAAGACTGTATCATGCTGGGCAAAAACAGGTACATATGTGGTGGGAATATGGACAAGAGACCTACTTTGTGGAGAGAAGTTCAGATGAAAAAAGGCTGGAAAGAGTTCTAAGAGGTGCTGGGCCAGTTCAGATAAAATGGGAACCTAGGAGAACGGAACTGAGCCTTGACGTGGGAAGTGGGTGGATTACACGGAATTTAAGAAATGTCACTCCTGAGTTATAACCTACATGCCATTATATCCTTCAAGGACACAACATAGAGCCCAGACACATGACACAGGCTGTGGGGCACCTCTGTGCCATGCTGGAGTCACATAGGGGCCCAGGGTTCAGAGCTCCTGGATCTACCTGAGGGACCAGGCATGCACTGCAGCAGTCCTGGCTGGCTGGGAGACTGGAAGGAGGAATGCAGCAAGATGTGACCCTATGAAGAGAATGTGCATACTTGCATGCTTATATGTGTACGTGTGTGTGTGTGCCCATGTGTCTTCTCATGAAAGAGGTAGCTGAGTGAACTTTAAACAGTTAAAATAAGACACAAGTTAAGAGTAGTACTGTTTTTCAACTGCTTTTAATTGCTGAGATCTGATTCTTTAAAAGCAACTTCAAAGTGAAACACACCAGGCAGAGCTTGGGAACTACACAAAAGCATGCAGCTCAAAAGATGATTCTATATGAACGATGCGCATGACTGAAACTATGGGAATGGATGAGAGCAGTGAGAAGGGAAATAAGGGAAGTATGCCCAGAACAGAATCCAAAAAATTTCCGGTATTTAAGAGACTGCCAAAAGAAAAACTGAGAAGCTGGTATCCCTTTTTTTTTTTTAAGTTTATTTCTTCCATGAGAAAGTCATAGAAAGATAAGCATCCCTCAATAGAGTCTTCCCACTGCCACCCACCCCAGCCTCAGCTAGCCAGGACCATGGGCACCCGTGGGACCAGCATGTACAGGGAGACCCCAGTCGTGAACCCAGGACTTCAGGGTGATTGAACATTGCAGAGTGTGGCACTACTGTTTTGCCTATGTGGCTGGCTTCCATGCTATTTCCAAAGTCTTCTACATTATCATTTTGTTTTATCATATAAAATCATTCTATCAGTAAGTAGGTGGGACAAATATCATTCAGTATCTTCCGAACCTAACCTCAGCCACTGACATTTTCAGAAAGAGGAGATTTTCAGGGACCAGCAGTTAGTGTAATGGCTATGTCTCTGTACGCCCATGTAGTTGACCGCAGCTCAAGTCCCAAATCCGGTGGCTTAAACTCACGCCAGACGCGTTTGTGTGCGTGCTCAAGATTCCGAGAGGAGAATGGAGGAGAAGGGATTGCAGCATGGCCATCCCCCCACCGGGGGGTGATTTCACTTTCTGTCTGTCTGTCTGGCTAGCACACACACCTATAGCAAAAAAAAAAAAAAAAAAAAAAAAAAAAAAAAAAAGAAGAAGAGATTTTCAGAAGTCACTTAGCAAATTAATATCAAAGTCGGTCTCATGGATTCAGGTTCCCTAATCTTTGTAAAGCACTGTTCAAGGACCAAGTGTCATGCCTCTGTTAAGAATATGATCCTTTGGAAATACCTCAGAAACATTTTATTTTTGACCCTATTACCTTAGTTAGCACATACAAAGTCTAGGGAAAGGAGGTGATTCTCTCTCCCATGACTCTCTGCAGCCTTTCTGAAAGTTTGGACCAATCAATAAAAAAAGAAAGAACTGAGTATTTTTTGAGCTAGACAAGTTTAAACCTTTAACACTGCTTTATGAAACTTGAGAAGTAGGATCCATGTCTGCTCTGCTAATGGGCATATGTGAAGCATAGTCCCTGTTAACTCACCGTGGTATTAATAAAAACCACCCATGCAAACCATAATTTATGGTTTTCTAAACATGAAGCTCACTTTTGAAAAATTTTAGACATTTAGGTTATGTCACCCCAAAATCTTCTTTCCACTTTGGGAAATAGAATTCTATCCCTAGTCAAAACTTACTGTCTCAATAAAGGGCAAGTAAAACCACCTAAGGGTTGTTTTTGTTTTTTTTTTTTTGTTTTTGGCTTTTTCCATAGTGTGCATGTGCTCACCAGAGAGAGACAGAGATCCAGAGAGAGGGAAAATAAGAAATCACCCAATGGGAGGGGCATCACAAACCCTTCTCCATTCCTCTTCTGAGATTTTGGGCATAAACACACTTGTACTCTGAGTTTCAAACCACTCGGTCCAGGGCTCAAACCTTGGTTGGCCATATGGGAGTCTAGTGCCTTAATTACCATGCCGTCAGCAGGTCTCAAGGGTCATTTTAAATCAATAACATGCATTTGTATAACTCAGCTCTAGATTTAAATAAAATAAAGGAACATTCAAATGGATGACCAAGAATTTCCCTTATTCACCTAAAAAATCTGTTCAGAAGAAATAAATTTTTCAAGGCTCACACATTTTTATTTACATAACACAAAGATGATGGTATAAAAATCTCCCAAATTAACAGTCATGTGCTTCATAAATAGAAGTAATAAGTGATATTTAAAATTTAGCAAAGTTCTATAAAATGCTTTTGATTTCTTCCCTATTCTAATACTAATCAAATGAATGTCTAATCAAGTGAGAAATTCTTTTTTTTTTAAGAGATATTTTTGCTAAAGGGTGTGTGAGCTCTCCAGAGACAGAGAGACAGAAAGCAAGAAATCAGCCCCCCAGGGGAATGGCCAAGCTGCAATCCCTCCTCTTCCATTCTCCTCTCAGGATTTTCAGCACGCATGTACACACACCACCATGAATGTTAAGCCACTGGGTCCAGGACTCGAACTATGGTTGACTACATGGGAGTCCAGAGATATAACCATTACACCATCTGCTGGTCCCAGGACAGTCCATAAATTTATATTAGCTTCATTAAATGAAACTAATTAAAAGTATGGAGTTGTACTAGTTCCTGTTAACACCTCATTAAACATTTCCTAATCCTGATAAAAAGTTCAATTTCTTATCAAAATTAAGATCTGCATCAATGAAAACTCATTATCATGCATGGCTTGAAGACTTTCACCAGAAAACTGTACCTCAGACACCGCGGATCAACCAGATTCATACACTACACACCGCCAAGCTGACTCACCATCTAAACAGCACAAAACGAACACTCCTGAGTACAGAAGTTGGCTTTCAAAAACTGCTGGAAGCCCTTTTAAAGGCATGAGTCAAAAGTATAAATAATTTCATAACTAAATAGCATTAGAAAATCCTGTTGTGATGGGTAAACACCCATGAATCACAGCAGTCTCTCAGCATGATAAGCCAGGCAGCAACTAATTAGCTTCTTAGAAGCACATGAAGCTACCTTTTAATAATAGTGCTTCATGAACAAGAAGGATTACAATGTCCTAATTCCATTTTTGTAAATCATTGCTTTACCATGCCTAAAGAAAGAATTTCAATAAGAAGAAGTCATATCTAAGGAAATAGTATCCTTCACTGTAGCTGTCTTGGTTTGGTTGTCTTGTTTTGGCTTTCTTGATCAGGGCTGATGTTTTGAGTTCTTCTAAATAGTCAGGTATGGACGTTTTCCAGGTTGTTAGTAACTTAGCATTCAGTTTTCTCTTTTTCCAATTAGACAGTACAAAAGATGTTGGGCAATGTCAAAGTACACCACGCTTCAACTACAACACAAAATGCCTATTGCAGAAGTATAAGGCTATGAGAAAGATTCTACCTATGAGAATAACTAGCAAAGTAAATGATCTACAGTCTTCAAGAGCTCTTAGCAAAGCACTACAAATATGTCATCAGCATTTCAACTCACTGTAGTTGCTCATGATTGAAAATGATCTCTCTCTTTAGATTATTTAAGAATATTGTGGGACAAGCAGGTGGCGTGGTGGTTAAGGCACTGGACACTCCCACATGGCCAACCACAGTTCGAGTCTCTTATCTGGTGGCTAGCTTTCCCATTTTCCCTCTTTTCTCTCTCTGGTCAAATTTAAATAAATGAATGAAAAAATAAAATTGAATAAATAATTCTTTAGGAAAAAAAATAAGAATATCCTAAAGAGGGGCCAGCAGATGGCGTGGTGGTTAAAGCAATGGACTCACACATGGTCAACTGCTGTTGGAGTCCCAGGCCTGGTGGCTTGAAATTCAACCCAGGCATATGTGCATGTATGCTCAAAATCTCAGGAGAAGAATGAAGGAAAAGGGATTATGGCATGGCCATACCCCCAGGGGGTGATTTCTCATTTTCCCTCTTACTGTCTTTCTCCAGGGAGTGCACATGCCCTATGGCAAAAACCTTAAAAGATAAAAAATAAAAAATATCCTATCGATTAGCCCATATCCTTTTTCACTGGTACATCTCAGTAGTCTGCGTCACATTTTTATTTCCCAAGCAGGACTACAAGCTTGTTAATGGAATAATCATATCCTCATATGCTCTGTAGTATAATTTGCCTGTCAAGTCTAGCCCCGGGCTAGGAGTAAGCACTTAGAAGTTATTGATTGGTACCATGGGATGCAAACACAAAACCATTTTCTCCTGAAGCAGTGCAAACTGATTGGTTTTAAACTAAAAATGATACTCAATGGGAAAAATTTAGAAACTATAGTTAAATTATAAGGCAAATCACCTCTAATCATCCAGAGATAACCACTGATTAAATTTGGATACAACTGTCTGTAGCTTTCACTCATTACACTGTGAACATTTTCCTTCTGTTTAAAATAATTCTTTTCTAAAGTGTCCAAACTTCTTACAGAAGCTAGGAAGGTGCCATAAGTACACAGAGACAACTGACTGAGATATTAGGTATTAAACTGCTTGCAAAACTGCAAATGTACAACACATTCTGAAGCAAAAACAAAACAAAATGGCCAAACAGAACATATCCTTACATAGCCGCATACAACGATCTGGACACCGGTTTGGCATCCTTGCAGTACAAAACCATTTTAAATAGTAGTATAATATTACAGTACTCAGACACACATAATTTATGTAACCACTATGTTCTTGTCCCACATTTAAGTATTACACTTCACACTAGAATGGGAAGCCCATAACTTTCAGATATCAGAAGTTCTTTTATGGAAGAATATTCATGAATTAACTTTGAGTTCAGTATCAAAGCCTGTAGGAGAGTCAGAAATAGAAGTGTTCCTGGAACAAAGATGGATTAAGGTAGAGAAAAATTACAGAAAAAGAATTTCTTGACGGGAAGAAGTGGCAAATAAAGACATTCATGGATATTCAAGAAATTTTCTAAAATAGAGCTGAAGAGGTTATAAATATACGGGAAGATTGCATATGAAATACTACAAATGCAGCAGCAGTATCCTTTTACGCCTGACAAATGGAATGCACAAAGGTTAATAAGAAATCAATATGCTTTCCCCAAGGCAGTGAATTTAGCAAGCAGGAACATCAGTGGTGCTTTGTCATATTTAACTCTATGTGACATCTAGAGGCAAATGTTCTAGGGACAACAAACAATGTAGGCCTAAATAGGAGCTAAGAGGCTGTGAATCACCTGAGTATAGAGTGTAATTGGATAGGTGTCCATGAAATGCACAAGAGACATGCACAGAATAAGATGAGCCCAGGACAGGAGTTTGGCTGTTGGACTATTCATACAAGAAATATAAAAGGCTGAAGGATAAACTAGAAGGAATTACCTAAGAAAATAGTAGAGTAGAAAAAAATAATAAATGAACACGGCCTCTCAATGTTTTTAAAGCTGTTCTTGAATATAAGAAGATCTGGCCTTGTTTTTAAAAACAGGAACAGGGACCTGCAGTTAGCATAATGGCTATGTTGCTGGACTCCCATGTAGTCAACTGCGGTTTGAGTTCTGGACCTACTGGCTTAAATTCATGCCTGGTGCGCATGCGTGTGTGCCCAGGATCCTGAGAGGAGAATGGAGGAGAAGGGATTGCAGTGGGCCATTCCGCCTGGGGGGGGGTGTGTGTGTGTGTGATTTCTTGCTTTCTGTCTCTCTGTCTCTGACTTTCTGGCGAATGCACACATCCTGTAGCAAAAACCTCTCCAAAAAAAAAAAAAAAAAAAAAAAAAAAAGCAGGAACAGAGACCTCTGAAGAATCAGCTTATATAAAAAGCTGATTTTTTTTTTCTGTTTGCCAGAGAGCACATGTGTTCACCAGAGAGAGTGGGAAGAGGGGTGGAAGGGGGAGAGAGAGAGCGAGCGAGAGAGAGAGAGAAAGAAAGAAAGCACTCCCTATGGTGAATGGCCAGGCCAGAATCCTTTCTCTTCCATATCTCTACCCTGTTGAGATTTGGGGCATACATGCACAAACACCTGGTGTGTTTTTCAATCTGCTGGGGCCAGGATTTGAACTTCATAATCAGTCATGTAGGAGCCAGTTCCCCTAAAAACCAGGCCAGGGAGCCAGCCCCCAAATCAAGTTTTTAAAAGGGAAACGTGTGGGCCAGCCCCATAATGCAATAGTTAAGCATTTTGCACTGGGAGCAGATCTCATGGTCAATTGTAATTCAAATCCCAGCCCCAGTGGCTTAAAAAACACATATGCTCAGTGCTGGGCATATGAGCGAACGTGTGCGAAATTCTGACCAGATGGAGAAGTGGAGGAAAAGGGATTGCAGCATGACCATTCCCCATTGAAGAATACTTTCTCTCTCTCCCCCCATCATTCTCTCCCTGTTTCCCTCTCTCCCCCTGGTGAGTATATCTGCCCTCTAGCAAAAAAAATGAAGACATGAGTAGTGCAATGAAGTATTGCAAGAATACTAAAAGATAAATGGGCCCAGGGTAGGTACTAACACTTAGACACAGTCTGGAAACGTTTCTGATTTGCAAGGTTAGCAAAAATGGTTTTAGGAACCAGCAGTTAGTGTAATGGCTATGTCACTGGACTCCCGTGTAGTCGACCATGGTTCGAGTCCCAGACCTGGTGGCTTAAACTCACTTGTGCGTGTATGCCCAAGATCCTGAGAAGAGAAGGGAGGAGAAGGTATTGCGGCATGGCCATCCCCACTGAGGGGTGATTTCTTGCTTTATACCTTGCCAACTTGCCTTTCAGGTATCAGAATGAAAAGCCATTTTCAGACAAGGAAAAAAAATCTCAGAATACAGACCACCAATGAATAATTTTTAAAACAACCTGTGAACCAATTTCAGCATTAACAACAATTTTAAGGATACGAAAATTTCAGTGTGAAGCCTCAGAATAATAATTTAACTGTAAAGATACCAGTTCACTTGCCTCTTACTTTATTTGGATTACAGAAATTCAGCTGAGTAAGTAAACCACTAAATTTTCACGTATCCACTCTTCCTATGGTTCCTCTCTTTTTCCCAGTTCTAAGCAACACATATCTTGAGCTATACAGAATTTCTTGACTTGTCTGATAACCACTTCAAAGCATTAAATTTTTTTTCTGTCCCAGCATTTAGTAACAATGGCTAAACATCTTATTCAGTTGCAACACAATACAAAATAATTATTAAACAGAACTTTCCACTTATTTTTTTAAAAGTTCAAAGAAGCATTGATTAATAGAGCAACATAATGTACAACTAAATTACCAAAGACCTCTGTAAGTGATTTCCTCTGTCTCCAAGACTCAGACTGAATGACCCAGTCTGTCAGTTTTTTAAGGTGATAAAAATATACAAAGCCACTTACTAACAAATGCCATCTTTCTCAGCCTCTTCTAATATTATAACATTATAATATTATAATATTATCTGTCTGTCAAGGGCATATGAATATCCCCATGCTGCTTACACTTAAAAATCAATTTATTTTCATGTTGGGCACATGTATGTGGGTGCCCAAAATCTTAAGAGGAAAAGAAAGGGATCGCAGCAAAGCCATCCCTCCTGGTGATAGAGGGGTGACTTCTCACTTTCTCTCTCTCTCTTCAGCAAGTGCACATATTTGTAGCAAAAACTACGATAAATATTTAATAAAATCATAACCAAGTAAAAATGCAGACAAAAATGGCATACTTTTAAGGTTTACAAGCAATGACACAAAACTTACTTTCCCAGACTCTTCACTAATGATCCGTCACAATCATTTGAATCTAACGATAGTAAATTATTAAATGTTTGAAGAACATGACCAAGACAGTCTCACGTTCTCTTATTACTATAAAAAGGGGAATACTTTTCTTTTTTTGAGAGAGAGAGTTTTGTTATAGGGTGCATGTTCCTGACAGAGAGATAGAAAGAGAGAAATCATCCCCCAGGGGGCAATGGCCACACTGCAACCCCTTTTCCTCCATTCTCCTCTTGGGATTTTAGGCACGTACACACACATGCCTGGCATGAGTTTTAACCCACCGGGTCCGGGACTCAAACCACAGTACACTATGTGGAGTGCAGGACTTTCCTGCAGAGAAGTGACCATTATGCCATCTGCTGGTCCCGGGGAATTATTTTCTACATGTACACTTTCTGCACTTATCTTCTAAGATACTTTTGAAATAGAACATGGAAAAGTTTGTTAAAGAGAAATGGTAAGAATTAGAAACAACCATCTTAAAATGAAACAAAAAAAAAGTCTACTCATAGTCTAGAGTTCTCTATCATCTGGCTTTAATAAAACTAGATTTCATTAATGATAAAAAGGAATGAAGAAGGGAGGTAAGGTCTCTGGGTTCTCCTTTTTCTGCAGTCAAAATTACTTTAAAACACAACTAATATTGTATTTCATTTTTCAGTACACCAGGTGTGCGTGCATGCATGCGTGTCTGTGTGTACGTGTGTATAAAACTCCAAGACTGCTTAGTTGAGTCTTTGAAATCATGGCCACTAATCCTTGTGAAATATTTTGCATTTGATCACTCTGATTTTTCTCGTAGGGTCTAAAAAGGCATATATATATATATATATATATATATATACACACACACACACACACACACACACACACACATATACATATGCCGGGTGATAAGCAAGATGCCTTAGTTATAGCTCAATGATGTTCTTAAAAATAGACTCCAAGTGATATGACAAATATTTCACGAACAAGCCAGATGACTGTAAAAAGGGCGAATCATCTCTCTTAAGCTGGCTTTAACATGAGCTTATTCAAATGAATCCATGTATTACACTCAATGGCTTATAAACATCTTTCACTCTACTTACAGACCCCGTGGTAGCTCTGGCTCAGTCAAGAGAGCCAAGCTCTGGCACAAATTAGCTAGCATTAACACTGGCATTGTCATTTATTTCACTCTAGCAGCTTTAAAGCACTGACACAGTCAAGATAGAAGTGATTTGCTTTGACAAATGATGAGGCGAAGTGACTTTTAGCACTGCATTTACTCATACTTTACCCGAATAATTTAACTGTAAAGATACCAGCTTCACTGTCTTATCCTTTTAGACAGATTCTACAAAATGTCCATCTGCAAGGATGCCAATGGCACATTTCAACAGCTCATTTTTCACATCTGTTTCCTGCATCTATCAATTACTGATGAAGATGTGCTACTATCTCCCACGGCTCTATTTCTCCTTGTACTTCTATCAGCTTCCTTTGCTCTATGCATTTTGAACTCATGTAATAAGCTCATATGTAATTTAACTATTGTGTCTTCCTAATGCATCAAACCCTTTGTCATTATCCAATGATCCATTTGCTCTTTTCATTTTTTTCTTTTTTTAAAATTGCCAGAGCCAGTCCACTTACCAGAAAGACAGACAGAGAGAGGGAGAGGAAAAGGGAGAAAGTGTCCCCAACAGCATGGGGTTAGACAATCTCTTTTCCATTCTCCATCCTGTCAGGATCCTGGACATGTGTGCACGTGTGCCTGGTGTGTTTCTCTAGCTGCTGGCTCCATAACTTAAACCGTGACTCTAACCATGAGCTGCCATATGGGATCTGGCTCCCACAATAACCAGGCCACGGGGCCAACCTGGTCCGCTTGCTCTTTAATAAAGCCATTGCTTTAGTGTGATGTTGTATAGTATCATATGGATAACTTATTTTTTTGTTGTTTCCACTTTTTCCTGTTTATCTTTTTTTATCCTTTTGCTTTCAGTCTCATCACTACCCTTTTAAACTTGTATTTCCTGTTCAAAAGGAAAGCATAAATGTTAAATCCAGGCTGACTGCTCTTTTTACTTAGAACATTTGATCTATTCCCACATGTTATGATTATTAATGTGACTGAATTTACATCTAACATTTTATGCTGCTTTTTCACTGCAAATCTACTTATGCTTCTTTTCCACTTTTTGTATTTCTTAATTTTTGCCTCCTCATATAGCTTTTTCTCAACTTAACTGGAAGTTATATTTTGTTTGCATGTATTTTTCACCATTACCACTGAAAGTTTACAGATGCATATGTAATAATAAAGGCTGACATTACACAATATCTTATCCCACTGAGGAATATAAGCACCTTAAAGCGCACTAACTGCCTTCTACCATTTTTCAGGTTCTACTGTTGTTACTTTTTTTTTGTTGAGTTTGTATGTATTTACCCCAAAATACTGCTAATTTTGTTGTTTTTTTTTTTTTTTTTTTTTAGAATTTCCTACATATTTATCACGTGCTATGCTCTTTATCCCTTCCTGCATCTTTTCTCTTGCACCATATATTTGAGATCACTATCTGAAATACAGTCTTACAATTTCCTTATTTAGGCCTTTTGCCTTTGTACTCATGATTTTTTTCTGTTGGACTAGAAACTTGAGTTGATAGTTATTTCTTCTCAGCACAAGGAAGATACCATTTTAAGGTCTTCTGAGCTTCAACTGTTGTTTATGAGAAGTCAGTTGTGATTTAATAAAAAACATTCTAATAGCAATTAGAAGCGGGGATAGCCAAAACATAGTGAGTATTTACTTCCCACTTTCATTTTCCAAAAAACACATACACTGAAATTTACTTTTCTCCTCTGATTCCTTCCAACACACATGGAAAGATATACCAACAAAACTTAAAGTTGACTTGCCTAAAGAAAGAAGACTTAGAATTTGGGGATCCTTTCCAACTTGCCAAGGCAAACATAACATAACATAACATAACATACATACATAAAAAAAAGAATGAAAGTTTCTGCATTTGAAGTTATCAATTTAAATAACTGTCATCAGTCTGAAATCAGTCCTTTGAAAATGAAGAAGAGAAATGATTTTCAGCTACATATCTGTCGTCTATGATTAATCTGCCATGTATTCATCATCCCTTTAAATCTGACTATATATCTACTTTATCTATATATGTCTTATTTATCATTCAATTTTCTACCGACTCTAACTGATCTTTAATAAGGTATTAAAACACAAGTTAAAACAATAAGAACAAGACTGAAAGCAAAATGATAAAAGGTAAAAAGAGATAAGTCTAATAAAAGAAAGCTATAAAGTATATTACATAAGGTATACTTGCTATAGTCTTCATTCCTTCCTCCTATCATACAAAGGATAAGGTAACATTACCTCAGACAACATAATACCATAGCCAAAAGCATTACTAAAGAGCAACAGGACCACTGATAATGATAAAGGATTCATTAAAGAAAGACATAATTGCTAAACTACATTTGTTCTTATTACATGATTTCAAAATACATAAATGTTGGCAAAAATATAAGAAACAGACAAATAGGCAGGCAGAATAGTAATACATTTAAATCAGTAATTTGAAGACTTAGAAAAAATATAGTTGTAAATAATACAAATAGACCTGCATCTAACTTTGTGATCTAAACATCCAACAAGTGAAGAATATATATTATTTTCAAGAAGAAAAATTAACATTTATAAAAAACTGGCCTTTTGGGACTAGCAGATGGTGTAATGGCTATGTTGCTAGACTCCCATTCAGTCAACCGCGGTTCGAGTCCTGGATCCAGTAGCTTAAATTCACACCGGGAGCATGTATATGCGTACCCAAGATCCCGAGAAGAGAATGGAGCAGAAGTGATTGCAGCATGGCCATCTCCCCTGGGGGATGATTTCTTGCTTTCTGTCTCTCTGTCTCTCTCTGGCTTTCTGCAAGCGCACACACCCTATAGCAAAAACCCCTCCAAAACCAAAAACTGGCCTTTTTGGCTGTGTGCAGTGGTGTGCCTACAATCCCAGCAACTCAGGAGGCTGAGGCAAGATGATTACAAACCTATGACAGGCCTGGGCATCACAGCAAAATCCTATCTAAAAGAAGAGCTAAGTGTGGTGCACATGCCTATAGCCCCAGCTGGGAGGCTGAGGCAGGAGGATCTCAATATGGCAAGACCATGGCTTGAAAAAAAAGAAAAAAGGACTCAGCAGGTGGTGTGGTGGGTAAAGCACTGGACTCCCATGGGGTCCACTGCAGTTGAAGTCCCAGACCTGAAGGCTTGAAAAAAAATCATACTGGGTACATGTGTGTGCATGCACAAAATCCCAAGAGGAGAATGGAGAAGAGATTAAGACATTGCTATCCCCCCAAGGGGTGATTTCTCACTTTCCCTATCAACATCTCTCTCTCTTTCCAGCAAGCACACAGATCCTATGGCAAAAATCTAAAAGTTAAACAAAAACCAAAAATTGTCCATTGTCTAGTCCATAAAACAGCCAAGATAAGTCAAAGGGAAATGGATCATGACTTCCAACCTCAAACCAATTACAGTTTTCATGCACCATGTCAGCAAGATTTCAGTCAATGAACAAGAACCCAATTTTACAAATAATTAACCAAAGCAAACCAATCACATGTTTTATAATTAAAACATACTTTTATAAAATCTGGGAGTCAAAGATGACACTGAAAATTTAAATCTTTTGAAATTAATAAAAATAATGAATACCACATTTTAATAACTGGAATTCAACAAAAGAAGTATTTAAAAGGGAAATTTGGGTCTTAATGTTTCTACCAGAAAATAAGAGGTCCTGAAAATAAGTCATTCTTGTCTAGTGGAAGAATTTATATAAGAAAGAAAAATGCTTTAAAAAACAGAAGGAAACAAATATTACAGAGCAGGGGTTAATGATGGAGAAGACCAGCATCCAAGAAAGGATTCAAATTCAAAAGTTCTGTTAAAATGCATTAAAGTTTACAAATATCTAGAAAGATTTGTCAAGAAAAAGAAAGTCTAAATAATCAATGTCAAGAATGAAAAGAGAAGACATAACTGTAAAAACTGAAGACATGAAAAGACACTGAAAGGACTAGCCAAAACAACTTTATTCCTACACATCTGAACGCTCAGATCAAATTAACACATTCCTAGGAAAAAATTATTCAAGAAGAAATAGAAATCTTGAATAGTCCTATAACTATCAAGGAAACTGGATCAATAGCTTAAAAGAAAAAAAAAAATCCCCGTAAGAAAAACAATAGGCCTAGATAACTTGGTTTTACTAATTCCACCACTCAAGAAATAAGTAATTCCATTCTTACACAAACTATTTCACAGCATTAGAAAAACACAGTATCTCCAATTAATTTTATGGGCTACAATGGCTTCTGTGTAATCTGTGCAGCGTATCCTCCATGGATCTCCTGCACTTTATCAATGTCTTACACATAGGCAATCACTGACCTTTATTCAAAGTTATCTTCATAAGGATGTTAGTACTGTAAACACTGTGTAAGTTAGTGAATATTCCTCCAAAACAATGGTTTTGAACATAGTCTCTAAGCTAGAGACAGTATCTGTCCCTTGAGCAAAATGCAAGTGTACTTACTGCCCATTAAAAACTTTATTCCAGAGACCAAAGGTTAAGTCGCTGGACTCCCACATAGAAGACTGCAGTTGAGTTCTGGACTCACTGGCTTAAAACTCAAGCTAGGCGCATATGCATGCATGCCCAAAATCCTGAGAGGAGAAGGGATTGCGGCAGGGCCATCCTCCCGGAGTGTGATTTCTCGTTTTTCTCTGTTTCACACACATGACTTATAGCAAAAAAAAAAAAAAAAAAAAAAAAAAAACCTCTGGAAAAAACAAAAATAATTTTATTATGGGGGACCAGAAGGTGGCATGGTGGTGGCACTGCAGTCCCACATGGCTGACTGCAATTCGACTCTCAGACTTGGTGGCATGCTTTATCACTTTCCCTCTTTCTTTTTCTCCCTGGTGAGAGCACATGTCCTGTAGCAAATTAGTAATGGTTATAAATTTTTAAGAGACTTTACTGGGGAGGGGTGGCACCGTGGATAAAGCAGCTGGATCTCACATTGGCTGACTGAACAGTTTGAGTTCCAGACCAGCAACTTGAAAAACACACCAGGCACAGATGGCGTGCATGCCCAAAATCACGAGAGGAGAATGGAGAAGGGATTGCAGCATGGTCATACCCCTGAGGCGATGATTTCTTAGTTTCCCTCTTTCTTTTTCTCTCTTGTTCTGTTTTTCCAACAAGCACATGCCCTATAGCCAAGTCGTTTTTTAAAGTTGTTTAAATAGGACACACTGCCACGTTACAATCCATGGTGGAACAAGTGTTATTTGCATGGGAATTAGGGCTCAGAGAACAGGTGCAAGAATGCTCACTTTCTGGGTATGGCTGCTGTTGTGCCTAATAAACTATTTACCTTTGATCTCAGACTATTATGTCTTCTACCAAAATCTATGAAAGTACATGGACCAATTTGTTACCTTATATAGTTCTTGACAGACTCAAATCTAAATTGATCAGCACAAAGCTTGTAACAGTAATGAACAGGTGAAAGAAATTCTAAATACTGTAGCCAACCATTATAGAAATTCTCCACTATAGGGCCAGTCAGTGGTGCAGTGTTTGAGGATGCTAAATCCCACATGGTTGACTGCGTGGCTTGAGTTCTGGACCCTATGGCTTGAAAAATGCATTGTGCACACGTGTGTGCGAACCCAAAATCCTGACAGGAGAAGGGATTATAGCTTGGCTATCCTCCTTAGAGAGTACCTTCTCATTTTCTCTCTCTCCAGTGAATTCACACACCCTATAACAATTTTTTTAAGTGCATTTAAAAACAAAAGAAATTCTCCATCATATGAAAATGTATGATATTCCAGTAACACAAGATTAGCTTTCTGGGGAACCAGCAGTTAGCGTAATGGCTATGTCGCCGGACTCCCACGTAGTCGACTGCAGTTGGTGTCCTGGACCCAGTGGCTTAAAACTCACGCCGGGTGGGTGTGCATGCGTGCCCAAGATCCCGAGAGGAGAATGAGGAGAGGGGATTGCAGCGTGACCATCCCCCCTGGGGGGTGATTTCTCGCTTTCTGTCTCTATGTCTCTGTCTGTGTGGCGAGCGCATGCGCCCTATAGCGAAAAACCTCTCCAAAAGAAAAAGAAAAGATTAGCCTTCTGATAAATATCAATTGCATTTACTTTATTAAACTATCAAAAAAGAAATATCACATATCAATAGACATAGAAAATGAGTTAGATAAAATTCAACATCCATTCATGACTAAACAAAAGAAAAGCAAGTTAGGGCCCATGGCGGCTCAGTGGTAACACAACTGGACCCACGTGGGAAAGGTCCTAGGTTTGTGCCCTGGGACCTCCCTAAACATGCTGGACACACATTCACTGCCTGTGATATGGGCTGGCTGAGACAGGGGTGAATTGTGGCATGAGGATCCTGTTGGGTGTCCCCTATCTCTTTCTCATGGAAGAAATAAAAAAAAACAAACTCTAACCAACAACAAAACAAGCTAAAAATAAATGAGGACTACATTCTTCTGAAAGTATTTATGAAAAATCCGTAACATCATAGTTAAAAGAGAATGATTAATGATTAACTGACACTGAGACCAGGGTGCCTGATATCCCCACTTCTGTTCAACACTAGGCTTTCTAACCCTAAAAATAAGAAAATAAAAATACAAGACCTGGAAGAAATAAAACTGTCATCATTTCCAGGTAATACAACTGTTTTGTGTTTTTTTTTTAGTTAAAAACTACCACGAATTTATTATTGAAATTTAATGAGAGTTTAATAAGGTCATTCAATTTTTTTAAAAGGCATTAATAAAATCTACTACATAACTACACAGTAGCAACAACTTGAAAATAAAATTTAGAAATAAATAATTAATCACAGCATAAAAAAAAATATACAGTACGAAAATCAAGCATTAAAAAAAAAGCCTGGTGGAACCACCAGATGGCATAATGGTTATGTCGCTGGACTCCCACGTATTAGACAGTGATTCAAGTCCTGGATCCAGTGGCTTAAATTTCATGCTGGGTGTGTGTGCCTGTGTGCCAAAGATGTGGCGAGAATAGAAGAGATTGGATTGTGGCATGGCCATTCCCCCTGGGCAGTGATTTCTCGCTTTCTGTCTGTCTCTCTGGTGAGCACATTTGCCTTATAGCAAAAATCCCTTTAAAAAAAAAAAAAAAAAAAAAGCCTGGCTCTAGTGGCACAGTGGCCTACAAGTGCCCTGCAAGGCCTCTAGTGGCACAGTGGCCTACAAGTGCCCTGCAAGGCTGGAAGCCAGGTGGCTGACTGTAGGTTCAGACCTAGGTTGGTCTGGAAACATGCCAGGCATGCACAAGGGTGCAAAGGGATCTCGAAGAGTTAGAGGGCTGGGAAAGGGGATCGTTATGTGATGAGACTGTCACAGATGTATGTGTCTCTCATGAGCATACTCTATCATTAAAGAAAAGTATTAAAACTTAAGGAGAAAATTATTTTACTTTATTTTTTACATTAAAAAAAAAACCTAAGTATTGACAAATAAACCATGTACATGCATTAGAAAACCTAGTGTTATATAAGCCAAGTTAGGTAGCCCTGAGGGACTCTGAATTTTTCTTTTTGGGGGAGGGAAAGGCTATTGTTTTATAATGAAAAAAATCAGCAAATCTTCATATCATACACCCTAGTTGATAGTAGAGATTAGCACTTTGATCAGAAATCAAGATTATAGATTCATTAAAAAAAATAAACTAAATTTATTTCTTATTTTTGTAGCTTCAGTAAGAAAAAAGCAAAACATCCATAGCTTACGAACATAAACACTGATATAAAGGAGAACATACATATTATTTACTGATAATGAAAAACAGAAAAATGCATGTCTGATGTCATATAGTTAAAGATCTTTCAGAATAAAATAAAGGATATTTGTAATTAAAAATAAAATTGAAAAGATGACTATGAAATATTTTAGGAGAAATTTCAGAACAGAAACCAATGACTACACTCAATTTTACTGCACAATATAATCATTTATCATCCTAAAAAAAATTATACTGAGTTCTCATGTTTTAAAAAAGTGCTAAGTTATTAGGAAAAAAAAAAAAATTAAGAGTTTAGTATAAACATTTAAGTTCATGTAGATTAGGAAAAAAATTTCCAAGACTAACATTAATTATATTCTAAATTTAGAGAAAATTCTTCCATTTGAAAGCTTGAATTAATTATCCTGCTTTATCTACTTTTATGAGAACTTGGTGATGCAAGAGTAAGAATTCATTATAGCTTAATTTTTTTCTTTCTTTCATTTTTTTTTAAAGACAAGATCTCATTATGTTACCCACTGGCCAGGAGCTTGTGATTGTCTTGCCTCAGCCTCCTAAATAGCTGGGACTACAGGCACCTGCCACTGTACCTGGCTTCTCACATGTTCTAAATGACATTTACCAAACAGTAATAGCCAGCTAGCTGTGCATAAATATTAGGTCGTCCGGAAAGTAATGACACATTTTTGCATAGAAAAATACATCATAACTTTCCTAACGACCTAATAATTACCATTTTCCCAGTGTGTATTTCACAAGTCCTTTTACATAGATATCCCTTCTTTAATCCTTCTAATCAACTTTTTATTTTATCCCAAGAAATGAGATAAATCTATACATTTCAATAACTAAATTTTCCAGTGGTGTTCTGAAGATCATAGATTGTTCCAGAAGTTGTGACATTATATATAAAACTGTAATGTTTAAGGACAGATGCAAAAACCAGTTTCAGGACTACTTTCGGAACTTTTTCAAACAACCTGCCCCAATATTTACTTGAAACTAAAATTTGTTTTCTCCTTGATAGACTGAAGAACAAGGAGATCTGCCTGCCAACAATTCACTGCCGTATACATCTAAATTAGTAAAAACTGAAAAAAGGCAGCTGCTACATCTCTATTCAGAATTACACAGCAACTGTGAAAGGGTTTTCTTCTTCCACTTCCAAATCAGTACATCAACATCCTTGCCCAGGGGCATGCCAGCCATTTCCACACTAATTGTAGAATTGCTGCAGCATGAGATGACAATAGCAACCCAACAGGACTACCTATCCTGGAATAATGTACAACTGGAAGAGTGGATGCAAAAGTGAAAGAAAACAGACTACCCACATTGGGTAAGTCCGAAACTATCAACAACTTAAATTCACTTTATGTCTTATCCAGCTTACCCCAGAAAAATAATGACTATGTAACTTCATTAACTATTTTTCTCTTTAGCTAACACCAAACAACAGTGATTACACAATACATACAAAACACTGGCTTATTTTTCTCCAGTGGACTTTGGCTAAGAAATCTTCAGCACCAATTATACAAATACTTGAAAATGGAAGGCCCATGTGTCACAACTGCATAGTTTAAAATGTTTAAGACGTAAGTTCCAAAAACAAAGAATAAATGTTATTTTCATGTATTTCTACTTAAACAAAAATACCAAATGTGGAGTAACTATTATTGAAAGAAGGGAGGATAGAATAAAAAAAGATAGTCATCTCTGAAAAAGATCAATGATCTCAAGAGTGGAAGGAATTTATTTTCATGATCAAGAGAACTGCAATACAAGTGAGGGCCCAACAGCTTTCTGCCTTATTAAAATGACCAAAATCAGAATCCATTAGAGCCAGTTATATCTCATAGTAATGTCTAAGTTATATTTCTACCAAAACAAAGAGTAAAATATTTCATCAAAATTACAATTCCATTAAAGATGCCATTCAAGACTCATAAAATACTGTAATACTAAAATTACTAGATATCAAAAAATATTGTAAAAAGTTAATGGTGGGCCAGCAGGTAGCATGGTGGCTAAGGGCGCTGGACTCCCACATGGCTGACTGCAGTTCAAGACCTAGACCTGGAAGCTTGCTTTCTCACTTTCCATCTCTCTCTCCCCCTCCCTGAACAAATGTAGGGAAAAAAAGAAAGAAAGAAGGTTCAATTAAAAAAAAAAGTTAATGGTGAGAAGTAACAGCAGAAATTATGATGAATCAATTATATTTCTAGAAATCCTTCAAAACCACCAATTAATGGTTAATTAAATCAAAATTTGTTACGTTAAAATCCAGAAAAACTTTTTCTTAAGACAGAATAATACTGATTTGAAAGAAAAACTACTGTGTCTTAAAACTAAATAATAATGATTACAAAGAAACCCTTTCAAAAATTAAATACTGGAGGCCAGCAGGTGGCTGGCGGTTAAGGGTGCTGGACTCCCACATGGCCAACCATGGTTTGAATTCCAGATCTGGTGGTTTATTTTCTCTTTTTTCTCTTTCTTTCTCTCTCTCTCTCACTCACTCTCACTCTCTCTCTCTCTCTCTCACTCTGTCCCTCTTTGGGGGAGCGGAGGGGAAGGAGAAGGGGAAGAGGGGAGGGTCTTTAGAAAGTTTTAGGTCTACATCTAATGATGTATAAAGCAATGAGTGGAAAGACAAGCTGTACTGAGTATAACATTCAGTTAGTAGCCCTAAAGTCAGCCACAGAGCAAACCCACAGACATTTCTTCAAGTCCAGTTTACCTAAAATATAACTACCCTAAAGGAAAATCAAGTATTACATGAATGTCTTGCCAAGAAAATAATAGGCACTCTTTAAAAAAGGACAGAGTAGCAAAGGCTTCTGGCTCCTTCAAACACCACCTACAGAGAGCTCACTGTAAGAAGATGACCCACCATGTTCCGGAAGTAAGATATAAAAGAGCAATAATTTGTTGATCATTCAGAAAACATTTAACACATACCAGAGAGAAGTGCGATGCCTACACACAAAAACGTAAAAAATACAAAGAGCCTGTAACGTAGCTGTAGACACAAAACACAATTAGTAAAAATGCGTAATAGTCAAGATGCAAACTAATATCAGAGTGCTCCTAAAGATAACGAGCAGGCTTAAGTTCATAGGAGGGGCAAGGTCACTTTGCTTCTGCTAGGCAGTTTCTTGGAAGAACTAGGGTTGCAGATTAGAAAGAGTTAAGTTAATGAAAAGTGCTAATGCTTAATGAGCAGAGATCATAGCCATATAAGTGTCAAAAATTAAATCCCAAAGTTGAAGAACAAAAAGCTTTTTTTCTAGAAGCATAAGATATAAATACCCTAAAAACTTAAGTTTTAAATTCCTAAGGAAACCAACTTAAATTACTAATGCAAATTAAATATCCTACATAGCATATGAAGGGGACAAAAAGCAAATTTCAGTAATGGAACATATTTGATTCGCAGCTTTGCTACTTTGTTATTAACTATAGGCAAATTGCTCAAGCTATCTGTGTCGCAGATTAACAATTTGAAAATAGAGATAATGGCACTACCTCAAGAAGCTTTATATGCGGGGAATAAATAAGGGCCAATTTATTACTTAAATTCATTTTTTAAGTTTATTTCTTCCATATGTGGGGAAAACAGATAGTACCTCCAACAAAGTCCTGACATCATGATCCACCCCAGCCTCAGCCAGCCCTGGACCATGGGCAAGCCTGTCCCAGCACACATAACGAGCAAGCTGAAGTTCATGGGAGGGGCAGATCTCCAGACAGGGAGGAAGAGAAAGAGGAGTGGAAGAAGTGGAGGGAGAGAGAGGGTAGGCCCCCAGAGGGAATGAACATGTCACAATCCCTTCTCCTCCATTCTCCATTTGGGATTTTAGACACCCACACACAAGCATCCAGCATGTTTCCCAAGCCACTGGGTCCAGGACACAAACAGCAGTCACCTACATGGGGTCCAGCCACCTGAACCACTATGCCATCTGTTTTAGTTATTTACATATAAGTAATAATGATATGAATCAATGATCGTTTCTTTCTCAAGTTTCCAAAGGCTGCGGGTGGTCACCAGAGCGAGACAGGGAAAGAAAGCACCCTTGCAATGGTCAAGCTGCAATCCTTTCTCCTCATTTCTCCATCCTGTCCGGATTTGGGGCACATGTACACATGCATTCAGTGTGTCTTATAAGCTTCTGGGACTGAGATTCAAACTGTGTAGTTGGCCATATGGAATCTGTCTCCCTTAACAACTAGGCTATGGACCAGCCCAAATCTGTGATCCTATTTTTTATCATCTTACCACCTCCCTAAATATACAACTTCTTATTTATTTTTCTTCTTCCTTCTATTAATTACTGGGTCATTGGAAAAGTCATTGTTTCATGTTTTTCTATGCAAAAATGTGTCATGACTTTTCCAACAACCCAACAGAATTTTTGTTATTACATACCTACTTAGTTCACCACTAGACTGTTAGTAATATATAGAACTACAGAAAATATCCCTAATATTAAAGCAAATAAAATCCTATTTTCTTCTCTCTCCATAACCTTTATACTGCTTACTCAAAGAATATTAGCCATAAACATCAATTATTTTATTGACTTTTTCTCTCCTTTTCCCTTATTCACTTTTAACACCATAACAGGTTGCTTCGAGTAAAAATTGTTCATTTTTATCATAATGGATATCTACTTTATTTTCTAGACAGTTTAGCCTGATAGATTTCTAGGCACTACCCCAAAAATTTAAAATAATGGTAGTAACCCACAAAAATCTAATGACAGACATAATTGGTAAATATTATAGAAATGAACTAAATCTGAGTTCACTTTTTTTTTTTCTATTCACTGATGAAAGATAAAAACAAAAGTGAAATTGTTCAAAAACTAATCATTAGAAAAGGGCTAGAAAGTCCCTGAATAAACAAGAGCTGATGACAGTGTATACTGTCATAGAAATTTGGCCACTGGTAAACAAATCACGAACATTTTTAGGGCTGTCTAAATATAAAATGGGAAAATCTTTTTATACATTACATCTCTCATTTGATCTTCACTAATGGAATAATGATATATTTCATAATATAACAGTTCTAAAAATAAAGTATAAGGAGAACCTAGCGTAATTTTGGAATATTAGGTACTTAGTATTTGCTGAGGGGAAGGAGGGAGAAAATAACAAAGGGAGAAAAGGAAAAGATAAAAACAGGAGAACTGATATAAAGTCTGAAATTCTGAAATCCGTTGGCAGAAATAAACTCCAAAAAAGTGTGCTTAACAAAAGATATTCTATATTATAGTCATTACATATTTCTATACAGTCCTTTTGGTGATATTCACTAATAAAATTCTTTTCCTTCTGGATCCATTCGCTAAGAGGAAACATTAATTGTATAAAAAACTATGTGCAGTTTATATGTCAAGCAATATGAAGAAATAAAGTCACAGAAAAAAGAAGTTTCCAGGACTGTGGTCTCCAACATAATAGCTGACATTTCTGTTATAGTACCTTTTATTTTAATCCATTAGCAACTACTAAACTACAAGCATCTATGGATGCTATCTTGCTACCATGGAAATGCTGAATATATGAGTTAATTAGGGCCGTGGTAAAAGGACAGAGAGTGTCTAGCTTCAACAGGAAGCCATTTCTTACAGTTTTCTTATCCAATTAACAAATACCCCATGTTTTCTAGTCTCCTAATTATTTGTTATTTAAGCCTTTATTTTTTCCCAGACAAGGCCAGAGTCATGCATCACATACTTAGCATGACCTTCTAAATGCTGGATTGAATCAACAGGTTTCACCTTAAATCAATACTGTACATCCTTCCAATTTTTGGTGCTTATTATTTTGTATATGCATTCAGTTTAAGAGAGCTATTTGTAATTATAAGAAAGCTACAATTATTATGACTCCTTTCCCTAAGATGTAGTTTATAAACAAATTTTCAAATGGAGCTCTACAAACACCAGTGTTTTAATAAGTAGTAGTATTGTTCACTCAGGAATGCATAACGACAAAGGGAATATGAAATAATCTAGTTAGACACATTATTAGTAGGAACAAAGAATATTTATTAGAAGGGCAGCTAGTCTGTATGAAACCTAGGGAGGAAAAAAGCCAAAGTGAAAGATCTGTCAAAATGGATCTGGCATACAAAGGGTAAAATATAACAAACCAGTGGTAAAAGATTCTACTTGGAGGCCAGCAGGTGGCATGGTGGTAAAGGTGCTGGACTCTCACATGGCTGATTGCAGTCTGAGTCCTGGACCTGGTGGCTTGCTTTCTCACTTCCCCTCTTTTTCTTTCACGGGTGAGTGTGCATGTCCTACAGCAAATTAGAGAAAAAAAGTATTATTGTTAAATTAAATAAATAATTCTTAAAAAGATATCCTACTTGGTTTGGTAAATTTTTCTCCATACTGGAAATAAACAGAAGGAAAATGAATGTTTACCAATAACCAACTATATTCTAGACATGCAAATAATTTGTTTTGACTCAAGATCACCAAAGAACTTTGTATAAAGGTTACAGACATGTTTTTCCATAGTGAGAGAAAGTTGGAAAAAAAAATATTCAAAACACTGACTGGTTACAAGGAGCTCAGCAATTCACTAAAAGCATCTGGGTCCTTCCTCAGTCTATTCTAGGTTGAGTTACTGAGAGTCATAACCCCCATGCCTAATCGACTAATGATACCTTGAAAAACTTTTTCTTTTTTTAACTATACAGACCTGAAAACTTGGACTGGACTCTGGGGACCCTATAAAGAATGCCTTTCAACAAGGTCCTGTTTGAATAGCCATTCTCTATATACTCTGAAATGTTAATCTTCACAGTTTCTGCTCAGAATATTTTTTCAGTTGTGTGATCCTAGTCACTTCTCTTCACCTCTGGACATCTTTAATTTTTTTTTTAAATTTCAGATTTATCTTACACGTGAAGACATATTCTAAAATCTATTTGTGGTTTTTACATTTGTCAAAGCACTTCCATGTCATTATCTCACTTGAAGCTTAGGACCACCTTTTTAAATAGGGACTAGTTACCAGCTGGGTTTTTTTTTTTTTTTTTTTTTTTTCAGCTGGTTTTCATATAGGGAACTAATACTACAACAGTATTAGTATGTTTATAGGTTAGAGCACCGGTTCTCGGATACTGACTCTGCACCTTCCCACCCGGGACAACTGGCAATAACAAGACACAAAATTTGCTAGTCACAACCAGGGGCAAGAGGTTTCCTACTTGCATTTAGTGGGTACAGACCAAGGATGCTGCTGACCATCCTACAAGGTCTATTTTTTGAGAGACAGAGAGACAAAGTGAGAAATCACTCCCCCCACCCCCGCCCGAGGGGTGATGGCCACACTACAATCCCTTAATCCCTTCTCCTCCAGTCTCCTCTTGGCACACACACGTGCCTGTCATGAGTTTTTAAGCTGCCAGATCCGGGACTCAAACCATGGTCGACTATGTGGGAATCCAGTGACATAACCATTATGCCATCTGCTGGTCCCTATTTTTTTGAGCTTTCTACTCTGTTTTGTTGATCTATGTGTTTGTTCTTTTGCAGATGTCTTCCTTACTGTGGCTACGTTGTAAGTCTTAACACTGGGTAGGGACAGTCCTCCAGCTCTGCTCTTCAATATTGTGTTACTATTCCAGATCTTTTTCTTTCCACATAAACCTTAGAACTTCCCATCACCATAAAATAATTTGCTGGGATTTTGATGGAGACTGCACTAAATCTGTAAAACAAGTTGGGAAGAACTAATATCTTGACAATATTGAGTTTTCTTAATCATGAACTTGAACAATCATTCCATTTATTTAGTTATGTCTTCTACCAAACTATTAAAATTTTCCTCTATAGATCTTGTATATATTATCAGTTATAATTATTTTATTTGGGAAGGCATTAATATCAATGATATTGTGCATTTGTAATTGACAAACATGGACTGTCTTCATACAATTCACAGAAAATTCATATTATGAAAAAAATGCAGGAATTTCAAAATAGTAACTGATCATGTAGAAAAAACAACAAAATAAAACTCAGCTCTTTAACCCTACTGCCTTCTCCATACATGCTGAATTTTTTTTTTTTTACTGTACCATTCATTTTTATATTGCTTATCTCTTTAAAAAATTGTAGTTATAGGGGCGGCAGGTGGTGTGGAGGTTAAGAGCCCTGGACTCCCACATGGCCAACTGTAGTTCAAGTCCCGGACCTGGCATCTTGCTTTCTCACTTTTCTCTCTTGCTCTCTCTCAGCTCTCTCACTCACTCTGTCCCTCTCCGGTCAAATTTTAAAAAATGAATAAAGTTAAAAAAAAGTTATTTAAAAAATATTGTAGTAATAATCATTTTTAAAAGTTTTGTCTTTCAACCTGCATATTGAGGCTGTAAGTGTTTTACACACCAGGCTTAACATATTATCCTGAATTTGTATACTCACTTTCACCAGTTTTATACCTTCAGATGTATACATTTGTTATAAATCAGCATCTTTTTCTTTCCATTTGGAGAACCATTTTTAGCATTTCTTGCAGGACACATTTGGTAGTGATGACTTCTCTTGGCTTGTCTGGAAAAGCCTTCATTTCTAAAGGATAGCTTTGCTGGGTACAGTACTCTTGGCTGGCAGCATCTTTCCTTCGGCTCTGAATATATATCAGTTCATTCTGCCATGGACTGTAAGGTTTCTGCTGAGAAGTCTGCAGTCATGCACACTACAGGCATGACATGTAACTTTCTGTTACATTCTTTTCTCTTGCTGCTTGTGGAATCCTGTCTTTGACCATTGAGAATCTGATTATAATCTGTCTGGTGTTCTCTTCCCATAGGTGAATACTCTCCTCTTTCCATACATTTGGAAAGCCTTTTTTTTTTTTTTTTTTTGAGAATTTTTTGCTACAGGGCACGTGCACTCGCCAGAGATAGAGAGACAGAAAGCAAGAAATGACCCCCTGGTGGGGGACGGCCATGCCGCAATCCCTTCTTCTCCATTCTCCTCTCGGGATCTTGGGCACACACGCACACGTGCCCGGCATGAGTTTAAGCCACCGGATCTGGGACTCGAACCACGGTCGACTACGTGGGAGTTCAGCGACATAGCCATTACGCTAACTGCTGGTCCCAGTCTTCTGTTATTTTTTCTAATAAGCTTTCTACCCCTTTCTAATTTTAAGTGCCTCTGGGGCTCCAACAACCCTGACATTTATTCTTTCACTGCCACCAAATCCTGTAAGCTTAGTTTGTTTCTTGTCACATCTTCCCTCATGTATTTTCAACTAAACTGTCATAGAGCTTAGTTTTTCTGTTGTTGAGGCTCTCTACTGTATTTTTCAGTTATTATATTTTCAGCTCCAAGATTTGATTTTTATTATTTCAGTTCCCTTGTTAAATATGTCTAATGATGTTCTGAATTGTTTGTTCGGGATTTTGCAGTTTCCTCAAAACTGCAATGTGGAATTCTTAGCATGAGAGATCACTCATCACCATCTCAAAAGAGTGGGCTACTGACACTTTCTGCTGCTCATTTAGCAAGGTCACAGCTCCCCGTTTCCTCATTCCTTGTGCAATGCATCTTTTCCTTCACATTGAAAGCATGAGTGTTTATTACAGCCTTTGCTATATAGCTTGGTTTATGTTGATGTTCATAAAGTCTCTACGTCTAGAGGTCCTGTGTAGATTGACTGTTAGGTTCACTTAGACCCATTTCCAGCACTAGATGGTGCCCAAATCTCCCAAATGTTTGGGTCCGTTCTCTGTCCACAACCACAGCTTCCATTTCAGTATTAAATGGTGCCCTAGGCTCAGGTTTGCCACCGTTCCCACAGAAGTTCAGTTTGATGTGGTGCCTGTTCCAGTGGGCCTGCAGGGTGACTCAGGCTGTGCAGGAGGCTGGTTAAGACTTTGTATCTCGAAGGCACATCAAGTGTGCCTCCTTCAGTGTGGCATTGCTGAACAGCCTCTGATCTGGTCCAAATGCAAAGCTGCCTCCAACCTTCATCCACTGGTTATCAGTACTCCCAGCCACTCCTTTCTACTACACGGACTTCAGGAGCTTCAGCCCTACCGGCACACACAAGGCTTCCCCTGGGTTAAGGCTGGAATAATCTTCCCCTAGAGAAACCTAGGACAGTGGAGAAGTGAGCAGTCTGCCCTAATCCCACTTTTTATCACTGTGAAATCTGAGTCCAAGGGACTTTTTCGTGTGGTACTTGGTTGCTTGGGAGGTAAGATTTCCTGTTAGAAAGCTTCATTTCCCTTTCCATCTTCTCTGGACTTTCACTAATCAATGGCTCCAGGGAGCTTAAAGCTTCATTCTCTTTGGGACATTCTGGATGGTGCTCTTGACATTATCAATAGATCATGGTTCACATCTGTCTGTGGGGAGTGGGAAGTCAGACTGTTCCCATTCCATTTTGACGATGTCCAAGGCGCCATCTGCATAGCTTTTATAGCCTTTCCCCACTCTGCTTGTCTTACTAGCTAGGACTTCCAGGGTTATTTCCAGATGTCCAAAGGCATGGTGAGAGGGGATATCTCTGCTTCATTTCCACTCTTAATGAGAAAGCTTCTAGTTTCTCATAATGTGATGTTAACAAGTTTTTTGTATGTTTACTGAGTTCAGACAGTTCCCCTTTCCTTGTAGTTTCCTGATCACTTATCACAAATAAGTGTTGGATTTCATCAAAAGCTTTTTCCTGCATCTATCCTCAGGTGATTTTTCTGTTTTAGTTTGTGGGCATGATGAATAATATGAATTTTCACACAATGAACCATCCTTGCATACCTGGACTAAATCTCACTTGTGATGCATATAAATCCTTTTATTCACTGTTAAATTTGATTTGCTAATATTCTGTTTATGATTTTTACATTTATGTTCATGAGAGACACTGGTCTATAGTTTCTCCTCTAAAGCCTCTGCTTTTGTAAAACTGGACTCGAAATGAGTTAGAAAGTACTCTATTTCTGACTGAGAGATTAAAGACAGTTGTACAGTTTCTTTCTGAGATGTTGGTAGACTTCACTTGAAAATTCATCTGGGCCTGGTACTTGTTTTGGAAGGTTAACTACTGCTTCAATTGACAGGGCTACTGAGACCGTCCGTTTCTTCTGTGAGTTTTGGCACACTGGGTCTGGTCGAGGAATTTGGTCCATTTATCTAGCTTCCAAACTAGCAGATACACAGTTAATAGCATTCCGTCATCTTTCTAATGTCCATGGGATCTATAATCCTGAAGCCTGGGATTATCCACCTATTTTTCTGTTATTGATTTCTAATTTAATTCCACTGCAATCTGAAGGTGGATATTCTATTGTATGATTTCTACTTTTTAAAATTTGTTTAGGTGTTTTTTATGGCTCACAACATGACCTGATCTGTCTTGGTGAATGTTCTATCCAAGTGTGAAAATAATGTATACTGTGTTGTTTGTAAATGAGACGGTCAATAGATGTCAGTTACATTCCGTCGATGGATGGTGGTATTGAATTCAGTGATGTCGTTACTGATTTTACCTGCTGGATCTGTCCGTTTCTGATAGGGGGTGTTGAAGTTTCCAACTTCAATAGTTTATTCTTCTTTATTTTTTCATTGCCAGAGGGCACATGTGCTAACCAGACAGACAAAGCACGCCTAATGGGGCAGGGTCATGCCACAATCCTTTTTCTTCCATCTATCCATCTTGTCAGGATTTGGGGCATAGCCACGCTTGGGAATCTTTTCCAGTCACTGGGCTGGAATTCGAACTGTGATTGGTCATGTAGGATCGGGCTTCCTATACTGCTTAACCAGTTCTGTCAATTTTGCCTCACGTATTTTGATTCTTCAGTGTTAGGCATAGATTAAGGACTGTTGTGTCTTCTTAGAGAATTAACCTCCTCACCATTACGGAATGCTCCTCTCTCTATACCTGATAACTCTTACTTGCTCTGAAGTCTGCATAAAATTTATAGAGCTAATGCCACTACCCTTTAATATTAGCATGATGTATCATTATATTATATATATATATGTGTGTGTGTGTGTGTGTGTGGTGTGTGTTTATATATATATATATATATAACACACACCCGCACACATCATGGGTGTGTTTGCCATAGGGCACTTGCATTCACTAGAGACAGACAGAGATAGTGAGAGGGAAAGTGAGAAATCACTTCTTAGAAGGGGAGACCATGCCACAATCTACTCTCCTCCTGGGATTTTGGGTACACACACGCCTGGCAAGTTTCAAGCCATCAAGTCCATGACATGAACCGCAGTTAGCCATGTGGGAGTCCAGCACCTTAACTATTATGCCACATTCTGGCCCCAATATATCTTCCTTTAACCTTTCAATTGATGTCTTCATATTTTTAGTGAGCTTCTTGTAGACAACACATACAATATTGGGTCTTATTTTTAGATCCATTCTCATAATCTGTTTGAATTGGTGCACAGAGATTACTGGCATTCAGGGTGATCACTGACTGAGCTGAATTATTACCTATCATACTTGTTTATGTTACTCTTAGATCCTTTTTTAGTCAAAATAATGTTACACATATCGGTGGGTGGTACAGTGTGATTTAGCCACACAAGATTAAAATGTGTCATGACTAAATCAAGCTAGTGCACCCATCTCCACCATTTGTCACTGCTTTGTATTGGGATGCTCCTGATTTTGCCTTCCACTCTTTCTCTTTTTGTGATTTAATTGAGCATTTTATATAATCCCATTCTCTTTCCCTTCTTGGCATAGCAGTTATACTTTATTTTTCCTTTACTGACTACCTTAAAGTTTGCATCACCTACTAAGTCCATTTTCAAATACTACTTCTTCATAGACAGCACAAGTACTTTATGACAACAGAGTAATTTTTTTTTTTTTTTGGAAAGGTTTTTGCTATAGGGTGAGTGCACTCGACAGAGAGAGAGAGAGAGAGAGAAAGAGAGAAATCAGCCCCCAGGGCGAATGGCCACACAGCAATCTCTTCTCCTCCATTCTCCTCTCAGGTCCTGGGCACACATGCACATGTGACCAGTGTGAGTTTAAGCCATCAGGTCCAGGACATGAACTGTGGTCGACTACATGGAAGTCCAGCAACACAGTCATTATGCCATTTGCTGGTCCCAATAACAG
This sequence comes from Tupaia tana, assembly GCA_026018925.1. Taxonomy (NCBI): domain Eukaryota; kingdom Metazoa; phylum Chordata; class Mammalia; order Scandentia; family Tupaiidae; genus Tupaia; species Tupaia tana. The sequence continues at coordinate 143,937,319 of JAKSZU010000006.1, forward strand.
AATAATTTTTAATTCCTCTCCTCTATCCCTTGCATCATTGCTGTCACTCATTTCACTTACACATGAGCATAAATTAGCATATGCAGTCATTCCTCAACATCCACAGGGGATTTGTTCCAATACCCACCACGGTTACCAAAATCTGCAGATAATCAAACACAACACACCAGGTAAAATGAACTACCGTAAATAGGCCTTCGGTAGTAATGAGAGAAAGCATTCTATAGTCCTAAAATTAGGCCCAGCCCTTTAATTTTTAACACATCTAAGCAATTACTTCCTTGGAATTGATACTGTTTGAAGTTTACAGTTTCTTGAACCTGTTAAGTCATCAAATTTTATTAGTTTTCAGATATTATTTCTTCCATTGTTTTTTTCTTTTTTGCACCCATCTGTCTTCTTCCTTCTGAGATACTTAACATGCAAAAGTAAAATCCTCTGATATTATCTCACAATTCTATAAGTTCATTTTTTAAATTTTCATCTCTATTTTGGATAGTTTCTATTGATTGATTTCTATGGATCTATGTACAATTCACTAACTCTGTCAACTCCTTTCTGTGATAAAGCTGATCCAATAAATTTTTATTTTCAGATATATTTTTTAATTCTAATTTGATTCCTTTTATAGAGTTTCTATTTTTCTGTTAAAAACTTTTATCTTCCTATTCATTTCAGAAGTATTCATCTTTATCTATTAGATTATGGTTCTAAAAGCTGCTTTGAAGGTTTTGTTTATTTGTTTGTTTTAAATAAATCCATCAGGTGGTTCATCTTATGTTTAGCATCTGCTTATGTTTTTCCTTTATAGATTGATCAGACTTGGAGCTAGCCCTAGGGTCTGGTGGTTGGAAAGCTGGATCCCCCAGGGCTGGCTGCATGGTATGAATCTGGGTTCTGGTGGCCTGAAATATAGGCATGTATGCATACCTGCCTAAAATTCAAACAGGATGGAGAAATGAAGGAGGAGTTGTAGCATGGCCATGCTCCATTGGGGAGTGCTTTCTGTCTCTCTGGTGACCACACACACCCTCTGGTAAATTTCTTTAATTGTTAGGGGTTTTTTGGTTAGTGTTTCATTTTGCCATAGAGAACGTGTGCTTGCTGGTGAGAGACAGTGAAAGGGGAAGTAAAAAATCCCAAGTGGGGGATGGCCATGCCACAATCCCATCTCCTTCATTCTCCGCCCGGGATTCTGGTCACAGACACACATGTGCCTGGCATGAATTCCACATTGCCAGGCCCAGGACCCAAAGCATGGTCACCCATGTGGGAGTGCACAGCTTTAACCACACGCTACCTGCTGGTCCCACCTTTGGCAAATTAAAAATAAAGTCAGATTTCCTTGTTCCTTTGTATGTCAAGTAATTTGGGTTTAATTCTAGAGATATAATATGAGAAATCCTTTAGCAAATGTTATTTTCTTGTCTGTTTTAGCAATCAATCAATCTAGTCAGGTCCAAAACACAGTTTCTGCTCTCCTTTTCGCAGAAGATAATCCAGTGTCAATTTTCAATAGCCTATACTATCTGGGTTATTTAGGGATAGTCTAGAACTTGCATGGCTGATTATACCATAATTCTGTTCTCAAAACCTTTGTTATGCCCCCTAAGTCCTGATCTGTTTATGTGCAACTCAGGTGAGTTCAAGATATATGTCACTTCATACTCGGAAACGGGATCCCCTTCTCTGCTTCTCTCCAAATCTTCCCTGATACTTTCTGACCTCCAGAGTCTTCTTTTCCAAATCTGCTGTCCAGAAGGTGAGGTTTCCCTTAGAACTTTTGTCCCCTACATTGGTACCCTCTTCCATATAACTTAAAATGCCCTTAGGGTGTAGCAGACAGGAAAAAAGATTCCACAACACATTCTCTAGACCCCAGGATCCCTGTTTCTAGTCCCTCTGCAATACAGAAAGAAGAGTTCTATCTAGAATCTTAGGTGCTATGCCCCTGCCACTGCCGCCGCCGCCACCGCCACCATCACCACCACCAGCAGCAAAGCAGTGCAGGTTATAAATGGGCTGGACTCAAAGAAGGGCCAGGGAAGAAAAGAAGGGATAGAGGTGGGGGGAGGGGGTAGAGGTGAGAAGGATTCTTCCATTTTCTATGGCTTACAAAGATCCCTTTTCTCAGTCCTCTGACTTGGAGGGGTTTTGTTTTGTTTTGTTTATGCTGATGTTCACCAAGCAGTTGTCCTGAGACATCAACCAATCCACAGAAAAAAGCCAAGAGATGAAGGAAGAAAATATGATACAAACAGTAAATTCACCGCCACACTGGCTGGTCTTCAGATTTTCACTTCCCTGCCCATCTGCCTGCTGTCATACACTTTTCAGAGTCCTCAGCTGCATTTTCATTATTTCCAGAGTTCTTAGCTATAATCTGTGGAGAGATGAGCTATGGAGGACTTAGTCCATGTTGACCCACATCAGATATCACTTACTGCAAACTTTAAAATGTAGTTGGTTCACTTTATATAGTACAGACACAGAAATGCGTTTGAGAGGCACTAAGAGGCATGCAAACAATATCTGTTACAATATGTTCCCCAAATATTGACTCCTGGATGGAATACTTTATGTTGGATATATTTACATGCATCTAATTAAAAATAAAGTACACATCTGGCAGGGCAACAGCAAATCTCAAATCTATTCTAAGATACTATAAAAATAATCAAACTGGTTCATCCTGTCCTTTCTTCTTAAAAATATTTCAAACTACTAGCACCAGGCTCTCAAGTCGTTACCTGTGTGTCCTACCCACCAATAGCTATTTTGAAACTGTGTCAGTTGGCTTAGAATTGTGTGGTCTATGAAAACACAAAGCCACTTTTTAATGCAACAGTTTTTCCATTAAAAGGCACTCTTTCAAAGAGTGCACTCTTCAACAAGATGGCTTAACTAACAAAAAGCACACAAAAAGCCAGCCAGACAAGCCTGCTTACCAGACTGGCTCAAATAACAAAATTCAACCTAAGTCAGGGCATGTGAAATGAAGCGCTGTCCGGAACTGAGCCAACTCTCGATGGAGGGCTACAGCAGGCACTTAAAAGTTAAAATGTCCTAGGTACATGCAAAACGAAGGACACTATACAGCAGCATTCATCTTCAAATTTCATTTTCATAGTGAGTTCATGTAATCTATCTAGTAGTTTGTAATTGCACGAGACTAGACCTGACCACTCCTCCTGGGAAGGCCTGACAGGCCCTGCTTTGCACATCCACTTCACATTGAGGAAAGGTACTGAAGAGGTGGCAGATAATCACAGTCATCTTCTTTTCTTTCCTCTTGACTAGTCAATGAAAGAGCAATGTTAGAAGAAACTTGACTGATAATACAACTCTTACTTTTCAGAAGAGAAAGTTCAGAGGCAGTAAGCAACTGGTCGAATCTCAAATATTTAAGCGGAAGTCGAAATCAAAACCATGACGCAGGATTTCCAATTTCACAGCTACATCCCCACCACTCCTCCACGATGCCTTCTACGGAAGAACAAAAGCTGGAAACTTCTGAAGCAACAACCCCTGGGTGATCCAAGTACCAGAAAGAGAGATTTTGGCAGGCAGCCTAGGAAAGTAATTCTTTTAAATCATCTATACTTTCCCAACAGGTTAATATGAAGATTTTTTATCGACTCATAAAAATAAATAAAATACTCATTACCATAACAAAAGAAAATGTGGTCCTTTCCTTTGCTACCACTTTTTTTAAAAACCTGCTTTCAAGAATAATGTGGCAGAATTAAACTGAAGTGAAAAGAGAATAGTCCCTCAAACAAGCAGCTCATGTCTATTTCCATGTTTCACCTCTAAGGATAAGAAATACTTTATTTTTCCCCACTGGCTAAAACTACATGCTGGCGCCACCAGGTGGCATGGTGGTTAAGGCGCTGACTCCCACATGGCTGACAGCAGTAGAAGTCCTGGGCCCCATGGCTTGAAACATGCTGAGTGCACATATATGCATGCCCAAAATCCCAGCAGGAGACTGGAGGAAAAGAGATTGTAGCATGGCCATCCCTCCCACCCGGGGTGTGGGGGTGGTGGTGGTGGTGATTTCTCACTTTCCCTCTATCAAACAAGCAATGTGCCAAATCGCAAAAAATTTAAAAAATAACTAAAAAAAACAACCAAACATGTTCTTTCTTATTACATTAATAGCAGAAGGTATTCCAGACAAGGTAGTCTTAAAAGCTCATCAGTTATAAAGAGAAGAAACAGGATACAACTGCTATCTCTTCTCCATGAGCAGAAAGCCTACAACAAGAACTGGGCATTCACAGATGCCAGGACCCCACTGCTGGGTGATGAGCTGAGATGGTGCCTCTGAAGCCAAGGCAGATTTTGTTCTTCCCTTGACTAAGACAGCAGGGTATTTCTGAAGAAGCCTCCAAATGAAGGGACCCTAACAAGCTCGTCTTCTCTGATATACTGGGTCGTCGGAAAAGTCATGATGTATTTTTGCAGAAAAACAGAAAAAATAACATCATGACTATTCTAACAACCCAAATTTGCCACAGGTCAGTTCCAAGCAGCTCATTTTCTCTACCTTATCCTAAAAAGCATACTTAGAGCTTGAGAGAGGATATCATAACTGGTCCACTACAGAAATGCAGTGCCTTCTCCCCTGCCTCCTTGCTGGTTCTGGCAGTGGAGGGAGAGGACATGCATCCAGGCCTCAGCCTGATGGGTACTGACACGACGAACACACTTTTCTCAGCCGTCCACACCTGGTTCTACCTGCGCTGGCTGCGGTTCCATTTAGAAAGGGTTCACCAAAGACTTAAAGGTAAAGATAAATGATTTTTTAAAATTAAGGTTAAACATCTAATTGACTTTCCAACCGTGATAATTGGCACTAAGACTCTGGAGAAATTCTTTTTTTTTTTTTTTTTGAAGAGGTTTTTGCTATAAGGCGCGTGCGCTCACCAGACAGACAGAGAGAGACAGAGAGACAGAAAGCGAGAAATCACCCCCCAGGGGGATGGCCGGCGCTGCACTCCCTTCTCCTCCATTCTCCTCTCGGGATCTTGGGCATGCACGCACACGCACTCGGCGTTTTAAGGCACCAGGTCTGGGACACAAACCGTGGTCAACTACATGGAGTCCAGCGGCATAGCCATTACGCTAACTGCTGGTCCCGACTCTGGAGAAATTCTGAAGAGTGTAACTTGTGTTTTAGGGTGTAGCATTTCCATGGTACTTTGAAATCTTACTCTTTCTTTCCTTCTCCTTTCTGTCTCTTCATCTCCTTCAGCGTTCCTTCCATTCTCCGGTCTGTAATTGGCCACAATACATAAGTTGATCATACTTTAGAATTAAATATCTAAACACTTTAACCTTTCAATTAAATAAAAAGTGTTTTTTTTTTTTAAGATCCAAATAGCTTTTAAATGACCTCCTTCCCCCAGAAGAGATCTGCAGTAGAAAAATGTTCACACCTTTGTCCTTCTTTTGTCTCTCCAATACCCCTATTAATTTATTCTATAAGCCTTTACTATACCCGACTACATGCCAGGAGTTGGGATAGACTCTGGGAGAAATATAAAATTACAATACATCCCTGTCTGTAAGAACACCTATCTATAACAGAGCAGAGTAAGCCAACAGTACTAGGGAGTTCTATCTATCAGTTACCTTTACATAATGCTACCTACCGTAATTTAATCCCCTTAAAACCACTCAAGAGTGGATATCATTGGGTCACCAGAGAAGTCATGATGTATTTTTCTATGCAAAAATAAATGCTGACTTTTCCAATAACCCAATATTTTCCCTATCAGTAAAACTGAAAATTCTAGAGCTTAGAAGAGGTCAGTGATTTATATAAATTCATGGAACAACTCACACTATAATTAGTATAAGTATCCTTTCACATTATTTCACCAAGGAGGGTACTTGATAAGATACAGAAAATGAAAATGTAACAAAGGCAGCTAACAGTTACTGTGTGCCAGGCAGTTAGCTTTTTAGAGTTTGTCTCATTTCATTCTCCATAGCTTTCCGAGACAGGGCCCCAGGGTGGTACAGTACAATATACTACTTCCTGAGAAGCAGTATGATATAGGTTAAGAACCCCAACCCAGGGCTAAACCATCTGGGTTCAAACCTCACAACTTACTAACTGTACGGCCTAGGACAGGCTGTTTAACGTCCTGTGTCTAGGATCCCCTTTGGCTAAGATGAGAAAGTGTATGTTACCTTACAGCATTTGAACAAAGTTAGGTGAATTAGAAGACCACAGACAGACCCCCCCCCCAAAAAAAAAAAATTACAAACCCTTCAGGTTTTTCTCTTGCACTGTAGTTTACTAAATTTGTGTACAAGTTAAAGAGGAATAGGGTGAAAGAGAGAAGGAGCTCCTTCCTTTATTGTAACAGCCTGAAAATATATTTAATCTAGTTAAAAATGGTTAGGGATATAACAGTTCTTGAAAGACGTGAAGCTCAAAAGTGGAATAGTTAAAGACAATCTGAAAGTACAGGCCGTTTTTACTCAAATCTAATGAAAAATTGCTTGATAGGATCTGAACATTCTATTGATATCTAAATTGGAAAAGATATCAAACAATGATCTTTATTAGACCCTTTTATTTTAAAATTGTTATCTTTCTGGCTAACACCAACACTGTACATTCAAAGAAATAACAAGTTAAAGAAATTATACTTGACCACTCAACTGGTTCAGGGAAGAGTTGTCCATTTTTCCAAATAACGTTTTTACTTTTTTGGAGACAATAATCAAACATTGCTGCCTTTTGAGGAAGGATCAAAATGACCTCAACAGCTGCCACAGCTCTAGACACGCCATACGGGTGAGATTTGGGTTTGTTAGTCTCGTTGTAGAAGAACGAGCTTCTCTTGAAGCTGGGGTGACATGGCACCAGACTATACATACTCTACTTACAGATCAATAAACACGGCACAGCCTTTTAAAAAATGCTTTCATTCACACTTTAGGGGAGACTGAGAAACATCAAAACACCGAAGTGTGGTGGGTGTGAGAGGAGGAGGCACAGGAGAGGGGAGAGGCTGGGAGCCTAAGCTCCAGAAAAGGCAGGTGAAAAATATGGCTAGTGTTCGTTTTTATAACAATGGCTTTGGTAAAACATTTTCTTAGCCTCGACCAAAAACTCAAGGCAAACGTTGATCCTAGCATCATAAAACATGTAGTATGAAGCCTGAACTCCCTGGTCATGAGAGTCTATTAATCTCTGAATAAGATCTCAACAAATAACTCAACTACAACTACACTGAAGAAATTTCTACTTTATGGAAATTGTAAAATTTACCAAAAGCATGATGAGCACAACATCATTTGCAAGTCAATCACCTTGAGAACACTAAATAACTGGCTTTTTTCAGAGAAATCATGCAAAGGCAGAAGGAATCATTTAAAAAGGCAAGAGAGAACTGAGGAGTCCCACAGAGGGTGCCAGAGACATATGGCTTTCAGAGGTGTCAGCTTTGTACTTTACAAATTCTCTTTATAAAAAGAACAACATAAAATTATGTTCTTGATTTCATAACAACAGACCTAAAATATATTCAAGAAAAGTTAATCTGACCATTTAAAAGACAGGCGTCAAAATAATAAAATGATTCAGGTGCTGTTAGTGACCCAACCAATATTAACCACACACAGAAGGAATTACAAAAAAGGACACTATTCCCCCTCCCAAGTATGTAGTTTACAATCTTGTGGATCATAGGTGATTTATTACATCTCCAAGGAGAAGTTCCCACGTGAATGTGAAAAAACCATTTCTCATTTACAATCACTCAAGAAGGCCTTAGAAGTTGAGGATGAGGTGGGACTATTCGGGCTTGTTATCAGTCTCCGAATACAAGGCAGACTTCTCCATCTCCTGAACAGAGATCACTCCGTGCCTTACACAGACTGCCTACCTGTACGGAATTCTATGAACTCTACTGGACATTCCCTGAAAGCAGTCTGTCTTCTTTTTGTTTAGGACTAAGTGTGGAAATAATGCAAATATATTTGAAATACTCAAAAAAAATTTTTTTAATTAAAGAAAATATACCTAATGGTTACATCACTGAACTCACACATGGCTAACTGTAGTTCGAGTCCCAGACACGGTGGCTTCGAAATCAGAGACATGTATGTGTGCAAGCCCATGATCCCAGGAGGATAACGGAGAAGAAGGGATTGCGATGTGGCCATCCCCGAGTGTGATTGCTGACTTTCCCTCTCACTGTCTCTCTCTCTCTCTCCAGCAAGCACACACACCCTATGGTAAAAACCTCTAAAGAAGGAAAAAAAAAAAAAAACTTTAATATTGACTCTGCTATCAAGTAACGGCCACTTAGCTTGCTCTGGGCTCCAGAGATTTGATCAGCATGGAGCCTGGAAGCCTGAGCTTCTGGTTGTACACAATTAGTGATCCTCCTCTGGGCTGACTCCAACTCCGACAAGACACGCAACTAAACTATGTCTTTTTTACTTGTCATATTTCAGAGTTTACTTGTTATCGGTATCCCCCCACAAGATTAAAGTTAATTTTGCTCATTTATTTTACTTACTAGCATAAAGCAAATGTTTTGCAAATATGTTAAATGAAAGCCATGTGCCAAATGCTTTATCTGCAGAATCTGCCTAGTCTACCATCCACGCCATGCTTTCAAAGAAAAATGAGATTAATTTTTTTTTTCTTTTTTTGGAGAGGTTTTTGCTATAGGGCGCGTGCGCTCGCCAGACAGACAGAGAGAGACAGAGAGATAGAAAGCAGGAAATCACCCCCCAGGGGGGATGGCCACGCCGCAATCCCTTCTCCTCCATTCTCCTCTCGGGATCTTGGGCACGCACGCACACGCGCCCGGCGTGAGTTTAAGCCACCGGGTCCGGGACTCGAACCGCGGTCGACTACGTGGGAGTCCAGCGACATAGCCATTACGCTAACTGCTGGTCCCCCGAAAAATGAGATTAATTTAATAAGGCATATTTCTAGTGAACCCACAAAATATCCTAATAATCACCAGACTCTTCTAAATGCTTCTACATCTTCACTTTAACAATACTTTACAATTTTTGCTAGAAACTATTATATTGTGGATCTGTAATTCCTAGAATTTAGTCGCTATTAATAATTATGGCACTGTTTGCTCATATGACTTATTTTCAGGTACCTAATCTTCACAACTGCTTAAAAAAAAAAAAAAAAAAAAAAAAAAAAAGCACTGACCATGGCTTTGAATGTACATCTACAAACTCTTAATACAAGTTGAATTAAGTCAGCCAGATGTTCACTTAAATGAAAGTGCTAGCCACAGCAAAGTGATATATATGCAAAGTTTTCATGATTAATAACCATAGTTCTGAATGCTTAGTTTATATAAACTTATATCTAAAAATGGGTACCATATTTAGAAAAAAATTGAAAATAGACTAGATCCTATCTTACACAAATACTAAACAATTATATAATTAACAAATGAATCTTATAAGATGTGCTTTTCCCAACATTCATGTTTACAAATTTTTTTAAATGGTGTCTTTTCCCCAGCTTCAAGGATTATTCATTCATAAAAAATAACTTCCTTTATATTTATGTCTATTTTATATCACCCTATAAGGAAGCAAAGTTTTACCACAGAATTATTAGTAGAGATTCTTGGTAAAGATGAGCACATGCAATACTTTGTACTACGTAAAATAAGACCTGTGAATTCCACCGTACACATCCTATTTTGTGTAGTAAGTTAAAAACTGATAGATCGTATTCATTCACTTGAATGGCATTAGATTCTTTATAATCTACTTAGCTGACAATGACACTATTGTTAAAACTTTATTCCACAGGATAAGGAGGAAATCTAATTTAAAAATAAGTCTATTGCTAGAATCTTTTGTTATGTTTTTGTACACTATAACAAAACTCTGAACTTCAATTAAAGTTGAAATTGACCAACTGGCAACAAATAAAAGTATGCCATATATATGCTGTAGTAAATTCCATTTCTTTCTGTCCAGTCTAAATTTCAAGGTTCAAATCATACCATGAATATTCCAACACTGCTATATCCTTAGCTAGAAATTATGGTTATGAAACTAGGGAGCTTACCCATTTGTATTCATACTAATATGTTTATTATTGGGTCACTGGAAAAGTCACGATGTATTTCCGTTTCTATACAAAAATGTGGCATGACTTCTCAGATGACCCAATAAAGTCCTACAAAAGTTTAATTACTAATAGGTCAGTGAAACTTAATTCACACATTCTGAATTTATTTGCCAGTCCCATTGATGCTAATATCTGTCTCTAACAGAAATTGAGATGGGGCCTGCAGGTGGCCTGGCGTGTAAGGCACCAGACTCTCATGTGCGTGAGTTGAAGCCGCCAGGTCCGGGACTCGAACCGCGGTCGACTACGTGGGAGTCCAGCGACATAGCCATTACGCTTGAACCACAGTTCAAGTACTGGACCCAGTGGCATGAAAATCACGCCAGGCATGCGTGCATGCGTACGCAAAACCCCTATAGGAGAATGCAGACGGGATTGTGGCACAGCCATACCCTGGGTGGTGATGTATCACTGACCCTCTCTATCTCTACAGTGAGTGCACGTGCCCTATAACAAACACCTAAATAAATAAATAAATAAATAAATAAATAAATAAATAAATTTGAGGAAAAATCAACATCAATAAATCAAATGGACAGGTGCCTACTTCTCAAACCCTGAGCTCAGTCTTATGGTTTTGAAAGGCTCGGGTGGACATGAGACATGGTCTTTGCACTATTTACAATTATAAACAGGGCTGGCTCTCTAGTGCAGCTGTGAAGCACTGTGCGCAGAGAGCTGGGTCCCACATGGCCTACCAGAACTCAAGCCAGCCCCAGCACCTTGAAAAACACACCAGGCATATGTGCGTATGCATGCCCAAAATTCTGACGGGATGGAGAAGTGGAGGAAAGAGGGCTACATGGTGACCATGCCTCTCGTGCACGGTCACACACTCTCGGGCAATATTAAAAGAAGAAAAAAAAACTTAATATACAGCAGAGAGCACAGCTATGTAAAAACACAATTACACCATTAATGATGGCCAACAGGTTTTCAGCATTTACTGAGCATTAAAAAGTATTTTTAAGCTTATAACAGGAAGTGTTTAACCAATGAACCTGGAGAACTCTATGGGTTCTGTCAGCTCGAGGAAGACTATCAACCTTTCTGTTCACTACCTTCTCTGCACTACCGTGCCCTGCATATTTTCCTTTCTCTGTCTATATCAGTGATAAATGAGCATCACATATGGGCAGGAACAGAAGTGGTATATATAGCAGTGGGTTATTATCCATTGATGATGCGTTTTTCTATCAACTGGGCCAGTGTGAAGTATATTCACACTAGTTAATTCAACTTACAAGCAAAGTGATATATAGTGATTCAATGTATAAAAAAAAAAATTTAGAGGTTTTTGCTATAGGGCACATGTGCTCGCCAGAAAGAGAAAGTCAGAGAGATAGAAATTAAGAAATCACTCCCTGGGGAGATGGCCACGCCGCAATCCCTTCTCCTCTGTTCTCCTCTCAGGATCTTGGGCACGCACGCACATGCACCCGGCATGAGTTTAAGCCACCGGGACCGGGACTCGAACTATGGTCAACTACATGGGTGTCCAGCGACACAGCCATTACACCAACTGCTGGTCCCATCGATGTATAAAAATTTAAAAAAAGAGTAATGATGGGGAACCAGCAGTTAGCGTAACGGCTATGTTGCTGGACTCCCACGTAGTCGACTGCGATTCGCGTCCCGGACCCGGTGGCTTACAACTCACGCCGGGCGCGTGTGCGTGTGTGCCCAAGATCCCGAGAGGAGAATGGAGGAGAAAGGATTGCGGCGTGACCATCCCCCCTGGGGGGTGATTTCTCGCTTTCTGTCTCTCTGTCTCTGTCTGGCGAGCGCACGCGCCCTATAGCGAAAACCTCTCCAAAAAAAAGGAGTAATGAAAAAATAAAGAAGTAGTATATAGACAGGCAGAGTAAAGTCTATCCATGATGGCAAGAACACTTCCACAGGCATGAAGAGCTTCAGGGGTTTATAAGATTAAAAATTAGAATGGCAAATTGGAAAATCCAGCTCAAACCAGGTCTTCACAGCATAATTATTTTGTTTGACAATTTTAAGTTTCCACACATATCTGAGACATCTGTATTCAAGTATAAGCTTTATATGTAACATTAATACCAGTGTTTTAATTACCACAATTGGGAGTAGTGATAGTGTTACTCCTGTGAAGTTACACAGACTGGCTTTGCTTGAAACATACCCCATTTTTTTCTTCTTTTTTTTTTTTTTTTTTTTTTTTTTTTTTTTGAGAGGTTTTTGCTATGGGGTGCATGCGCTCGCCAGAAAGAGAGAGACAGAGAAATAGAAAGCAAGAAATCACCCCCCAGGGGGGATGGCCATGCCACAGTCCCTTCTCTCCATTCTCCTCTCGGGATCTTGGGCACGCACACACACGCGCCCAGCGTGAGTTTATGCTGCCGGGTCTGGGACTCGAACTGCAGTCAACTACGTGGGAGTCCAGCGACATAACCATTACGCTAACTGCTGGCCCTGAAACATACCCCATTTTTCAAATCCAGAATTAAAATTTAGATCATTTAAAAATCAGAGCAACCTCAAAATCATGGTGCTTACTTTTTTTTAAACTACATACATTTAATACCATCTTTAACAACTTATTACAAAATAACATACTTATATGTATGTCTGACCCCTATATTTATAGTCAAATTCATATGGAAAATAAACTGCTTTCCTGTTTGTCAAATCCTAAGCCACTAGCATTGTGCTAGGCCCAGTGTAGGTGCTTAGTAGCTATCTGGGGAAATTTAATATTGATTCTGAAATAAGGATTGCCCACTGAGAAAATGAGAGTGAATTTCAAATTCCACCTCACTATATTTTTCAGGAGAAATACTGACTTTTGGAAACCTAAATCATCGGAAAGATGATCAAAGCTCAGGGGAAACTGATCAGCCCTCGGGGTGGAGAACTACGCCAACATCCCTCTCTGCTCATTGCTGTCACTGCAGGTTCAAGTGCAAATATACAATCACTTCATCCTCTCACAAACTCTCCCTGGCAGGAAAGAGACACTAACACACTAGGAGCGTCTGGGAAGAGCATACACGTTGTAAGTGTGTTTCAGCTGCCTACGCGGTCCTGTGTAATGGTGGCGAGTTCATCCTCAAGCCTGCCTCATTTTTCATACATGAATCAATTCCACTGCCCAGGCTTCCATAAGAAATGAAGGGATCTGTTGTGTCCCAGGTACTGACAATAACGTTAGACTGAAATGTCTTAACTGAACTTAAAAATAATACCTATTTTTCCCTGGCCTCCTTAGAAAGTGAGGAACCACAGACCTGAGAACAATTAACCGCCCCCATCCACTGCACCAATTTCCTACAGCATTCATGATGCAGATATCCAATCTCGTCTTGGAAAAATACTCCCTAGGCTTATACTGTCTCAGTTTGTGCCTGTTCAGTAAGTATTGCTTGGATGCCTGGTGTAACCAGCACAACACTAGGCACTGGTGGAACAGCAGGAAATAAACAAAAAAACCTGCCTTCCAAGATTACACTCTAGTGGAGAGAAACAAGAGCAGGAATATCAGCTAGAGAAAAGTGCTTTAGAGAAAAAGAAAGCAGGGAGGGTAACAATGGCCAGTGGTGAGGACTGTGACGTTCACCAGAGTGGGTCAAGACGACCTCGCTAAGTAGAAGTGAAGGGAAGAGCCTGCCCAGCAGAGGACACAGGCCATGCAAAGGCCTGAGAAGATGATCGTGTGTTCCTAGAGGCCAGGACATCTTGGACAGCAGTGCAGCAGCTAGGAGACCGGCAACTCTTTAAGTGAGGGATGGCATTCTGGATTAGGGGACACAAAGTGATAAGAAATGACTCCAAAAGTCTTGGTTCAAGTCCCAGCCTCCTGCTCTTTCCTGGTACATGGAAGATGGCAGACAAAGCAGGAATTTGAAACGTTAGATATAAGTGTCTGGAGGGGGGCGCTGTCAGCAGAGGGGACAGGTCTGAGATCTAGATTTCATAAGGCATTTCACATAAGGCATTCCAAGTCATGAAATGGGATGAGAGGACCAAGAAAGTGAATACAGAGAAGAGGGGAATTCTAAGGATTCATCCCTGGGGCTTGCCAAGGTTAGTTCAGGGAGAAGAGCAATCTGCAAAGGAGGGTGAAAGGAGAAGCCTAAGGGAAAAACTGAGAGTGTGGTGGCTGAGAAACCAAAGACAGTGATCCATGAAGGTATGATTTACTGTGTCACATGCCTTCGGAAGGATAAGGAGGAAGAGGACTGAAAACTGTTCCTGGTAATAAAAGCAACGCTGGTGGAGTGGCAAGGGCGGAAGCCTGCCTGGAAAGGTTCAAAAAAGAAGTGGAAGAGGGAAACTGAGGAGATGGGAAAGAGGCAAGTGTTCAATGTAGAGAAAAGGGGACTCCGGGTGGAGTAACTAAAAGGTGAAATGCATGCGTGTATGTCTGTAGAAATGATCCAATTGAAGGGGAAATTTTACAAGACAAAAGGGGATAGCTTTGATGAGGAAAGGGGCTGGCCTTAGCGAGGAGACAACTCATTCACAGGCACAGAGGAGACAGCATCTGGACAGGGTGCAGGCAGGAACGCCTGAGGAAACAGGCAGTGAGGTGCCGGGGTCCAGCCTCGGTGGGGGTGGGTTGACTCGTCGGAGGCAACGCTGGAAAAGAAGACTAAGGCCTCGGTGTCTTTTTTATGCACGTCCTTAGCCGGACACCCCCAGAGATTGCTCTCTGAGGAGTGACCCCTGCTAGGAATCATTGTGCGTTTTTATTGAAAATGTGTTACATGCAAGTAAAGGGAAGAGGGGCTACGTGTTTTAATTATTAGCTCATAAAATTTTAACAATAGGGAACATAGATTCTATTCATTTTTGGATTAAGGGTGGGTCTAGTGCAGTTCCACAATTGTTCGTTTGATGTAGGTGGGTCTCCATGGTATGCAGTTTCGGGAAAGTGGTTCTAGCAAGCAGAAATGATTATCAGCTGATGCGGCACGGCAGCCATTTTGTGATTACCGGGAATGGTGCTGAGAAAAGAAAATTTCAAGTATAGATATTAGTTCTTATGGATTTTAATAAAGAATGATACTTATATAGTTTTATAGGGATCTAAAACTTAATTTAAGGAATCTTAATATATTTGTCTATTTTACTTGGTGAGGGTGGGGGTGTCCTGGGCCAGTTTTGGCCTACTTCTATTTTATGTAAAGAAAAGATTATCTTTAAGTTTATGTTAAATATATCTTGAAGGGCCTTCCAAAGGTCAAGATTATTTCTGCCTAGATAGAACTTCAGCCCATCCTCTATTGTGACCACGGAGATAAAGCATTGTAATTAACAGGTGATCAGAGCAAAGGGGAGCGGTTGGGGGACTTCCTGGAAAATTTTATCATATACTCAGGATGTATAAGAGAGCTATGTAATTCTTTTATAGTAGTATATTGGGGAGTCAGAGGGGGGTCGCTTCCCAGCAAGGCTACCACAGTTTTCTGGAGCAAATAGCAAGCAGCCTTGCTGACATGCTAATTTGACCTAAGTCTTATTCCTAGATGGGGGGGGGGGGGGGGGGGGAGGGGAACACACAGCAGTGGCCTTGCCTATGTGCTGGCCTACTTAAGTGATACTTAAAGGTCAAAAAGCTCAAAACAGATCCTGGGGCCCTACCGGGTCGGACTCCTCCACTGAGGGAGTCGGGGTGGGAGATAGTGCAAGTTCTCATTCTCAGTGATAAAGCAAGCAGGAAACTTTTCTGGAATGCATTAGATAATAGACCCAAGAAATTTACGTCAGACATTATAAGATCCTGCTAATTTGTGCAATGAGTTAAAAATTGAGGAAAAATGCACCCAAACATATTTCATATGATTAGATTCTTCCAAACATTTTTGTCATAATTTCTTAAAAACTACATTCTGAAGAAGTAAAATCTAATTTTGGGGGAAAAAAATCGACTGCTGCAGTCTTTTGTTTTACACACACACATTTTAAGACAAAAATCTGAATTCCAAGTAAAATTATAATGAAAAAATAGAAAAGAGCAAACAAAATGTAAAGACCCTCGTGCCATACGTAAGTAATGTGTATAATGGCATGCATTCTTTCAAACTATGTCCAGCTACAATATTTCAGGTAGTTGTAAACAATGTGTTCATAATGGCTATGTTCTGTTCTGTTCTTGGGCTTTTTATGTATGGATTTTTATGTCTCTAAGGTCTATAAATTTCCACACTTATTGGCAATGCAATGAACTATCATATGCTGTGATCTATCTAATCTTTTCCCAATTATAGAGTACTTTGACATTCCCTTACAGATTTTTAAAATTGCATATGATTTATCTGTAAGTACTTTTATAAAATTTAAGTTTTTCTTTACTTCCTTATATTATAACCCTCCCAAGTGAAATTTCTAAGTCAAAGAATATTAGCAGTTTTACAAATGAATTCCAAGAACAGACTTCTCCACATTAATCTCTGTATTCCAAGTATTTACTTTCGTATCTAGTATTTTGTTAATAATTCAAATTTAAGTTTGTTGAATGACTGTTAAACAGAAAAATAAAACATGCTTCATAAACCTAATTATTATCTAGAATATTCTTTATGGAAAATTATTCCAATTTATTTTACAACCAGAAAGTCTACACATCAGCATATTTTCCTATGGAACAATGAACCCTGAGTTTCTCCTAATTCAGTAAATATGATGTTCTAATTTCATTTCTTATTATTAGCAAGGCTTATTAACACTTCCAAGAGTTTATTTACTAACTGTATCTTCTCTTTCTTTAAATAGCCTATTTAATATACTTTGTAAATAAACTCACATTTTTCAAATACGTCACCTTGCTTTTGTAAACCTGCTTGGAGATTTTTAAACTTTTACTATAATGAAAAATATCACTTACATAGATTTTTAAACAGAAAACTCTCCATATTTTTAAAAGACTTTAGATTCATAAGCCACTATCAGTAAGAATGAGATCTAAATTTCATGCACGTAATTTTCACTCACGTTATTTCCTTTTCTCAATTATCATTGTTTCATGTGATATGTACAAGCCTAAATTCTTAGTTGAATCTATCATGAGAATTTTTATTTTGTTCCACACATCCTTTATTAATGTTAACAATATATTAATATACCACATACTATGTATTTTATATAGTAACATGAACGTATTTGGAGTAATTACTTTTTAAAAAATGTTTCATTTGTTCATGAAACAGTACACGCATGCACACGTGAGAGCAAGAGAAACACTCCTTACAGGGTCTCACTATGCCACGATCCCTTTCCTCCAGTCCTGCAGCCCGCTGGTCCTGGGCACTCACTCACGTGCTTGGGGTGTTGCAGAATGACTGGGCTGAGTATTTAAACCACGGTTGCCACGTGAGATCCAGCTTTCCTTGAGCAGTTTATCACTACTGTGCCATGGAGCCAGTCCTGGAGTAATTACTTTCTAATAGTTTCAGTCTCTCATTACCATTGTGCTAATCGTATTACCGTTCCTTCAACAATCATTTTGTAAAATTCTAGAAGAAATTATTACTGGGATTTCAACTACACTGAAGTGCATTAAATACAAATAGTCAGACCTCTGTTATCAGCCGGTCCCACACCTGTAGATTCAGTCAGGCGTGGATCAAAAATGTTCTTGCTGACTATGGACTGAGTAGTCAGGCCTTCGATGGTGCTCTGTCCTGAACTCTGACAGACATTTTTTTTTCCTTGTCACTATTCCCAATAGCGTAAAACAACTATTTACATAGCACTTACACTTAGATTTAAAGTAGATGTAAGGAAGTGTGTGAATTATATGCAGATACTACATCTTTTACATAAGGGAGTTGAGTATTCTGGGATTTTAGCACACGTGGGGGGGGGGGGGGCTGTCCTGGAATTTATTTCCCATGGATATCAAAGAATGACTGTATACTAGTCTGGGAAATACTATCATCATGATTGTATCTGTCTTTCATAGTCGAGGACTGGATTTGTCGTATTACACACAGGTAAGGCACATGCCAGACTTTCCCCCGGAAGCCTGGCTTTGGATCTCAGCACTGTCACTAATGGAGCTAATTTACCTAATTTCTCTGCACTTCCTTCCTTTCATTCAATTTTCATCTGTGGAAAATGCTAACCTTCCTGGTTAATAAGCAAATGCACCTGAAATGCATACAAACATACAAAGGATGGGCCTTGTTTCAGAGTCTATCATCGTTTGACTTTTTACAATGCCTTATTGTGCTATTACATTATACATTAAGAAAAGCATTACAACCTGAACAACGAAGATTCAAGATTTTCACAAATAAAAAGTGTATTCCAGAAAAAAAGTACACTGTTAATCTGTTTCTCTCCAGTTTTTGACTAACACATACTTGATAAATTCTAACATCAAAAAAGAATAGATGAGTGGAAGAAGGAACAGTAAACTCCTAAAAATCCTAAACATTTCTCTGACAGAAGGTAAGCGTGGATATAATAAAAGATTTCATAATCCCAGAATGCTTACTCTCAAAAGGCATGGCAAAGGACTTGGAGATTTTTGGTTTTTCATGTGTTTCTTTCATGTTTTCCAGCCTCACTAATTATACTACCTGGCAGGCCTTGGGCCCTGCACCACCTATGAAACAATCCAGACGCCCACCCTATCTCACCTTCAAAACTGCAGATGGCCACCTTCAGTGAATATGCCTGTCTGCCCAAAAAGAACGGAGGGAAAACATCTAGAAGCCAGTTCCCATCTGATTTTATAGTAAATGTCAGAATTAGGTAAACATGGCAATTACTGCATCAGCTGTTAATTAATAATGTTAATTTATAATGATGCCTACATTTTAAGGATCTTTAAGTTTATTCATTTGTTCCACAACAGAGAGAGAAACAGACAGACGACACCCCCAGCGGAGTCCTGAGGCTGTCACTCACCCCCAGACTTGCACAGATCCTGGTCACAGGCACGTGTGTGCCCAGCATACTGCAGGAGGTCTCTGGACAGAAGTCTGTAGTCTTCCTCTGAGACTGCCTCAGAAGTGAGTTTTACTATTGCACTACCATCTGGAGCCTCGAATTTTGTCAATGCACAGTTAAAATGTTTATGAATCATTTTCAGTCACTATACGTCTTCTTTCAAAATTACAAGTTGTTGCTAATCAAATATTAAATAATGTTTAGCTCTTGAATATCATGCATGCAATTCAAAGTTTCCAATTTTCTCTCTTTGTTGTATGGAATAAGTTGTGATGTGAAGTCATAAACTAAGCCCAAATACATGATAATGAAGTTTTATATGAAAGCTTCCATTTGGAACATTGTTATTCCAAAGCTATTACTTCAAAGTTTTTGTTTTTAAACTATGCATTTTTTTCCTCTTAAAAGGCAGTTATATCTTTTCCACTGGAAAATGAGCAGTAATTCAATTGTCTGAAAGTAGATTTATAAAATATAACAGTATAAGACAGCTTTAATATCACAGCCCCAGCTGATCCCTTATTACTGGCCAAGAGTACAAACAGGTTCATGTGTTTAACTACTTTCTTATTCAACTTTCCACATCACCAAGAAAAACTGCTTTGCTGGCCTCAACCCTTCTCATATTTCAATCTCTTCTTCTCCCAGAGAAGTATCTTCTTTCTGACCACCTATCTTTGTAACTTTTAAGAGTCAATTCAGGGACTAAAAGATGGTGTATTGGTTATGTTGCTGGACTCCCACATAGTCGACCATAATTCGAGTCCCAAACTCAGTGACTTAAAACTCATGCCAGGTGCATGTGCGTGTGTGCCCAAAATTTCAAGAGTAGGATGGAGGAGAAGGGAATATGGTGTGGCCATCCCAGCGCAATTTCTTGCTTTCTTTCTCTCCAGTGAGCGCTTGTGCCCTATTTCAAAAATCTCTTTAAAAAAAAAATCCATTCAAACTTCATCTGTCTTACTAGAAGTAAATCTTACATTAAAAGAAAAAACAAACAAACAAAAAAAAAACACTGAGCACCTGAAAGACAGTACTGCCCTGCTTTTAAATTACTCATTCTGTCCTTTTGAGTCCATTCAATTATATCTCGGAATTTTACCTCATCTGTTATTACTGGACTGTCAGAAAAGTCATGACAGATTTTTGCATAAACACAGCAAAAATACATTATGACTTTTCCAACAACCCAAACGTTATGATAAATATTAAAACC
This sequence comes from Tupaia tana, assembly GCA_026018925.1. NCBI lineage: Eukaryota > Metazoa > Chordata > Mammalia > Scandentia > Tupaiidae > Tupaia > Tupaia tana. The sequence goes on from JAKSZU010000006.1 coordinate 143,957,613, forward strand.
CAAAAATAATTTTATTTCTCTTGATTGCAAACAGGCTTTAAGAGTGGTAACAGAAAGGGCCATAACTAATAACAAGAGTTAATATTTATTGACAGTCAATCATTTTTATATGCATTAGCTTACTTGATTTCCAGGACAACCCTGTTTCCCTGTCTTTTTGGTTTTAAGTTCATTTATTTCTTCCACAAGCAAGAGAGACAGACAGCATGCACCTCCAACAGGATCATGATTCCATGATGAACTCCCAGTGTTCAGTCAGCCCCAGATCCTGGGTATGTGTGTGCCTACCATGCTCAAAGAGGTCTCCAGACATGAACTGGAAACCTCATGTAATACTGTCTCAGACTGCCACATTATACCACTGAGCCTCCATCTTCCCCTCCTTCCTCTTTTTTAGAAAGTGTAGTGTAGCTCTCTGTCTTGAGAAAGAGAAAGAGGAGGAAGATGGGGAAGAGGAATACAAGCATCCAACAAGGCCTCCATGCCGTGACCCTTGACCAGTCAGCCAGGGTAACAGGGACAAACACATGTACACACACGCACATATGCAGCCTGCACAGAAAGACCCTGGGATGCAAACCAGGATGCTGCCATGTGGCCTCAGCATCACAGAGAATTGTGTCTCCACTGGGCCACCATGGTTGGCCAATAGCCCCTATTTTCTAAATGCTATGGTAACCCTTATTTTAGCGACATGGAAACTAAGGCACACAGTGGTAATCTGTCAAAGGTTAACACAGCTTTGTGTGAATGTTTAACAAGCACTTACGTTTTACTTTATCAGGATCTGTGAAAGCAGATATGAAACAAATATGAATTCATTTAATCCTCATAACTATCCCACTGGGCAGATGTTAACCGTGCCCATTATACAAGTGAAGAAATTGAAGCACAAGATATTAAGCAACTTGATACAGCCAGCCAGCTAGTCAATAGGCAGGACAGCATGAGCCCAAGCACATGGTCCAGAGGTCTTGAGCATCATCACCATGTTACCCTACTTAATCAACACTGCAGCAACCAAGTCCCTATCTGAGGTTTCTAATATTCAGCTATAGCAATAGTCTGGTGAATGTTACTTTTATGCATTCTTTAGTTTGTTACATATTGAAGAGCTTAATATGGAAAAAGATTGCATTAAGTGCATTGGGAGGCTATAAATACTATTAATATCTAACTGCTTAACCCCATGAGTTTCCAGTCTACCAGGAGAGATGCACTGTACTCACAAAAAATATGCTGCAAGGAATAAATTAGTCAAATGCCATATATGTGGTTTAGAGAAAGTGCTAACATTTAGCAGAGACCACTGAGAAGGCTTTCATGATAAAGCTGGATATGGAAGGATGAGAAAACAGCAGCCTATTTAGGTATTTTAAGAACAGGTACTATTTTTATTTTTGTTTATCTAGCACCCAACAAAGTCATAATTCAGTAAATGGCTGTGGAACAGAGGGTAGCGAATATAGAAAAGCACATTCCAAGTGAAGAGAATACCATGAGGTTAAAGAGAAAAAGCACTTTTTACATTTCAGGTATTGCATCAGGCAGTACCGTACCTCTGTGCTTTCCAATTTTGGGGGCTCCGTTTTCACTGTATTCCACCTGAACATATACTCTCTAGGGTGAGTACAGTGTGAATGGATCCCCTGCTCTTAGTAATACAGCAGCCTTGATTACAAGGATCCATTTCACGAGCTCTTAGCAAAGGAAGTAATATTCTAATTGTCACTCTTTGATATACACAATGGATGTGTTCTTGAAAATTTCAAAACACTTCTGTTTGTATTTTAAAAGTAATGTTCAAGCAAAAAGACAGTCTGTTCAACAAGTGGCGGTAGAAAAACTGGATAACCATATCCTAAAGAATGAAGCTAACCCTTCAACTTGCACCTTATACAAAAATTAACTCAAAAAAGATCAAACACCTAAACATAAGATCTAAAACTAAAAAACTCCTGAATACAACGTAGGGAAAGCTTCAAGACATTAAATATTCTATCATAACGATGTACTGGATATGACACCAAAGCTCAGGCAACAAAAGAAAAATCGAAGGAACCAGCAGTTAGCGTAATGGCTATGTCGCTGGACTCCCACATAGTCGACCGCGGTTTGCATCACGGACCCGGTGGCTTAAAACTCACGCCAGGCACGTGTGTGCGCGCGTGCCCAAGATCCCAAGAGGAGAATGGAGAAGAAGGGATTGCGGCGTGACCATCCCCCCTGGGGGGTGATTTCTCGCTTTCCGTCTCTATGTCTCTCTCTCTCTGGCGAGCGCACGAGCCCTATAGCGAAAAACCTCTCCCCCCCCAAAAAAAAGAAAAATCGAAAAGTGCAGCTACACTAAACAAAAAGGTTTGAATATCAAAGGAAATAATCAACAGAGTGAAAAGGCAACCTACAGAATAGAAGAAAATATATACAAGTAATATATTTGATATGGGGTTAACATTCAAAATGTATTAGAAACTTCTGGAACTTAAAAACAACCTAATTAGGGAACCAGCAGTTAGCATAATGGCTATGTCGCTGGACTCCCATGTAGTCGACCACGGTTCGCGTCCTGGACCCGGTGGCTTAAAACTCACACCGGGAGCGTTTGCATGCGCGTGCGTGCCCAAGATCCCGAGAGGAGAATGGAGGAGAAGGGATTGTGGCGTGGCCATCCCCCCTGGGGGGTGATTTCTTGCTTTCTGTCTCTATGTCTCTGTCTGTCTGGCAAGTGCACATGCCCTATAGCGAAAAACCTCTCAAAAAAAAAAAAAAAAAAAAAAAAACACAACCTAATTACAAAAACAGGTAAAGGTACTTAACAGGCGATTATTCAAAGATATACAAAATGACCAACAAGCATATAAAAATGCTGGGCATCACTAATCACAACAAATATGTAAATCAAGATTACAATGATACCCCCCCCACATCCATTAGGAGAACCACTGTCAAAAGAAAAGAAAAGTATTATCAAGGACGCAGAGAAACAGAAACCCTTGTATGCTGTTGGTCAGGATATAAAATGGTGTAGCCATTATAGAAAACAGTACTGGCATTGCATTCCTCAAAAAATTAAACAAGAACTACTGTATACTCCAGCAATTCCACTTCTGGTTATACATCCAAAAAATTCAAAGTGGGATCCCAAAGAAATACGTGCACACCCGTGTTCACTGTGGCATTTCCCACACCCGCCAAGAGGTGAAAGCAACCCAAATGTCCAACAGATGAATAAAGACAATATATACTCATATACACAATGGAGTATTATTCAGTCTTTAAAAAGTTTGTTATATGCTCCAAGACAAGTGAACCTGAGGGCATTATGCTAAATGAAGTATCAATAAGCCAGTCACAGAAGGGAAATGCATGGCCAGATTTCACTTCTATGAAGCATCTGCAGTAGTCAAAAATCACAGAAACAGCGGTCAGAGGTGGCATCACAGTAACACAACTTGGCCCACCTGGAAGGATCCTGGTTTGCAGCCCAGGGCCTCCCTGGACACACCAAGGACACATGTACGGCCAAGGCTGGTTAATGCTGGAAATAGGTTATACAGTGAAGACCCTGGTGCTTGTTTTACTAACTCTTTTTCGTGGAAGAAATACATTAAACTTTTTCTTAAAATTATAGGAACAGAAAATAGAAAGGTGGATGCTATGGGCTGGGGAGGTGGGAAGGGGAATAACAAAGTTTCAGTTTTGCAATGAAAATGGTCCAGAGATGCTGCATGACAATGTGCATACACTTAACGTTACTGAATTGTACACGAGAAAACGGTTAATATGGTAAATGTAATGTTAAGCATTTTTTTTTACCACGATAAAATAAATCTATATTAAAACAAAAATAACATTCACAGGACATATGATCATAGTAAAGGCCAACTGTGCTAGTTTCAGGAAGAAGCAGGTGTCACAAAGTGGTTAAGTACAGGCAGTCTGAAGCCAGACCTCTGGGGTGTCGACTCTGGCTCCACTCACTAGTTTCATGACCGTGAGAACAGTTCCTTCCTCTTTCTCTGTAAACATTTGCACACAAAATAAACATAACTGTATTATCCCAGTGGGTTATTACGAAAACTATGTGAATTAGTGTATGCAAAATACTTAGAAGTGTAAGCATTCTGCAAATCTTAGGTATGAGCATTTCCAGGGTGTTGGCAACTGACCTGATTGCCAATCTATACTGTGACATGAGGTGGGCTCCTGGCTTCCTCCAGCCCATCTCTCAGGGAACGAGACGGTCAGGTAAAGAAGAAAGCTGGTGAGACTTTCTTGGCATAATGGTTATGCTGCTGGACTCCCATGTAGCTGACTATGGTTTGAGTCCCAAACCTGGTGGCTTAAAACTCACGCCCGGTGCATGTGTGTGTGTGCCCAAATCCTAAGAGGAGAATGGAGGAGAAGCGATTGTGGTGTGGCATCTCCCCAGGAGGGCGATTTCTCACTTTCTGTCTCTGTCTCTCTGGTGAGCATACGTATCCTAGAGCAAAAAATCTTATAAAAAAAAAAAAAAAGAAGAAGAAGAAAGCTGGTACTCCCACTCCCTAGTAACCCACTGTCACATGGCTCAGCCTTGCAATGAAGCAAGGCTCCTGCCTGCCATAGGCTTCTGACAGTACTGAGCACTCCATTCCAAACAGTGGTTCTATCATTAACAAACAGCCTAAACAGGAAGCATGCGATAAATTCCCAACTTGAGTTTAGAAGTAGCTGTAAAAGTTGGTTTTTTTTTTTCTCTACATCCAAGGAAATTAAACTTTTAACACAAAAAAAAAAAAAAAAAATTGAAGGTTTCTAATGAGTACAGATTTTACTCCTGACAATGGAAGTTTTTCAGTAGCTAATACTATAAGATTAGAAGTACTCCTACTGGGGCCAGTAGGTGGTGTGGTGGTTAAGGTGCTGGACTCCCATGTGGCCAACCCACATTGGAGTCCTGGATCCAGTGGCTTGAAACTCCTCCCGGGCATGTGTGTGTCCTGAGAAGAGAATGGAGGAGAAGGAACTGTGGCATGGCCACATTCTCCTTGGGGGGGCCGGGGAGGTGATTACTTACTTTCTGTCTCTTTCTGTATCTCTGGAAAGTGCACACACACTACAGCAAAAAAATCTCTACAAAAAAAAAAAAAAAGAAAGAAAAAAAAAACAGAAAAATTGTTCCTGTTAATTAACTATTGATTTTGAAAGTCATCAGAAAAAGATATGAAAAAAAAGCTGTACACAAGAAAAATGTGTTAAGGAACCAAATTCAGAGAATGAAAAAAGAAAATTTGACTCATGTGCTTAAAGATGGTAAAGATGGCAAATATATTAGGTCATAGCCTGTTTGTCATAAAACTCTGCAAATGTCAACCCCTAAGCCACCAGACAGAAAAGAGAAGGGAGGGAATGAAACTGCTCATGTGTTTTAAACAAGGACACTGAAAAAGTCAAAAGAAACTCTCTTACATGTCAGTTTCACACCGGTAAGGAGTAAAAGCCCAATACAGAAGTCCTGCTTTCATAAATAACAAATCAGAAAAAAAAATTTCTTTGGAGAGTTTTCTGCTATAAGGGCGTGTGTACTCACCATAAAGATAGAGAGAGACAAAGACAGCAGAAACCGAGAAATCACCCCCCCAGGGGGGATGGCCATGCCGCAATCCCTTCTCCTCCATTCTTTACTCAGGATCTTGGACATGCATGCATAGTGCCTGGCGTGAGTTTGAGCCACCAGGTCCGAGACTCGAACCGTGGTTGACTACATAGGAGTCCAGCGACATAGCCATTAAGGCAACTCCTGGTCCCCAGAAAAATATTATAGGGCAAAATTTTTTTTTAAATATTTGAGGGTCAGCCAGATGGTACGGTGGTTAGGGTCAATGGATCCCATATGGCCAATTGCATAGTTCAAATCCTGGACCCAGTGGCTTGAAAAATCACACTGGGCACATGTGAGTGCGTGGCCAAAATCCCAAGGAAAAAATGGAAGAAAAGAGATTTTGGAGTGACCACCCCCCTGAAGAGGGCACTTTCTCACGTTCTCCCTCTCTCTCTTCCTCTCTGTCTTTCCAGCGGATATAGATGCCCTGTAATCTTAAGAAAAAAAAAATTACCCTACCCTTTCAAAAAAAATTTTAAAAAAAGACACTACCTCAAATTTTTTGATCAAATGAGATTTTATATTTGCTTTGCAGTAAGAAGAATTCAAGATGCTGTTTGAAAAAGAAAGTGGTATTTCTAAAAGTATTACTCAACAGGCTATTACATACCAATTATAAACTTCAAGTGCAGTTACACTTATATTCCAGTAGAGGGAGTAGTACAACAGAAGCTGACAAGAGAAACTATGTAGATCTAAGATTAATTCAACAAATTCATTGCTGTATAAATTAATGTCAATTCTTAGTAAAATTTTTGACTATTGGCAAACATCAGAATGTAGAGATTCCTTGATATTCCCTACACAGGCACTAAGCTACCACTTAAAATGAGCAGTAATTGACGCCATGGTGAAAGGACTACTTTGCACGCTTCTTGCTTGACTGTATATACTAGAATATACATATATGTGAAAATGGTATTAAGTTCTTATAACATGCCCTTTCTAGACAATTTTTGTATTATGTATGAGAAATACAAGGTCGTTGGGGGTGGGGGGGGAGGGAGAGGGGATTCAAAGCAAACCTGCTTTCCTTTAATCCTGTTGTAACCAGACTTTTAAAATCTTGTACAATATAGATATAATACTGAAAAAACAACCTGCAAAATGGGATCATGTGTAAAGAACATACAAACTAGGATTTGTCCTGTTAGGATACAGTAATTTCCAAGATCAAAAATGTATGTCCTATTAGAAATTTGAGGCCCTGAGTTGAAAAGTTCAGATGGTGATGACAGCAGACAGGGATGATGGAGAAAGAGTGGTCTCAGGACCCAAGTTAAATATGAGAGCAAAATAAATCAGAGGGACCAAAGGAACCTACAGTGAAGCCAAAAACCTGGAAAATTGCCCCACTCTCAACAGGCACTCAAACTACTTTTGTTGCAACTAGTCAAGGAAACAGAATCTTTAAAAAAAAACACGAATACTCCTGATTTCTGATGCTCCTTTACTATGTGACTGATTTAAGACAACTACTCCATACCGCTTGGTATTTTCCTCTTTTTCAATGTTTCTGTTGAAGGTTTCACTCCCTCTTCTTATGTCAATTTCATGTCAGTTTCACACCAATAGAGACTAGGCTTTACCCACCCTGGAGTGGCCATCTCAGCAAAGGATTTCCAACACTCAAAAAATTCAAAGAAGCAAAATAATTTGGGGAAGAAAGTAAAAAGGCCTAAAAAAAAAAAAAAAAAAGAGAGATTGCAGGATGGAAAAAAAAGGACTTAAAGGAAGTTAAACCTGATGGCACCATGAACAACTAAAGCCCTCCAACAGCTGGCTGTCCTAGCTTAGGCATAGCCAAATAGACCCTACTGAGCGCCAACCCCCCAAAAATAAAATAAACTCCAGTCTGGTAACCAGCCATCACTACCCCCTCACTCACCTATGCTTCAAGCACTGCTTTATCTGTGCCTTTACACCTGCCGTTATCGCCACCTCACACGGTAACAGAACAGCAAAGGACTCCAAGGTTGTTTTGGTTTTTAAAAGAAAGATTTTTGCTATAGGGCAACGCATGTGGATCACTGGACAGACAGAAAAAAAACACCCCCAGAAGGGATGGCCACACTGCAACCCCTCCTCCTCTATTCTCTGTTCAGCATTTTGGGCGTGCACTCACATGCATCCAGCGTGAGTTTCAAGCTGCTGGGTCCAAGACTCAAACCATGGTCGCCCACATGGGAGTTCAGCAACATAACCATTATGCCATCTGCTGGTCCCAGGTTTTGTTTTTTTTTTTGTTTTTTTTTTTTTAATCCTGACTTTGTATCAGTGACCTTGTCAATTAAATGTGGGAAACTGTTTCCACATCCAGCCAAAGGGGGCCCTGATTCAGAGCTTGGAAGGTTAAGTGAGGTAACACATGGAAAATACCACCGCTGGTGCCTGGAACACACCAAAGCACCAAATGAGCACTTCCCCAGCTCCCTCTCTAACACCTGCTGAACTCCTAACTCACCCTTAAACTCCAGTTTCAATATCCCTATTTCTGGGCCAGCAGGTGGTGTGGTGGATAGGGCAGGAGGTTATCACAGTTCAAGTCCAGGGCCTGGCAGCTTGCTTGTTTTCTCTCTCTGGTGAGCATGCATGCCCTAGAGCAAATTTTAAAAATAATGATAATAATACATAAAATTAAATAATTCTTTTAAAAAATACACTAAGTATCCCTATTTCTATAAAAACCTTCCTTAGTCTTGTGTTCTATTTATCTCCCCCAAAAGAACCAAGTGTCCACTCCTGTGTCTCCTCTGGCACTTCAGAGGAACCTCTAGTGTATTTTAATTGCTTGTTTATGCGTCTTCCCGCTCCATTAGAGAATGAACACCTCCAGGGTGGGCTTTTTATCTAATTACTGCTACCCCAAATCTGATGGAATCAATAAGAGAAGCTTCATTAGCATTTGCTGAATAGACACATGAATGATTTCATTAAACTATTACAACTAAAACCTTTAACTAGCCTTTCAAATATTTTGATAATGAACCTTGTCTGTTCTTTGAAAAGGATTAACTTAAACCAGTACCCTATCAGCAATTGAATTTTTACTGTTTCTTACTAGTCATCCACTTTTTAAAAAACTACTTAATTTTATTATTATTATTATTATTATTATTGTAACTCACTATAGGGCACATGCACTTAACAGAGGTGGGGTGGGAGGTGGGGAGTGAAAAAGCAAGCTGCCGGGTCTGGGACTCTAACCACAGTTGATTCCCCATCATTCACATTTTCAACAGGTATTTCCCATGTGTGAGGAATGCATCAGTGAACAAAACCAACACAAATCCCAGCCTCCTGTCCTTCTATTTACTACAGGTACATCTGTGGAAGAAAGTCATTACCATGCCAGACTTGTCTGACAAAGGCATCAGAAGCTACATTTCGTTATTCACCAACATTTACAATGTATCTAAAGGACAAAAATAACAAATCCCGAACTACCCATAAAGTTAACCACTTTAAAAAAAAAGAGCATGAAATTAACCCTGGTTTAGTGTACTAAGTGAGCAAAACTGACTTAGTGTCCCTCAAAAAAAAAAAAAAAAGAAGCTCACGCTAGGGACCCATTCTTTGTAGCTGAAAATAATTCTTGTGACTTCTCTTTTGGAAAACCACTAATTTTTGCACGTTTTAAAAAATGTCTATGTAGGGAACCAGCAGTTAGTGTAATGGCTATGTCGCTGGACTCCCACGTAGTCGACCGCGGTTCGCGTCTCGGACCCGGTGGCTTACAACTCACGCCGGGCGCGTGTGCGTGCGTGCCCAAGATCCTGAGAGGAGAATGGAGGAGAAGGGACTGCGGCGTGACCATCCCCCCTGGGGGGTGATTTCTCGCTTTCTGTCTCTATGTCTCTCTCTGTCTGTCTGGCGAGCGCGCACGCGCCCTATAGCGAAAAACCTCTCAAAAAAAAAAAAAAAAATTTCTATGTACAACTGCATGCTTTGCCTAAGTCCTAAACTGAAGTGAGTTTTATTATTATTATTTGCCAGAGGACACAGTGCACTTGTCAAAGAGAGAAAGTCAAAGGAAAGCGAGAAAGCACTCTCCATACGGAAGGTCATGCCCTCTGCTCCATTCCTCCTTTCAGAATTTTGGGTATGCATGCACATACACGCCTAGTGTGTTTCAAGCCACCAGGTCAGAACCCTAACTATGCAGTCAGTCAGGTGGAATTCAGTCACCTTAACTGCCATCAGCTGGCTGCCCTTAGGTTAGGTTTTTTTCTTGTTGTTTAGGCGATTTTGCTGCAGGGCACAAGCTCACCAGAGACAGAAAGACAGAAAGCAAGAAATCACACACACACACACACACACACCACCGCTCCCTACCCCCAGTGGAGATGACTGAGCTGCAATCCCTTCTCCTCCATTCTCCTCTTGGGATTTTGGGCACACACAGACAGACACACACACACGCCCAGTTTCAAGTTACTGGGTCTGGAACTCGAACTGCGGTAAGCCATGTGGAAGTCCAGGAACATAACCATTGCGCCATCGGCTGGACTGTTTTGTCTGTTTTTAAATGTGGCCTATTTCAAAGCCTGCTTACAACCTTAGAGTCTTTATTCTATAAATGAGGAGGGCTTTCACTGTGATCCTCTGCATTCGGGCTTCCATTCTGAGGGGTGCATTTCCCAGGAGACCTGAGACGGGCCACACGAGGACTCACTCAGGACCATGTCTCAAAAGGGGCTGTGCTGTCCGGCCACCAGCCCAGAGGCTCCCACCCTCTGCACAGCAGCCTCTCCCATCTATCCTCTGCCTTCTCCTCTCTGTCGCACCCGCCTTGCTCCCCCAGCACGCCCTAGACTTTCCCTTCTGATGTTCCTTTCTGTGCTTTGATGGTCCTTTCCTTGTTTCTGCTATGAAAATACTCACTTGTCAGCACATGGTTCCCACTGCTAAGAGCTCCGGGCTTCCCTCCGTTGAGGATAATAGTACCCGCTGAATCACCAGCCATCTCTCAGAACCTGTCTCGCGGAGTTTAGCAACTTCTTCCTGCTGTCCTTCCTCCTTGCTGTGCTTACCGGGTATGAGCTCTCCTCACCGCTGTGCTCACACACAGTAGGGTCTCCACTGCCCATCAGATAAAAAAGTTAACACAAGACCCCGATTTTTACTCAATACCTGCCAAAGCTGAACACCAGGAAGCTCAGAGAGCTCTGCAAAATCTTACTCGTTTCAGAATCAGTAGGAAGATTCGTGTTTGCTGAATAAATCTTGCTCCCTAAAATGTTATTTCTGTGTCATAAAAATAAACAGGTCCAGGTGCCCCAGGTAGGCAATGAGGAAAACGCTAAACATCCTATTCTGTCCCTGAGGGCCTTATTGGTTCAAGGGTCCTATAGGCACAGGTGGTTTCCAGAGACACTGACTTTCGGCTGGACTTCTTGATCATTTTAGATTCTACGTGCTAACTTCACACTGCAGAGATCCTTGCCCAGGTTCACCAAATAACAGTGCAATACACAAACACGAGGAAGGTGAAGGGGGTAAAGACACATGGGCTGTCAACTGCAGAGAGCTGGGTGAGGCTCGAGGCTCTGACACGTGGGGCTGAACGACACCTGCTTCCCCTCAGAGCCCACAGAGAACAGGTGAAGGGCACCAACATCAAACCAGTGGGGAACGGGCAGCCGGCAGCAGCCCAGGTTTAAAGAGCTTTCACCAAGCCCCAGCCATCGAGGACACACTGCAGCAGCACCCTAAGGGGAACAAAGAGCCGAATTACGGGGCGAAACATGAAAAAAGCATCAGTGGTGTGTCCTAGAAAAATTACTAGTGAGACTGAAGTCACAACCCCCCACTTTCCCTCAAAAGTGCTTTCTAATAATACTGAGCACATTCCAAATCGCTTGGTCTGCCAAGAACTTGCCAATTGTACCTCCCCTGCTCAGCAACCAGGGTGAAAAATCAATGTGGGGGGGGGGAACCTTAATCCCTCCATTTTTAAAGTACATTGCAAACATCTATCTTGCTGGGCATGGATCCACAGGGGTGGCAGCTCCTACATGAATTTAGGAAGTCAACAGGGACCTTTACTACATCATTTGGTTCTCAACCAGAAAGCACGCGAAACAGGAAAATGAGTGAATATGAACTCAAAGGAAAGTTACCAAAAATAACAAAGAGTGACAAGTTTACCTGGAAGGATGACAGTGGAAAGGCAACATAAAAAGCTTAAGAAACTAAGGGGAAAAAAATAACGTTCCACCTAAAGACAAATGTCTAGAGAAGGAAAGAGAAATAGGAAAAAATAGTTTGAGAATCCAGCATTACTTAACTCTGCAAATCTTCTTAATGTAACTTTAGAACTGGGTGGGTTCTGGGTTCGGACCCTTTCTTCAACAGAAAAGGGTCACGCAGAAGAGAAGTGGGACAGTACAGGAAAGAGGCCCCTAAGCTCAAGGGGCAGCATCAGGTTAGGCTGGATCAAGGAAAAGGCTGAAGATCGGCGGGTTCCTGAAACTACTGAGAGTCAACCACCAAGGGAACTGACTGGTGGGGGAGTCGATGATCCACGTGGGATTCAGGGGGACTACAGTGAACCCCTACATCCCAAGCCCTGGGGAGTCTTACAGACAAGACTTAGCAAAAAGAGGGGCTCTGGAGGCAATAGGATTGGAGGACTCTGGAGACCCCCGGAGACCCGACGGGGACCCCGGAGAAGCAAAAAAAAATGCGGTGACCTGGAACGGGGGCGCGACGCCAGGGTCCCCGGGCATCCTTCCGAAGCCCGAACTCACCGATGCCGAGCCCCACGACCAGGCGGCCGGCGAGCAGCGTCTCCTTGTTGGTGGCGGCGGCCAGCACTGCGGAGCCAGCCGTGAAGAGGGCACTGGCCAGGAGGATGGCGGCGCGGCGGCCGAAGACGCCGTTGAGGGCACCGCCGGCCAGCGCCGAGACGGCGGCCGCCCCCACCGTGCTGGACACCAGCAGCTCCTGCCACAGCGCGTCCAGACTGAGCTGCCGCTTGAGCAGCAGCATCGCCCCCGACACCACCCCGGTGTCATAGCCGAACAGGAAGCCGCCCAGCGCCGAGAAGACGGCCACCACGTACACGAAGGCGGGGGTCTCGTCCTGCTGGAACTGCCGCCGCGCCGCGCGCTCCAGGTCCCCGACGCCGCCGCCCGCGCCCGCGCTTTGCAGGCTGGCGCTCGATTCGGCGGCCGCCAGGAGGCTGCGCTCCCCGGCCGCGCTCGCCGCGTCTGGCTCCTGCTGCTTCCTGCGCCGCTCGCCCATCAGGCTGCTCAGGCTCCGCAGCGTGTACTCCACATTCTCGCTCGCCTTGCGGGACATAGGGCAGGGGCCCGGGGCTTCCCGGGGGGACGAGGCTCCGCGGGCCGGCGGTCTCGGCGGGCAGGACAGCCCGAGCCGGCGGGAGCAACCGCCGCCGCCTTCCTTCCCCGGGCTCCCGCTCCGGCTGCCACAGCCGCTCTGTGGAGAAAGTTGCCGCCCGCCGTGCTCGGGCTCTGCGGAGTTGGAGCCCGGCGGGTCTCACTCCAGGCTCACGCCCCGCGCCTGCCTAGCTGGCGCTGCGGAGCGGGCGGGAGGCGGGGCCGCGGGTCACGTGCAGCCCCGGGCTAGCGGGCGGGGCCGCGGAGACGCTCCGCCCCTCCCTGGGCGGAGCGGGACTCGCCGGCTCGGGATCCCTGAACTCCACCTTCCGGGTGAGCAGCGACCTCTGACTTAGGCTCCTTAGTTTAGTTAGGATTCTGGCACCTGTACCGGATTAACCCGGCCTTGGATCTGCAGCTGGACTCAGGTCAAGGTGGGGATTCGCGGTAACAGGCTTCCAGACCCAGGAAGCCACCCACAATGTTTGCACGGTCGGAAGGGTAGGGAAGGGACCCAACCTGACCCGCCTTCTAACAGCCTGGGAGTAGCCGGGGTTGGAAAGGTCTTGGGAAGATAATATCCTGGGATGGTGCATAGCAAATAACCTTCCTTTTAAGGTATTGTGACATTACCCAGCCCCGTCTACTTCCTTGACATTAAATGAGTTTATTCTGACATTAAATGAGCATTTCAGAGCTGTTTTCTTCTCCCAGATCCTGTAACTAGATCCTGTAACTAGTCAGGATCTTGGGCCACTGCACCGGGTGTATTTCAGGGCAGTTCAGGATCTGAACCTCCTTGACTGCGTAGCTTCTGGCAGACCAGTAGCTACCGCCTGCACTGCCAAGCCTGTGCCTGTGTTCCCCCATTTCTAGAACTAGTTTCCTCTGTCGTCAGCAGTTCTTCTACAGTTTATGTTTATTTTAAATGCATATTCCATCTTGATTTTTTTTTTTGTCAAAAACAATATGTCCCCCAGGTGAATCTCAAACCTCCTTCTACTGATGCATAAAATCCCTGAGCATTAAAGAAAATGCACATACCTACATTCCACCCTTGTATAACTAGTAACTCCCACCGATAGAAATACCCAAGAAGCCAATTTGTGATTTTATCCTCAATCTCCACTGTTCCCCTAACATGCTAACCAAAAGAAAGGACATATTTGCCCCATGGTTGATCCCACATAAAGGCACTGTTTGAAAGGCCTCATTGCTTAAACGAAGCAAAGGTGGCATATCATGTACAACCATTTTTTAAAAGAATTATTTAATTTTATTTATTCATTTTTTATTTTATTTTTACCAGACACACACACACACAGAGAGAGAGAGAGAGAGAGAGAAAGCAAGCCACCAGGTCAGGGACTCAAACCATAGAAGGCCATGTGGGAGTGTCCAGCACTTTAACCACACCACCTGCCGTCCCTACAACCAATTTTTTAAATTGTTATTACTAGTCATTGGTCTGTCTGTTTTTTGTTGATATTTTCTTCTTTGATCTAAATATTTGTAAATTATTTCACTTTGGGAGAGAAAGATAACTTTATCCCTCTGGTTGCATGTGTTCCTCAGGCTGAGGTCACGAGGTAAAGGATCATAAGAGACCATTCTCAATCTAGTGCTCTTTAGTTCCGTTATTTGAGCAACAGGTTTCCCAGCCAGGGCCTGTTTTTCATGCAGTCTAAAACTTTTTCCTTTTAGAGGAAAGGATTTGTCATTCCAGTTTCAATAAAATGCGTATTAGAATTTATCAAAATTGCTTTCATTTGGATTATCAGTCATGATTATCTCTATAATACAGCACTTTCTGTTCAAGCAACAAGGAAAAATGAATTAATGAGATCAGAGGGCTTAACTGTTTAAATTTATTATGTGGCTTTAAATCAACGCTGTACAAGCATCCTCAGGATCTGGTTTAAATAGAGAGAATCTTTTGGTCTGTAGCAACGAATGTTGTAATATCAGAAACCTCAGAAAAGACACAGGTGAGAGCCAGCTTTTTTCTGTGCCTAATACTGTATAGTAAATCTGCGCCCCCTGGTGGTAGGTCTTGTCATGTGCCTTCTGAAGAGAGCCCCTTCCCGGATGAGACAGAGCTGGGTTTGTAGCAGTTCTCTCTCGTTGAGATGGAACAAACCAACTTTTAATTCTAGCTGATAGAGTGAACACCTGGTCTTCTGAGCATCCCTTACTGGAAATTCAGCTTTTAAGTCACAGAATCTTAAACTAGTTAAAATGGTTATTTCCTGTATCAGGACATTTATGTGTCTGTTGTCAGTGTAATGCCAGGTTGCATGTGAGAGGGGAAAAGAGTGACATTAAAAAAAAAAAAAAAAAAAAAGACACCAGAGAGTTCTTCTCAGTCCCTGTAGGAATCCAAGTTCAATTTAGCACCAGAACATGAGTCTAAAATGGAGTTCTCTGAAGCTCGCACCGGCTGCAGATTGTGGTGAAATGGAGAGCTTGTGGGCTGAGAATCAAGACCGGAGGGTCATCGTCGCCTCTGACGCACTGTAGAACTTTCTCCAGACTCCCAGATTGGTTTGTGCCGTGTTTTTTCTCATTTGAAGAGCAGATACTGCTTCAGTAACTAATTGACTAGAGTCGGTGTGAAAATTTATTTTTGAAATAGAATGAATTGTTATTACATGGTAAGTTTTAACTATAAACATTATTGTTGGTTCTCAAGGTGAGTTCTAAAGCACTTGTTTTAAGGGTATTTGTTTTACAACTTCAGGAACACTGAGGGCAGACCATAGAAGAGGAGGCGAGAGCAAAGTTTTAGTTGGACTGTTCTACATCCTGAATATCAAGCAAAGACACAGGTAATTTGGTAAAAATTTTGTAGTTGTGGGGAGGTGATAATGGAATTGGTATCAGATTGTTTCCTTTGTTTATGGGATGTTTGTTTTTAACTACGTGAGAATTACAGCCTTTTCTAACAATACAGATGATACAAAAGTCCTTTTCCAATCATCTTTCTTAACACATCTTTCTTTTCCTACAAATAACCAGTACTATCACTTTGAAATTTGCCTTTCCAGAATGTCCTCTATGCATTTTTATGTATGTGTGTGTACATATTAAACTACACGGGCTCTTTGTTTTTGCATTGTTTAGCGTATAAGAGTTTTTTAAAGTCAAACTGCTATAAGTCGAAAATAGTAGGAGAGATGCTCTTAACTCTGAAAAGTCTATAATAAAGCTGGCTTCAAGTACAGGTGGATCCAGAATTCAGTAACCAGGATGCCAGAATGACATCATCTTTCCACTCTGCTTCATGCTACTTGGGCTCCATTCTCAGGTTTGCGTGATACACAAATGGCCACAGGAAACTCCAAGCTCTGTATCCTTCTCTACTTAAACCTGAGGAGGTGGAAAAAGACCTCTTTCTCTGAAGCCCTGTTTGTATTGTATCTAACTAGATCGGTCTGGTATTTGCTCCTTCCTGACCCAGTTACTGTGGCTGGAGGTTGAAGATGAATGATCAGGTCAATCTTGAGACGTGAGAGGTAGTAAATCACATGGGCTGAAATTGTAGCGGGTGTTCTAAGAAATACAGTGTACTATTTTTCTATAAAGGTGAACACATGCTGGTGATAAAACCAACACATTTGTGTTATGATAAGTCATTAGTAAAGTAGCATGATGTAAAAACCAAGTAAAACATTTTAAAAAGACACATATTCAAATATATTGAATGTACTTAGACAATGGGACTTCAACAGTGTTGTGGAAAACAGAATTCTCCTATTAAAATATAAACCAAAGTTCTCAGCATAAATTCTATCAAATACAAGATGCTTTTGGAGGCAATGATTCTAGCTATTTAGCCCACCTCTGAACACCTGGGGTTCCTGGCAATTTGCTCCTGGTAATGCAGATGTTTTAGGTGAGCAACTGAAGAAAAAGGGGTGCCTTTAAAGATTTTTTTAAGAGTAGGGAACAAAAAGTCAGAAGGAACTAGTCAGGCCTATAAGGAGGCTGTCTAATGATTTCTCATCAAAACTCTCACAACACTGCCCCTGTCTGACTTGTTGGAGAGGAATGACAAGCAGGGCCATAGTCCTACTGGGAAGAACTCTCCCGTGAAGTTTTTCTGGGTCTTTTTCTGCTAAAGTTTTGGCTAGTTTTCTCAAATCACTCTCATAATAAGCAGATGTTACCATTATTTGGCCTTCCAGAAAGTCATCAAGCAAAATGCCTTGAGCATCCCAAAAAACTGTGTCTAGGACCTTTGCTCTTGATCAATTCACTTTTGCTTTTCGAGTGGAGCACTTCCACCTCTTGGTAGCCGTTGTTTCGATTGTGCTTTGTCTTCAGGATTGTTCTGGTAAATACTTGTGTCATTTCCTGTTAGGATTCTTCAATGAAATGGTCCAGGATCTTGATCCTACTTGCTTCTAATTTCCATTGAAAGCTCGGCTCTTGTCTGCAGTTGTTCTGGGTGCAGTGGGTTGGCTTCCATCTAGCAGAAACCGTGCTCAACTTTAATTTTTCAGTAAGATTTCTTTGAGCTGAACCAATTCAGATGGGTATGCTGTTTGCTACTGTTTCTGTTTTTTAGTCATTGATCCTCTTCAGGTAGGGCATGAGCAAGATTAATTTTCTCTTTGTAAAGTCTGACCTGATGGGTATCATCTTCGATATTGTCTCATCTCTTTTTAAAATGAGTTAACTATTTGTAAACTGCTTATTTCTTTGGGGAATTATCCCCATGAACATTTTATAAAGCCTCAATGATTTCACCATTTTTCCACTCAAGCGTCACCATAAATTTGTATTTATTCTTGCTTCAATTTTAGCAGAATTTATATTACTCTGATAGGGGCTCTTTTGAAAGTGATGTCTAAGCCTTCTTAGTGCTTCACATCAGATCATATTTAGACATGTTTTGACATGTTAGTAAGAGTATATTTTAGTGCAAAAAATAACTTTGAAATCTATACTAGTTTTTTTTTTTTTTTTAAGAATATCAGTTTCCATGAACTTTTTGAATACCCCATGTGTCCTATATTGAGGGGGAGGGAGGGAGACTATTCAAGTGCCTGAATGATTGACAGAGCACGTCCCAGAGAAGGGGGGGAGGATAAGAGTAAGATCATAAAGTCATCAGAGGAGGGCCTAACCTAGCCATGGAGAGCAGGACGGACATTTCTTCCTCTCAGAAAATAAAAGCAACTAAAAAAGAATAGTGTGAAAGAAGATATTAATAACAGTGTCAAATGTTCTGTTACATAAATATACAGTAGCAGAGTATGATTTTGGAGGTGGGCGGTTTAGAGTGAACATAAGACTCAAGTTCATGTCTTCACTCTGCTGCTTCCTGACTATGGAACTTTGAGCAATTTACTTAATCTCTGTAAGCTTTAGTTTTCTCTGCTGTAAGCAGGGGATAATAATTCTGCGTCAGTATTTAGATAATTCCAATTCCAATAGAAAATTCATGCTTGAGCTGCCATAAACACTCTGGAAGTATATTCTTATATAAATCTGAATATCCAGATAGTGAGCAGCACTAACAATGATATGATCAGTTCTTTGGAAAATGGTATCAAGGGTTCAGGTTATATCTTTTTCTCCACTTTACCATCCTTAGTATATTGGTTTTGCTTTCACTGGCTCCCTGCAAAGTTGCAGAAGAATGCCAACCTTCCCAGGTAGCATTTGTTTCCAATACTTACAGAAAAGTCTAATCCCTAACCTAGTCCATCTCCTCAAATATAATGTTTTCCAGATAGTAGAAGATCCACATAATCATATTTTAAGAATCCTAATAATACTAAGTAGAGTATATAAAATCATTGCTAGAGACAAAAATGCCAATGGAATTCAGCTTTGGTTGCAGTCTCAAAATACTCTTTATTGAACCAGATGAGTAGCTGCAAATGGTTAAGTTAAAAACAAACAAAAACCCCAAAATACTACACACGTGATTTCAAGAAATCTTCAATTAAGCAAGATCCAGAAGTCTGCAGTGAGAACAGTGGGAAGTATGTGTTTCTAAGTAGAATCACTAATGAAACTAACAACTCACCTTCTTTGAGAACTGATTCATCTGATGTGAGTCTGAGTTTTCAGCCAATTCCAATCTTCGGGCTAATTAGTGAAAGGGGGAAAAAAAAAAAACTTTGAAACGAATCTTGTTACTTAATGAGCTCCTCACTATTAACTCTGTTTTAGACAATTTGATATGTTTTGTTTGCATTTTGAGTTCAAATTTTAAACTCAATTGCCACATTGACTCTGCTTAAAATAGTGGACTTCGTAAACATGATGCCATCATGACCCTGTTGTGCCAAATTGAATTTACCTACTATTAGAACTAAGCAAAATATGCAACTGAAACAATTATATTTAATACTTGCCAGTGAAGTGTGTTGGATAAGCTAATAAATTCCTATTTTCTTACACTATTCTCTCAACTCATGAGAACAAAAACTTTTTAATTTGATACAAATTCTTTAACTCATTGTCCACCTAAGTTGCATGGGATTAATAAACACTCTTTGGAAGGATCCTTTTGTCTTCTCAGCTAGAAGTACTTGTATTCTGCACAGCAAATATAACTATTGCTTAACTAGCTTATGCAAAAAAAAAAAAAAAAAGTATCAGTAAGAGTATCCAGCCTCAGTGCTTCCAGAAGAATGTAACTGTCATTTCCCTTTCACAATTTTTACAATGTATACAATGTTTACAGTGTATACAGTGTAAGTGGAATATTTTTGTACTACGGAATACACTATATGATCAGATAATGGAAAACTTGCTTTCACATCTTATTTTCATTCTAAGAATCAGTAAGTGTAGAAGAGGGATCCTTTATGGTGAAGGTACTAACATTCATTACACTCTTGCTGTGATTTTTCTTAAATGGGGATTTTTAAAAAAGATTTATTTATTCATTCGTTCATTCATTCATTTTAGGTTTCTACCATAGACCATACACTCACCTGAGAGAGACAGAGAAACAGAGAGAGAGAAAGTGAGAAATCACCCCCCTGAGGGGACAGCCACATCACAATTCCTTCTCCTCCATTCTCCTCTTGGGATTTTTAGGCCCAGTATCTGGCATGATTGGAGCCACCGGGCCCAGGACTCAAACCACTCAAACCGTGGTCAGCCACATGGGAGTTCAGTGCTTTAACCACCATGCCACCTGCTGGCCCCAAACTGAGGATTCTTTTAGAAAACATATCTTCATAGGTATAATTAGAGAAATTTATCTGTAAGTTGGCCCACAATTAAAGAAGAGTGTTTTTAGTAAACGAGACTAAGTCCTGTGTTGGCTTTGTCCTCCACTAGGTCCCTGTGCTGGCACTCACAAAGCGCTCAATAAATATTTATTGCATGAACACATGAGTGAATGAATGAATGAGTGAAATCAATCTGTATAGCGTCTGAGTGTGTAAGTCATCACTTTCTACACCTAAGGATGATGTAATAGAGTAATGACAATGATATAACACAAACAGCCCGTGTAATATGACATCTAAACCTAACTCTGTACATAGCTCAAGTAGTGGTCTGATTTTTCACCAATTAAACAAAACGTACAAAACTAATTTCTTTTCTAAATAAAAATGGGGGGGCTGTCTTCAAAAATTTCATGGAAATGGGTAATATGAATTTCAAAAATTTTTTGTATCAAAATAAACTGGTATGGGGTCCAGCCAGGTGGTATGGTGGTTAAGGCAGGTGGATCCCACATGGCCAGTTGTGTGGTTCAAGACCTGTACTCAGCAGCTTGAAAAACCACAGAATGTGCTTTGTGTTCCCAAAATCTTGAGTAGAAAATAGAGAAAGGATTTTGGGGTGGTCATCCCCCTTGGAAGATGCTTTCTCACTTTCTCTCTCTGTTTCTCTGGTGTGTGCACATGCCCTATTGCAAAACAATAGTAAGACAATTTTTTTTTAAAGCAACTTTAAAAGTAAACTGGTACTTAATTTCATTTTTGTTTGAAATTTTTGAAGCCCCCTCATGCATAACATAATTAGAGATTAATTAGAAATATATTTCTTTATATTTACTCTGTGAAAAGAAAATTTACTCTGCCCTTTCCTGAATCATTCTCATTCTCAGTGTGAAAACACTGCATGCCCACATATAAAAATAACTGATCATATACATCATTATATACCAAAGAATTGTTGGAAACAAAATTCTGGTCTAGTTCACAGGAGACGAGATCAATGAGCTGAAGTTCAGAAACTTATAAAGTAAAATGGTACTTTTGCTGTCCAGGTCAAGACTATAATAAAAAAAAATCTTACAAAAGTTTTTCTTATTCCTAATTGGTACAGAAATCATTTATTCAATGTCAACTGATAAAAAATAAAGAGTAATTCATTTTATTTTGCTTGGGTTTTGCAATCTACTTAGCTTCTACACGTATCTAGACTATTAGTGATCTCTTTCTGTTTTGTCATCAAAATATTTGGTGCTTCGGAACTAGCAGATGGTGTGGCAGTTGTGTCACTCACTGGTCTCCTACTTGGTCTGTCTTGGTCTCCCAGATGTAGTAGTGGCTTTAAACTCATGCTGGGTGTATGTGCGTGCATGCCCAAGATCTCAGGAGGAGAACAGACGAGAAGGGATTGTGGTGTGGCCATCTCGATTGGGATGGGGGTGATTTCTCGCTTTCTGTCTCTCTGTCTCTCCAGCGAGCACATGCATCATACAGCAAAAATCTCTTAAAAAGACCCCCAAAACAAAACAACAACAACAATCATTTGGGGTTACAAGTGGTTACAAATTACAACACACAACCTCTGTGCACGTTACATCAAATTGTAGACTTATCAGACATGTGATGACCATCCTTATCATGCCTGTGATTTTCACATTATTCTAAAGAAAAAAAAAAGTCAAGATAACGAACAATTCCTTAAGTTACAATTCATAGAATAAGAATGCATACTTTTGAAATCTTTGAAGATAAAATCTTGACAATTTTGAATCTGAAAGCTAAGTCAATATACGTATCAATCAGTGGCCTGTCATCTTGGAAAATTACTCTGAACTCTAGAGAGATGTGAAACAGATGATCTATTTTGGTAGTTCTTCCTAATAACCAAAAAGAAATAAAAAGAAAGAGGAAGCTTCCTAATGTGAAAGCACTCCTCAGAATACAATTTTTTTAAAATGTATTTCTGAGCTGGAGAACAAAGACAATTTCATTATTTTCTCTGAATCATTGACTTGTGACAAGAGGTGTTTGGATGAGTATAGAAAAATTCAGTGAATACGTTATTGCCACTGGTTAATGATGTCAGATATTTCATCAGGGAGTGATTTGGTAAGAAAATAAGAATGTAATAGTGCCCTGACAAGAAAAAGCAAAGTCATGTCTCCTGTATAATCTTTGCTTGGTGAAATTGCTATGAAATTTCCATGCAGGGGCCCTCGGGTGATCACAGCTGCTTCTCCTAGACCCACAGGCTACGTGTAGACTCAGCTGCAGTTACCACCCTTATGGGTGAGAGACTCACAGTGTGACTGTCGGGGGGAGAGCAGTCGGTTCATATCAACTTCCAATTTTAAAGCCCTTGCCGGCATTAAAAAATAATGCTTTAGGTTTCTATTAGAGTTCAGGTCTGTAACAAAGTTGCTTTGTGTCTTTCTCCACCCCCCCCTTTTATTTTTTTGAGAGAGTTTTGTTAGAGGGTATGTGTGCTTGAGAAATCACCCCCCAGGGAGATGGTCTGCTGCAATCCCTTCTTTTCTCCTCTTGGGATTTTGGGCATGCATGCATACATGCCTGGCACTTGAGTTTTAAGCCACTGTGTCTGGGACTAGAGCTGCGGGCAACATAAGCATGGCACCATCTGCTAGTCCCTGTGTCTTTTATTTTTATTTATTTATTTGTTTATTTGGAGAGATTTTTGCTATAGGGCGCATGCGCTCACCAGAAAGACAGAGAGAGACAGAGACAGAAAATGAGAGATCACCCCCCAGGGGGGATGGCCACACCGCAATCCCTTCTCCTCCATTCTCCTCTGGTGATCTTGGGCACGCACGCACATGCACCCGGTGTGAGTGTAAGCCACCAGGCCCAGGACTTGAACCACTGTCGACTACATGGGAGTCCAGCGACATAGCCATTACGCTAACTGCTGGTCCCAATTTTTAAAACCTTCTTTTCTATCATACATTTTCTTCTTAAAATTATGTTCTAATACAATCTGCATTCATATATAAATTATACACACACACGCACACATATATATGTGTGTGTGTATGCATACATTTGAGTATGTGTGTATATATATATATACGTACATATATATTAAAGATCATACATCCCTAGTCCAAAAATTCAATATCCCAAATGCTCAAAAATCTAAAACATTTTGAGTGCCAAAATGACACTACCAGTAGGAAATTCCACATCTGACCTCATGTGATGAGTTGTAGTCAAAACACTGAAAAGAATATTATGTAAAAGTATCTTCAGGTCAGGATCAGCAGTTGGTGTAATGGCTATGTCACTGGACTCCCATGTAGTCGACAGCAGTTCGAGTCCCAGACCTGGTGGCTTAAACTCATGCCGGCTGCGTGTACGTGCATGCCCAAGATCCCAAGAGAAGAATGGAGGAGAAGGGATTGCGGTGTGGCCATTCCCCATGGGGGGGGTGGTGGTGATCTCTTGCTTTCTGTCTCTCTGTCTCTGTGTCTTTCTAGTGAGCACACACGTCCTATAGCAAAAACCTCTCAAAAAAAAAAAAGTATTTTGAGGTAATTTCTAAGATACATCGGAAACATAAGCAAATTTTGTATTTAGGCATGGGTCCCATCCTCAGGATCTCTTATTATATATATGCAAATAGTACCAAATCCAAACACTTCTAGTAACAGGCACTTCAGGTAAGAGCTACTCAAGCTATACTATAACAAAATAGATAGATATAAATATATGTAATATTGAATGTTATGTATATAATGACAGTCCTAGTACAAATGCCAGGAAGAAGACATGAAAGTATATACTTGCTATGTTCTCCTATTATATATGAAGTAGTATAATACCATATAGGTGAAAGATGTGTACTATAAATCCGTGAACAACCACCAAAATAATGCAGATTATCATAATTAAGCCAACAAAGGTAGTAAAATAAAACTTAAAAAAAAAAAACTCAAAAGAAGGCAGAAAGGGGTCAGCAGATGACATAATGGTTACGTTGCTGGACTCTCACGTAGCAGATCACGGTTCAAGTCCTGAACCCGGCAAATTAAGATTCATGCCAGGTGCATGTGCATGCCTGCCTAAAATCCTGACAGGAGACTGGAGAAGTGATTGCAGCATGGCCATCCCTCTGAGAGGCAATTTCTCACTTTCTATTTCTCTGTCTCTCTGGTGAGCATACATGCCCTATAGCAAAAATCTCTCTCTTAAAAAGGAAAAAAGAGAGAGAGAGAGAGAGAGAAAGAGAAATGAAAAACTGGTGGAGACCATAAAAGAAAAATAGTAAAATGGTAAATTTAAGACCAGTAGTAACAATAATCACATTGGAACCAGCCCTGTACCTAGTGGATAAGGGAGCCAGATCACACGTGGCTGACCGTGGTTCAGTTCTCAGCCCTGGCAGCTTGAAAAACATGCCAGTCATGTGTCCATGTGTGCCTAGTACCCAACAGGACAGAGGTGGAGGAGAAGGGATGGTGGCATGGCCATGCCCCATGGCAAGGGTGCTTCCTTGCTCTCTCTCTAGTGAGCACACATGCCCTCTGCAATTCAAAAAATCACACTGAGGAGCCAGCAGGTGGTGCAGAGGTTAAGACAGCTGGATCCCTTATGGCAGACTTTGTGGTTCAAGTCCTAGACCCACCAGCTCGAAACTCACATTGGTCATATATGCATGCCCAAAGTCCCAAGAGGAGAATGAGGAGAAGGGATTGCAGTGTGGCCATCACCCCTTGGGAGTGATTTCTCACTTTCCCCCTCTCTCTCTGTCTCTGTCTTTCTCCTGTGAATGGACGCACTCTACAGCAAATAAAGAAACAAACAAACAAACAAACACATTGAAGGTAAGTAGCCTAAGCACACCAATTAAAAACAAAGATAAAATTGGGGACCAGGAGTTAGCATAATGGCTATGTCGCTGGACTTCCATGTAGTCGACTGCGGTTCGTGTCCCGGACCCGGTGGCTTAAAACTCACACTGGGCGCGTGTGCGTGCATGCCCAAGATCCCGAGAGGAGAATGGAGGAGAAAGGATTGCGGCATGGCCATCCCCCCTGGGGGGTGATTTCTCGCTTTCTGTCTCTCTGTCTCTTACTGTCTGGCGAGCACACGTGCCCTATAGCAAAAATCTCTTAAAAAAAAAAAAAAAAAAAAGATAAAATTGGATATATAATGTAAAACTTAACTACATGTTGCCTGTAATAAACCAACTTTAATATAAGGGGACTTCAAAAAATTCATGTAAATATGATTAAAATATGAGTTAATGTATTTATGTATTTTTTCTCTATGAAGTATATGTATTATTCCATGGTATAGATATAGTCCACTTTGCTTAACCATTCACTGATTGAAGAGCATTAGGGTTTTTTATTTTTCCAATTTGGGACTATTATTAATAAAGCCTCTATAGATATATGTGTACAAGTTTTTGTATGGAAATATTTTTGTCCCTCTGAAACAAATGCCCAAGAGCAAAATTGCTGGGTTATGTGGTAAATGAACATTTACTTTTTCAAGAAATTGCTAAAATGTCTTCCAGAGTGGTTATATCATTTTAAATGTATTCCTTCTCTAGTTCTATAGTAGATTGATCTTCATCAGCATTTGGAGTTGTTACTTTCTTTTTCTTTTTCTTTTTCTTTTTCTTCTTCTTTTTCTTTTTCTTTTTCTTTTATAGGTGTGCAGTGATATCTTATTGAGGTTTCAATTAGCATTTTCTTTTTTTTCTTTTTTTTTGAGAGAGGGATTTTCGCTATAAGTTGTGTGCTCTTGCCATAGAAGCAGAAAGACAGAAAGTGAGAAATCACTCTCCCAGGAAAGATGGCCACACCTCAATCTCTTCTCCTCCGTTCCTTGCTCAGGATCTTCTGCACACACAACAACATGAGTTTTAAGCCACCAGGTCCGGGACTCAAACTGTGGTCAACTACATGGGAGTCCAGTGAGGTAACCATTAAGCCATCTACTGGTTCCAGCATTTTTTTTTTAAAAGAAATTATTATTTTTTTAAATTTTATTCATTATTTTTATTATTTTTCAAATTTGACCAGAATCAGAGAGAGAGAAAGAGAGAGAGAAAGTGAGATTGCAAGCCACTAGGCCCAGGACTTGAGCCACAATCAGCCATGTAAGAGTATAGCAGTTTAACCACCATGCCACCTGCTGGCCCCTCAATTAGCATTTTCTTACAGGTTAATGACAGCCAACATATTTTCATATTCTCATTTGCTATGTGTACATTCTCTTCAGAGAAATATCGCTTTGTATTCTTTTTCCATTTCTAAATAGATTGTTCAGTTTTTGTAAACATCACTTTTGAGAATTTTTAGTATATTTTAGATACCAACCTTTTTTTTTTTTTGGAGAGGTTTTTGCTACAGGGCGTATGCGCTCGCCAGACAGACAGAGAGAGTCAGAGAGACAGAAAGCGAGAAATCACCCCCCAGGGGGGATGGCCACGCCGCAATCCCTTCTCCTCCATTCTCCTCTCGGGATCTTGGGCACGCACGCACATGTGCCTGGCGTGAGCTTTAAGCCTCTGGGTCTGGGATGCAAAGCACGGTCGACTACGTGGGAGTCCAGCGACATAGCCATTACGCTAACGGCTGGTCCCAATACCAACCTTTTATTAGATATGTGGTTAGCAAATATTTTCTACCAGTATATTTTTCTTTCATCCTTTTAACAGAGGTTTGCAGGGCAATACTTTTTAATTTTGATAGACTCTAATATAATTTTTACGTATTTTTCGTATGTTTGGTTTTGAGTCTAAGAGCTCCTTGTCTAATCCTAGGTCCCAAAGATTTTCTCTTATGTTTTTTTCTGTAAGTGTCCTAGTTTTATGTGTTACATTTAATCCCTTGATCCATTTTTATTTAATTTTTGTATAAGGCGTGTAACTTAGGTCAATGTTACTTTTTTTGCCTATGGATGTCCTCTTGCTCTAGCATCATTTTTGTTGAAAAGGCTCCTATTGACTTTTGCACTTTTTTCAAATATTAATTGGGCCTATTTTTTTAAAGAGATTTTTGCTATAGGGCACATGCATTTGCCAGAGAGACAGAGAGAAACAACAGACAGAAAGCGAGAAATCACTCCCCAGGGGAGATGGCCACACAGCAATCCCCTCTCCTCTGTCCTCCTAGGATTTTGAGCACACATGCACACGTGCCCGGCGTGAGTTTAAACCACCAGGACTGGGACTCCGATTGTAGTCGACTACGTGGGAGTCCAGTGACATAACCATTACATCATCTGCTGGTTTCAAGGGCCTTTTTTTTTTTTTTTTAAAGACAGGGTCTCCTTATGTTATGATTCTTCTCTCTTAGCCTCCCAAGCAACTGAGATCAGAGATGAGCAATGCAATGCCCAACTTTCAAGAAGGGCCAGGAATCAGGGGGGACCAGCAGATGGTGTAGTGGTTATGTCACTGGACTCCCAGGTAGTGGGCCATAGTTTGAGTCATGCACTCATGAATTCGACTGTTTGGAAGGCTGGCAGGTGGGTCACAGCGTAACAGACTCTAATGAAGATGTCTGTTTTCTCTGTTTCTCTCAAAAGAAAATAAACTTAAAAAGTGTTACTGCACACCTAATTCCAGTATTGACTGTATCAAGTGTTGGCAAGGATGTGATGGGACTGGAATGTTCATCTGCAGGTGGGGATTTAAAATGATACAATAATTTTTGAAAATACTTTGGCAAATACTTACATGTGTGTGTGTGTGTGTGTGTGTGTGTGTGTGTATACACATATATATAAACTTTATGTATACTTATATATATATATTCTGTATACATTTATACAAAATTCTTTTATACACACACATACACACATATATAAAACATTTTCTTTTTAAGTTTTAGTCATAGGGTACAAATGATTGAGAGAGAGAAATCACCCCCCAGAGGGGATGGTCATGCCACAGTCCCTTCTTCTCCACTCTTCTCTTTGGATTTTGGACATGCACACACATGCACCTGGCTTTATTTTCAAGCCATCGAGTCTGGGACTTGAATCATGGTCAGCCATGTGAGAATCCAGCACCTTAACCACTTCTCCACCTGCTGCCTCCAATCATTTAACTCCTAGATATTAGCAGAAGAGATGGAAGTGTATGTCCATATAAATTCTTGAGTTTTATTTTTAGTAAACAGAAAACAAACAGCACAAATGTTCATGAGGAGATGAACAGACAAATAAGCTTACACATCTATACAGGGTAATAATCTTGAGTGTATATACGGGGAAAACTAATCACCAATACAAAGTGATGAACTATTCAGACATATTGCAACATAGATGATCTCAAAATAATTATACTGAGTGACGTAAGCCAGACAAAATAGTGCTTTTCTCTCTCTCTCTCTTTTTTTTTCGTAAAGGGTGCATGCACTTGCCAGAGAAAGACAGAGA
The DNA here is from genome assembly GCA_026018925.1 of Tupaia tana. Classification (NCBI taxonomy): domain Eukaryota; kingdom Metazoa; phylum Chordata; class Mammalia; order Scandentia; family Tupaiidae; genus Tupaia; species Tupaia tana. Next base: position 143,986,208 of record JAKSZU010000006.1, read on the forward strand.
CAGAGAAAGAGGGAAACTGAGAAAGACCTGTCACCCATGGGGGATGGCCGTTCTGTAATCCTTTCTCCTCCATTTCTCTCTGGGGGGGATTTTGGGCAGACATGCACATGCACCCAGTGTGCAAAACAGTACATGTTTTGGGACCAGCAGTTGGCATAATGGCTGTGTCGCTGGACTCCCACGTAGTCCACCGCAGTTCATGTCCCAGACCCGGTGGCTTAAAACTCACGCTGGGTGCATGTGCGTGCGTGCCCAAGATCCCGAGAGGAGAATGGAGGAGAAGGGATTGCGGCGTGGCCATCCCCCCGGGGGGTGATTTCTTGCTTTCTGTCTCTCTGTCTCTCTGTCTGTCTGGTGAGAGCACGTGCCCTATAGCAAAAAAAATTTTTTAAAAAGTACATGTTTTAAAATTTCATTTGCATCAAGTTATATTAAATATAAACTAATCTACTAGAAAAGGAAGCAGGACTGGACTGGCCCCATGGAGTAGTAGTTAAGTGCTGCACCTTGAGAGCCAGATCCCACATAGCTGACTGGTTTGAATCCTGTCCCAGCAGTTGGAAAAACATGTTAGGAGTGTGTATGTGCAAGCCCAAAGTCTTGATGGGAAAGAGAAATAGAGGGAAAAGGATTGTGGCATGACTGTGCTTTGTCAGGGAGTTCTCTCTCTCTCTTTCTCTCTCTCTCTCTCTCTCTCTCTCTCTCTCTCTCAGCAATGCACACACCCTCTGGCAATTAAAAAAATGATAAGAAATCAAGCAAGCAAACAGATATTGGTTGCCTGAAGGTGGTGTTTGTGGGAGACATGGAATAGCAGAAGATATTTCAGAGACTTGAGGAAACATTTGGCCTACACTGTTCTGTGCATTATCTTTATTTTAGTGATGGTATCAAAGATTTATCAATTTGTTAAACCTGAACCAATTATACACTTTAGATACATACAATATATTGTATGTCAATTATAATTAATAAAGCTATTTTAAAAACCCTAAATATTTATGTCTTGTTAGCAAAATATGAATGAGATCCGCTCATGGCTTGGTGGTTAAGGGAGTTGAATCCCAAACACCTAACTGTGTGGTTCAAATCCTGAACCAGGCATGTGTGTGTGGGTGTCCAAAAATCACAATGGAGGGTGAAATGCAAGATAAGGGATATCAGTGAGAGCATTTTCCATGGGGGGAGGGGCTTGCTTCCTCTTCATCTTCCTCAGGCAAGTGCATATGTCCTCTGACAAATTAAAAAAAAAGAGGAAAGCTGTCTTTTTTCTATTTTATATGATGAATTCATTTATTTTTGGTTTGTTTGTTTTCAAGTTTGCTCCATAAGCAAGAGAGACAGAGAGACAATAACCTCTGGGGACCATGGTCCACCATCCACCCCCAGTCTTCAGCCAGCCCCAGATCACGGACACGCTCGTGCCTGATGTTCTCAGGAAGGTGTCTTGACTTGAACCAGGAACTTTCCCATGTGGGACTGCTTCACAGAGCACCCTGTTTTACTGTTGCACAACTGTCTAGTGTCCTTTGGTGGTGGTGGTGGTGGTTGCTATGGGGTGCATGCACTCGCCGGAGAGACAGAGAGACAGAAAGCGAGAAATCACTCCCTGGGGGGATGACCACACCGCAATCTCTATTCCATTCCCTTCTCCTCTGAAAATCTTGTTCATGCATGCACACGTGCCCAGCATGAGTTTTAAACTGCCTGGTCCGGGACTTGAACTGTGGTTGACTACGTGGGAGTCGTAACCATTATACCATCTGCTGGTCCCCGTTTGTTTGTTTTTAAAGCAATCAAAACCTTTTGTCCATGAGGATTGGAGGGCTAGATGAAATTATGTGTCTGATATTATCATGAAACTTCCATTTCAGCCACTTCCTGCCCAAATCTATATTCCTCACATGTTAGGAAATTAAAAGCTCTACTTAAAAAAAACATTGATCTTTCAACTTTTTGTTACATGTAGAGCACTTGAATCCAGACTAATTCAAAAGTTGTAATCAAATTGTCACACTAAGCCCTTAAAATATTTGAAATTGAATTGTTTATCATTGTAATATTCATAAGAGTTATATGTCCTAAAAAATAGAAAGCATATATATGTATAATTTTAAAGATTTTTTTTTTTTTTTGCCATAGTGCATGCGACTTGAACGAGAGAGAGACAGAGAGGCAGAGAGAAGGAAAGTGATCAGTCACCCCCTGGGGCGATGGCCATGTCACAATCCCTTCTCCCCTTTGGATTTTGGATGTGCGCACACTCACGTGCCCAGCATGATTTTTTTTTCCAAACTGTCAGGTCTGGGATTTGAACCACAGTTGGCTATGTGGGCATCCAGCACCTTAACCAACATGCCACCTGCTGGCCCTGAAAGTATTTGTTTTAAACTAAGACTCCTTCTATTAGGTTATTTGGAAAAACATGATGTGTTTTTCTGTGCAAAACTGCATCATGATTTTCCCAACAACCCAATATATCAAAGGTAGCCAGAAAATACATATTGATGTTTTGAGTTCTTACAAAGTACAAAGTACAATCACATTATATAAACAGCTAAACTGGAGCCATGAGACCTCTGAGTCGGTAGAAGATGCAGATCCCTGTAATTGAACTAGTGATGTGATTTATAGGGACAAGCAATGCTAAACCTGTCCTGTCAGCCCCTAATGAAGATCTAGCTAGTATCAGAATGAAAAGCTCTGACTGTGAAACTCAAGCGTTGGTAAAAATTTGCTGTAATTTGCTTGTGAAGACATAATGATTTCCTGGAACCAGCAGTTGGCGTAATGGCTGTGTCATTGGACTCCTATGTAGTTGACCACGGTTCAAGTCCTGGATCTGGTGGCTTAAACTCACGCCAGGCATGTATGCATGTGTGCCCAAGATCCTGAGAGGAGAATGGAGGAGAAAGGATTGCAGCATGGCCATCCCCCATGGGAGGTGATTTCTTGCTTTCTGTCTCTCTTCTCTCTCTGTCTTTCTGGCAGCACACGTGCCCTATAACTACAACAACAAAAAAAACCTCTCCAAAAAAAAAAAAAGACAATGATTTCCTTATCAAGTATCTTTCAACTATTAGAATATTTAGAACTAAGTACAGAACTGTTAAAGAGATTCAGAATCATCATATTAATATTTCTGTATTATGAATCTGAGCATATTTCTGTATTATGAATCTGAGCATATTTGGAATGACCTTGTAATGAAAAAATTGGGGCTTTTTTATGGCAATATGTCATGCATTAATTTCAATTTAAAATAAGTGAGTGATTTTTATGATAAATGAAGTCCTTATTAAGTATATATTGAAACATTTAAGCAGACTTATGAATAAAATTATTTAAAAGCTTTACTTATTATCTTTTTAAAAATGACTTTTGTACTTGAGAGGATTTTAAGTCAGTCAACTAAAATACCAATATTTTACAGGTACAGTTTTTACATGTTTTAAAATATTAAATTAATTTCTTTTTTTGGAGAGGTTTTTGCTATAGGGCGCATGCGCTCGCCAGACAGACAGAGAGAGACAGAGACAGTGAGACAGAAAGCGAGAAATCACCCCCCAGGGGGGATGGTCACACTGCAATCCCTTCTCCTCCATTCTCCTCTCGGGATCTTGGGCACGCATGCACACGCGCCCAGCGTGAATTTTAAGCCACCGGGTCCAGGACGCAAACTGCAGTTGACTACGTAGGAGTCCAGCGACATAGCCATTACGCTAACTGCTGGTCCCTAAATGAAATATTTTAATACTAAATACTAAAATAAAATTTTTTAATATTTAATATTAAATGCTTAAAAATATTAAATGGGACCTACTAAATATTACTCAGAAACTGCTGAAATTTAAAATGAAATAGGCTTATATGTTGAATTAAAAACTTTAAAGAGCCTTGGGACCAGCAGATGGCGTAATTGTTACGTCACTGGACTCCCATGTAGTCAACCACAGTTTGAGTCCCAGACACAGCAGCTTAAAATTGATGCCAGCACGTGTGTGTGTGTGCCCAAAATTCTGAGAGGAGAATGGAGGAGAAGGGATTTAAAGATGACCATCTGCCTTGGGGGATGATTTCTTGCTTTCTGTCTGTCTCTGCCTCTCCGGCGAGCACACATGCCACATAGCAAAAACCTCTCTAACAACAACAACAAAAATCTTTAAAGAGCCTTAATGAATTGAATTTCAAATTTTAATATCAATGAAAATGATCTCTTTGGCAATGAAAAACTGTTCTTCAGAGTATAAATATCCCTCATGTGATAAGAATTTTCTTGAATTGTTTATCTATTCCTTTCATGTATCTTATTAAGTTTCTTTAAGGTCTTTTGTTGTTGTTGTTGTTTTGTTTTTATAGGATGTGTATGCTCACCAGAGAGAGACAGAGAGAGAGGGAAAGTGAAAACTTACCACCTAGGGGGAATGGGCATTCCACAATCTCTTCTCCGTCTGTTCTCCTCTCAGGATTTGGACCACACATGCACACAAACCTGATCGTGTATGTTTTCAAACTACTAGTCAGACAGATGAACCTCAGAGTTGGCCTTGTGAGACCCAGCCACCCTAACCTCCACATCACCTGCTGGCCCTATTTTAAGATCATTATTTTGAGTTCTTTTACAGCCTTTAAATACATTCTGTTCTTGGTGTTCTGTGAGAATTAGTGTTCCTTTGGAAGAGTCATGTTTATCTATGTTTCTTGTGTTTCTATTTTGTTCTCTGTATATCTGATGGAGCAGTTACTGTTTCTCTTTTCAGGGAAAGACTTTTCCTGAAGATGATATTCCTACGATATCATTTGGGTAGGATGCTTTGGCTTTAGTTCTGAGAAGGCAGAATAGGATAGTCTTCCTATGAATTCTTCAGCTATAATCAACATCAACAGTGCCTTCAAATGTTTCAGTGGTCCCGACAACAATGTTTGTGGTGGTAGTGTGGCCTGTAGTCCCTGGAGAGTGTGTGTAAGGGCAGCAGACCCATTGGTGGAAGGGAATCAGTCATCGATGGCAGCAGGGTGCCACAGTCCCTGGGGAGTGTATGCTTCAGGTCACCTGGTCCCGAGTGTAGCCTCTACTATGCTGGACCGTCTGTTTGCTGGAGTGTATGGTGCTGTATGAACTTGGGTAATGGAGTCATGGCCATGGTCTAGCTGGAGTGGCAACTGTAATAGTGCGTTTGTATATGGTGTGATGTCAACAAGGACTAGAGCTTGCTGACTGGAAGAAAGGTAAGGAGTACTAGCCCTTAGGGTAGGCTTTATGCTTGCAGTGACTATATTTAAAATGGCACTGTGCAGTAGGAGCTTGGGTTCAAGGGCATGGAGGTTACATGAATACTTTCTGTGGAGTCACTCAGCCATGTGGACATCAGGGAATTTCCTCACTAAGTTCAAGGCCTGCTAGGAGAGCTAGGGCTCTTTCATGGTCAGAACTATAGTCATCAGGACCAGCAGTTAGCATAATGGCTATGTCGCTGAACTCCCATGTAGCCAACCGTGGTTCGAGTCCCAGACCTGGTGGCTTAAACTCATGCCCGGTACATGTGCGTGTGCGTGCGTGTGTGCCCAAGATCCCGAGAGGAGAATGGAGGAGAAGGGATTGCAGTGTGGCCATCCCCCCTGGGGGGTGATTTCTCCCTTTCTGTCTCTCTGTCTTTCTGGAGAGTGCACGCACCCTATAGCAAAAACCTCTCCAAAAAAAAAAAAAAAAAAAAAAAAATAGAACTGTAGTCATCCACAGGCATAATGGGGGCTGTTGGGGATCTCTCACTTACCCTTCCCAGCAATGAGAAGTGTGATCTGGCTGGATGTTTTACCTTCCTCTCTATGTTATCTTGTGTTTCCAGAAGTCTCCAGTCATTTGCTTGCTAGATTTCAGTGTTCCATTAAAAGTGTAATAATTTGGGTTAGCCAGTGGTGTGGTGAAGGTAGCTGTATTCCACACAGTAGACACTTGATCTTAGCCAAAAGGCTGAGAAGTGATTCCCACACAGTAGACAATGCAGTTCAATTCATGGATCCAGTGGCTTGAAAAAGTCAGTGTGTGTGCGTGTGTGCCCAAAATCCCAAGAGGAGAATGAAGGAAAAGTCATTGTATTGTAACCATCTCCCCTGAGGAGTGCTTTCTCACTTTTTCTCTTTCTCTCAGTGACTCTGGTGAGCACACATGCCCTATATCCAAAAAATTAAAAAAATAATAATTTATTAATTGTTTTGTTTCTTGTTTCTAGAGCAAGGAATGCTCCATACTTCCCGTTGGCCATCTTGATGATGTCTCTCCATTGATGAACTTTTTTTTTTCCTTTAGATAAATTTTTGTTAAAGGTCATGTGCACTCACCAGAGAGACAGGGAGACAGAAAGTGAGAAATCATCCCCTGGGGGATGGCCACCCTGCAATCTTTTCTTCTCCATTCTCCTCTCAGGATTTTGGGCATGCACACACTTGCACCTGGCATGAGTTTCAAGCTACTGCGTCTGGGACTTGAACTGTGGTTGACTACATGGGAGTCCAGCAATGTAACCGTTATGCCATCTGCTGGTCCCTCCATTGATAAACTTTTAACAAAGCTATTTTTGATCCTCTGATGTTTTTCTGTCTCCCCTGATCTTTTAGAGTCTATGAAAATAAATCATTCATTTAGTCTTCAATATACTTGCATAATATTCTGCTCCTGCCAGCACTTCAATTGCTAATACATGGTAATTATATATTTTTTCTATTTCAAAGTAACTCATGTAATTTTTATTCTTACTGTTAATCCTGCTATCACCAGCCTCTCTGGAGCTTTTAATACCTGCTTCTAAAATAAATCCTCTAATGAAAGTTCCATATATACTATTTCTGTGTACATATTCTTACATTTCCTCCTCCGCTCCGTAATTTTCCTAAAGCGTATTTTCACTCATTCCTGCAAACAGCCATTGTTTTCATGAGTTACTTCTCATGCCAAAGTGGCCTGGCTTACCAATGGCTTACCATGCCATTTTAATTAAGTATTTTTTCAGAGTGCTTTAGAATTTTTAAAAACTCAACTTTTTATCTTAGCCTCTGAATATCCTCAGGTAGTCAGAGAAACAAAGTTGAGTAGACCAGGAGGATTCTTTAATCTCCCACCTTCATTTTATCAGTAAGCTCTTCTTATAATAAATAATCCATCATGTAATGTTTAAGAATTAATATGTAATGCTTCCACTTATTAATATATTTTTATTTAAGATCTAGTTTTCACACTACTTTAGAAAGATCAGATGGTATTTTAAAATATCCATTGAAAAGTCTTTTAGCATGAAGAATATTCATGCATGCTTTATTAGCAAAATTCAAAAAGACAGTATTAATTTTTTAAGAGACTTATTTATTTTATCATTATCATTATTATGAGTTTTAATTTGCTGCAGGGCACATTCACTCACCAGAAAGAGACAGATTGAGAGAGAGAGTGAAAATGAGAAAGTAAGTCAACAGGTCCAGGACTTGAACTGTAGTTGGCCACATGGGAATCTTAACCCCTATACCACCTGCTGATCCAGCAGTAATTTTTTTAAAACCCACAAAATGAGGGTTAATCATCTCTAAATTCCAAGTCTGTCTACTATAGGTCTTTTATGCCAAATTTATGTTTAGTCTATAAAATAATGTTTATTAATTTTTTTAATTTTATTTAAAAATTTGTCATAGGGCATGTGTGCTCATCAGAGATACAGAGAGAGTTGGGGGACAGTGAGAAAACATCCACAGGGGGAATATCCATGCTGCAATCCCTTCTCCTCCATTCACTTTTTGGGATTTTGGGCATGAATGCACATGTACCTGGCATGTTTTCCAAGCCTCCAGGTCCAGAACTTGTATCACACCGTTGGCCATGTGGGATCTAGCTGGCCAAAGGTAATACATTTTTAATGGATAATATGAACCATTTAGCTGAAAGTAAGCAATGGGGTGAATAAATCAAAAGATCAGTATTTACATTGTTTAATTACATTAGATCATCTTTTTATTCTCTGCCATCTTTTCCAAAGCTTTCCATGAGATAAGCAAAAGGGAAGTAATGAGACTTCCCATTACCTGCTGGGAGTCTCTGGTCAGTCTGCTCGTACCCAAGGCTGGGAGGAAATCTGTATTTCTTCTGCTCTGACTCCCTTTGTCAAGGCTATCCTTTCCTGTTTAAGTCCTTGATGAGCCAGTAATACCTTTTAGTTTAAACATGTTTAAACATATCCTTTGCCACTAGTTGTGTAATTTGTTACTAAAAGAAAAAATGCTTGAGCATTTTTCTGTTTTCAGAGAAGTGGCATTTCCCAGGTTTTGAAAGGAAAATGATGACCTGTATGTTGCCATGGAGTTAGTGTCTGCTTACAATAGCATTCCTTTAATGGCAGGTAAAGAGCAATCTAATGATGCAAGGAAAAAAAAAAGTAACACTTTATCTTGGCAAGATCATTCATAGATTTTGAAATATCTTCATAAATGTGTTTGCTTACTCTCCAACAGGCTCTAAGATACATTTATCCCAAACAATTAGTACCAACTATCACAAGAGCAAAATCCTATTGTTACAGTACTAAAGAAACTCTAGGAGGAAAATAATAAATGTCTTTTTTTTTTTTTTTTTTGTATCTTGATAATGAAGAAACTCTCACTCAACAGTAAACTCACTAAGGCCAGCTTCATGGCCTTGTGATTAAGGTAGCTGGATCCCATATGGCCGACCACACAATTTGAATGTTGACCTTGGAGGCTTGGAAAACACTTCACTTGAATAAACATACACATAATATATATAAGTAATGTTTTTGGTTGACTCAAGTCTTATGGTTGGATATGAAAGAAGTAAATGCAATCTTTTATCATTAAATGTTGCTACCTTAAGAAGAATCAGGCAAACATCTTGGATTTATGATATTCTTAATTTTGCTCTAGATTCTGCTCCCCTTCCCCCGCCCCCCACTTTCTACTGGATCAGGCTTAGCTAGCTTTGTTTCTTGCAGCCCTTGTTTTCTTTTTTTTTTTCTTTCCACTGTTTTTTTTTTTGTTTTCCCCTGTGATCCTTTTGACTCAGCCTCCCAACTGGAATTACAGGTGCACGCCCCCACACTCTGCCTTTAGGTTGAACGAGGTATCAAACCCAAACTTCCTATGTGGTCCCAACCTGAGGAAACACGGAGTTTTAGCAGCTCACACAACTGAAGCTGGGTCCCATCTCATACTACTTGATATAGTTCTTGGATTAATTCTTTAAATAATTAAATAATTATTTATGCCGTTTTGTAGTAGTCTGACTTCATGAGTGTCGTTCAAAATGTTGTGACTTCACAGACAATTACTGGTTTCAAAAAAAAGTTCTTTATGAAAAAATTCCAAGGTATGCTTAACTTAGCTATCTCTTATGTGCTCTGCTGTAATGATAGTCTTTAGGGAAAATTTCAAAGGAAATTATTGGAATGAAGAAAAATATGGTAGGCCTAGTGAGGTAATGTTTAATGCATTTCAAGGTAAATGAGACGGTTCTGACATACTTACCCTCACATTTGTTAAAAGGCATGCATTTATGTAGGGAAAAACAAAAAACAAAACAATAGATACTACACTATTCAAACAGAAGAGTTACTATTTTCCAAAAATATAACATTGTTTCTTCTTTTTTGTTTTCTCAGTATTCAAGTGAGAACAACCATGCCTTGTAAATAACAAACAACTGTTCTTTATTCATATCCTGGAATAACTTGAGCAGTAGAACAGGGACCCCTTCAATAATTCAATATACTAGAAGTAATCACCCTTTTATATTGAGTGTTTTGAGAAATAAATGGTTTATATTCTGCAAGCTGAGGAAAATAGGCATTCTGCCACAATTTCAAAAACTATTCACAATACTATATTATAGAATCTAATAAAAGATTGTCATTTTCTTCCTGGCAATTTCCTTAATATTTTCAATTATTGTTAATGCTGGTGAAACAGGGGAATACGACTCTATGTAACTTTTTATTTTTAATCCAAAACATGTGGTCATGATTCATTATTCCATGAGTGTCCAATGAGCCCAGCTTTTTCCCCTGGTAGGAGAGGGTAGGTTTGAATAAACACAAGCTGACAGGAGCAGCTTGATTGTTTTCATGTGCTTATTGTTAGCCTGAATAGCTGTCCAGTGGAGAATGATGTCTTTGTGATAGTCACGCATAGGTTGAAGCAGAGCATAAGGTGAAGGCTTTGCGTGTCTGGGTTGGCAATCCTTGTCTTTACGTTCATTTCCTCTTCCTTACCCACCACACCACCTCTTGCCATCTTATTCATTTTAATATATCTTTAAAGTCTATCCTTTAGCTATAATCAACACTGATGGTGTGTTTAGTACACAACCCTGTGCTAGGTCATATGAGGAAATCCCACAGAGTCATAATAGAAATTCCCACGTAATTTATATTCATCGAGGGGCAGCATTCATTGAATTAGAATTAGAGCACATTCATGTTGAGTTGTGATATGGACTGTCCATACCATTGGTATTTGGAGAAAGAAATGGTCACCGAGGGATGTCATTATATATTGGTTAGCTTCTTTGATTGCTAGCAACAGGAATTGGCTGTCTAATGTAATGAAAATTAAAGAGAAATTCATTGGAAGAAGATGATAATATCTTTTTCAAATCTATAGGAAGACTAAAGGGCTACCCACAAAAATTGCAGAATTTAAAGGCTAAGTTGCCTGAACTGCTTGGTTGTGTTGTAAGGATGATGACCCTGGGGCTGGCTCCCCGGAGCGGTAGTAAAGCATTTCTCAAGGGGAGACAATCTACATGGCAACTACAGTATGAATACCTCGCTTGGTCAGCGTGAAACACACCAGGCATGTTCAAGAGTGTCCAGGATCCAATGGGCTGGGGCACTGGAGGAAGGACATCAAACCCCCTAGAGGGTCCTCATTTCTCTCTCTCTCTCTCTCTCTCTCACACACACACACACACGTTTTAACATGAATAAGGGGAAAAAAGAATTCTGCCCCTGAAATAATTATGCTCGGTCTGTTTTTTCCCAACTTTGCAGCACCTATCAAAATCCCAGGGGATAAAAAAAGAACAACTGGACTGTTCTGACTTAAATAACAACCCTTTGTCTATGATCAACAAGGACTTGATTTATTTCACAATCTGTAAAAATTATACATGGACTTCTGCTTTTGTCTATGATGGGAAAGGCCATAATAATGGAATAATGCAAAAGTTGGCTGTTTGAAAGCATCAGTGTGGATTACTTCTCTATTCTTTATTATACTTCTCTTCTTAGTCTGAAATCACAAATGGCAATCCCCAAATGCCAAACCTAAACAGACTCCCCACAACATTTGCAAATATAAGTTGAACAATACCTTTTCCCATTCCAGTGGTGATACTGAAGACAACAGGTCTGAATTGGACTTCTGGTTTAGGTGTTTAGTACCTGAATTTGGATAAGTAACTTCTTGTATCAGTTTCCTACCTTTCAGGATTACTATGGGATTTAAGGCCAGTTTATATACTAGTTTATAATAGATATGCACAAAATAAATAGAGGGATTTGTACTATTATCGAATAAACAAATGCATTTAGAGTAAGCATAACTGATGAGGTGTATGAGACTCAACACTTGTGTTAAATAAGCTTTCTCAGGTTCTGTTCACACGTGCTCAAAAGGAACAAGTGCTCTAACATAGCTCCTTCAAATCCTTTTTGAGTGAGAAAAAGTATAACTTATCTTAAATAGAAAGTAAAACAAACAACGATAGTCATTAGAGTTTTCTAAGATGATTTATGGAAAGAAGATCTAAATCAACACAGTCATATATTTTGAGACATGTTCACCAACCTATTTTTTGGGTTTGTTTTTATTTGTCTTTTAAGGTGATTGGTGATTCAAGATCAAGTTTACGGAAGTGTAACGTGTCACCTTCTGCTGCTAATTAGACCGTGACCTCGGGCACTGTTCTGTTTACTGCATTCAGTACTACATCCCGAGTAGTACTGGTTACCTGTACCGTGTTAGGTTTGAGCACTTATGGTCCTGAAATCAAATAGCAGGCCAAGAAAGGTGTTTTGTACTAGTAGTGGTAATTGTTTGCGATTTTTTACTGTGAGGAGCTAGATGTTTTGCTACAAAACAAAGGTAGGAAAATATATATCTGGGACCTAAAGGATGCCTAGGGAATCTTCCCTGAGTGTCTTGGTGCTACTGTGTCCAGTGATGGTAAATTGTGAATGGCAACTTGCAGCAACCACAGCCTGACTAGTGCAAGGAAGTCTAGGGCACAAACCCCTTGGGGATGAAGAGCAGGGTCACCCTTAAGACAATCAGCATGGACCAGCCATGGTGTCAGGCCCAGGGAGAGAGCAGTCTTAAATTGGTCATGGAGGAGGGAGATAATGTCAACTCTTGCCTTCTATCAGATACAGCACTAGAAGCTGCAGTTGTTTCACTAACTTACTTGCATTTAATATTCGAAGAGATTCTGCCTGGAAACTGTACTGAAGGTATTATGTAAACTTAATGAAAAGTGAAAAGAGAGATGGACAGCCAACACAGAGACTGGACTGTATCCTTATTTATTTATTTATTTATTTATTTATTTATTTATTTATTTGAGATTTTTGCTGTAAGGCATGTACACTTGCTGGAGAGACAATGAGAGACAGAGAAAGAAAAGGTGAGAAATCACCACTCCCCCAGGGAGGTTGGCCAGACTGCAATCTCTTTTCCTCCATTCTCCTGTTGGGATTTTGGGCATGCATGCACATGTGCCTGGCATGAGTTTCAAACCTCTGGGACTCAAACTGTGGTCAGCCAAGTGGGAGTCCAGGGCCTTAACCACTACATCACTTGCTGTCCCCCCGCCCCCCCCAGCACCCCCCCCCCCCCCCCCCCCCCGTGTCCTAACAACTCTTGTGTGCCACTTCTAATCCTTTTATTCAGACCCTAGCTGTGGAGACTAGTTATCATTATGTCTTTAACCCGATTCACTAGGTGCAAACTGGCAGCTTATTGCCTCAGGCTCAAACCAAGCTCCTCTTACCTCAAGGGCTTCTATTAGGCCTAGTCATCAGATAGCCCCAGGATCTCTCAGCATTCAGCATCCATATTTGTGCAGAGGTGTCATCCTTGTTACCTAACCTTTGACCAACAGGGAAGGGACTTGATGCATGCTTTTCTTTTGCTTTCCCCAGTGGCTGGTTCTGAGATAGATTTCATGGGATTTTCAGATATTCTTGCAGGACTGATTTCCCGTCATCCAAAAGTGGTACACAAATCAATATGCACTGTTTTTTTCTTCTTTTCCATTTCTCCCTCTGAGTCTCAACATGGACCCCTGCAATCACATCACGTGTAAGTTATTCTCATGTAAACTTTTCTCTCAGCTGGCATTTTTGCAAGAAGTGAAGCTGAGACAAGAATACGATTTGTATTTATTTAGGCCCCATAAAAACACACTGGCCGGGACCAGCAGTTAGTGTAATGGCTGTGTCGCTGGACTCCCACGTAGCCGACTGCGGTTCACATCCCGGACCCGGTGGCTTAAAACACGCCGGGCGCTTGTGTGTGCGTGCCCAGGATCCCGAGAGGAGAATGGAGGAGAAGGGATTGTGGCGTGGCCATCCCCCTTGGGGGGGGTGATTTCTCGCTTTCTGTCTCTCTGTCTGTCTGGCGAACACACACGCCCTATAGCAAAAACCTCTCAAAAAAAAAAAAAAAAAAAAAAAAAAACACTGGCCAACTGGCCAGCAGGTGGTGTGGGGGTTAAGGTGCTGGATCCTACATGACCAACTCTGTAGTTTTGTCCCCAACCTGTGGCTGATAATCACACTTAATGTGTGTGCACGCACGCCCAAAATCCCAAGAGGAGAATGAAGAAGGGATTGTGGTGTGACCATCCCCCATGGAGGAGGGGATGATTCCTTACTTTCCCTCTCTCTCTGTCACTCTGGCAGGTGCAGGCACCCTATGGAAAAAAATTAAAAAGCCCAGAAACCATGATTCAAGATTCCCTTTATTTTCTAGTTAGTTTTAAACTGTAAAAATAAAATGAATATATCTGGAATATTTAAAATCAAGTATCTGACATTAGTTTATTGATAACCATACTAATATTTATCTCTAATATATATGACCTTTAAAATATGACTATAATTCCATTATCGCATCCCCAGAATATATAATATTTTCTTAATATTATCTAATGTCTAATATGTGTTTAGTTTTCCTTGATTGTCTTATGAGTGTCTTTTTCTATGAGTTTGGAGGAGTCAGGATGATAAAAAGGTTATATGTTGTAGCTGATCCATTATAACTTTCCCTCCTTCCTTTCTTCCCCCCCCCTCCTTTTGCCGTTCATCTATTAAAGAAATCAGATAATTTACTTTGTAGAATTTTCCACATTTTGGGTTTGTCTGATTGTTTCCTCAAGGTTCATTTTATTTTATTATTTTTTGTTCTTATAAAAAAGAATATTTCTTTCATGAGTGAGAGAGACAGAGAGAGAGAGAAAGAGAGAGAGACAGAGAGAAAGACAAGCACCCTCAATGGAGTCATTCCACCCCCGGCTTCAGCCAGCCTCAGACCATGGGCAGGTATACTTGGCATACTCAGGGAAGTCTCTGAGCACGAATCAAGAACTTTCCCTTGTGGGTCAGCCTTGCAGAGTGTTGCATTACCTCTCTGCCACTGTTCAGCCCCAAGGTTCACTTTAAACATCAGTCTCTAAAATTATATATATAAGCATCTTTCCTAAAAAGTTAGTTCTGCAAAATGTGTGTTACTGATTACTCTAGGAATCATTTACGTCTGTGCTTCCTGGGAGCTGACTCTGTGATTTCAGCCTGAGTGCTTTGCATTCTCTAATGTGCTGAGGCAAAGGGAATCTCATTTTCTGCTCACTCGCTGGAGGAGACCGACTTGTTACCGGATCTATGCTGAAAATGGACTTCTACATTGAGATGTATTTAGTGGCTGATAGCATACCTCATTCCATCATAATTTGAGGTGTCATAAGCATACAAATAAAGAATTTAAAAATTTTAAACTAGTTATTATAGGACTAAGGGCAACACTAAGATACAAAAGACAAATATACAACTTCTGATGTCTTTCTACACAAGAAGATGTACACCAAGAGGGGTCACGTAAGGCATTATTGGCCATTCTGTATGACTATGACATTAATAGTAGTAGTATTTGCTCACTATTGGATCCCAGGGTTTATAACAGTGCCTGGCCCAGGGACTAGAAGTTAGCAATAATGGCTATGTTGCTGAACTCCCTTGTAGTCGACCGCAGTTCGAGTCCCGGACCCGGTGGCTTAAGCTCATGCTGGGCGCATGTGCGTGCATGCCCAGGATCCTGAGAGGAGAATGGAGGAGAAGGGATTGCAATGTGGCCATCCCCCCTGGGGGGTGATTTCTCTCTTTCTATCTCTCTGCCTCTCTCTGTCTTTCCGGCGAGCACATGCACCCTATAGCAAAAACCTCTCCAAAAACAAAACAAAACAAAACATAACAAAACAAAAACAAAAACAAAAAAAAACACGGTGTCTGGCCCATAGTGGTAGTCAATAACTCATTAATTGACTGCATTCTATCCTCTGTATCCATGGGTTCAGCCTCCACATATTCAACCAACCACAGATTGAGAGTATTTTCTTAAAAAGCAAACTGGCTGCATCTGTGTACTGAGCATGTATAGAATTCTTTTTCTTGTCATTTCCTAGGCAATACAATATAACAAATATTTACATTGTATTAGGTATTATAAGTAATTTAGAAATGACTTTTTAAAGAGAGATTTTTTGCTATAGGACACATGCACTCACCAGAGACACAAAGAGAGACACAGAGAGAAAGTGAGAAATCACCCCCTGGAGGGATGGCCATGCTGCAATCTCTTCTCCATTTTTCTCTCAGGATCTTGGGCACGCACACACATGTGCCCAGTATGAGTTTGAAGCTGACGGTCCTGGACTTGAATTGCAGTCCATCATATGGAATTCCAGCGCCACTACCACTCCGCCATGATTTAAAGTATACAGGACGTTGTGCGTAAGTTACATGCAAATATTAAGCCATTTTATATAAGGGAATTGAACATCTGTGGATTTGGGCTTCTGTAAAGGGTGGTGATGGTGGTAGTGGTGGTGGATGGACGGGGGGTGGGGAAGGGACAATTGTATTTAGCCATTTATGCCAAATCGCACAGTCTCCATATGTGACTATATCAATTCTGAGTAATCGTGACTGAAGCTCCGTGAGCCACACAGACAATTTAACACGTAAATTCTATTATGTATATACTCTTCGTAGAGTTCTTCTGGGATTTAAATATTAAGTCAGTGCTTGTAACAGCCAGCAGATGGTATAACGGTTATGTCACTGGACTCCCACATGACTGACCACGGTTCAAGTCCCAGACTTGGTGACTTGAAACTCACTCAGGGCACATGTGTGTGTGTACCCAAGATTCCAGAGAATGGAGGAGAAGAGATTACGGCATGGCCATCCCATGGGGAAGTGATTTCTCACTTTCCCTCTCACCGCCTCTGTGTGGTCTGTCTGTCTGTCTTTCTCTACAACAACAATGGTTGTAGACAGTATATAGGATTAACTTCAATAGGTTTCAGAGGTTTCAGTTCAAGAACAAGACAGGAACAGGACCAGTGACTGGTGTAGTGGTTAAAGCTTGAAACTCAGACCTTAACGTGTGTGAGTATGCCCAAAATCCTGAGAGGAGAAGGGAGGGGAAGGGATTGCAGTGTGGCCATCCCCCTGGAGGGTGATTTCTCACTTTCTCTCTCTCTGTTTCTTCAGTGAACACATTCCCCCATGGCAAAAAACAAACAAACAAACAAACAAACAAAAAAACTCTCTCTAACAAAAAAAGAGAGTAAAACAGGACTGGTCCCATAGTGCAGTGCTTAAGTCATGAAGATAGGAAGCCAGATCCCACATCTGGCTAACCACAAGAGAGGCTTAAAAAACATGCTTGGTTTTCCAAGCATGTGAATTTGTGTATGTGAGTTTGTGTCCCAAATCTTAATAGGAAAGAGAAATGAAGGGAAAAGGACTACAGCATGTCTGTAGCCCACTGGGGGATGCTTTTTCTCTTCTCTCTCTCTCTCTTTTTTCTTTTTTTTTTTTCTTTTCTCTTTCTCTCTGGGAAGTACTTGTGCACTCTGAGAATAAATAAAATAAAATTTAACTGAAAAAAGAAAAAGAGTAAGAAAGAAGAGAAAGTAAAACACCCTCCTAACACCTGGAAATAACACTTGTTGTTTTCCTTCCATGAAAGAAAATAATTCTAAGAGCATTACAATGGTATAAGAGGTGCAACTTTACAATGAGGTGGTGACTTGATACCCTACCATAGCTACTGGAGAAAACGTCTCCTGTGGTCAACAAAGAACAATAGAATCTTCATTTTACATTCATAGAAGATTTTGGAGCTGAAAGTCAACTCATAGAAGTGATTTGGATTCTTCAGTTAGAGGTACATATTGCTCTAAGTGGTACTATGTGTACTTCATAGAAAACAAAATAACTTAAAGGTCATTTAAAAGAATTTATTTTTTAAATTTTTATTTATTATTATCATAATCTTGTTTATTTTACATTGAATCACATATGTCTTTTCAGTGTATTACATTTCTTTTTCCAGAAGGAATACCATGCATATCAGTCAAAACAAAATTTAAAAGTATTTTAAAGGGGGACCAGAATATGGTGTAATGGTTATATCACTGGATTCCCACATAGTTGACCATGGTTTGAGTCCCGGACCCAGCGGCTTAAACTCATGCTGGGTATGTGTGTGCGTGTGCCCAAAATCCCAAGAGGAGAATAGAGAAGGGATTACAGCATGGCCCTCCCCCCTGAGGGAAGGATGATTTCTCACTTTCTGTCTGTCTGTGTCTCTGACAAGTACAGTGCCTTATAGCAAAAATCTCCTTCTAAAAAAAAAAAGTACTCTAAAACACAAAGACCATTTTAAACATTCAAAATAGTAAAGCATAATGAAGATATTTAGAAAAACTAGACAATTAAGATTTTTAATTTTTAGATATAGTAAAATTAGTTTATAGTATCATTTCTTTTTAAAATGTTTTAAATTTTGGGACCAGTAGTTGGAGTAATGGCTATGTCGCTGGACTCCCACGTAGTTAACTGTGGTTCGAGTCCTGGACCTGGTGGCTTAAACTCACACCAGGTGTGTGTGTGTGTGCCCAATATCCCGAGTGGAAAGTGGAGAAGGGATTACAGCATGTCTATCCCCCCGGGGGGTGATTTCTCACTTTCTGTCTCTCTGTCTCTGTCTTTGTGGCAAGCGCGTACACCCTATAGCGAAAACCTCTCCAAAAGAAAAAAAAAATCTTGTTATGACTTCTGTCTAGTACTTCCAAAGAGCTATTAATAACCTTATCCACTAAAGAAAAATACTGTCATTTTTTTCTTAATGAAAATGTATTCTTGGCCACAGCTGCTATTATCTTTCTAACATCTGTCTGTGCCTTATGGAAAAGTTTGTTTTTCGAATGAAACTAGAATAACAAGCCTGACATTTAATATACTTAATATGCAATCTGTCTCATGATGCATCAATGAATTTATTTTCAATATGAAATCTGGATGAAAATCTTTGGGTCAAAAAAAGGAAATTATAAGTGTAAATACATTTCAAAATATAGTTTCATAAATAACAATGTCAGGAATTTATCAATAGGATTGCCAGTTTATCTGAAGCCTGAGATGATGTTTTGCATCAGAACTATGATTTTTGCTTTAATAATTGAAGATACTTTTGTAGATTTGATTATATATTTTAATTTCCTATTGAATTATTTATATGAAAGTCATTTGCTATGATGGTTGCTCAGTGATGTGAATGTAACTTAATGCCATTGAACTGTACACTTAAGCATTGTTAAAATGATAAATTTGTGCTATGTGTATTTTACCACAATAAAAAAAATTAAAGTCATTTGCTATATAATGTTAGTCTGGACAATTTCTTTATTGTGAAAATAAAGTACAAATAGTAAATTAGATGCTTTGATGTTGCAATGAAAGAACATTGGCACATTGAATACCATTTGAATGCATCAGAGAAAAATCACAGAAAAATAAATGTTTCTGCCTATCATCATTACCCTCTCATGATATACTTAAGAAAATGATTTTTTGTTTTTAAATGACAGGGACCACATTTTTTTTTTTTTTTGAGAGGTTTTTGCTATAGGGCACGTGCGCTTGCCAGACAGACAGAGAGAGACAGAGAGATAGAAAGCAGGAAATCACCCCCCAGGGGGGATGGCCACGCCGCAATCCCTTCTCCTCCATTCTCCTCTCGGGACCTTGGGCACGCACGCACACGCGCCCAGCGTGAGTTTAAGCCGCCGGGTCCGGGACTCGAACCGCGGTCGACTACGTGGGAGTCCAGCGACATAGCCATTACGCTAACTGCTGGTCCCCAGGGACCACATTTTTGACGGGCTTGCACTGTGTTGCATTATCCTGCCTCAGCCTCCCAGTTACCTAAGTCCACAGGTACATACCACTGCCCCCAGACTGTCTAGGAATTGAACCCCAGCTTCCATGAGAACCCCTGCTTGTGTGTTTGTGGCCAAATGTTTTTTTTTTGTTTTGTTTTTTTTTTTTTTTGTTTTTTTTTTAGAGGGTTTTGCTATAGGACGCATGCACTCTCCAGAAAAACAGAGAGACAGAGAGATAGAAAGTGAAAAATCACCACCTCCCCCCCTTCCTCCGCCCGGGGGGGATGGCCATGCTGCAATTCCTTCTCCTCCATTCTCCTCTCGGGATCTTGGGCACGCACACACATGTCTGGCGTGAGTTTAAGCCACTGGGTCCTGGACTCGAACCACAGTTGTTGACATGGGAGTTCAGTGACATAGCCATTACGATAACTGCTGGTCCCAAAAATGGTTCTTTTTTTAATTTGCATTTTTTTCAATTTCATTTTCTTTTATACATTCAATCACATCATTTAGCTTACAAAGTGAATATTTCAACATGTGAACATTTCTCCCTAGTCCAGTTGATAAAACTATAAAATACCTTCAACAGATAATGCCACATTTCTTTGTCCCATTAGTGCTTTGCGTATTTTTCTTCTAAATGTCCTTCCTCAGACCTTAATTTCACCAGAAAAACCCTGTTGCTAATGAGGACTAGCTTAAGAATAATATAGTTATTTCATAAATTAATTCCAGAGGATATGAAAGGAAGGATTAACCAAGAGGCTTATTTGATCCCTCTCCTTGAAAGCTTCTCTTGTTATTTTGTGACATGATATGGTTGACTAGAATATATACTTCACGCACTTAGGATTTGAGAAGCATATACTCGAGCTACTGCATTATAGTAGAATTTCAGTTATTAATATTAGCCATTTGTTAACCGCTGTTAAATTTTAAAGTATTTTCATCATCCCTAAAATCAACTACCTAACCACAGTCATCTTAGCAATCACGCCCCAAAGTGACAGCTCTCAAAATTACCTGTGAAATTTTATATTTTACATTCTCTCTCTTTTCACCCTAGAACAACTGAGTAAGACTCTTTGGTTGAAGGGTGGTGCTAAGTTTTGTACTTTAAAAAGAATCCTAAATTAATTTGATGCTGTCTGTCTGTGATCTTTCACTTAAAAACACTGTGTTGGCTTTGTCTCAATGAAGTATGTTCCTTGGAACTCACCTTGGTGGGTTGATTTGAATTAAGTTTATTCATTTATTCAAGAAATTTCTATTGTATGCCTATTATGTTCCTTTCATTGAGGAAAAAGCAGCAAGAAAAAAACAAATCTTTGCTTTTATAGAGTTGTTGTGCTTTGGAGTGTGGGGGAAGTTAGATAAACAAGCAGCCAAAACAAAAGTAAGCAACGGGTTTAAAGGATGATGAAAGTACAGTTGTAGACTGTGGTGAGAGGAGGCCTTTCTATAAGGTGACATGTAAATAGAAATGCAAATGAAGAGAGAAAATAAACCACGCAAATTGCTGAGGAAACAATTGTTCATGCAGAAAGAGTACGAGTGTGATGTGGAGAGCAGAGCATGTGTGAAGAGTTCAAGAATAAGAAACCAACAGATTTGAAGGAGGTGAACTATTGAGAAAGTGGTATGAAACGAGATCAGAGCGTTCAGGAGAGGCCACAACTGCTCTGCATGTGATAAGTCCATGGCAAGTTCTGTATAGAGCAAGAATAACATGGTTTGATTCAGTGTTATGGGGAGAACAGATTGTAGAGGTTAAATAGCGGGCTATGGCGATGGTCTTGTCATACAGTTCTCAGTGTGTGGTCGAGGAACACCAGCGGGCATCTGAGAGCTATTTTTATGCTACATAGGTTATTATTAGTCTTTTTCACAGTGTTAACATAAGCAGTGACGAGGCAAAAGCAATGATGAGTAACGTGGCTGGCACCTTAGCATTAATCAAGGGGGGGGGGCACTAACTGTACTAGCAGTCACTGTATTCTTCAGACCACAAACAAAACAAATCCCCCCTTCCAAAAAAAAAAAACCCAAAAAACAAAAACCAAAAAATGAACCAATAACCCCTAAAACCTGTTTTACCTAAGTATATCCTTGATGAGGTAGTAAAATTATTAATGGTATTATTTTAAATGCTAGAGGACATGTGTGTTGCCAGAGAGAGACAGAGAGAGGGAGAAAGCACCCCCTACTAGGTCACCCTGCAGCTCCTTCTCCTGCATTTCCCCATCCTGTTGGGACTTTGGGCACGCTTCTCCTCAAAGCTACTAAGGCCAGGATTCGAATAGTGCAGTCTGCCATGTGGATCTGGCTCACTTTAACCACAGGCAAGGAGAGTGGGCAATAATTGTTAATGTTATTGAATCTCAGTCCTTGAGAATATGACTTACTAAAATTCTGTTTGATGAAATGGGAAGTATACATAAAGCTCTCCCACTGCTTATTAAAGTATGATGATTGCCTTAAGAAAAAGCATTTATGTGAGTTGTAAATTAAACTAGCCCCTCCTTTTTTTTTTCACAGAACATCATTAAAAGAATGACTGACAGACAAGCTATGACTATTCAGACTTAATGCATTTGGCAAATATTTTCTTGAAAATCAACAAAGAGAGTTTGTTACATCAAGGAAAATGACTGATAGTATTTGTTGCCAATGACAACATTAGAGTTTGTAAAGGTGAACTAAATTTTGGAAATTGTATGTCTGCCAGTATGAACTTGATGCTTTCCAATATTTCAAATGTTTTGATGAGATTTGTGGTGATATTAACAAATGGTCACTTTTAAGCCAGCTGGCATGTGGTTAAAGCAGCTGGAGCCACATGACTGACTGTGAGGATCAAGTCTTAGACCCACAGTGTGAGAAACATGCCAAGCATGTGTGCATGCATTCCTTTCCTGTCCCAGGAGAACGGAGAAGGGATTGTGGCATGACCATACCCCGAGGTGGCGAGGGGGGCAGTGCTTTCTCATTTTTTTCTCTCTCTCTCCCTATACATGCCCTCTAGCTAACTAGGGGGGAAAAAGTCACTTTCATAATTGTAGAATGCAGTGTGTCAACATTTGGAAGGCCTGTATAATTCAGAGGGCCAATGTTTTCTAAATTACCAATGTATTATGTTACAAAATCATCCATTCATCTTATAAGATAAAATTAGTGGGTTTTAATGTAAGAGTATGGTAAGTTTATTATGCAATTTTAGATTTCACATTGCAACTACCATTTAAGAGACTATTATTTGTAAAAAAAATAAATAAATAAAATAAAAAATAAATAAATAAAAGGGACCAGCAGTTAGCATAATGGCTATGTCGCTGGACTCCCACATAGTGACCGTGGTTCGAGTCCCGGACCCGGTGGCTTAAACTCACGCTGGGCGCATGTGCGTGCGTGCCCAAGATCCTGAGAGGAGAATGGAGGAGAAGGGATTGCGGTGTGGCCGTCCCCCCTGGGGGATGATTTCTCGCTTTCTATCTCTCTGTCTCTCTCTGTCTGTCTGGCGAGCGCACGCACCCTATAGCAAAAACCTCTCCAAAAAAAAAAAAAAAAAAGAGAGACTATTATTTGTTAGGATCAGCAGTTGGTGTAATAGCTACCTCACTGGATTCCCATGCAGTCAACTGTGGTTTGAGTCCCAGACCTGGTGCCTTAAACTCACACCGGGTGCGCCCAAGATCCTGGGTATGTGCATGCCCAAGATTCTGAGAGGAGAATGGAGGAGAAGGGATTATGGTGTGAGCATCTCCCCCCCCCCCACCCGCCCGGGGGATGATTTCTCGCTTTCTGTCTTTCTTTCTCTGTCTTTCTTTTTCGTTGTTTTTTTTTTTTTTTTTTTTTTTTTTTTTTTTTTTTGTGGGGGAGAGATTTTTGCTATAGGGCACATGTGCTTGCCAGAAAGACAGAGAGAGGCAGAAAGTGAGAAATCAGCCCCCCTTCCTCCCTAGGAGGATGACCACACCACAGTCCCTTTTTTATTCTTTCCTCAGGAGTTTGGGCATGCACGCACATGTGCCTGGGATGAGTTTCAGGCTGCCGAATCTGAGACTTGAACTGCAGTCAGCCATGTGGGAGTCTGGCAGCATAGCCATTCCACCATCTGCAGGTCCAAAGAATAAACATTTTAAAACTTGTCTAATAGGGAGCCAGCAGTTATGCCACTAGACTCAAACATGATCAACCGTGGTTCGAGTCCTGGACCTGATGACTTGAAATTATGCTGGGCACGTGTGATCTCAGGAAGAAAATAGAGAAGGGATTGTGGCATGGCCCTTTTTCCTGGGGTGTGTGTGTGTGTGTGTGTGTGTGTGTGTGTGTGATTTCTTACTTTCCTTCTCACTGTCTCTGTCTCTCCCTGGCAAGCACATGTACCCTCAGGCAAAAACCTTTACAAAAAACCAAACTTGTCTAATAAAGTAGTACATCAGTGATGGAGATACAGGCATTCACTCATTCATTCATTCATTCATTCATGTTTTTCAAGATGAATTACTGAATATGCACTCTGAATCGGATGTGTGTTAGTAATCCAAAGGTGAGTGGTACAATTTTTGCCTACAGATAATTTATGGTTGCACAGTGGGAAACACAAATGCAAATGAGCCACTGCAGAGTTGTAGGTCACACAATAGAAAGGTCTAGAGTAGAGAGAGAATGTTAAGGCTAGAGTAGTTATTTTGCTTGTGAGAAGGGAAAGGCAGTCAGATTTTCCTTGGAGAGGTATTACTGAGCTGAGTCTGACCACACAGTGTGTACTTGCTTGCTGGATGACGGCAGTGGGGATGTGAGAAAGCATTCTAGGAAGAGAGAACAATGAAGCAAAGTTATAAAGGTGCAAAACACCTGGTTAAAGAGACCCGAAAGTCCCATAAGATTGGAGAAAGATCTGAGTATACAATGTACGAGAAATAAGCCGTGACAAATTAGGAAGGACCCTCTATGTTTATACCTGAGCAAGTCACAGTAAGATAAAGTAGAGGTCCAGGCCTGGCCCTGTAGTGCGGGGGTTAACTGTGCTTTGAGAGCTGGATCCCATGTGGCTGACTGTGGTCTGAGCCCTAGTCCCAACAGCTGGTAAAGCATGCTGATGCTTACGTGTGTGCCCTACAACCTGAGAGGATGGAGAAATGGAAGAAATTACGGCACGACCGCATTCCACTGAGCATGCTTTTTCTCCCTCTCTCTGTATCTCTCTCTGGTAGTGTGCACATGCCCTCTGTCAATAAAGGGACCAAAAAAAAAAATGAGTGAATGTATAAACAGATACATAAATAATAAAGGTCTATCTCTCTCTCTCTTTAAAAAATTTCCAGCCAAATTAAGATGTATTTTCAGGAAAAAGAACCAAAATTTCAAAAGTGTTTTTTGATGAAATTTACAAAGTTCTTTAAAAATCCTTCAACACAGGTCCCTCTGTGGTGGTGCAGGCAGTAGGGCATCGCTGATGATCCTGAGGGAAAGCTCTGGGTTTGAGTCCCGGGTCTATCTCAACATGCCGAGCCCATTGTGGTGCACCCATTATCCTGACTGGCTGCAATTCTGGCAGCAAGATCTCAGGATGAAGACCTGTGGAATTCTCTCTCTTTTGCTCTCTCTCAAAGGAAATAGAGAGTGAGGTGGGGAGGAGGGTGGAGATATTTCAAAACAATAGAATATCTACTTCAAAAAATGCTTGGGTATGGTAGGGAAATTTCCAAACACTGGACTCGATTTCATCTTTGTGGCTCCCTGTGCTTTTTCTGGCAGTTACATGATGAACATCTGCTTGAATCATTTCTTGTTCTTAGGAAATTTTGCTTATCCACAGGGAGAAACACACGGCTGGCCCAATTCCAGCTTGCGATTTCTTCCTAAAATTTGAAAAAAGAACAGAAGTTATTAAATTGCTGAGATACTTAAGAGAATTTTTTAAAATAGCAATGAAAGGATATATCTGGGGTTGAGCATTTGAAAATATTGGGAAATTACAGACACAGTGAGACTCCTGATGACTGTGTTGGTGATGGAACTCTAATAGAATTTTGAAAATTCTTTTGGGCCATATTTTTCAATGATTAAGAGGCTAATCTTTAGATTACACGAAAGCAAACAATGACAGCAATAAAATATAGGAAAAGATGCAGTTTTATATTGTCCTTACACATGAAAAGATTAGTGAAGACCTCAATGAAACACAATAAGATGAATCGAATATGTCTCAGTGATCTCATGCCAAAAGTTATAAAGAAGTGGAAGTTATGAAAAAGGAAAAAGTAAGTTGATATAAGACGCACTTTTTGGGGGCCAGCAGATGGTGTAGTGGTTACATCACTGGACTCTTAAATGGTCGACCACAGTTTGAGTCCTGGACCTGAAGGCTTGAAAACCATGCAGCACACATGGGCATGCATGCCCAAGATCCCAGGAGACAAATGGAGGAGAAAGGATTGTGGCATGGCCATACCCCCCAGGGGGTGATTTCTCACTCTCTCTCTCACTGTCTCTGTCTCTCTTTTTTTAAAAAAAGAATTGTTTTATTTTAACTTTATTTAGTTAGTTATTTAATTTGACCAGAGAGGAACAGAGAGAGAGAGAGAGAGAGAGAAAGAGAGAGAGAGAGAAGTGACAAAGCAAGCTGCCAGGTCTGGGACTCAAATTGCTTGGTCAGCCATGTGGGAGTCCAGCGCCCTTAACCACCACGCCTCTTGCCGGCCCCCTCTCCCTTTCTTATGAGCATACGTGCCCTAAAGGTAAAACCTCTTAAAAAAAAATGCAATTTTATACCCCTTTGAACCGATCTGGTCAGCTCTTATGTTAGTCTTTCAGCAGCAGACTGAAGAGCTGGAAACATCAGTTTCTTACTATGAAGGGGAAATCTCTTGCGAATACTGAATACCTAAGAATTGCAGAATGGCATCTGAAGTAATTTATAGATAGGTGTACTGGGTACATAAAAAATGAACATATATGTTTATTTATTTACTTATTTATGTATTTATTTACTTACCTGCTCTAAGTTATTTGTCATGTGTTTTCTGTGTGTCTTTCTGGCTTGAGCGATGCAATGTTTTATGCCATACTAAACTCTCTTCATGGCTCAGTTTTGGTGGTGTGCCACTGTGCCACGCTGGAAGCCATATGGGAGATTGAGTTTCCCAAGCTGACCTGTAGAAGCTGGTTGTGTGAGCCTGTGAGCTTAGCTGACCGAGAGGGCTCAAGGGACAATCGAGGCATGAGACTATGCTAATGGTGCTTATCTTTCACTTTCTCTATCTTTCTCTCTCTCATGAAATACATAAATAAATAAATTTTAAAAAATGTATCTTCTGTAGAATTGAATTTTAATTTATTAAATAGAGGCGCAGAGGAAGTGGGAGCGAAAGAGAGAGTGAGAGTGTGAAGATGCCCTCAGTGGGACCTGGTCACGTCGCAGTCCTTTTTCCCAATATTCCATCCCATCAACTTCCTGGGCATATGTGCATGTACCTGATCAGAAGCCAGTGGGGCCAAGACTAGAACCCCAGTTGGCCATAGGGGATCCAGCTCCCTCTGTGTAGTACCTGGCTACTGTGCTGCAAAAAATCGATGAACTATGTTCTGAGGCAACTTCCAATAAATACAATCATAGACCCTATAAACGTGTAGATTAAAAGACTACGGGGGAGGAGGGACCAGCAGATGGCATAGTGGTTATGTTACTAGACTCTCACATAGTTGACTGCAGTTTGAATCCTAGACCTTGTGACTTAAAACTCACGGTGGGTGCATGTGCGTGCATGCCCAATATCCCGAGAGGAGAATGGAGTAGAAGGAACTGTGGCATGGCCATCCACCTGGGGAGTGACTTCTCACTTTCTATCTCTCTGTCTCTCCAGTGAGTGCACATGCCTTATGGAAAAAAATTCCTCTAAAAATAAATAAATACTTTTTTTTAAAAAAAGACTAAAGATTCTTGGGACCAGCAGTTAGTGTAATGGCTATGTCGCTGGACTCCCACGTAGTCGACCGCGGTTCACGTCCCGGACCCGGTGGCTTGAAACTCACGCCGGGTGCCCAAGATCCCGAGAGGAGAACGGAGAAGGAATTGCGGTGTGGCCATGCCCCCTGGGGGGTGATTTCTCGCTTTCTGTCTCTCTGTCTCTGTCTGTCTGGCAAGCGCACACGCCCTATAGCAAAAACCTCTCCAAAAAAAAAAAGACTAAAGACTCTAGGGTGGTTCCCTAGAACAGTGGTTAAGGACTGTGTTTTGGGAGCTGAATCTTACATGGCCAACCACAGTTTGAATCCCAGTCCTGGGTGCTTGAAAACATGCTGGATGCATGTGTATGTCCACCCAGGATCTTGATGGGTTGGAGAAAATAGAGGAAAGAGAATTGTGTCATGTTCACACCCCACTGGGGGACTCTCTGGTGAGTGCACATTAGTGAAAAGAAATTTACTTAAGTTGCCCAGTTTACCCACAACTAGTCTGCAGATTCAATGCAGTTCCACTCAAAACCCAGAAGATTTTCTTATAGAGAATGAGAAGATGGTTCTAAATATATAGAAGATGAAAGGACTAAAACTAGGTAAGATTGGACAAACTGCAGTGGTATGGACTGTAAGCTGGGATCATATGAGAAGCAAGGTAAGACTTTCTTGAAGATCGAAGTTTGGGAGATTGAATTATCAAATATAAAAACATTATGTAGTTATAGCAATTAAATAATGAAGTCTTCACTCAAGGGTAAACAAAGTGACTAGTGAAACAGAATAAGGAGCCCCAAATCAGATCCACACAGAACTGGGAACTTGTGACAAAACTAATCTTGCAGATAACTGAAGATAGAATTTTTTTCTGAGAGGTTTTTCGCTATAGGGCACGTGCGCTCGCCAGACAGACAGAGAGAGACATAGAGACAGAAAGCGAGAAATCACCCCCCAGGGGGGATGGTCACGCTGCAATCCCTTCTCCTCCATTCTCCTCTTGGGATCTTGGGCACGCGCTCACACGCGCCTGGTGTGAGTTTAAGCCACCGGGTCCGGGACGTGAACCGCAGTCGACTATGTGGGAGTCCAGCGACATTATGCTAATTGCTGGTTCCCAAGATAGAAATTTTGAAATAGTCCTGCAATAACTGATTATACAAGTGAAAAATATTGAAATTGAAAAGTTGCCTTAAATATATATTAGTTATTTGACACTAAACAACAAATCACCCCAAAACCTGGGGCTCCAAGCAATACTATTTATTTCATACCATTTCTATGGGGTCCAAGTTCAGGAGCAGCTTGCCTGGTGATTCTATCTCTGAGTCTCTCATGCAGTTATAGTTGAAATATTAGCCAGGTGTTACTGTCTTCGGAAGGCTTGGCTGAGATTGGAGGACCCCTTCTGAGATGATTTATCCTCGAGGCTGCATAGCCAGTGTCTCACTGGATTTTTGGCTCAGAATTTCACTTCCTAGCCACAGGGACTGCTCCACAGTTCTGCTTGAGGGTCCTCATGACATGACCGTTGACTTCTTCCATATCTAGTGATACAGGCACCTAGACTCAGAGGTCAAACATCATCATCATTTACTGATCTGTTTATTTTGCTATAGGGTGCATGTACTCATTAGAGAGAGACAAGGGAGAGAGAAAGTGAGAAATTGACTCCCCAGGGGGATGTCCATTCTACAATCCCTTCTCCATTCACCAATTAGGATTTTCTTTAAGGGAGATTTTTAGGGTGTATACACTTGCTGGAAAGACAGAGAGAGAGAAAGCAAGAAATCACCTCTGGGGGAATGGCTATGCCACAGTCCTTTCTCCTCCGTTCTCCTCTCAGTATTTTGGGCACAAGCACATGCACCCGGCATGATCCTCAAGCCAATGGGCCCAGGACCTGAACCGTGGTTGGCGATGTGGAATCCAGTACCCTAACCACCATGCCACCTTTTGGTCCAAAAGCCATCTTTTTCTAAAAAATTATTTATTACTTTAATTTATTATTATTATTTTAAAATTTTTGCTAGAGGGCACATGGACTCAACAGAGAGAAAGAGGGAAAGTGAGAAAGCAAGCTGTCAGGTCCAGGACCCAAACTGCGGTTAGCCACATGAGAGTACAGCACCCCAACCACCAAGCCACCTGCTGGCCCCAACACCATCAATTTTGCATATCCTATTTATTACACAGGTTAACCTTATTCAATGACATCTTCACTCCAGAGAATGAATAGCAGAGGCAGGGATCATTTGGGGCCACCTTGGAGATAGCTATCGCATCAACAAAAGCAAATTAATTTTAAATTATAATCATAATTAATTATAGGTGGAATAGAGAATTCTGTAATACTTTTATAAGATAATCTATTAGAGGAACCAGCAGATGGCATAATGATTACATCGCTGGACTCCCACATAGTTGACCAGTTTGAGTCCCAGGCCCAGCAGCTTAAACCTCATGCTGGGTGAGTGTGCATGAATGCCCAAGAGAATAGAGGAGAAGGGATTGTAGTGTGGCCATCCCCCAGGGAGTGATTTATCACTTTTTGTCTCTTTGTCTCTCTCTGTCTCTCTAGCAAGTGTACAAGCCCTATAGCAAAAACGTCTCTCTCTCTCAAAAAAAAAAAAAAAAAAGATTATCTGTGAGAATATTTTAGAGCTAAAATTTCCTAAACAAAAAACAAAATACTCAATTATAAAAAAGAGGGCAAGTTCAATTACATTAAAAGTAAGATGAACTACATCAAAAGACAACATAAGTGGAAAATAAAACATAAATATAAAGTATTGATATTCAGAATATATAAAGAAATGAGAATTAGCACTAAAGAGATCTCAAAAAAAAACAGCAAAAACTTGAAGTTCCTCATAGAAGAGAGAAGGATGTCTCATAGACATATTAAAAGCTGATCAGCTTCACTAGTAACCAGAAAATGCAAATTATAGCCAAAATGCGATGCTATTACACATCCATTTGATTTACAAAACTAAGAAATCTGAGACTGTCAAGTCATAATGATATGGAGCAATGGAAACTCTTACACAGCGTTAGTAAGTGGAAAGGGTCCAACCATTTTGGATTACAATTTGGCATTATGTAGTGTACCCGAGGGAGTGCACACCCAATGACCCAGCATTTCATTTTCCTTTTTCTTTCCTTTTTCTTTTATTTGTTTTAAGAGAGATTTTTGCTATAGGGAGTGTGCACTCGCTGGAGAGACAGAAAGCAAAAAATCACCACCCCAGGGGGGAATGGCCATGCCACAATCCTTTCTCTTCCATTCTCCTCTCGGGATCTCTTGGGACGCACATGCACCCGATGTGAATTTTAACCTGGTGGATCCGGCCTCCAACCATGGTTGACTACGTGTGAGTACAACGATGCAACCATTTCACCATCTGCTGGTCCCACAGCAGTTCTTTTTCTAGAGGAAAACTTACATATGCGTACCACTAGTGTGGGAAATCACTAAATCAGAATTTTAGTCTTGCTTTCCATTCAGTCTTTTGATGACAAAAACTTATTTAACATGTTCTTTAGCCATGAAATGAGGTTGATGAACTTCTCTAGGTTAAAAAAAAAAGGAACAATTATATAATCATCAAAAAGCTACTTGAAATAACAGTGTTAAAAATATCTCTTGCTGAAGGACATCACACCACTTTGTGGAGATCAGATAGATATTTATTTTCTCTGATCTACTGTTTATTAATAGCAATATTGGATAGAAATAGCAAAAAGAGGGCATTCTTGCTGAGAAACAAAGCAAAATAAAGTGATGAAGAAATAAGATTTTTCTTCAAAAACACTCCCTCTGACCGCCCTGGATGCCACAAATATCATTTCTTTAATTGTAGAAAGCCTTATTCCAGAAACTCAGAATAAATTTTTGCATGCTAGACTACAGTTAGCCTAAGAACTTTGAATTTTAGCCTTTAAAAACGTTCAAGAAATAGTCTTTCGACTTTGTCAATTAAAAAATTAAAAGAAAGAAATGTCTCCAAAATATAGCAGCATCCTTTTTCTAGTCATTGATTTTTTTTTTTTTTTTTTGAGAGGTTTTCGCTATAGGGCGCGTGCGCTCGCCAGACAGACAGAGAGAGACAGAGAGATAGAAAGCGAGAAATCACCCCCCAGGGGGGATGGTCACGCCGCAATCCCTTCTCCTCCATTCTCCTCTCGGGATCTTGGGCACGCACGCACACGTGCCCAGCGTGAGTTCTAAGCCACCGGGTCCGGGACGCGAACCGCGGTCGACTACGTGGGAGTCCAGCGACATAGCCATTACGCTAACTGCTGGTTCCCTAGTCTTTGATTTTGATTGGGAGGAGTTTAAGGACCCTTCCAGCAAGCAATGCAACCATAGGAGTTTTGTGCAAGAGAATAAAATATATAATTCAAAAGAGCTGTGTAATAAATCCAGGATTTACTCATTATACATGTTGCCACCTCACAGAGGTCCACAAGGGGGCGCTCTTTTGCTGAACTTTTCTATACATTTTAAGGTTAAAAATATACTTCATGATAAAGGAATTTGGTATACATTTATTTCACATATAATACATATGTATATGGTGATTAGGTGTTCACAGTCTTTTAAATTGTGTCACCATAATCAGTTTCTTTCTTTGCTTCCCTCCCCCAAATGATAGCTGTTTTTCATTGTAGTAAAATATACATAAAATAAAATTTACCATTTTAATAATTTTAAAGTACACAGTTTAGAGGCAGTAAGTACCTTTCCATTATAGCGCAATTATCATCACCATCTGTCTCCAGAAGTTTTAAATTTTCCCAAACTGAAACTCCATACCCGTTGAACAATAGCTCCTCAACGGCCCCTCCCCAGTTCCTGGCAGCCACCGTTCTCTTTTCTGTGTTTATGAATTCTACAGTAGCTAGCAGAATCATGTAATTCCACTTATTTCATTTAGCATAATTTTTCAAAGTTCATCCATGTTGTTTCAAATGACTCTTAAGTTATCTTTTCTCTAACCCTAGTAAATAACCAAAGTTAGAAGGAACTAGGTTAAATGAGGCTCATGTTATTAGCACTTCCATATCTGTACCTGCTCTTTACTGATCTTTTGTTCAACCTTAACTTTTTAACTGACACGTCATTGTTTGGTGAGTCAAGTTCTACCAACCACTTTCTATACCAAATTCTTCACAAAATTTATGTCTTTCTCACTGTGGGATCCAACTCTCATTTAAAGGACTATCCAGCTAATAGTAGCAATTTTTGCAAGGTCACAAATAGCACCAGAAATAAAAAAAAAAATACATAATACTTCCCAATATAGTATTAAGGAAGATAGGTGGGAGCAGAGTGGTGATACTGCGTGGGTTGTATTTGCCTTTTTAAAAGATAGTTTCCTGAGGCCAGCAGGTAGTGTGGTGGTTAAGGCATTAGATTCTGACATGGTCAACAGCAGTTTGAGTCCTAGACCTGGTGACTTGCTTTCTCACTTTCCGTCTCTGTCTCTCTCTCTCTCTCTTATGAGCACACATGCCCTACAGCAAATTAATAATAATGATGATGATGATGATGAATAATATTAGATAAATATTTTTTAAAGGACAAATAAAAAGAAAATCACTAAAAATCACTAAGGGTGCACGTGTGAGCTCAAAATCCCAGAAGGAAAATGGAGAAGGGGTTACAACATGGCCATCCCTCCTGGGAGCGGTGTGTGTGTGTGTGTGTGTGTGTGTGTGTGATTTCTCACTTTCCCTCTCACTGTCTCTCTCTGTTTCTCTGATCTCTGGCAAGCACGTGCACCCTATGGCAATAACTTTAAAAAACAAAACGTAAAATAAAAAAAAAAATAAATAAAAGAACTTACCTAAAGGGGGAGCTGTACACCCACCACTCCCCTCGCCTTTGTTACCACCAGCCATGTTTTTCCTGTTAGTTCGGAGAGGGATGGCTATGCGGGACCCTGCCTCGGTCTTATTGAAAATCTTGATGGTTTGATAGAATAGTTTCTAAAATTTTTCCCATATCTGCCCCTCTTTGTTCTGGCTACAATTATTAGGCTAGCTCAAAATAAAATCTCTTAAATATTATATCTAGTTGATTTCCTAGAGGAAAAAAAGTTAGTGATATTAATGATAGAGGCTTTTCTTTGAAAATACGTTGACACCCTAGCTCAAGGCTCAAAACCGGCCAAGATCCTTATACTTCATATATTCTCATTTTGCCTTAGTTATTTTTTCTTTTTCCCTTGTGAAAGAGCTAAAATCTGCTACACAGTCTCAAATGAGAGTTTTAGGTGGACATAAAAATCCTTCTTTTTTGAATCTTTGTTATATGTGGTTAGTATTCTGAGCTGAGTGTGTTGAAAATTTAGAATAATCACTCAAAAGACCGGGAGGAGAGACTTTTAAAATTACTAAATAATGATTTAAATATAGTTTAAATTTTCTAAGTTTATCTTTATAATTCCATTAAATTAGGATGTGACCTTCTTTTGAAAATATAGAGAAATGGTTGTTTTTGGA
Organism: Tupaia tana; assembly: GCA_026018925.1. Lineage (NCBI taxonomy): Eukaryota > Metazoa > Chordata > Mammalia > Scandentia > Tupaiidae > Tupaia > Tupaia tana. The sequence goes on from JAKSZU010000006.1 coordinate 144,020,184, forward strand.
CCTGATAGGTTTGTATTTTCCAGACAACTGAGTAATAATAATAATTGTTGACATGTACTTAATTTGTATGCAGAACAATTACACAAATATTATGTGGATCATCTCATGTATCCTTCAAAATTACCCTACAAGACGGCATTGAGGAAATGGAAATTCTGAAGGATTAATTTGGTAGTTTACAATCAGAGAACTGGAATACAAACCAAGGTGGTCTCACTCAAGGCCCTGTGCCATTTTTTCACTCTCTTTTATAAGTTTGTTTATTTCTTCCATGAGAGAGAGAGAGAGAGACAGATAATCCCAACAGACTCTTTTTTTTTTTTTTTTGGAGAGGTTTTTCGCTATAGGGTGCGTGCGCTCGCCAGAGAGAGAGAGAGAGAGACATAGAGACAGAAAGCGAGAAATCACCCCCCCAGGGAGGATGGTCACGCCGCAATCCCTTCTCCTCCATTCTCCTCTCGTGATCTTGGACACGCACGCACACGCGCCTGGCGTGAGTTTCAAGTCACCGGGTCCGGCACGCGAACCGCGGTCTACTACGTGGGAGTCCAGCGACATAGCCATTACGCTAACTGCTGGTTCCCAATCCCAACAGACTCTTCATCCACCCTCAGATTCCGCTGACCTGGGTCACAGGCACGCATGCCCAGCGTCAGCTTGCCAGAAAGGCCCTAGGACACAAACCTGAGACCTTTCTCATGGGGTTCTGGTTGCATTACCACCGTGCTACCAAATGCTTCCATTGCCTCCATGCTCTTTTTTTTTTATTTTTTGAAAGTTTATTTATTTTGTATGTGAGTGAGAGAGACAAACATGCTCAGAGAGAGAAACAGTTCCCCCAACAGGGCCTTGACACCACAATCCACCTGCATTCTTACAGCACAGCGGCACGCTGCTTCCTTATTGTGTTTCCAGTACCTGCTGGAGCAGTCCTTAGTTTAAGCAGGTTTTTCCTCATTCTATCTTTGCAACCAAATAACTGTTTTATGACTTGAGGCAAATCACCTGACTTGAATTTCTGATCTGTACAACAAAGGTCTTAGATTAAATGAGTTTTCAAGTTATTTTTTTGTTTCTTATGGCAAGAGACAGCTCTCTCTCTCTAAGTGAGGGCATCCTTCCTTCGATGGCTGACAGAATGGCTTTGGTTCACCTGCAGTTCACAGGTTAGCTGAGCCAGTATCCTCTGCAGTCTGTCTCACTCCACCAGCCAAGAAGTAGCAGGTGGCTGGTGACTGCTTACATTCTGGGGGAAGCTATTTGTCAGTGATAACCTAGATAACTTTGAATGGCTGCAAAGACATCTCTCCCTTGGCACATGGTGTGTTTAGATGCTAATCATTGTCTCATCTGTGAGCACTTCCGTTTTTGTTTTTCACACAAACCTGGTAAATATAAAAATAGAGGTAAATAAAAAATAACTGAATCAGCAACCTGGACTTTTATCTCTTCTCTGGTTAAAGACTGTTAATTGTTAGCTGAAAATACTCTACTGGTTGTTTGGAGTTTCAGATGGAAGAGGTGGGATGCAGATGTGTGGTAATTTGGTTGCTATGCAACCACTTTCCAATTACGTAAGCTCCTGCCATATGAGGTGATGCAGAGGGGATGGGAAAGGATGCTGATGCACTGAGCACGCAAAAGGTCCTCTTCCAGTGTCAGAGGCAGAGTCTGAGATCCAGAGTCAGAGAATATACGTGTAGGAAGGAAATGCCACATATCACAAAGGCCTCTGTTTATAACAAAAAGGTGGGGCTTATATTATACAGTTGAACGAGCAGAAGCTCACCAGAAACACATTGGTTCTTTGAATCATATTTTCTGTAACCAGAATTCAAGAGATGAAAAAGAGGAAACTGGGAGTATGGTATGCTTACTCATTCAATAAACCGTGGCTAATGGAATCTACAGCGATTTTGTGATGTAGGTGGGTCTAGTCTCATTAGGTAAAGGAGAAAATGTAGATATTCAGTAACTTGTTAAAGCTTAAATTATAGTTGAGAATAAACCTGGGATATGAGCATAAAACTTTTGGTTCAAATCTAATATTCTTTTCATTATACTATGCTTGATAGGTGATAGTTTACCCTTAGAGTTTAAGTATTATCAGTTTTCTCTTTCATGAATTCTGCTGGTAGAGGCTATTACGTTGTGTATCTTTTTATTTTTGCTAGACACCAAGAAGTTATCTCTGTGAACCTTCCTGATGAGTTTATAGATTTTCAGAAAAGACTTTATGCTAACTTTATTGTGTATGTTACTTTTTATTGCCTGTATCAGTTTCTCAAAGTATCACACTATCTTAAGTAGGGAAATTAGGCATAGTCAAAAGAAGAAGACAAATACAAGTTATTTAAAGTGGTTTATCCAATTTAGCCAGTCCAAATCTTTTATCCATTGGCAGAATGCCAAGATGACAAGGTCCCACTGAGGAAGTTCCTTGCTTATAGCCAGGTGGAAATTTTTTGTAAGTGGTGGTGTTATGCCTTTGGATTTAGAAAAGATTGTTTAATGTTACAAAGGTAGAGCCAGATAAAAAATGATGTTTTATAGAACATAGAGTTCCTTAATCTATTGATAGTATCATCATAATAATTATGATGTTTTATCACATTATGTAATGTTTATACGGCATTCACACACCCCCTTTCAGTTAGATCTTATAATTATCAGTAAGATAAAAAAAAAAAAAAAGCAGATCTACTAATCCAGTTTGTGGCTAACTGAAATAAAGGAACTGGAGCTTAAGCACTCTGAGGGACTTACCATTGGTGCCACAGGCAAGCGAGTGATCAGACTTATCCTTTGAGTAGTGGTCCACTGTTATTTTTCCTTGTCCCTTTGCTGTTAGAGTCACTGGTGGCCTTGCCACCGACCTTCCTACTCCTCTCTCTCTCTTCTATCTCTGTCAGTACTCTTTGTATACTTTTGTAGTGGGGATTTGGGACTATGAAACTAAATATGAAATTAGATTAAGTCAGTTTTGTATATATACTTCATATGTATGTATGTAAATATACAAATATATATTTAAAATGTGTCAGAGGGCATCTGTGTTTGCAGAGAGAGTCAGAGAGAGAAGGAAGAGAGAGGGAACGTGAGAAAGTACCCCCCATGAGGGATGGTCTAGCTGCAATCCATTCTCCTCAGTTTCTCCTTCTTTTGGAATTTTGGACATGCACACATACACACTTAATGTGTTTTTAAAGCTGCCAGATTTCAGACTCTAATAGCACAGTTCTTCATGTGGGATCCAGCCACCTTAACCACCACACCATTGGCTGGCCCACGATAGGTTACATTTTAAAAATGAGTCATATGAAAAAAAAAAAAACTATTGGGACCAGCAGTTGGTATAATGGCTATGTCACTGGACTCCCATGTAGTCGACCGCTGTTCGAGTCCCAGACCTGGTGGCTTAAACTTACGCAGGGCGCATGTGTGTACATGCCCAAGATCCTGAGAGGAGAATGGAGGAGAAGGGATTGTGATGTGGCCATCACCCTGGGGGGTGATTTCTTACTTTCTGTCTCTTTGTCTCTTTCTGTCTTTCCGGTGAGCGCATGAGCCTATAGCAAAAACCTCTCCAAAAAAAAAAAAAAAAAAACTATATTAGTTTTAAAAACTCAGATGTAAACTTAAAGAAAAATCTTGGATGAAAATTCTAGTGTAGAACTCAAAAGAATTACAAAATAATTCCTTAATTGTCCAATTCAATTCAACAAGCCACATACTGAGTGCCAATTTACGTGTGAATCACAGTTTTAGATCCTGTGAGAGATAGCATAATGAAATAAAATATTGTCTCTGCCCTTCAGCCACTTACTAATTATGGGAAAAAAAGAAGCACGCTCTTTACTTTCTATTTTTTATTCCCTTGTTGCATCAAAGATTCAAGAAACACAGCAAGCTTCCTCAGAACAAGGTCTCTACCTCTGGCTAAGTTTATCTCCTCTTTTTTTTCTTTTTAAATAACCAAATATAACATTTTTTTAAATCAAGTTACATTTAGTTATGAGAAATTTTTTTTTTAGTTTTGAGAAGTGAAGGGATTTCACCAGCATTTATATATTCACATAACCAGTTACATATAAGCCTAAATAAAACCAATCTCCAGAAGGCTTTGAGATGGCATTCACCCTCTTTGTAGAAAGATGAGCATCACTAATGAATTACCAACTATATCTTTAGAAAGGGAAAATAGTGATAGCACTTACTAAACTGAAATTATTATCAAGATTAAAGATAAAACAAAACCCAACAATACTAATTTAACTACAAGCCAGTCTTACTTAAATCGAGATTGTCCAACAGAAATTACCTGTCAGCCATTCATGATCTGAGTTCTGGTGTAGGAGATCAATTAAAATATGGTACACATAAAAAAGGTGAGACATTTCTGTTTTGTCATAAATAAGGCAGTGGCCACCTATTACTCATTAGTAGCTTTTTTAAGATAAGCTATCAACTCTGCTCTTTCTGACTTCTTTTTAATGCCAGCGAAGATCATTTTTGTTCCAGGGATGTACTTCTTGGGATTCTCCAAATCCTCCATCAGTGTATCCTCTCCCCAGGTGATGCCTTTGTTCTTGTTGGCATCTGTGTAAGAGAATCCAGGGGCCTGACCTTTCTTCTGCCCAAATAGACCATGGAGATTTGGGCCAGTCTTGTGCTTGCCTGCCTTTTCCACGGTGTGGCACTGGGCACACTTCTGAACAAAAATCTTCTTGCCTTTCTCAACATCACCCATTTTTAATTCTCTCTTTTATCACTAGGGAATATAGAGTAACCGCTCAGAAGTCAGATGACCCGCTCTCTCAGTTATGAGAAATTTAACGCCCACCACACTTTTAATATTTCTGACACTTCCAAAGGAATATTCAATATCTTGATGACCATCAGCAGTTCTTCTTCCTAACTCTTGCTAGAGATCCTTTTTGTTCTATTTTGCTTGCCAGGGGTGCACGTGCTTGCCAGAGAGATAGAGAGGCAGAGAGAAAGAGGGGGAGGAGAAGGCATCTCCCAATGGGCACAGTCACATGGCAGTCCCTTCTCTGTCTGTCCATCCTATTGGGCTTTGGGACATGTACGCAAACACACCTCATGTTTTTCAAGTCGCTGGGACCAGGATTCTAAGAATGGTTGGCCATATGGAATCCTGCTCCCTTAACTACTAGGCTAGTGGGCCAGCCCAAGATTCCTTTTGCAAGACCTCTGACACTGTTGCCATGGCTTTTTCTTTTTCTTTCTGTCTTTCTTTCTTCTTTGTTTTTTTTTTTTTTTGTTTGTTTGTTTGTTTGTTTTTTTTTTGAGAGGTTTTTGCTATAGGGCATGTGCGCTTGGCAGAAAGACAGAGAGAGACAGAGAGACAGAAAGCGAGAAATCACCCCCCCATGGAGGATGACCACGCTGCAATCCCTTCTCCATTCTCCTCTTGGGATCTCGGGCATGTACACACACGCATCTGGCGTGAGTTTAAGCCACTGGGTCCAGGATTCGAACCGTGGTTAACTACACAGGAGTCCAGCGACATAGCCATTATGCTAACTGCTGATCCCTCGTCATTGCTTTTTCTACAAGATGTCCCAAATCTCTTCAATATACTTTATTATAAAACAATGCCAACACAATGCAGATGTATCAGCTGGATCAGTTATAAACTACCACAATAAAGATGCATAACAAAAATACCACAACCCCTAGTGGTGTACACTGTATGTTTTTGCTCACATGTCTTCGGGGGGGTCAGTTTTGTGGTTTTGCCAATCTCCTTTGGGCTTGCTTTCATGTCTGACTGTCATCGGACTGAGTAGGACCTTGGCTATGACAACTGGGGAGGCTCACCTGCACTTTCTATGTCTGCTGTCCTTCGGCAGGCTAGCTGGTGCGTGGCAGAGGAAGAGGAAGAGGACACAGTCAGACAGGCATACTCACACAGCTGCTTTTCAAGATGTGCATGTGTTGTATTGTCTAATCTCCCATTGTCAAGGCCAGTTGCAGGTGGAACTCGGCATCAGAGTGGAAGGTGTTCCCCAGTCACATGGAAGAGGCCATGGACACGGGTAAAGTCAGGAAAAGAGTATGAAAAGGATGCAAAGACTTGGGAAAAACACATTTCTACCATTTTTTTAAAAGTCTACCATGTATTGAGAAAAGTGTGAATTACATTTAGGAAGGCAGTTACTCCCTAAATACCTAGTTTTAGTTTCTAAAAATATAACTCTCCATAGGTTGTCGAAAATATAATACAGATGAGTTCAAATGTTCTGTTTCCATTTGGAAAATGCCTAAAGTGACTTTTTTTAAATTAAAATATATTGAAGTTTGTTTATTTATTGAGGGAGAGAGGAAGAGAGACAGAGATCCTTGACAGGTCTTGCCATTCTGCAATCTTCCCCCCAGCCTTTCAGTCAGCCAGGACATGATCACAGGTTTCCCCAGATGTGTTCAGGTCAACCTAGGATCGGAATTCTGGGCCTCCCTAATGTCTATGCCACCACAGCTGGCCCACGATATGTTTATTTTTGATATCCAAAGTAATAGAAAAGGTGACTGGTTTTCCTTCCTTTTATTCTTTTTTAAAAATTACTGTGATTTTCTAAAAGACCAAATGGGAATTCAATCTGGGTATGACTATATACTACGTTATGTTAAGCTTATTAAACCTGTTAATAGAATACTAAAATCACATACTGGATATACATGGGAAAATTCATATACTGTGTGGTTTGGAATATCTAGGTAGATTTAGAAAGTGGACATAGAAGGCAAAATTACAGTACATTTAAGGAAAAACATTTAAAAATATATTTACCAAATACCATTTTCCTCTCTAGATAAAAAGATATATGATCTTGGGGCCAGTAGGTGGTCAAGGCACTGGAGTCTCACATGGCTGACTGCAGTTTGAGTCCTGGACCCCCTGGCTTGAAAATCACTTCAGGCCTGTGTGTGTGCATGCCTAAAATCCTAAGAGGAGAGTGGAGAAGAAGGGTCTGTGGTGTGATCACCCTCTGTGGGGAGTGATTTCTTGCTTTCCCTCTCTATCTGTCTCTCTTTCTCTCACTCTCTGGCAAACACATGTGTGCTATGAATAAATAAATAAATAAAAAGGATATGTGATCCTTTTTTTTCCACTAAAAAAATGAAGTTTATATCTTTACTTGTACATTTAAAAATGCATCTGTTCCAACACCTAATTTACCTCTTTTTTTGTTTAAAAATCTGTTGCCCAGTAGATGTTATCATGTTCATTACATTTATGACATTTAGTAACATTCAGAATCTTTTCTATTCATTTTATTAAAGTGAATTTTTATTTAAAAATACTTTTAAGAGGCGAACAGAATTTTCTGTTTATAAAGGCAAACAAGAAACATTAATATTGAAATATAAAGTGAAACATTAGTCTTTTCATTCATTAAAAAATACAAACATTTTTCTTAAATATGTATTAATGCTAACATTATTTTACTTTTGGACAGCAATTTAACACAATCATTTCTTTTGTTTCAATAGAGCTTACTGGAACCAGCATATTGAGTGGTGGTACGTTCTTGGACTCCACATGGTAGACCACAGTTGGAGTACTGATCTGGTGGCTTAAAAAGTCCCAGACCTGGTGGCTCGCTTTCTCGTTTTCCCTCTTTCTCTCTCTCTGTGTCTCTCTCTGGTCAAACTAAGAATAAATGAAATTAAATAAATAATTTACAAAAAAAGAAAAGATAGAAAAAAGAAAACCACGGTAGGCACATGTGCATGGCTGCCCAGGATTCCAGGAAGAGCATGAAGGAGCAGGTATTGCAGAGTGACCATTCCCCCCCCACCCCACCCCCGGGAAGGGTGATTTCTCACTTTCCCTCTCACTGTGTCTGTCTCTATCTCTTTCTGGTGAACACATATGCCCTCAGGCAAAAGCCTCTTAAAAACAAAACCAGAAAAGCAATAGAGCCTACCTATAAGTTCACTTCTCATGAAATGATCACAATGTCATATTCTTAGTTGATTTCTATGTCTGCTATTGGAATTTTTCACATGGAGACAGAAACTGGGAAGTATCTTATCTTTTTAATCCCTGAATTTATAGTAAGTAGATAAATGGATAAACCTATGTTGAAAAAATGGCCAGATATTAAGAATATTTGTTTCTTTAGGGGAACCAACACTTCTGTTCTAAGAACAGGAAAATAAAAGGCCGAAGTTGTATTAAGACAAATTTTGAACACACTTAAATTTAAGCAACCACTCCTCTTTTTACAAAATCATGATTTGTAAAAAGAATTACATCACAGAACCAGCAGATGGCATAACGGTTACATTGCTGGATTCCCACATGGAGCAGTCCACAGTTTGAGTCCCAGACCTGGAGGCTTGAAACTCACGCTGGGCACGTGTGCATGGGTGCCCACGATCCCAAAAGGCAAATGAATAATGGAGGAGAAGGGATTGTGGTGTGGCCATTCCCCCGGGGGATGATTTCTTGTTTTCTGTCTCTCTGGCACGTGCACATACCCTATAGCAAAAATATCTCTCTAAAAAAAAAAAACAGAAAAAAAAAGAATTACATAATTTTATCTTAAAATTATCTTAAAAAGAAAGTTATCTTAAAAAAAGAAAGTTATCTTAAAGAAGAAGATCCTGAATGAGCAGATGGCATAACGGTTACATCGCTGGACTCCCTCATAATTGACCGCGGTTCAAGTCCCAGACCTGGAAGCCTGAAACTCACATTGGGCACATGCGCGTGCGTGCCAGAATCCCAAGAGGAGAGCAGGGGAGAAGGGATTGTGGCATGGCCATCCCCATGGGCGTAATTTCTCTCTGTTTCTCCGTCTCTCTCTTCTGTCTCTCTGGCGAGCGCATGCACCCTATAGCAAAAATCTCTCTTAAAAAAAAAAAAAAAAAAAGAAGAAAATCTTAAACAAAAAGAAGTTTGGGGCCAGCAAGTGGTGTGGTGGTTAAAATGCTGGACTCCCACATGGCTAATTGAAGTTCAAGACCCAGACTTGGTAATGTGACAATCATCCCAGATGTACGTACGTGTATGCCCCAAATCCTGAGAAGAGAGTGGAGGAGAAGGGATTGTGGTGTAGCCATCTCTCTGGGGAGGTGATTTCTCACTTTCTCTCTCTCTATCTCTTTCTCTGTTGAGTGCATGTACCCTACAGCAAAAACCTTAAAAAAGAACTGTCACATGTGGAAAGCAGAGGACTATGAACAAATAAAATAAAGAAAAAAGGTCTTTATTTCCATCATGTTAGAGCTCTTACATGTTGGCTATTTTACTCTGATAGATGCTGCTGGTCTTGAATTAATGATATAAGGAAAAGAATTAACAAAAAGAGAGAGAGAAATGGGAGGGTACTCCATTGAAGAGAAAAGGAGAGGTTTTTTCTTACTTTTTGTCCTTCTTAAGCTTAATTCAAATAAACAGAATGGATTTCTCCAAACTACAGCTGTGAACCACAAAAGCTAATATATTTAGTTAACATTTTCATAATTTAGCATCGGTAATCTTTCATTTGAAAAACTACATTAGTAATAATAAATTTTATTGCATGTACTCAACTATTTATCATCATCTTTCACAACACACAATGAATGAATGATCTAATAGACAAAGCTCATTTGACATCTGTTTATGGATGTCCCACTGAGACATGTGAAAAATTACATTGGTGACAAAATTATTTTAAAATGCAAGTTTTGCTCTTCCTTTCTCTGCCATCGTGGTGTGTGCTCTCCACTCAGTTCTTCGCCATGTCTTCTCACAAGACTTTCAGAATCAAGCAGTTTCTGGCCAAAAAACAGAAACAAAATCATCCTAGTCCCCAGTTTAGAATGAAAACTGGTAATAAAATCAGATACAACTCCAAGAGGAGACCTGGGAAGAACCAGGCTGTCTGTGAGGAACTGGCCGGGATACGGCCCACACATATGCTGTACCAAGGTCACTCTGGTCTTGACACATTAAACTGAAAATGGTCACCACTGCCTGGACACTAGGGGTGTTTTACTGGAAAAAAATGATGCTTCACTTTGTTTCTAAGTTCTGCATTTAGTAATAAATATATAAGACCTAAAAAAACCACAGGCTTTGTCATTATGGCAGCAGATGCTGTTTGTGATCTAATCTCTATTCCATTCGACTCTTAGATCTGCTTCTATTGAACTGCGACTTGATCTTTGAGTTGCTTATTTTTCTCTATCCTCCGTATCTCCCTATTTCTTTCTTGTTTTTGGAAAAAAGTGCTCTAATACTACCAATAATTATGGAAAAGAGAAGACAAAGATTAGTAAGATTACTATTGTATCAATAGGATAAAATAATTTAAATCTTTATATATATGTAAACCTACCATACCTGTATCTTAAGACAACATGAAGAGGGACCAGTAAACGGCATAATGGTTACATCAGTGGACTCCCATGTAGTAGACTGTGGTTCAAGTCCTGGACCCAGTGGCTTAAAAGTCACACCAGGTGTGCGTGCGTGCCCAAAATCCTAAGAGAAGAATGGAGGAGAAGGAATTGCAAGTGTGGCCATTCCCTCAGGGGGTAATTTATCACTTTCTGTCTCTTTCTTTCTCCAGTGAGTGCACACAGCCTATAGCAAAAATCTTTATCTAAGGAAAAAAAAAGATAACATGAAGAAGTAGATTTGATGTCCAGCTGCACTCACTATGTGGTAGCACAATGCTTTGCAATGTGGGAAGCCACATGGAAGATCCTAGTTCGGTCCCTGGGTTGAACTGTACTTACCAGGTGTGGGTGTATGTGCCCATGATCCAGGCTAGCTGAAAGATGCGGGGGCGGAGTCGGGGGTGGATTTCACAGTGTGAGATCCTGTTGAAGATGCTTCCGTCTCTAGTTATTTTAAAATAAACTTAAAATTTAAAAATTTTATTTGAAGTTAGTTTTGTAGCTTTTATCCCCACCCCAAATTTTCTTCAGCTCTCCAGAGTTTTTTAGACCCTACTTTTTTTTTTAGACCCTACTTTTTTAAAAGACAGAAATAATATATTTTTCACAGTTAAAATATTTTTTAAATTCAAAAAATTGAAAGGACAGAAAGTAAATTCTAATAATCATCTCTTCTCAAGCCTCATACTCAGTTTCACTTCCCAAAGGCATCTACTCTCAACAGTTTGTTTTTGTACTTTTTTGTGGTTGTGAGTGTAACTATATATGGAAATCATTTACCTCAGTTTGTTTCTGCATTGGTCAGCTATAAACTGTAAAAAAATGAAGTCCACTTGAACTTCCACTTTCTAAATTACTATTCGTAGCCTCAATAATACTGTAGTTCTCTTTGAAATAATAGACTTCAATTTCCTATCTATATTGATTTATGTAATGTCTACCATCTTCTGTTTTCAAAGATGAAGAAATTAGTGTACTTTTCCACTCTTACTTTCCTCTCTCTTCCTTATAGTTTAGTTACAGAATTATTTTACATGGTCAGGAATTATTATTGGGGGAGAACAACAGATGGTGTAATTGTTACACTGCTGGACTACCGTGGAGGCAACTACAGTTCAAGTCCTGGACCCGGTGGCTTGGAACTCCTGCTAGGCACATGTGCATATGTGCCCAGGGTCCCAGGAAGAGAATGGAGGCAAGGTGATTGCGGCATGGCCATCCCCACTGGGCGGTGATTTCTTGCTTTCTGTCTCTCTGGCAAGTGCATGTGCCCTACAGCAAAAAACAAACAAACAAACAAACAAAAAACAAAAAAGACAAACAAACTAAAAAATGAAAATCTCTCTCTCAAAAAAAAAAAAAAAGAATTATTATTGGGGTTCAATAGATGACATACTGGTTAAAGCACTGGACTCGCACATGGCCAACCATGGTTTGAGTTCCAGACCCACTGACTTGAAACACATGCTGGCACATATACGTGCATTCCCCAAATCCCGAGAGGAGAATAACAAGAAGGGATTTCAGCATGGCCATCCCACTTGGGAGGTGATTTCTCACTTCTCTCTTTGTCTCTGTGTCTCTCTTGAGCACATGAGCCCTATAGCAAAATTTTCAAAAATAAATACATAAATAAAATAATAATTATTATAGTTTTACTGTAATTATAGCATTATTCACATTACTAAATTGTATTACTTATTTCACATCAATTTGTATAATCAATTTACGTACAAAGCATAGAAGAGTTAATTCACCGTAGAAATTATAGTGTAGTGTGACTGGAGTCAAAGAAAAGAAGAAATATAATCCTGTGTTATCTAAATTTTGCCATTTGAAGTAAAATTTCCCAAGTGTTTGGGAATATAATAAGTCAGATAATACTATTCTAGCTTACTTTGCTCATTTTGTGTCCTACTCAGGTGTTGGTATTTCTTTGGCATCATTTTGTTTAATTGGGGGTTATATATTTTATTTTTTCTGTAGTTCAGCCTAGATTGTTTTCATTTTTGGTATATGGGTGTTTGTTCTCTAGGTTCATGCATATTAAAAATTGTCTATTTAATTTTTATTCTTACCTGGTTCATCATTTGAGTGAGTTGAGAATTCTAGGTCTCGTTTTCTCAGAATCTGTCCCACGGATACTTGTGAGAACTGAGGTCTCTTAGTTCTTTCGATTGTTTTCCAGGGATCTTCTCTTCCATCTCATTTCCCACTGACACCATCTTTCCAGTTAAAAATTACCAAAAATCCCTCAACCCCAATGACCTTCCACTCTGTTGATCCTGCTACCTAATCTCAGTCCCTCATTTCCCTCCCATCCTCACTTCTTATTGCCCACCGTAGAGTTCATGCTATTTTTATAATCCCTCCCTTCCATCTACCTTCTACTCTCTTGCCTTCCCTCCAGTTAGTTCTGAAAAGATTCCGATGGTGCTTCAAACTGAATTCCCAATTCCACATCTGTCCCTGAACAGCTGAATGTGGCTGAAGAAAATCGCATGGTCATTCTGATTGTGCTCACTTTACCTTTGTGATGACTAACTCTCAGGGGCCTCTATGGTCCAGAGTCTGTGACATTCTCTGTGTATTTTCTGCTAGTCTTCCACCGTCTACTCACCTTTGTTTCTCTTATAAACTTATAACTCCTTTTGTAAGTCCCACTTTCAGGTGAGGACTGGGCCGACAATACTTTCATCCTATGTTTTCAGCACTGCTGGGTTATAATCTCTTTTTCTTTTTCTTTTCTTTTCTTTTCTTTTCTTTTCTTTTCTTTTCTTTTCTTTTCTTTCTTTTTTCTCCTTCCCTTCCCTCTTCTTTCTTTCTTTCTTTCTTTCTTTCTTTCTTTCTTTCTTTCTTTCTTTCTATTGTTTGATTGTTTGTTTGCTATAGGATGCATGTGCTTGCTGGAGAGAGAAGAGAAGGAAAGTGAGAAATCACCACCACCACTACCCCTGGAGAGATGGCCACATTACAATTCCCTTCTCCTCCATTCTTTGCTCAGGATTTTGGGCACAGATCTTTGGTGTATTCTTCACACTACTGGGTCACTGTGTAGTTAGCCAGGTGGGATCCAGCCCCCTTAACCTCTGTGCCACCTGCTCACCTCAGATTTTATTCATTTTTCTTTTCCTTTTTTTTTTTTTTTTTTTTAAGGTTTTTGCACTAGCCACTTGCCAGAGAGAGAAAAAGTAAAAAATCACCCCCATTCCCAGGGAGGATGACGGTGCCACAATCCCCTCTCCTCCATTCTCCTCTTGGGATTTTGGGCACACATACTTGGACTCGAACTGTAGTTGACCATGTGGGAATCCAGGGCCTTAACCATCACGTCATCTTATGGCCTATGTTCTATTCATTTAAAACCTTCTCTTATATCTCTTCTCAGATCTTACAGATCTTACAAGGGAAGTGAGAGGTGACAAGTGGATATATCAACCTCTTCTTCTCAATATTTTTATCACTCTATTGTCATAATTAACTTACTTTTCTTATGAAAATTATCACCTGGCAGTGTGTGTGTGTGTGTGTGTATATATATATATATATATATATATATATATATATGTCACAGACATGGTAATATCTCCATCTATCCAGAGTTTACAGGGCACAAAATGTGATATGTTTTATTAAAATCCCTTACTTTACTTTGTTAATATAATGATATATTCTTAACCCAGGAATTCTAAATAAAGCAAATAAGTATTGATGTTTAATTTATTTATTACCAAATATCTATTGAATACCAACCCAGTGACAGACATGATGCAGACCCTGAGGTTGTAGAGATAAATTAATAACAACAAAAACTTAAGTCTCAAAGCTTAGTAAAGAATTTTATTCCCTAGTATAACAAGTAATATGTTTAACCCTATTGGTGATTTAAGCAAGAATAGACCTATATTTTTTTTTAAAAAAATGATAAATATTTTCTAGGATACACAGAATTGTTAAGTAAACTTGTTAAAGAAGTTTAAGAAAATATTTGAGAATAAAATAAATTACCAATACTAGAATGTTAGGTTAATGTTAGATTTTCTTTAAAATAAGAAATAAAGTAAAAAATTCTCTCATGGTTTAAAAAACATGCCCATATTTTTTCTTTTTCTTTTGTTTTTAAAAGTTTATTTGTTAATATCTTCCATGAGTGCTAGAGAGAACACCCAGAACAGAGTCCTGATGCTGTAATTCATCTCTAACTTCAGTCAGCTCCAGATCATGGGCACATGTGTGACCAGCATACTCAGGGAGGTCTCTAGATGTGAACCTGGAACCTTCCTATGTGGGCCAATCTCTCCGAGCATTATGCTATACTGCTGTGCCACCATCTAGCCCCCACATCTACTGATTTCCCTTCCTTTGAGAGCGAGCCAGGCTTCTAACAGCTAGGATGTAGCAAATGAGACGGTGTGTGACTTCCATGTCTAGGATAAAATGACATTGTTGATATGACCTTGCTCTCTCTTGGATTTTTTCCTCTGGGAGCAGCTATTTACGCCTGTGTCATAAGGACACCCAAATGGCCTGTGAAGAGGCTTGCATGACAAAAGCTGAGGGCTCCTGCCAAAAATCAGTCACAAGTTGGCAATCACGTGAGTGAGTCAGCCATCTTGGATGAAAAACCTCCAGCCCAGTCCACCCTTCAGGTGACTGGAGTCCCTATCATTTTCCAACTGCACCTTCATGAAAACACCTACGTAGGAACTGCCCAGCTAATCTGTCCCCAAGTTTCTTGATCCACAGAAACTGTGAAGATAATAAATGCTTACTGTCTTGAGTTAAATTTTTGTAGTAAATTGTAGCACAGTAATGGATAACTCTACAAATTGAAGTTTATTAAATCAGGAGTTGAAGGGGAAAAATAAAAATAAAATTCTAGTACACAGACAGCAAATCGTAAAAGTTTATGATATTAGTTTGTTTGTTTTTTGTGCCAGAGGGTGTGTTCATACATGAGAGAGAGACAGAAAGAGATCACCCTCCAATGGGAGCTGTTCATACTGTAATCCTGTATCCTCCAATTCTCCTTCCTTCCATGCATATGCATTTTCAGCATGAAAGTCTCTGGTGCTGGAGCTTGAACCCTGGTCAACCACGTGGGAACTGGCTCCCTCTGCACAGGGCTTAACCATGCGTTATAGAAGTGGCCTTAGTTATTTTTTGTATCACAGTATAATTGCTTTATTATTTTTTTCTAGGCAAAATTGGTTATGGAAAAACTCAACTCAACTGTTAATAAAGGAAAAATACAATTTTCATATAAAAAACAAAGCATGGTTTATTAAAAGTCTGAGAAAAATCTGGATTATATAATCTGAACACCTTCTTACAACTTTTTTGTTAGTTTATATTAATTTCTCTGTTAACAAGATAGTAAGCTACTGCTAACTAAGTGATACCTAAGAGAACTGCCATAAGAGTTTTGATTTATTACACAATGGATATATTTATTTGCCATTCATGTAATATAATTACAATGAAATAAAATTACACAGTTTGAATCTGTGCAAGTTTCCATGCAAACAATAGCGCAGGTATAGAGGAAAGCTTGACCCCAAAATCAGACTCTTCTTTTGTTTGTTTGTTTGTTTGTTTATTTATTTATTTGGAGATGCTTTTGCTGTAGGACACATGTGCTTGCAAAAGAGACACAGAGACAGAAAGTGAGAAATCACCCACCATGGGGGATGGCCATGCTGCAATCTCTTGTCCTCCATTCTCCTCTCGGGATCTTGGGCACTCACATGCATGCGCCCAGCATGAGTTTAAGCCACCAGGTCTGGGACTTGAACCATGGTCGACTACATGGGAGTCCAGCGACATAGCCATTACACCAACTCCTAGTCCTGAGACTCCTCTTAACTCACCTCCTCTAGACTAAGAAAACTGCCCATCACATCTGAGCACTTAAGAAAACATCAGAATGTGGACAATTGCCCAGGCTGTGATTTTCTAAAAACTTAGGCAATGACCAACTTCAATTTTGTAACAAAGCATATAGATTTTTCTCTTAAAGGAGCATTTGAAGAAGAAAGTGGTTTAAAGAATTCCTTTGATCTCAGTAATAACCCATACCCATTATTTGTTATATTTGCAATAAATGACTGGGCAAATATACTTTCATACTTGGGATCTTAAACTCTTTTTTTTTTTGGAGAGGTTTTTTTGCCATAGGGCGCATGTGCTCACCAGACAGACAGAGAGAGAGAGACAGAGAGACAGAAAGCGAGAAATCACCCCCTGGGGGGATGGCCACGCCGCAATCCCTTCTCCTCCATTCTCTTCTCGAGATCTTGGGCACGCATGCACACGCACCCGGCTTGGGTTTTAAGCCACCGGGTCCTGGACTTGAACCGCAGTTGACTACATGGGAGTCCAGCAACATAGTCATTACGCTAACTGCTGGTCCCCCCAAAACTCATTTTTTATAATGAATCATGAAGCTCATTATAATAAATTTCAGTTACATGAAGGAAAATATGAAATAAAAAGAACAATTGACTGAAATATCTACATTTTAAATAATCACAAAGCAAATCTGCTTAATATTAGTGAAATTTTTATTAGATAATTCATCTTTTAGACACCTTAAGTAATGATATTATATAAATATATATGTCTATCTCTTGCAGAAACATCAAAGACAAGTCAGATAGGAAAGAAAAATAGTCCTTCTGGAAAGAATGGTAGCATGAAACAAAAATAAAGAAAATCTTGTTGATAGAACTAAAAGAAGTGCTAGCATGTAGAAGAAATGTTGAAAGCTTAGATGTCCAACTAGGAAAAACGGTAGTGAAATATACCTGTAATGAACTGTTTTAAAGGATTATGCTTAGAAAGGAAGCTAATTTTTTTGTGCCTAGTTCAAACCATGTAACTGAATCCTCCAAAAGTCTGACAAGGTCCAGAGGCAGTGTTGTATAATGGTTAAGACTGTGGCCTCTGGAGTCACCTCGCTAGATTCAAACCTTAGCTATTGTTAAGTCTCCATGCCATTGCTTCCTTATGTGGAAAATGGAATAATAGTGGAATCGGTTAGTATTATTAAAAGGATTAAGTGCAGTAAACTATATAAAGGCCATAGACTGGTGCCTAAGCACACAGTAAGTATCCAATTACATGAGCTATTTTTATAATACTGTTACCATTAATGTTAATACTACTGGGGCCATCAGGTAGCGTGGTAGTTGGGGGCACTGGATTCCCACATGGCCGACCATGGTTTGAGTCCCGGACCTGGTGGCTTGCTTTCTTGACCCCCCTCCCCCCCCCCACTTACTCTCTTGCTCTGTCCCTCTCTGGTCAAATTAATATGAAATAAATGAATACATAACTAAAGTTAAATAAAATAATTATTTAAAAAATGTTAATGCTACTACTACTCTAATGATAATAATATCAATAATATAAAAGGTAAGATCACAAGGAACAAAGAAGAATGAGATCCCTAAAGGAATCCAGATTCAAAAAGCTGTTGAGAGTTTCCTCTCATTGTGGGACACACGAGAAACTCAGGACTGGATTGAATCAACTTCTGAGGGACTGGAAGAACTGCACCATTCCAGTGGAAGGTCAAAGGCACCAGGTAGACTCCTATGCTGCGACTGAGATGAAAATAGAATTAGAAACCAGAGTATTGAACTCTAATTTCTTTGAGTTTAGATGTACAAACTGAAGGAGACTTTACTTTTGGACTTAAATTTCTTTTTGGAATTTAATAATGAGAGAAAAATGTTCATTTTCAAAATTGGAACTTAGGATATTACTGTAGCTTGTAACCAATCTCTGATGAGTATGTTAAGACTAGTGGCTGAATATATTTTCTAAAAGCAAATAGAAAAGTAAATTAATGTTTGACTTAGAGTGTGCCATGTCCATAGAGTTAAATAATATTTTATACAACCAATTTCAGAGACCACTGGGTCCCACTACTGGACTCCCAGTTCCCTGGTCCAGAGAGACACATGGTCATATGTGTGTCCAGAGAAACAAGCTCATGAAGGTGGATGGGGCTGCCTTGATGGTTGGCTGGTCTTCCTAAGGGAGATGGTTGCTCAAGCTTAGGCATGGCTATTTTACCCAACGGGACAAGAGAGAATAAAATATTGGAGAGTGAGGACTTCTCATTCTCTCCTGCATTTCTTCTACCAATAGGTCTGATAAAACTCCAAAAGCTTCTCTCCCTAGTTGGGGGAGATTTGGAAGGGAAGGAACACTTCCAGATTTTCTCTCCTACCCACTACTTATTCTGTTCTGTTTAGTTTCTTTCTCGACTATTTTTTCTTTATTTATGACAGAGCACATGAGCACACATGAGAGGAGAGAGAGAGAGGGGAGAGAGAGAAGAGAGAGATGAGAACTCTCCACAAGGTCTGGTCATGCCATGATTCCCTTCCTTGAGTTTTCTGGCCCATTGGATTTTAGGCACTCCTGCCCATGCCTGGCAGGTTTAAGTCTGACCACTCATGCCTAAGCCATGTTTCAGGCTGACCGCTCATGCCTGTGCCGTGTTTCAGAATGACCAGGCTAAAGATTCAAATCACAGTTGCTACATGGGATCCAGTTTCTGCTGAGTACTGAATTATAGTCGCTCCATGGACCCTGCCCTGTATCAGTTTCTTAGGGCTGCTATGACAAAGTACTACAAACTGGGAATCTTAAGACAATAGGAAGCTATTATTTCACAGTTCTTGAGGCTAGATTTCTGAAATCAACTGCTTGTAGGTCTGTGCTCCCCTCTGAAGGCTCTGGGAAGGATCCTTCCTTCTTCCCAGCTTCCGGTAGGTGCTGATAACTGGTATTCTCGACCCATAGCTGCCTGACGTCAATTTCTGCCTCTGTGGCCTTCTGTCCTCTGTGTGTCTCTGTGTCCAAATCTTCCTCCTCTTAGAAGGACACAAGACCTTGCATTAGAGCTCTCCCTAATCCAGTGTGATTTCATCTCAAATAGATTACATCTGCAAAGAATGTATGTCCAAAGATCACATTGATAGGTTATGGGGTCAGGACTGCAACAAATCTTTTTGGGGAACATAATTCAACTCACAATACCTCCTAATTGAGGAGATCGTAATTCTGGTTATTTAGAACTTGCTGTCCATTGGTGTACATTTCATATTGGGCAGGTTTTTCATGCTTTATAGTTGGAGCTTGAAGATTGACCATGCTTTACTTTCTGCATCCAGATGCCCCTGACTCTGCTTGGTTTGACTGAGTGGCATTTATACCTGGTAGGCCCGCCCACATAGGAGGGAGAATCATGGTTTTCTGATTCAGTTATAACTATTCCTACAACTGGGTGAACAGTTCAGGTTGGCCTATGTTTGGAATCACCTGCCTTCAGTGTAGAGGGAAGAAAGTAGAAAGTCTCACTTTTAACTTTAGATCGAAACTATATTTTCCAATACAGTTTACCAGAAGCACTGCATTTAGAGGAGCTGAAGTGTGCTAATCTAGTTTAATGGAGTAGTACTTCATTTCCCAATCATGTTGTAACCCTGTGTGTGTCCTAGTTCTCAATATCTACAGTTCACTAAAAGGAAGGACTCATGCCAATCGAGCAGAGATTTGAACACAGTGAATTAGCCAAACATGGTAAGATCAACTGATAGATATAGCTACCTGTTTGTCATAGGCTAGATGGGACAGGCATGTAAGAGAGAGAGAGAGAGACAGAGGGAGAGAGAGGTGAAGCGTGCCTGGTTATGCTATACTTTCCCTTTCTAGGCTCTGTTCCATAAGAATCCTGGGCACCTATGCTCAGTGTGGTTTTCAAGCCATGAGGCTGGGACTCTGACCCTGGTCAGTCATGTGGGATCCAACTTCTTTGTACAGAGCTTACCTGCTGTGCTATAGGGTCAGCCCTTAAAAAAAAATAATTATTTATTTAATTTTATCTGTTACATTATTTTTTAATTTGACCAGAGAGAGAGAGAAAGACAAAGTGAGAAAGCAAGGTACAGGTTCTGGGACTTGAACTGCAGTTGGCCATGTGGGAATCCAGTGCCCTAACTACCACACCACTTGCTGGCCCTCCAGGGTATAGTTTTTTAGGCTTATTTATTTATTTCATGAGTGAGAGACAAAGAGAGAGAGCAAGAGAGACAGAAAGAGAGGCAGAATGGCCACACTCTCAATAAGGCAGCACCTTGAACAGGGAATGATGCCATGATCTACTCCCAGCTTCTGCCAGCCATGGGTCACAAGCATGTACATGCCCTGAGTACTCAGGGAGGTCTGTGGATGTGAACTGGGGACCTTCCCATGTGAGTTAGCCTCAGTGTTGCCTTTTATGGCTGCACTACCATCTGGCCCTCATGTTAAAAATCTTAACCAACATTCCAGACAGAGGGAATAATGAGTGAACATGGCCAAATGTGGGAGTACAGATGACTTAAATGAAAGTCAGAGTAACCACAAAGAAACAGGGTGAAGAGGGTTAGAAATGAGCCCAGAAAGGGACTGAGGTCCTGGCACATGTAAGGCCTTGTACAATCTGACAAGGTCTTTATATTTCTTTTTTTCTTTGAGAGATTTTTGCTATAGGACGCATGCACTCACCAGAGAGATAGAGAGAGAGAGAGAGAAATAGAAAGCAAGAAATAACCCCTGGGGAAATGGTCGTGCTGCAACCCATCTTCCTCCAGTCTCCTCTCAGAATCTTGGGTACGCACTTGCTTTCATCTGTTGTATTAAGTAGCTGGGTTGAGGACTTAAACCTTGGTCGACTACATGGGAGTCCAGTAATGTAATTATTACACCATCTGCTGGTCCTGGGCTTTGTACCTCTTTCTAAGTGTGGTGGGAAGATACTGGCAAATTTTGAACAACGTGGTGACATTCCATGACAGAGGATTCAAGGTTCATCCTGGCATGCCATGGAAGAGAAAATATAGAAAGATGAGGCAGAGGTGAGAAACCAAGTCAAAGGTTGCTGCAGGAGTCCAGATGGAGAGATGATGAGAAGCAGTAGATTCAGAGATATTTGAATGTAGTATAACAGGCTTGCCGATGATTGAGCACAACATGAGAGAGGAAAGTCTTCAGTTGACTCCAAGTGTTGAAAGTACAATTAAGTAAAAATACTTGCTAATTATACAAAGTTGGATAGTATTCTCTAAGAGATCATGCTCAACTGGAACTTCAAAATGTGAATTTCTTCAGAAATAGTGTTTTTGGAGAGGCTGAACAACATCATAGCCTTTATGCAGCTAAATCCAAATGGGAAAAGTCCTGGGTTCACATCCTGGGATCTCCCTGAACATGCCAGATATATACACCACTGTGTGATCTGGGCTGGCTGGAACTAGTGTGGATAGTGGCGTGAGAACCTTGGGGGTGCCTGTCTCTCTGTCTATCTCTCTCATGGAAGAAATACAGAAATTAGTTTTAAAAATAAAAGGAATAGGATCTTTATAGATGCAATCACATTATGTTGTGGTCATACTATATTAGAATGAGAAAGGGAGAGATCACCATGTAAAGATGGAGGCTGAGATCATAGTGATTCAGCTGCAAGCCAAAGGCTGCCCAGGACTTCCAAGGACTGTTAGCAAACACTGGAAGCAGGAAGAGGCAAACAGAATTCTTCCCTAGAGCCTCTAGAGAGCACCGTGCTGTGGACACAATGATTTCAGATTTCCAGCCTCCAGAACTAAGAGAGAATACATTTATGTTTTTCTTCCTCCTTCCTCCTTCCTTCCTTCCTTCCTTCCTTCCTTCCTTCCTTCCTTCCTTCCTTTCTTCCTTTCCTTCTTTCCTTCCTTCCTTCCTTCCTTCCTTCCTTCCTTCCTTCCTTCCTTCTTTCTCTTTCTTTCTTTCTCTCTCTCTCTCTCTCTCTCTCTTCTTCCTTCCTTCCTTCCTTCCTTCCTTCCTTCCTTCCTTCCTTCCTTCCTTCTTTCCTTCCTTCCTTCCTTCTTTCCTTTCTCTTTCTTTTTTAAGGCACTCAAGTTTATTGTAATTTGTTATAGCAGTCCTAGGAAGCAAATAAAGGTTAAAGTTAATATTGTTATTTTGCTTTTATTTGTTTTGAGTGCTAGTGACATATTCCCACAGGCGTGCTAAACAGTAGTTACTCTTTTTAGATTTCTGTTCATACCTTTAGCTGTTTTACAAACTGTTTATCTTCATTTTTTTTTATTGTCTTGCATGAGCCCTTTTATAGAAAGGTTTTAAATCAAGGTTACATTTCCTGCCATGTAATGTAGTAAGGTAGATGCATGGTGGTCTTGTGCAAACTTTTCAGATGTTACTCTGTATTTAAGCACAGATTTTCAAAAGGAAAGGCATAAATATTTTTAAAAGAATGTTAAAGAAATTTTCTCCAAAACCAGAATTGCTCATTTTACTTGCATGTTGTTATAATATTGCGATGCATAATTGCAAATAAATTAGTAAAGCTAGAAAAAAAAGATTACCGTGAAATATGTATTCTTTCATACATTAGACTTGCATATGAATTTTACCTATTCATAGAGAAAAAGTATTCTTTTCTGCTGCTTCTGTTCTATACATATGGAAGAGGCAGAAAAGCAGACTTCAAATTATTGACTTACGGGCTTACCTGTGGCCTAGTGTTTGAAGGAGTTGGAGCCCACGTGGCCATCTGTGGTTTAAATCTGGCCCTGGCAACTCGAAAAATAGACCAGGCATATGTGTGTGCATGCCTCAAATCCTGACAGGATGGAGAAAAGGAGGAAAGGGGGTTGTGACATGACAATGCCTCAATGGGTTGTACTTTCTCTCTCTTGGTCTCTCTCAAGTGCACATACCATGTGGAAATTAGAAGACAGACAACATAGCAAGCCCCCTAGTACTTATCTTCTTCTTTTGTATTGGAAATATTCAATTTATTGATGGATTGAACTATGGGTCAATTGTCTGAAAAAAATTCACAACTTTAAGATAAGGGAAATATGGACAGAATGTGCTTTCACTGTCATACTACAGAATAATCAATGTACCGAAAGGTAGCTGGAGCCTGGTGTTGTCTGGTAGAGAGGAAAATATTATCTTTTAATTAGAAGAGATAACCCCCAAATTATGTTATTGCCCTGAAGGATATTAATCAGTATTTAATTTTTTTTTTTTTTTTTTTTTTTTTGGAGAGGTTTTTCGCTATAGGGCGCGTGCGCTCGCCAGACAGACAGAGAGAGACATAGAAACAGAAAGCGAGAAATCACCCCCCAGGGGGGATGGTCACGCCGCAATCCCTTCTCCTCCATTCTCCTCTCGGGATCTTGGGCACGCACGCACACGCGCCCGGCGTGAGTTGTAAGCCACCGGGTCCAGGACGCGAACCGCGGTCGACTACGTGGGAGTCCAGCGACATAGCCATTACGCTAACTGCTGGTTCCCAGTATTTAATTTTTTTCAGCATTCTTCTTCTATAGTCTTATATGGGAAAGTCTTCAAAAAATTCGTAGTAAAATATGTATTGTGAAAAAAAACTCTGCATTTCCTTTTTTTGGCTTCAAAATAAGCTTATATTTTAATTTCATTTTTCCACAAGCTTTTGAATTTCTTCTTGCATTTACCAGTCTCTCCTTCCTTTCTTTTTTTATTTTTAAGTTGTGATTTCTGGTTTACATATAATTGTTTTACATCTCTGTGAGGTGCAGTTTTTCTAAGCATGCATACAGTGTGCAGGAGTGAAATCAAGGAAACAGACATAGTCAACTTCTTCAACATTGAACACTTCATTATGTTGTACGTATTTGATAATAATTCTACTAGTACTTTTTTAAAGTAAAGATTGAATTGTCAATGACAATTGACAATTGGGTCATTCCCAGCTCATTCTAAATGTTGAATTCAATGGCATATATCTATGGTCCCAGTTATATGGAGGTTGAGACAGGAAGGTCACAACGTAGTGAGACTCTGTCTAAAAAATAAGTAAATAACAGCGTATTGTGGTATACTGTTTCATAACCTGTTTCACCAGTTTCTACTCATTCTTCTGTATGTTAATGATTTTTTTTTCTGACCATTCCTCTCATTAAACAGTTACATATCTTTGACATATACTCAATATATATTTGGATGAGAACCTTGTTTTAAACCTCTGGTATTTGTTAAAGCAAACTAAAATTGGCCTGACAAAAAAGTCTGTACTCTCATATTTGAGTTTTTAATGTACATATTGCAACCTCATTTAGTATGTGAATAAAGTGAAAAGCTAACTTTGGAGTATGCTTCCGTAGCAAATAGCTGAGTCACAGCCAGTCATGGCAGCCATGGTCATGGCCAGCCAATCACAGATGGCCAGTCGCTCAAATCGTGTTCAAATAAGGCAAAGGCCAAGTTGTAACCAATCCAGCTCTTTTTCTACCTCACTTCTGTTCTCTGTAGTCACTTTCCTTTTTCTGCCATGAATGTTTTCCAATCACATGGCAGCCCTGGGTATCCTCAGAACCAGTTGCAGGGGCTGCCACATTGACAAACCATTCTTTGATCAATTAGCCTTTATTAAATTAAATTTGTATGAAGTATTTCTAACACCTTGACACGTGGGTGTACCCCTAACACTACTTGTACATTTTTCAGTTACAGCGAATGTCATTGGTTATAAATATTAACTCAACATTACAAGGCAACTGCTTTACAAATGAGAAATATGAAATACGAGAATGAAAATTAAGTAGCTCTCATGGACATCAAGCTTGTAAGTGAGAAGCAGAAATATGAACTTAAGCAGGTTGAGGTCAAAATCCACCTATTTAACTTCACACAAGCAAAAAGCTAATTCTCAATGGCTGCTTTGCGAATAGAGTGCATTTAACCTACATCACAAGGGAAAACGTTTAAAGCTATTTGTCCGAGATAAGTAGCTAATTAGTAGTGGTTGGTATGATTTTGTTATTTTGCAGTTAAAAAAAAAAAAAACAAAAGCAATAGAAAACGGCTAAGATGTGGAGAGTAAGATATTTTTTGTGATATTTGTGCAAAAGCTGGAAAAGAAGAAATTTTGAAAAGAGGAAACTGTCAACAATGAGTTTGCATACTGACTTGCCTCAGGTAGAATTGACTGAATCATGCATCAATAAAAGTAGAAGAAAAGGTTGAGTGTACAGATAAGGCTGAGGGGAAAGGACAGTATTGTGAAAGTCAGTTCTGTAAGCCAGTTCTCTTGGGGTGGCTGGATCGGGTGTGACAGTCCTGATCCAGCACAGCTGAGCTATTGTCTGGAGACATTGCAGAGTAAGAAGGGGAAAACTCAGCAGTGTGTAATAAAATTTGGAAAACTGGGCTTTAGATCTCTGGATGTATCCACACATCATTTTTATCTTTCCACAGCTGTTATGAAAGCACATGTTTTTATGCAAACTGCTGCTGCTGCTGCTGATAAAATTCTAATTTGTATGAAATAGGAACTTTAAGACTACTTACTATAAAGCATTCTATTCTGCTTTATAAACCTTCCGTAGGTTTCACTAGAGTGGTCTACCACTCTAGTTATTGCAAACTCAGGAAAGTGAATTTAGTGTATGCCAATTACAATTTGTTAACACATACCTTTCCTGACTGATGTATAGAATGAATGAGTTTATTGAATATCTTTATTCTTTTTAAAAAAAAAAATTATAGAATTATTTTTTATTTAACTTTATTTCAATTTGACTAGAGCGGGACAGAGTGAGTGAGAGAGAAAGAGAAGGAAAGTGAGAAAACAAGTCACCAGGTCTGGACTCAAACCACAGTCAGCCATGTGGGAGAGTCCAGTGTCCTTAACCACCACGCTACCTGCTGGCCCCTGACTGTGTTTATTCTTAAGAAAGGTGTGCTGAAGTATTTAGAAATGAATTGTCATGGTATATTCAACTTTTCCCCCCAAATACATGTGCTCATTAGCAGCAGAGGGAGAGTGCAAATGTGGCAAAATGTTGTCAATTTTATGTAGGTGTTCATCATATTATTATTCAAAAGCTTGAATTTTTTAATGTAAATGAAAAAAAAGAACAATATACTGAATAGAAAAGACTACTTCAGATTCTGAATTATACTTTAGATCCTGAATTACTGTCTTGAGTGGTATTGTTTTTAAGTCAATGAATATTCTATAATTCTGTTTTATTTAAAAATATTACCTCTTTTTTTTTCATAATTTTGATAATAGCTATAGTTTATTTAACATCTATATTATAAGGAATTTTTAATATATTATCACTAATCCTCACAACAATCCTAAATGGGTAACATTATTGCCTCCATGTTTCAGATAAGAAAAAGAAGGCTCAAAGACATTTATTTGTTCTTTATCACATTCAATTATAGATGGTAGTTTGTGATTGTGCCCTACTGTGATAGGATCTAAACTGTGCTCTTTTCATTTTGTCACCTGCTTCTCGTGCTAAAAAAGTTTCATTAGTACCTAGGTGGGCAAGTAGTCCTTCGGAGAACCATTGAGGTCAATTAAAATGTATGCTCTTAAAATGAGCAGGATAAACTAGTTCTTCTGCTTGTACCTGTATCTAAAGGTCATATAAACAAAGTTATCAAAATCTGAATGTGTCTCTAAAACCTTCTAATGTAGGTTCATTGCTTTATTTAACTGGTTTATAATAAGCAAGAGGCAACATATCAATTGCATGTTTTATTTCAAAATATATTGTATATGGCCATTTCTTCAAGTTCCTACAATTTTCTACTTTCAAATGTGAAAATATCTTATCTTTTCTTATCATTAAGTAGTACTTTCTTCTCATCAGGCAAAGCATCACTCCACTCATTCATTCAACAAATATTTATTAGCATATAGTAGATGCCTAACATGTATACTTCTCAGTAAAAATTTGATTGCAATTTTCACTTTTTGCTCTCATTAAAGACAGTAATAGTACATGATTTTTTGTTATGATTTTAGAGTTTTCTGTCACCAGTAAAACTTCCATAGGATAGTTATCAGTGGGCTATTTTTAAAAAAGGTTTTTGCCATAGGATGTTTGTGCTCATTGAAGAGAGACAGAGAAACAGAGAGAGGGAAAGTGAGAAATTACCCCACAGAAGGGGATGGCCACATGACAATCCCTTCTCTTTCATTCTCCTCCTGAGATTTTGGGCATGCATGCACAGGTGCCTGGTGTGACTTTTTTTCAGGCCACCAGGTCTGGGACTCGAACCATGGTTGGCTATGAGAGAGTTTAGTACCTTAACCATTGGACCACCTGCTGACCCCTCCAGTGGACAAGTTTTAACATACCATGTACTTAGAAACTAAAAATGTTTATGTGTACAGCTCAAGAAAATTTCACACCCAAGAGTTCTTTAATTTTTAAAACTGCCCAAATAAAATAAGGGATCATCTGGACTGTGGGATGATTTTTTTTTTTTTTTTTTTGGAGAGGTTTTTGCTATAGGGAACGTGTGCTCGCCAGACAGACAGAGAGAGTCAGAGAGACAGAAAGTGAGAAATCACCCCCAGGGGGGATGGCCACGCCGCAATCCCTTCTCCTCCATTCTCCTCTCAGGATCTTGGGCATGCACGCACACACGCCCGGAGTGAGTTTTAAGCCACTGTGTCCCGGACGCGAACTGTGATCGACTACATGGGAGTTCAGCGACATAGCCATTACGCTAACTGCTGGTCCCTGGACTGGGGGATGGTTTTAATGAGAGGATAGATAAGATGACCTCTTTTAATCACCTCCAACACATATGGTTAGACAAATGATGAGATTATTATTTCATTTTTAGATTACTATATGATAAAGATATTAGCTAAAAATCTTGTTCATAAACTTAGGATATATGACTATACTCAAGATAAGGAAATTAATCTGGAGTGGAAAATGTTCTCAGTCTCTGAGAAAATGAGATGCTGCCAAGATTCTCTTTAACAACAGCCTTGGGGATTTTGAGCTCATTTCTCTACAGATCCTTAGCCCTTTAAACTCAAAGGTAGAGTCAATTACTGAATATAAATCAATTTGCGTTTACATTTACTTATCTGCCCCCACTTTTAGAGCTTCAATGGTAAACTCTGCTTTAGAAGTGTTGAGAAACTTCGCCCCTATTCAGTCCTACAGTAACTTTCTTTTCATTTCATTTTATTTTGTTTGTTTTGGCTATAGAGCATGTGTACTCACCAAAGAGAGACAGATAGAGAAAGAGAGAGAGAGAGAAATCTGCCCCCACAGGGGGAAATAGCCATGCTGCAATCCCTTCTCCTCCATTCTTCTCTCAGGATCTTAGACACACATGCACGTGAACCTGGCATGATTTATCAGGACACCATGTCTGGGACTTGAACTACTCACTAGGCTACATGGAATCCAGTGCCTTAACCTCCATGCCACTTGCTGGCCTGACAGTAACTTTCTCAGTGTACACTTAAAGGAAAATTGAAAAGCAAACATTCACTTTAGAAAAGGACAGAGCAATAACAGCTTTTGCTTCTGCAGCTGCAATGGCTTAGCTAACAATATGAAGATCCAGCAAATATCGAGAAATATGCTGTTTCTCTTGAGGCATATCCTTGCTCTTTCATCATTTTTAGCAAGCAGCTTACCTTTACAATGTACTAGCAGCCTAAAACTCAAGGTACTTTTAATCAAGAATAACATTTTCAGCTGAGAAACTAAATTACATCAAGATATTAAGGTTGTTTTCATAGATATTTGTATTTTAAAAAGTGGATTCAGGATAAGTTGGTGGAATGGAGTTTAAGACAGCTGCATGCCATATGGTCTACTGTGCAGTTAAAGTCCTAGACCCAAAGGCTTGAAAAACACACTGGGTACATTTGCATGCATGCCCAAAATCCTGAGAAGAGAATGGAGGAGAAGGGATTGTGGTGTGGCCATCCCCACTAGAGGGAGGGTGATTTCTCATTTATTCTCTCTCTCTCTCTCTCTCTCTCTCTGTCTCTCTCTCTCTCTCTCTCCGTCTTCCTTTCTCCCCAGTGAACACATGCACCCTATAGCAAACTGAAAAGGAAAAAAAAAAGGTGAATATATGGATAAAGCAAAGGAACATATATGGAGAAGATTTAAGAGTCAAAAGGATCCTTCAATATGCTTCCAGTTACAATATGTAAATCTGAGCTAGTCAGTGGTATGGTGGTTAAGGCAGTTGGATACCACATAGTCAACTATGTGGTTTGAGTCCTGCACCCAGTGGCTTAAAAAAATGCATGGGATGTGTGTGCGCCCAAAATTCTGAGAGGAGAAGAGATTATAGTATGGCCTTCCTTCCTAGGGGGTATTTTCTTACTTTCTCTCTCTTTTTCTCTTTGGCAAATGTATGTGCCCTATTGCAAATTTAAAAATGCAAAATAAATAGATAGATAAAAAGAAAAAAAAAACATGTAGGCAGTTTCTGCTTGATATATTGATACACCATTAAGGTCATCACTAATCATTAAAAATAGCTAAATAGCTGTTCACCTTTTGATGGGACACCATCAAAGTGGGTCACTTCTGATCAGATACTGGGGAATTAGTTGGTATCTAGGTTGTACAATTTTAGAAAATCCAGGAAAGTGCCCCTGGCTGCCATTTAGAAAGTAGTGATATAGACATTTGATTCTCTTCTGGCTTAGGAATTTTCCTCTTTAAGAGTGATCACTAGAAATCCTAACACTGTGGATAGGTTGATAGGGTAAAGCAGATGATTATTGCTCTTTTTACCTTAGAATAAACTACCCCTTGTCTGAATTTGCTAGTTAATAAATGAGAATGAATTGAACAGATCTGAGAGGGCTTCTATGGTAGGCATTGTTACCAGCAGCCAGGGTGCTATATGAGGCCTCAGAATATAGTTAAAAGAGGTGGTTGGACACAGAAATAAGGCATCATCTTAGTTCTGCTATACCAGCAGGTGCTTGGAAAGGTCACTTTCCTTCTCTGGGTCTCAATTCCTTCATTTTTAACAAGAAGATTGGATTAGAGTGATCTCGAAGTTCTTGTACAGTATTGACTTTTCATCAAGTTTGATCCTTCCCATTCTGAAAGTCAATGATCTGGTGAGGAAATCTACATTGTTTTATCCATGCCTGTCTTCATATTGTGAACTTTCATTTCATTTTTAATAAAATATTATTGGGGCCAGCAGATGGTGTGCAGTTATGTTGCTGGACTCGCACTTCACCAACCATGGTTTGAAACCCGGACTCGGTGACTTGAAAATCATGCTAGGGGTGTCTGTGTGTGTGTGTGTGTGTGTGTGTGTGTGTGTGTGCGTGTGTGCGTGTATGCATTCAAGATCCTGAAAAGAGAATGGAGGAGAAGGGATTGCAGTATTGCAGTGTGGCCATCCACCCCTGGGGGCGGTGGGGGGTGGTGGTGATTTCTCACTTTCCCTCTCACTGTTTCTGTCTCTCTCTGGCAAATGCATTCACCCTAAGGCAAAAACCCCTAAAAATAAATAACAAAAAAAGAGATGATTTCTTCTACAACAGAGGGGACAGACAGAGATAGAGTCTTTACACCATGATCCCATCCCCAGCTCCAGCTGGCCATGCACACCTAGTGTGTACAAGGAGACCTTAGGCGGCAAGGACCTTCCCATATGGCCCCAGCAGTGCAGTGTTGCGTTCCACATGGGCCCCCATGGCTGGTCTGATTTCATCCTATTTGATCTTTGCAGACTGAAGGTGTTTGTTCATACAGAAGCTACTTTGACTCCAATGTTACTTTAGTTAGGGATTCTGCTTTGACACTTTCCCAGGCTTATTAAGTCATCTTTAGTTTTTTGACCCAGAACTTTTTTTCATTGCCTTAGAGGCAAGATGTATATTCAATAACCAAATAAGACATCTACCTGTTTCACAATCTCCTTCCTTTC
Organism: Tupaia tana; assembly: GCA_026018925.1. Lineage (NCBI taxonomy): Eukaryota > Metazoa > Chordata > Mammalia > Scandentia > Tupaiidae > Tupaia > Tupaia tana. The sequence goes on from JAKSZU010000006.1 coordinate 144,051,393, forward strand.
TGAAAAATGCCTGGGATTTTATTGATTCTCTTAACCAAATTACAACCTACACTAACGTTTTTGAGGCCTAATGATGCTCCTAACTGTCTCTACTAGTCAAGTCACAGCCACCGTCTTATTAATAGATTATGGATTGTTTTCACCTCAGTAGGTTATGCTGTTTTTGTCCTGATGGACTCTTACCTGCTACTTTAAGGCCTGGCTGCACTACACAGTCCAAAAATCCTCTTCTTGCTACCTCTTAGACACCACTTCATTTTCAAGTATAAAGCAAGAGGAACAGACCTTTTTCCTCAAAGTAAACTCAACTTTTTTTTTTTTTTTTTTAATATTTCTTCCTACTCGGTACTCAGGGATATACATCCCAGCAGTCTCTCAATGGTCTGACACACAACCAATGTCAACTCTATGACTTGAACATCAGTACAGACAAGATTAACAAATGGTGCCCGTCATTCTGGGAATGACTAGGAATTCTATACTGCTTTCTTAACCCTGCTACATCAGACTCACAAATCACAGATGACCCACATCCCTGTGCTAAATGTACCATTGTCATAGAAGCAAGAACTGTCCACACTAGTGAGTAGGACAGCGTGCTCTTCTAACCCAGGTCCCTTCTCCCCTGCGAGGCCACACTTGCCTCCCTAATAGGCTTTCTGTGGTTACCCAAGCTTCTGTCATCATACTCTTTGTAACTGCTTCCTCTATTCTTCTTTCGACATCTTTCTGTAAGGCCATTAGCAATATAAGATTCAGTTCTGCAATCTGCATTGTATCCTTAAATACATATATTTTTAAAGTAAATGGGACATGAATCCAGAAATGAATGTGAAAAAAAAAATGCTCAAATCATTTGGTCCCTTTTTAGTAAAAATAATTTAATAGGGCACCTTATATTAGTCACAAGGCCTTTATTAATTTAACAACTATCGGGTGACTAGAAAAGGCATGATATGTTTTTCTATGTAAAAATGCATCGTGACTTTTCTGAAGACCCAATATTTATTGAACCCTCAAAGTATTTTCTATTTGAACAGTTCAACATGGTATCTCGCTCGTTCTTTTGGAGGCTCACAAATTAGCGGAAATAACAAACAGTACAAAAGTAAATCTCATATGCACAAGAAGAAAATGTGCTTTGAGAATTCAAAATACACAGAAAATGAACTTTGAGGGCAGCAATGACAGGAAATTCATATCGTTAGATACTTTATATATGTCAGCTTTTAATCTGCATAACAGCCCGTATCCGTTCATGATGTCTGTCACGAAAAAATATCACAGACTGGGTGATTTCAAGAAGAGAAATTTATTTCCTTCTAGTTCTGGAGGGTACAAGTACAAGAAATGGAGTGGCAGGATTGTGGCCTCTCTCCTTGTCTTGAAGATGGCTGTCTTTCCCCTGTGTCCTCGCATGATCTTTTCCTCTGTGCAAGCACATGTGTCCTCGCTCGCTCTCGGCTCTCAGTCTGTCTTAATCTCCTATTCTTACGAGGACACCAGTCACATAGGATTATGGTTCACCCTATAGACCCCATTTAAACCAGTTGTCTTTTTAAAGGCCTTGTCTCTATTCTGAGTGTAGGGGGTTAGAGATCCTGCACACACACACACACACACACTCACACACACACACACACACACACACATAGTTTTCTATAGAGTGCAAGCACTCACTGAGCGGAAAGAGAGAGAGAGAGAGAGAGAGAAATCACTCCCTAGGGGTGTGGGTGGGGGACGGCCATGTTGCAATCTCTTTTCCTCTATTCTTCTTTCAGGATTTTGGGCATGCATGTACAGGCACCTGGTGTATTTTTCAAGCTGTGGAGTCTGGGACTTGAACCATGCTGTTAGTCAAGCATATATATTTTGTAGGTACACAATTCAGCCTATAACAAATTCCATGAGTAAGTATAGTTGTTATCCCACAGATGGGATACAAGGAGTAAAACAAATGTGCTTGGAACTTAGCACCAAGATCTAGATTCATATTTAGGAAAACTATCAACTGCTGCATTTAGGAGGTACATTGTATTAAACCAGCAGAACCGAGATATGTGCTATAGCCAAAAGCATAGGGCATGGATGCAGATGGTATGAATAATTTGAGTTTCTACTTTCCTACTTATGTTTCATCTAAAGATAGGTAGGATGATTAACCACATTGAGATTTTCTTTTTTATCCTTTTGTTGTCCTCATAAACCTGTGCACTCTGAAAATTTCTGTTCTTTTCTATTTCATGTTTTAAAAACTCTAGTCATAACCTGTTAAGATGATCCATTGACACACTAGTATGTTGTGGCCATGAGATACTACATCATGTAGGTCTTGTGGGCAAGTGTGACTTCTCTGTTAGTGATCTGGGCTCAGTTTGGAAGTCCAATAGTCTTCAGTTTTCTATAGGAACTCATAAGGAAGAAGTTACATTTTCTTAATGAAGGAAAAAATACATGTAATATCACTTTAAAAAAAAAAAAACTTGATCTGCTGAGTGCTACTCACTTGCTTCTCCTCCAATGTCCTGATGAAGTAATCACATAGGGAATTAAAAGCAAAATGGCTGAATACCAGTTTTTTTCCAAAAAGTTTATTCATTTACCTCTGAGAGAAAAAAAGAAGAAGAGCAAGTGAAATAGAGAAAGAGATAGAGAGAAGGAGATCCAGCAGGGTCCCCAGGACCTTTCCCATGTGGGTCTAGTTCATTGCCACTGCACCACTGACTGGCCCCTCAATATCAGCCTTTTCATAACCCCTTGCCACATTGGTGAATACTGCTGGGTCCCCTTACCGCCCATGGACCCAATCTTGGTGCAGGATAAGTACTGGGAGAACTTCAGGCTTCCTTTGCAGGGTTAGGCAAATGATATTTAGTTACCCAAAGAAAGAGACGAAAAGAACATGTGGCAAAGAATGTGTTGCAAAGATGTGTGTGTGTGTGTGTGTGTGTGTGTGTGTCTACATGTGCACGGTACACAAAAACCAAGAATAGGGAGTGAAGGAGAAAGAATTAGCTTCAAGAAATGAGGTCACTGTTTTAAATAATGACCTTTAAGACATTAACCTGTGCAGTAAACAAACATAGGCCAACAAGTATCAGTCTCTCACTGATTTTCCCAATTAAGTACATCTCTTCTCTCGAGAAGGAACTAATGAAAAGGTCAAGAGATTGATAGCAGCTTCCTCCCTAAAACCCCCAAGAGTGATTAGTATTGAATTAAAAAGTCCCTAGTACTTCTTGAGAGGCCAGAGAATTAGGTGAAAGTACCTATTTTATGACCCAGGAAAGGAACATAGGGAGAGGAAGAAACGGGTTCTCTGTACACTTGCAAGCTAGCATTTTTAGATGTACTTTTAAGTGTGCCACAAAAATCAAAGAAATATTCAGGCTTTATAAAGCTATAAAACAAGTATCACAATAAGTTAAAATACAATACACTTTTCTCTTCAGAGGATATGGCAGAATCTTCTATAGGTCAGAGATGATAGATATTTTTTTAAAAAAAAAAACCTTCCTAGTAATTCTGATCAGTCCCTTCAGTTCTCCTTCCCCCTCTCTCCCACATACACACAAACTGAGAATCATTGATGTTAAGTAAGAAGTGAAAAATACCAAGAATGAATACCTATAAAATACAAATATTTAAGATTTAAGTAAATGAAGATGAGATTATGAAATAGACCATGAATCCTCCACTAAGTTGGGAGACTACTAAAAGAAAATATACTCCTAGAAACCAAAGGTATGGTTTCAAGAAAGAATAATTAATATTAAATATCAGGGACCAGCAGGTGGCATAGTGGTTAAGGCGCTGGACACTCCCATATGGCTAACCACAGTTCAAGTCCTGGACCTGGCAGCTTGCTTTCTCACTGTCTCTCTCTCTCTCTCTCTCTCTCTCTGGAAAATTAAAATAAATGAATGAATAAATTTAAAAAACTAAATAAAGTAATTATAAAAAAAGAATCTTTTAAAAATATTAAATGTCACTGGTCAATAATATTAACATTATTATCATTAAAATTGATTTTTCTTTATTCACCATAGAGCACGTGCATGCACACATGACACTAAGAGCATGAGAAAGACCTTCTACAGGGTCTGGTCATGGTATCCCTTCTCCATTGCCCTGTCCTACCAGATCCTGGGCACTCACGTGTGTGTGCAAGGTAAGTTTCAAGCACAAAACATGGTCATTTCAAAAGAACTATGGTTGGAAATATAATGCTAAAATAATATTATCCAGTAGCTTTACCTTGGAATGTGTCTTTCTAAAGTAGAGGAGATAACAACACAAATCCAAAAATCCAAAATCTAAAATGCTCCAAAGTTTGAAATTTTGGGGGCATCAACATGACACCAAGAGTGAAAAGATTTTTCAGGCCAATAGCCTAGTAATCACATGTATAAAAATCTTGAACAAAATTTTAGCAAACTGAGTGTAACAACACATTAAAAGTAACATGCACTACGATCAAGTTTTATTTATCCCTGAGGTTCAAAGAGAAGTCCACATATGCAAATCAATAAATATGATACACTGTATTAACAGAGTGAAGGACAAATGTCATATGATCATCTCAATAAATGCAGAAAAAAGTATTTGAAAAAATGCAACCTGATTTCCCGATGAAACTTGGAACAAGTTAGGTAAGGAAGGAATATACTTCAATACAATACAATACAATACAATACAATACAATAATAAAATACAAAATACAATACAATACAATACAATACAGGCTATGTATTATAGTCCCACAGTTAAAATCATGCTTGATGGTGAAAAGTTGAAAGATTTTCCTCAAGATAAGAAACGAGTCAGGAATAATCATTTGTGTTAACTAAGGAGAATCTTAGGACCTAGGGACCAGCAGATGGTGTAATGGTTGCATCACTAGACTCCCACATAGTCGACTGCAGTTCAAGTCCTGGACCCAGCAGCTTAAAACTCATGCCAGGCATGTGTGTGCGTGCCCAAAATCCCAAGAGGAGAATGAAGGAGAAAGGATTGTGGCATGGCCGTCTACCCTGGAGGGTGATTTCTTATTTTCTGTCTCTCTGGCAAGTGCATGTGCCCTACAGCAAAAGTCTCTCTCTAAAAAAAAAAAATATATAAATAATAACAAAAAACAAGACAGAGAGAGAGAATCTTAGGACCTCTTCAAATCTGCAAGTCAATTTTTTTTCTGCATGTCTTACCCATGTTCACAATTTCAAAGTTAAAATTTACATTAACTAAGATAAGCAAACTTCCTCTATGCGTCTTACCATTGATTAATATCTTTCTTTAGGTTAAATTTATACTCTTTTAAAGAAATTTAAAATATCATTCCACTTAAAGAATTATGCTATAAAAACTTTCAAAACATATAAGTTCAAATGTATCAATAAGCCGGTATTAATAATTATCAAAGTTTTACCACATATGCTTCATCTATCCATTTTTCCCCTTTTTGTTCCTGTTGATGAAGTATTTTAAAGCCAGTAAAAGACATTTATACCATCCCTACATATGAGTTTCTAAAATTATTGATATTTCCATATATAATCACACTGTATTTTTTCTGTTTTGGAAGGGTAAAGAGGGCTTTAGAAAAGATTGTTTCTAAGCTGCCTATATTCCACACATAGGTCAGCTTAAATAATTCTAAAAGTTTTATTGGTTTTAAGAGTTTTATTAGAAGTTCTTTTTTTTTTTTTTTTTCTTCTTTTGGAGAGGTTTTTGCTATAGGGTGCGTGCGCTCGCCAGACAGACAGAGAGAGATAGAGAGATAGAAAGCAGGAAATCACCCCCCAGGGGGGATGGCCATGCCGCAATCCCTTCTCCTCCATTCTCCTCTCGGGATCTTGGGCACGCACGCACTCGCGCCCGGCGTGAGTTTAAGCCGCTGGGTCCGGGACTCGAACCGCGGTCGACTACGTGGGAGTCCAGCGACATAGCCATTACGCTAACTGCTGGTCCCTAGAAGTTCTTTATAGTGTTTTTCATTTTAACGTGAGTTAGCAACTTAGCAATTTTCTGACATTGACATGGAGTGCTGATTGAATTACTCTTTTTTATCTTAATTCTTAGTTTTACATTCAAATCACAAGAAGAACATAGGCTTTTAAAAGATCTGTATATCTTTTACGAACAGCTTGCTTTTTCTTCTGAATGACTAACAGGAGAGAAAAAAAGAAGTTTTAAATAGACTGTGGCTCACCACAGGAAGTGTAGGGCACAAAGTTAATTGGTAAAATATTACACACTTTTCTTTTTTTTTTAAAGGGAACAAACAGGAAAGAAACCAGTGAACTACTAAATTTCAATATTTTCACTTCTAGGTCCTTTAATTTTCTCCCAGAGATTTAGTTATCATCATTTTCTTAATTTTTACCCATTTGTTTAATTTTTTTTTGCTCTAATGTGTTCTTTTTTAAAAAAAATTATTTAACTTTATTTAATTACTTACTTATTTTTAAAATTTGACCAGAGAGAGACAGAGTGAGCGAGAGAGGGAAAGTGAGAAAGCAGGTCTCTAGATCTGGAACTTGAACCATGGTCAGCCATGTGGGAGTCCAGTGCCCTTAACCATCACACCAGCAGCAGGCCCCTGTGTTATTTCTTTTAACTGTAAAAATAGATGCCAATGCTACAGAAGAGTTTGAATGAAGCAAATAAATAAATAAATAAATAAATAAATAAAATAAGAAATAAAAATCACCCGCAAATAACAACACCCAGAAATAATTAGATAATCAACATCTATGTTATATAGATAAATATAGATAACATTCTATTTTTATACTTTAACTTTGTAATATACAATATTTCACACATATTATTCTAATTAATATATGTATCTGATATTGTCTAATCATTTAGAAATTTGGGTGACATTAATTTCTTCCTTTTTTGCTATCATAATTTTTTTAAGAGAATTTTGCTATAGGGTGCATGTGCTGGCTAGAGACAGAGACCAACAGAGAGAGAGAAAATGAGAACTCAACCCCAGGGGGTATGGCCACAACACAATTCCTTCTCCTCCATTCCCTTTTAGGGATTTTTGGTCTGTATGCACATGCACCCAGCATGAGTTTCAAGTCATTGGATCCCAGACTCAAACTGCAGTTTGGCCGTGTGGGAGTCCAGCACCTTAACCACTATGCCATCTGCTGGTCCCAACTTACTGTTTTTTTAAACATATTGAGGTAAAATTCACATATCATATGATTTACCCATTAAAGTATGCAGTTCAATCGTGTTTAGCAAATTCACAAATACATGCAATGTCATCACGGTCAATTTTAGAACATTTTTTCATCTCTTTGTGAAATCCTCTACTCTTTAGTTACTACACCCCTGTCTATCCCTCCCATTCTCTCCCTGCTTCATGACTTTAAGATTCATGGTCTTTTGTGTCTGGCTTCTTTATTTAGCAGCAGATTTTCAATAATTATGCATGGTGTTGGCCAGCTGGTGATGCGGTAGTTAAAGTGGCTGAATCTCACACAGTCAACCATGCAGTTCGAGTTCCCGACTTGGTGGCTTGAAAACCACACTGGTCACATACATGTGCTTGCCTAAAATCCCAAAAGAAGGGATGGAGAAGAAAGGATTACAACATGACCATTCCTCATGGAGGTGTTTCTTACTTTCTTCCTCTCTCTATTTCTAGTGAGTGCATATGCCCTCTAGCAAACTTAGAAAAAATGCGGGATCAGCAGTTAGAGTAATGGCTATGTCGCTGGACTCTCATGTAGTCAACCACGGTTCGCATCCCGGACCCGGTGGCTTAACACTCATGCCGGGTGCGTGTGCATGCGTGCCCAAGATCCCAAGAGGAGAACGGAGGAGAAGGGATTCTGGCTTTCTGTTTCTCTGTCTTTCCCTGTCTGGCGAGTGCACGTGCCCTATAGCAAAAACCTCTCCAAAAAAGAAAAAAAAAAAAAAAAAAGAAAGAAAAAGAAAAAGTGCATAGTATAGGGAACCAGCAGTTAGCGTAATGGCTATGTCGCTGGACTCTCATGTAGTCGACCACGGTTCAAGTCCCGGACCCGGTGGCTTAAAACTCACGCCAGGCACGTGTGCGTGCGTGCCCAAGATCCCAAGAGGAGAATGGAGGAGAAGGGATTGCGGCGTGACCATCCCCCTTGGGGGGTGATTTCTCACTTTCTGTCTCTATGTCTCTCTCTGTCTGGCGAGCGCACGCGCCCTATCGCGAAAACCTCTCAAAAAAAAAAAAAGTGCATAGTATAGTATAATACATATCAGAACTTCATTTCTTTTCTTTTCTTTTTTTTTTTTTTTTTTTTTTTTTTTTTTAGAGAGAGTTTTTTTTGCTAAAGGGCATGTGCATTCACCAGAGAGAGAGCCAGAAAGCAAGAAGCCATCCTCCAAGGGGGATGGCCATGCCACGATCCCTTTTCCTCCATTCTCCTATCACGATTTAGGGCATGCATGCACATGCACCCGGTGTGTTTCAAGCCACTGGGTCTGGGACTTGAACCATGGTTGGCCATGAGGGACTCCAGTGATGTAACCATTATGTCATCTGTTGGTCTCAAGAACTTCATTCCTTTTAATGGCCAAATATATTCTACTATATGGATATAGAACATTGTTAATACATTCCTTGGTGATGGCATCCCTCACACTTGATTATGAATGCCCTTGCGTTTATATCTTTGCATTTTTACTATGGTTTTTATTTAATATTAGAATTTTAAGAGCAAAATTACTTGAACAAAGGGTATGAGTTCTTTCAAGACTTTTGGCACAGTTGATCAAGTATTCTCAACTCTTTTTTTGAGAGTTATTTTTGCTATAGGGCTCTAATGCTCACCGGAGAGATGGAGAGACAGAGAGATAGAAAGTGAGAAATCACCTCCTCCAGGGGGGATGAACCACACTGCAATCCCTTCTCCTCTAGGGACTTTGGGCATGCATGCACATGCACCCAGTGTGAGTTTCAAGCCACTGGGTTCAGGACTTGACTGTAGTTGGCCATGTGGGAATCCAGTGAGGTAACTATTATGCCATCTGTAGGTTCCAAGTATTTTCAATTTTATAGAAAAAAAATAGTATTTTCAATTCATATTGCTTGATTACTTTAGGAAATAAGCAATTTTTCATGTTTCCCTTAATATACTATATTAATATTTTTGTATAAGATGGCTCTGTGATGGCACTTCTTTCAAGTTGCTCCTTACAGAATGAGGATCTCACCTTGCACACTTGCTGTACTTTCTCTATTTGCATATCTTGCTCAGCCTTATCTCAGCCTAATTACCACTTCCATCAGGTAAATCCGGGCTGAGTGTCCCCTATTGCCTTGCATCCTTATGCAGTGGTTGTTTAATTGACTTGCTTGCCTGTTAGAATGAGCAGAACTCAGGAGTCCCCAGACAGGGCTATATAGGCTTTTTGCCCAGTAGCAACAACTGAGGAAAACAGTGAAGTTTGGAATCTAGCCCTTTTTGGATTCCCTAATAACCTGGTGATTGCGAAGAGGATACCACAAAGTAGACTTCATGGTCTGAATCCCAGACTGGGAGGGTGGAAAAGATGCTGGCGCCTGTGCTTGCATGGCTAACATCCAGATGGGATGGAGAAGTGGAGGAGAGGGGATTGTCATGACCAGGCCCCACTAGGGGGTGCTTTCTCCCTCTCTCTCTCTGTCCCTCACTGGTGAATGCACATAACTGCTGACAACATTTTTTTTTTTAATGGGAAAAAGAACCTTAGCCCTTCTTAATGCCACCTGCAACAAACAAGGAGTATTTTTCTCTCCAGTTCCCAAAGAGGTTTCTTGGATAGCAGCAATCTTGGGGAGTGAATTTATACTTTTTGCCATTAAATCTTCCACTTCCACACAGTGTTGGCTAACACTTAAAAGACATGCTTATTGAAGAAAATGAAGGAGAAAAGGTAAGAAGAAAGGATATTAACCTTTTATCCGCCATGTATGTTACAAATGTATTCTTTCTGTTTATCCTTTGCCAAAGAAATTGTTAGTGTATACATGTGTGAGAGAGAGAAATAGAGACAGAGACAGAGGAGAACCTCTTCAGATCTGGTCACTCCGTGATCCATTTCCTCCAGCGCTCCAGCCCCTGCTTGATGTGTTTTGGGCTTACCGGGCAGGGCTCTGAACAGCAGTCGACGTGTGGGATCCTGTTTCTCCCGAACAGCGCATTATCTCTGTGCAATGGAGCCAGCCATGAAGCTCTTTCAAATAGTGTTTTTGTTCACCTCTGTTTATCTTATACTTTACCTACAGTTTCTTAAAAGATGCTAAGAAATGATAACTGTTTATTTCATCGGACATCGAAGCATATTCCTGATGGCAAATTATGAGATTCTTTGTTCCTTGAGAATAGAACTCATGGTTTTTGTCTTGTTTTGTTTTGTTTTTTGTTTGTTTCTTTTTGTTTTTTTTTTTTTTCTTTTACTCTTTTCTTTTCTTTCTTATTTTTTTTTTCTTGGATCTTTGGCACCTATCATAATAATCTAAAATAGGAGAAATGCCTGATAAAAGTTCATTTCATCAACAAAATTGTTTAAGTGAATAGAATGTCACTAAACTTGCCCCTACATTAATTTATGTTTGTTGGATCCATTTATTCCCCATAGTAATCATTCATTACCCCATCCCTCCCCTTCCCTATGAAGAAGCATGTATAAGCATCTATACCTCATTGGGTTAGCAGGAAATAAGTCCTGTGATTTTCCTCTGTGCACAGAAAAGCTTGAATGCCTTCTTCTATCAATCTGCCTTTGTCAGATCATTTTCAGTGAACCTTTAGAGGGCAAAGGAAAAACTTTCCCTTTTCCACTCTATGCAGGGAAATGATAATCTCCAAATCTGTCTATTTTGACAGCTGCGGTAGAGATGAGCATTGCAACTGTTCTATTATTTTGTGATCTCTTTTGTTACAATCCTTAGTCTCAGATATTTGTTGGATTTAATTTTATCTGAAGCTCTGCATTTTAGCATAGCTACAGAGAAAATGTTCCTTTTCAATAAAACTATGATGCAAATAATGTTCTAATATAATTTATTCAGCACAGCATTCATTTCTAATAAGTCTAAGCAATTTCCTTTCTTACTTTTCTATAAATCTGCGTCCTATTGGTTTACCCAGGTGTCCTACAGCCTATGACTTTATTGGAATAAAAACTGTTTCCTTTTTTTTTTTTTAATTGTTTATTAAGGTAGGAGGTCAAGGTGACTCATTTCCCTCAAATTCTCATGTTAAATGGATCTTACATTTGGAGAGTCAGCGTAAAATACTGAGTAATTGTGGATTAAGCTTTGCTTCTCCTGTGGCATACAGCAATGCTGCATCACTAAGTGCTAGTCTTGTTTCCTATCCTGGCAGAGGGCTAGAGGGTATCATGGTTCCTACCTCTCTGCCGTAACTGAAATCAAAGCATTCCTAACTAAGGTCAGTCACCTCAGAAAAACTGTGAACTTTTTGGCCTTGAGGGACCTATAGTTTGAGACACAGAAAACATCTTTGGTCATACCAACCCCTCGAATAGACTACGTACCCCTCTCAAAGACCATTCCATGTGAAAATTGTATTAGACACCATCGCGTAGTATCAATTGTAGATGTGTCTTGAGGACCTGTGGACAGCAGTGCTGGACATGCCAGGACAAGAAAAATGTGGTATTCATAAACTCTTTAGCAGCCCATCTCATAGATCCCAAGTGGAATTCACACAACCTGAAAAAGTTCAAATATACCAAAGGATTAGATAAATTATCAAGCTAAATTAACAAACAATTGTATTACCTTATAGAGTAGTCATACTCTTTATTTATATATTATTCTATTTATTTTTTTATTTTTATTTTTTGGCTATAGGATGTGTATGCTCTCTACAGAGAGATAGAGATAGAGAGAAAGAGAGAGAGAGAGGAGAGTGAGAAATCACTCTAGGGGGAATAGCCACACTGCAACCCTTTCTCCTCCAGTCTCCTTTTGGGACTTTGGGCATGCACGCACATATGCCTGGCATTATCTTCAGCTCCTGGGTCTAGTTCTCTAACGGTGCAGTGAATCATGTAGACATTCAGCATCTTCACCTCCACACCACCTGCTGGCCTCCTAGTTGTACTCTTTACCTTGCGGTGTGGTTATTGTGTAGGTAGAGTTTATTCTCAGTTTGCTTTGTGCCACTCAGGAGTAAAAAAGAGTGTTTGAAGTGCCTCTTCGAATGTACGATTTATCCCTATGTTTATAACTTTCTTTAAATTGAAAGTTACGCCTTTACGTTTAAATCATAGTTTGTTCATTCAACTGCCTTGGACAGGTAGAGCATTCATTGGAATATTTCCAGCTCTTGCAAATGGAAAGTTTTAGTGACTGGGAAGGTGACCTTCCTTGCATTTTGAACTAGTGACTACAAAGTTAATGTTCAAGCTATTTTTAATTTTCCTAGTGTTGATTACATAATTGAGAAAAGACTTTAAAACATATGACCATATCACATTTTTACCTCAGAGGGCTGAATGCTTCCTAACCTTGAGCACATCACCTGCTGGCGCTGAGCCCACATTGCCTGGGTCTGTGCAGTTCTGCGTGGATTGTAAACCTTCAGCCTCGTCTAGTAAATCAGTCAATCTGGTTAGTTTCTGAAGGCAGGCTTATTTTCAAAATTACAGTATTAAAAGCTGATGATACGACCTAAATTGAAAGTAGAAGTGAATTTCCCCTTCCTTATTTCACACAGAAGTGGATCTGAGCTGCTGCAATCCTGGGGATGTTTGTTATTGCAACAAAGGAAGCAAAACAGAGCTAAATGAAACCTGTGCAATGAGGAGGCATTTTCAGGTAGTGGCCAGACTGGAAACTGCTCTTTTTGGGTTTAAAGTGTGTGTGGCTCATGAGTCCTTTTTCATTGCCACTGCATAGTATAGCTCTCAGAGAAATGGAGCAACAAGCCAGCACATTTACAAACTGGACTCGCTATTCCAACTGACCAGTACCTGTGCTCAGTATACATGCAAAATGCAACGGAAGAAAGAAAAATACTTTGGAAACAAGGACAATTTTTACTACATATGAAAATTTTAGCAATCACTTAAGAGTAAGGGACTTGGGCTGTACTTAAAGGCCCTCAGAGACATGAACTTGGTGACCTCTCTGCACTCATTTCTTGTTCCTCTGGATCTTAAACTTTGTGTTTAACTCTTCTTCCAATACTCTGTGCATTCTCTCCTCTCCAGGCCCTTTTGTGGAAGAACATTCACTTGTCTGATCCTTAATTCTGAGTTAAGTGTTTCTATGTCTCCCCTGATAAACTTTTCCTATCCTGTCATTATTCTTGGCACACTGCCTTTAAATCCCCGTTTACTGGTTTATCCTGCTTCTAGGCTGCAAGCATCGGCCTATCTGTTGTGTTCACCGTTTTATCCTGAATGTCTGGTACTTAGAAGCCCTTCAAGAAATATTCGTTGAATGAATGAGTTTATTACAGAAACACTAAGTAATTTTTATTTTAAAAAAAATTTAATATCAGGGTTGGATCTCCGATGGCACACGGGATTGTGCAAATATTTTTACTATCTTTATTTTCTTTAAATAGGCTGAATTCTAACTCCAAACTATTGTTCCAATGCAATGGCAGAAATTTCAACTTCAGTTATTGAGGACCTTCCCTGGGGCTGCATAGAATAGAGGAAAGTTCCATGAGATTGAAGTAACTGGCAGAGCTCTGGGGCTCTTCAGGGTTCTGCCCCTAGTCCAAGCCTGGGGAATCTCTGCTTCTGAGATACATTGGAGTTCAGAAATCTGAGTTGCCTCTGGGAAGCACTTACCTAGAGCCCCACCTTTGTAGGGACTCTGGAAAGAACTTGTGGTGAAGCCTTGTCACCACCCCCCTACTCCTTCTCATTTTTTTTTTTTTAATTATAGAGAGCTCTTACCTCCCCATTTCCTTTCTCTGTCTTCCCAAAGTACTTCTCACTTTCATTAGCACTTAACTAAATCATTCAAAAGCGAACAGGTCTTAGAATAAAAAGCCAGGAAAGAATCTCGTCTTGGAGCCCTGCAAATTTGGGAAAGAAACACAAAGGGCACAAATAACCAGTGAGAAATGGGAAGAGGAAGCAAATGCACTAAGAGCAAAAGTCCAACTTCTCATCAACAATGACAACCGCAATATCTTGCTACCTGTTGACTCCTCAATGTGGTGATGGCCCAGGATGTTAATAACGTTGGGCACAGCACTGGACAGAGTGGGCCAAGATCAGAACCACGTCCCTCAGTTACAAGCTAAGGTGGGCACCAAACTAGAAAGAAATATTTGGAACTGATTACCCCAAAAACACAGAAACACTCTGTGTTTAAGGTTTTTTGCCCCATTCTTATTCCCTTTCTCTCTCTCTCTTTCTCTCTTATACACACATACACAAATATATATTATGAGAAAACTATGTGCAGATTTCCATTTTTTTGTAACAAAAAACTTCATAACTTTATACTTTTGTAAATATTTTAAGTTTTCTAGTGTGTCTGTGTGTATATATGTTGGGTCATCGGGAAAGTTATGATGCATTTTTACATAGAAAACCAGAAAAAAAGTCATGACTTTCCTGATGACCTAATATATATTTGTCAATCATATATGTATATATGATAATTTTTTGTATAGTAAGCATACAAATATGCATATGTAACACATAGAGTATAATAAATTATGTCTGATGATATAAATAAAATATGTAATTATATAATATATATAACATATACGATGATAAATACTAAGCACACAATACATGTCTACTTATGCATATTTTTGTATTAATATGCATAAAGATATACACATATGTACATATATGTGTGTAAGTAATAACCATGAATAAACATGTATAAGTACATGTAAAATAAATAAGCTTAAAGTCGATATTCTAAGGAGAAAAAGACACTATAGAGATAGTTAATTAGAAGACAATGGGACAACATTTAGAGAGGTAAGGTGATTCTGAGAACAGTGTGGTACCTGTCATGTTTAATCTGTCTTATAGTTCAAGGTGTAAGACAGGGAACTGCAAAAACCAGGCAAACAAAACCTAAAATCAATCTATCATTATCATCTGTGGGGTATTCATTGCAAACATGTATTGATTTTGGTCATAATGAAGGGGCATGCCTGCTGCTTTGGAGGGTGTGGTGACGGCCCTTTGGTTTAAGCAGCAGTGGTCTACAGTGCCCTCAGTCAAGCGGCCAGGAGTGACCATCTTGTTTGTGCCATGACAGAAACAGGGGCTTATCCCTCATTCACTGCATATTTATTATCTTCATGAATTAAGGAACTTGACCAGAGTCTGGAGATAAGAGTGAGAAAGACTCCGGTATCACAGAGTTTATTATAACTTAATCAATGAAGAGCCAAGGAATAGTTAGTTCGTATCTTTCAGTAGCCGAAAGAACACTTTGGGGCATGTATGTTATACATTCTGGTGAATCCGGGTATGTTTAAAAGTTGCCTAAGTGTTTGGTAATTCAAACGAAGTTTTTAGTATTTAGGGTTGATTCTCTCATTCTATTATCTCTAAGCCATTGGTCACAGAGACTCTTATCTGAGGTTTGATGTGATCTTAGCTGAGGCAAATTTCAACAACCGCTGCCGTTGTGATCTGGTCCCCAGATGTGCCACGCCATGGGGTGCTTCCCACTTCCTGTATCTACAGAGTGATGCCTTCACATGACCCGGGCCTTCCTGCTGAGATTCAGGTCTAATTTGTACAGTTATAGCTTGAATCTCAGCTCTACCACTTACTTGCAGAATTTATATTTTATCTTACGCTATTCCCTGAAATAAGGGAACGGCCTTTCTGTGTTGAACTTAAACATAGTATATATGTAAAATGTCTGGCACAAAATAGAATTCATAGGTGCCCAGTAAATTTTCTCTCCCTTTTTGTCCTGCTGCTTATCCTTTTATTTATTTCTCACGTAGTCGTGTAAATTGGCAAGACATCCATGCTGTCCCATAGAATAACTGCAGAAAACTGAGGGAAGCCACTTTAAGCTTTACTCAGGATATTTTTTTGATATCCTTGAGCCAGAAGTACAAGGAAATATCACATCCCAGAGAAGCACAGTCACTCTCTCATAGTTCCACACTTGCAAGCTGGGGTCTCCCTTTGTTTTTAAAAATTTCGGATGTAACAAGTGCTGTGGGCATCCAGGTTTCAGCCCTTTACAGAATTTTCACTTCTCTTTGAGACCAAGTCTGAATCTGCGTGCAAATGCATGACAATTCAAAAAAGATCGATCTTTTGTAGCTAGCCGAATTCCTATGAACGCTTTCCATTTGTTTCTCTCATTTTTGTCAGAGCTCTATTACAGAATATGGACAAATGTGTATTTTTGCCTTGCAGGGATTCTCTGCTTTTAACTTTTAGTTTTTTTTTTTTTTTTTTTTTTTTTGTACTCTTGCATCGAGAGACCTTGTTATAATGTCCCTTAATTTGTAATATACTTTGATGATAAAATTTGACTCTGGATGTTTCTACTAACTTATTATTTTTTTCTTTTGTTTGTTTTTATTATTAAGAATTGTCTTTTGATTACACATTTGTGCTGACCTGTTGGATGAGTATGTCCTCTATCATTCCTTTCTGTTTATTTTTCAAATCAGAAAAATATAATAGGTGCCAGCAGGTGGCATTGAGGTTAAGATAGCTGGATTGACTGTGCAGTTCAAGTCCTAGAGCCAGTGCCTTGAAAAACACAGGGTGGCATACGAATAGCCAAAAGGCATATGAAAAAAATGTTCAACATCCCTCATTGTAAGGGAAATGTAGATAAAAACAACATTGAGATACCACCTAACCCCAGTCAAAATGTCTAAGATTAAAAAAACAAAAAATGATAAGTGTTGGCGGGGGTGTGGTGAAAGGGGAACTCTTTTACACTGCTGGTGGGGATGTAAATTGGTCCAGCCACTGTGGAAAATAATTTGGAGATTCCTCAAAAATCTACAAATAGATCTACCATATGATCCAGCAATCCCATTCCTTGGTATCTACCCAAAGGACGGAAGAATTCTTCATTGGAAAAGTGCTTACACTTCAATGTTTATTGCGGCACTATTCACGATTGCTAAGTCATGGAACCAACCCAAATGCCCCCGTATAGAGGAATGGATTGAAAAACTGTAGCACATATACTCTATACTCAGCCATAAAAATCAATAAAACCCTGGCTTTTGACAGAAAGTGGAAAAATATGGAAGATTTACTGCTGAGTGAGGCAAGCCAGGCTACGAAGGAGAGACATTGTATGTCCCCACTTAACATATACCAAATGTCTGCGCTCTATGACTGAAACTGATTGACCAACGGTTGTACAAACACAAGAGATGGGTGTGAATGTCAGATGAGGTGTATGTGGAGGAGGGGGGCCTAATGAAGAACATTTGGAGAAGGGATACGGAGGTAGAACATTGATGGGATGGGGAAATGTGGTGTTATTTGTTGAAGATATTTTGATCAATGGGACTGGGGAGAAATGTTCACATATTGAAATGCTCACATTGTAAGCTAAACAATGCAATTTAATGTATATACAAAAATAAATAAATAAACAAATAAATAGTTAAAAAAGCAAAAAAAATGCAGCAAATATATTGAAATGTGCATAAAATACCAATATATTAAAAAAAAAAAAAACCACAGGGTGTATGTGCCCAAAAATTCTGAAAGGAAAATGGAGGAAAAGAGACTGTGGAGTGGTCTTTGCCCCCCAGGGGTTGATTTCTCGCTTTTCCTCTCTTCCTCTCTTCCCCACCCCCTCTGGCAAGCACATGTATCCTATAGCAAAAAAAAAAAAAAAAAAAAAAAAAAAAATATATATATATATACACACACACACACACACACACACATATTTATGTATATATATGTATATATATATATATATATAAAATTATTTATTGATGAATTATCCAACTTAAAGATATTTATTTTTTTCCTTTTAAGCAATGTTTTCTTTTGAAAATATTCTTTGACATCATTCTGTTATTTGCTGTGATAAATATAACAAGATTTTTCAGTTAATCTCTGTCAACTGATCTACAGTTAGATTGAATAACAGAAGAAATTCATCAGCAAAATACAGAGCTGAGTATCTTTTCTCTTTCTTTCTATCATATTACCTTCTCTTCAAACTTTTCTTGTTGACATCACTGTCTTCCTAGCAGGTAGTGGGTGATCAATACATTTTTACTAAGTGAGTAAATAAAAGGATGAATTAGTGTGCCTTGTAGAGAAAAAGATGACTGCCTTGACTTGTCAATACATCACGATGTTTTTTTTTTTTAAACTGAAATTTTCATTTTCTAATCTTTTTCTTTTAGAGTTGACCTAAACTGTTCTCCATATCTTACAGTCCTCCTACTTCTTTTCACCCTCATTTGTCTTTGGATTTGGGTGTGTATCATATTCACAATGGGAAGTTTAAGAGAATATATGAAACAGGACACATGAAACCAGGCCGACTTTCATCCAAGAGATGTTCTTCCCGCAAACTCCTCACGGTCCCACATGCCTCTGTACTAACAGGCCCAATCCCTACCCTGTGCAGTTATCACTTTCACATTTAACTTGCTCAAAGGCACTCACATAAGCCAGTCACAATTCCTAATTGTATAAAACAAAAATGTTAATGTACTGATTTGCAATACAAAATGTAACTTTCCTGGGGACTGGAATACACATATTATACTATACTGTACATTTCTTCCCTTTAATCATAACAGTAATAACTACAATTTGTTGAGAAAACTACAGGAAGTCAACTTATAAACACTGGTTGCTTAGTGACAGTGAAATCAGAAAAGTGATGAGATGAGTTAAATATTTAGAAGCAACCGGCTACCAGATTAGCATGTTCCCTTATTTGTCACAAATTTAAAACTTTCATCTAATGGCCAACTCAAGTACCTCCTCACTTCCTTCACTCTCACTGAAGACCTCACTTACCTCCTGCCATTACATGGGAATCTTTGTATTTCCTATTACTCTACCTACAAATTTATCTGTCTCCTGGGGGTTTGTTTGTTTGTTTGTTTGTTTGTTTTTTTGCTACAAAACCTTACTGAGGTTAGTTCCAATTCTGTTCTTCATACTGCAGAGCCCATGCCCTTGAGGCCTTTCCTTGGAACACATTCAATAGCTTATCTCCTTTTGGCTTTTCCCTCTAAGTTTCTATACCACAAGTAATATCAAACAACCTGCTCTTGACACTGCTTCCAGGATATATGCTCTCTTGGCTTAACTGAATGTTGAGTCCCAGACTGTCTTAGTCCATTTGTACTGCTGTAACAAAACACCTTAGGCTGGGTAATTCATAAACAGTCTAAATTTATTTCTCATGGTTCTGGAGGCTGGGAAGATGAAGATCAAAGCAACCTGTTGTTGTGTCTTCACATGGTAAACTGCAAAAGGGAAAAAAAAAATTCTAGCTAGTTCCACTGAACGCTTTTATATTGGTATTAATCCCATTCATGAGGGCACAGTCTTTATTATTTAATCAACTCCTTAAGGCCCCAACACTTTATACTATCACATTAGTGACAGTTCTTAGCTTCCAGCATATGAATTAGGGTGGGGATGGCTATTCTCAAACCATAGCATAGGACAGAATTTTCTGTGTCTAATGACGCATGAAGTTATAAAGACCTACCATCTGGCCATAGTGGTTATATTGCTGGACTCCCACATGGCCTTCTACTCACCGACTCCTGACCCTTGTAGCCTGGCTTCCATCCACTCTACTCTCCTGCAATATCTCATGGCAGGAAAACCGCAATCTCCCTGCTACTATTGCTAGGAGATTACGGTGGTGCACTTGCTCTTTCAGAGGAATCTCTTCTTGGTTTCTCACCCTTCATTCTCCGTGGGTTTTCTTCTTAGCTCTTTGGCATTCTTTATCACCTTTTTCTGGGTTCATGGTTCTTGCCCTAATTCTGCCCATCCCTTAAGTGATGGTGTTTGCTATGGTCTAATGTTGATGTCCCCTCAAAATTCATATGTTGAAACCTAATACTGAATGTGATGGTATTAAGAGGTGGGGCTTTTAGGGGAGTGATTTAAGGTTTGAAAACTTGACTCTTATGAATTGGATTAGTACATTAATAAAGAATGTTGAAGGGAGTACTCTAGCCCATTCCACCCCTTCTGCTATGGAAGATATAGCAAGAAGTCTCCATCTCTGAAGAACAAGCTCCCACCAGATACTAAATATACCAGTGTTTTGACCTTGGATTTCCCAGCTTCTAGAAGTGTAGCAATAAATTCTGTTGTTTATAAATTACCCAGTCGAAGGAATTTTGTTTAAGCATCCCAAATGTATTGTTATATAGAGTTCCTTGTCAACTATTTATTTTCTACTTTGTGGCTTTCTCTGGGTGATTTTATCTTTTCTTCTAAGTCATTTATTATTTTTAAGTTGAAGGCAAACCTATTTATAGAACATTTTCCTCTTAGCTCCTGACCTACAAATTTAACCACTATCACTTGAGTGTGCCACAAATGTGTAATATCCATGTTTTTAAAACCAAACCATTCCCTGTTGCCACCGCATGCTCCTGATCCTTGCTCCATCTCTGGTGATCCTTGCCTTGGTGAATGGCATCACTATCACTCAGGAAGTTTTGATACTCCCTCCTTTTCATCCTCATATGAAATCAGTAAGCATGTTTAGTCTATTTTGTGACTGAATTTCTCTCAAATATATCAACTATTTTCCAACCCTACTGCTTTGGCCCCATTCAGGCCTTCATTATTTCTCATTTGGATTCCTTCTATAGCCTCCAAACATATTTTATTTTCTTCTGATTTCATTCTTTCAGTCTCTTTTCCCATTCTAAAAGAGTAACTCCTGCCATGGTAATCACATGAAAGCTCGACTTTGCACATCACAATCTTAAGCAAAACTCTACTACGACCACCCTATTATTCTTAGGTAAAGCACAAAACCCCTAACATGACTTTCAAGACCATGGTGTGGCCTTGGCTTACTTTCCCAGTGTTATCTCTCTGCTTTCTTGCAAGCATGTTGTAATTCCACTTCCATATCTGTCTTCTGATTGAGGGCTTTATTCTGCCAGCTACTGGCACCTCTGCTGGTAGTCAGCCCTCAGCTGTCATCCCTTTTTAGAATTGCCTAACACATGAAGATATAAAGACCTACCATCTCAATTCAGGACAACTCTGAAGGGCCATCTTAGCTCAGGGCTCTGAATAAGGTTGGCAGAGGCCTCTGTTGAGTCTGCATCACCACTCAGGTTTTCTATCTACTTAATTTCCTGTCCTTTCTTTCTCTCCACACTGCCTAGTAAAGAGGGCATAGTGGTTATATTGCTGGACTCCCACATGGTCAACTATGGTTGAAGTCCTGGACCTGGTGGCTTGAAAAATCACGCTGGACACGTGTGCATGCATGCCCAAGATCCTGGGAGGAAAATGGAGGAGAAGGGATTGAGGAGTGGCTAACCCCCCAGGGGGTAATTTCTCCCTTTCCCTCTCACTGTCTCTGTCTCTCTCTCCAGTGAGTGTGTTCACCCTAAGGTTAAAAAAAAAAAAAAAAGAGTATACCCTAATAACCCTCCTACACACTAATTTCTGTCTCTGAATCTGCAAAGCCAACTTGTAATAGCTCTCTGGTTTGCATTCTTGGCTCTAGCCATACTGAACATTGTTGCATTTCTAGAATGGCTGCCTTGCTGTCACGTTCAGGCCCGTGACGGGAACATAGATTAGAAGAGAGACATCTTTATTCTCACTTTCCTATTCTACAAATGTTCCCTTTTTTACACAATTCTGATAGTGACCTGTACTTCCCTCATTGTAGCACTTATAACTCACACTGTGATATCCCTAGATTGTAAAGTCTGTGTTTACTTTTATATCCCCAAGACCTGGCACATAATAGATTCTTAATAAATAATTGCTAGATTTATTCATTTACTCATTCTTTCATTCATCTTGATAATAAGTTAGCTTCACCAGAGGTCCAAAATCCAATGGTCAAGACATGCTCTTTCAACAGCACATTCTGCTTTTCCTGCATTTTTCTACCAAAATTTATCTTAATGATGCCTCTTTCTACATGAACACTAGTCAAGTTGGTTGGCCTGTTTTTGTTTGTTTGTTTTTTGTTTTGTTTTGTATGTGTGTGTGTGCTCTCGTGATGGATCACCAGTCCTCTTCAGATAAATACACTTGTTCTTGAGCTATGTATTCATATCTTTAAGTAATTAAATACACCATTGCCAGCCTCGGTCCAGTTGTCTCTCTTCAAAGTGATTTTGACATATTATTTTTGTTCTGATCTGCTTTTGTCGATTTTATCCTTCATTCCCCCTTTCCCTCCCCATGTTCCTGTGGGGGTTGGCAGGTCTCCCCCTTTCCCTCCCCATGTTCCTGTGGGGGTTGGCAGGTCTCCTTTTTAGTTCTCGTGCTCTGGCTGCCTACAATAATGTATACCCGTGGTGGGAGAGATCATGTCAACATATTTTCTCTTTTGGTCCAATGTTCCTTTCCTGGTGAGCAATAAAACATACATTTTCCAATTGATAGTAGCAAGTTAAATTTTTCTTTTTTTTAGCATAATTGTTGCTTGTACTTAGGAAGAAACACTAATTTGCAAAAAGAAATCTTGTAATGTCAAGGAAATAGTAAGAGACAAGAAGTGGATTTGAAAAGACTCTTCTTAAAGATGTGAAAAATAACACCTCATTAGTATCTGGGAAACACCTGAAGGCAAACTTGACTTATAAAACACTTGTCCATTGCAGTCACAGCCCAGTGAGTGTGCTGAAGTGGGGGTGGGGAGACAGAGCTCACCACTGTGCAGAGCTGTTCTCAGTGAGGCCACCAATGTTACCTAATCCCAGGGGCACTGTTCAGTCCTTCCTGCTCTTGACCTTTCTGGTAAACACTTCTCGTTTAAAGTACTTGTCTCCATCCTCTCCTTTCCTCCACTCACCCTTTTGTTGACTCTCCTGATGCTCTTCTTCCTCTAATACTCTCTACATCCTTGGATTTTCTTTTTCTTCCTTTTCAGGCACAGTGATTGTATCAATTTCAGGACATCCTATGCAGTCTTGGGAGATCCTTTCTTGTCTCCCATTATAGCACATACTGTACTGTACTGATTGTTTCATCATTGTTTGAGTATTGGTCTCACTAGATAGTGACTTACTTCAGAGTAGAGATTGAGTCTTTTTTTTTGGAGAAGTTTTTACTATAGGGCGCGTACACTCGCCAGAGACACAGAGAGACGGAAAGCAAGAAATCACCCCCCCCCAGGGGGGATGGCCACGCCGCAATCCCTTCTCCTCCATAGTCCTCTCTGGATCTTGGGCACGCACGCACACGCACCGGCGTGAGTTTAAGCCACCGGGCCCGGGACTCGAACCGCGGTTGACTACATGGGAGTCCAGTGACATAGCCATTACGCCAACTGCTGGTCCTGATACTGAGTCTTTTGAGTTGCCAATACATGCCAAAGGCAATACATTGAGTCTTTTGAGTTGCAACTTCCCCACACAGAAGGTTCACCACAGTCATTGACTTAATGGCTAAATGCCTTGGTAGTGCTTGGTTTTCTGGTTCAAATTTACCTTTTTATTAATCTCAAAAAAAGTGCTATATACACTCACAATTTTAAATATGCTAGAAAGATGTATGCTTCTAATAATAGGTTTAATTAAAACTATCCACTATGACAGACACACACAAAAACCTGAGTTTTCTAGAAACTCTAGTTATTGGTGAAAGGTATAATCAATGTGTATCTCTTGAGAGTTGGATGATGGTGCAGTGGTGAAATATGATACCCTGCAAAGCTGACTCACATGGGAAGGTTCTAGGATCATGTCTAGAATACCTGAGTACACTGGGTACACACACACAAACACACACACACACACACACACACACACACACACACGATGGCTGAGACTAGGGGTGGATTGTAATGTCAGGACCCGGTAGAAGGTACTGTTCTTCTGTCTCTCTCACTCACAGAAAAAATAAATAAACACATACACACACACACACACACACACACACTCACACATCTTTATTTAGAAAATAAGCATGTACCTGCCTTTATTCTATAAGGGCCTTTGGTAGTAATATGAAACTATTATAAAGCTGTCAGTTAATTAGTGAATTGTAAAAACAGTGTTTCTCCTAAAAAAATTTGAAGTTACTTTTTTCTATATAAGAATGTAATAGCAAGATTTGTTTTATTTTTCTTATTCTTAATATTGTTTAACCAGTAAAGATTAAATATCATTACCAATAATTTCATTTAATTTAATATAAGAAATTATTCTAGATCACCAATATATCTAGCAATATAATGTGATGATCTACTTTGCTTGAAATAAATATTGGATTAATTTCAGCACCATCTTATTTTTCTGACACTTTTGATACACTCATGTACTTCTGAACTTTTAAGCTAGAATGTAATATTGACATATAATTTTGAGAGAATGCTTTCTAGAGGAAACCAAGCATGAAGACTGAAGATACTCTGCTGTTCTAATCTCATAGTGACTCAGATTTGACTTTAATGAGAGATTATTTCAACTGATATAAGGAGAATATCAGACCAGAAGTACAGTTGTAATTTTTATCTCTACTTCAGAAATCAGAAAAAAAAAAAGTTGCTTTCATTATATATAAGGCACAGATGATAAAGGGTAAGCATTTTCAGTGATCAGATCAGTTTCTTTCTGGTTTAATGAAACTCACCTAAGAATTACAAAATGATGGGAAAAATCTGCACTGGGAGTCTGAGAACCCACTGTCATTCAGTTCAGTTCTGCTTCTCAGTAATGACTTTGGGGAGTTAATTTGTTCCTCTGGTCTTCTCTTCCCATTTATGCAGTTATTCATCCAAATGACATCTTTCATGGATTAGCGATTCTGTGCCAGAGACTGTTTTGAGAGTGGGCATAGAACAAAACACAAGATGTCTTCATCTAATTTAGTCATCAGTGCAGTATTTCTGTGAAGCAGGCTACAGTACTTAGTTATTGTCTGTGGGCTATTGACTTTTTAATTATAGCATGTCTGGCCTAGTGGTTAAGGCAGTTGTTTCTCACATGGCCTACCATGAGATTCAAGTCCCAGTGAAGCAGCTTCACAAATATGCCAGGCCTGTGTGCATGTGTGCCCCAAATCCCAACAGGATGGAGAAATGGAGAAGGGAATGCAGCTTAGCCATGTCCCCTTGAGGGGTGCTTTCTGTCTCTCCATCTTTCTGGAAAAAGCACGTGCCTTTGGCAGAAATAGTAATACTTTTATAATTATTTAAACATTTTAAATTATATACAATACTTATTTGGTATGGAAAATTAAATAAAAACAGTATAAAGAACATACAAATGACTACTAATTCTATAATACTACCCATTAAGAACCACAATTAAATTATTGTCTTACTACTTCCAGGAGTTTTATTAGGCATGCATTCTTTTGATTGTTTTTGCAATATTTGGTTCAGAATTTTATAAGTCTATGACATGCTTTTTTCTCATATATTATAAACAATTTATTGTTTTCTCAGGATAAACTCTCACACAAATAAGACGTCTCTCTAATTTGATGAAAAAAATGAGTTAATTTGCTGTTTTTACTTATTACTTTGAACATACATTTGTTTTATTGTGAA